>OY720429.1:150038345-150746555 GCA_963082735.1 Pocota personata
TTATTATTATTATTATTATTATTATTATTATTATTATTATTATTATTATTATTATTATTATTATTATTATTATTATTATTATTATTATTATTATTATTATTATTATTATTATTATTATTATTATTATTATTATATTATTATTATATATTATTATTATTATTATTATTATTATTATTATTATTATTATTATTATTATTATTATTATTATTATTATTATTATTATTATTATTATTATTATTATTATTATTATTATTATTATATTATTATTATTATTATTATTATTATTATTATTATTATTATTATTATTATTATTATTATTTATTATTATTATTATTATTATTATTATTATTATTATTATTATTATTATTATTATTATTTATTAATTATTATTATTATTATTATTATTATTATTATTATTATTATTATTATATTATTATTATTATTATTATTATTATTATTATTATTATTATTATTATTATTATTATTATTATTATTATTATTATTATTATTATTATTATTATTATTATTATTATTATTATTATTATTATTATTATTATTATTAATTATTATTATTATTATTATTATTATTATTATTATTATTATTATTATTATTATTATTATTATTATTATTATTATTATTATATTATTATTATTATTATTATTATTATTATTATTATTATTATTATTATTATTATTATTATTATTATTATTATTATTATTATTATTATTATTATTATTATTATTATTATTATTATTATTATTATTATTATTATTATTATTATTATTATTATTATTATTATTATTATTATTATTATTATTATTATTATTATTATTATTATTATTATTATTATTATATTATTATTATTATTATTATTATTATTATTATTATTATTATTATTATTATTATTATTATTATTATTATTATTATTATTATTATTATTATTATTATTATTATTATTATTATTATTATTATTATTATTATTATTATTATTATTATTATTATTATTATTATTATTATTATTATTATTATTATTATTATTATTATTATTATTATTATTATTATTATTATTATTATTATTATTATTATTATTATTATTATTAATTATTATTATTATTATTATTATTATTATTATTATTATTATTATTATTATTATTATTATTATTATTATTATTATTATTATTATTATTATTATTATTATTATTATTATTATTATTATTATTATTATTATTATTATTATTATTATTATTATTATTATTATTATTATTATTATTATTATATTATTATTATTATTATTATTATTATTATTATTATTATTATTATTATTATTATTATTTATTATTATTATTATTATTATTATTATTATTATTATTATTATTATTATTATTATTATTATTATTATTATTATTATTATTATTATTATTATTATTATTATTATTATTATTATTATTATTATTATTATTATTATTATTATTATTATTATTATTATTATTATTATTATTATTATTATTATTATTATTATTATTATTATTATTATTATTATTATTATTATTATTATTATTATTATTATTATTATTATTATTATTATTATTATTATTATTATTATTATTATTATTATTATTATTATTATTATTATTATTATTATATTATTATTATTATTATTATTATTATTATTATTATTATTATTATTATATTATTATTATTATTATTATTATTATTATTATTATTATTATTATTATTATTTATTATTATTATTATTATTATTATTATTATTATTATTATTATTATTATTATTATTATTATTATTATTATTATTATTATTATTATTATTATTATTATTATTATTATTATTATTATTATTATTATTATTATTATTATTATTATTTATTATTATTATTATTATTATTATATTATTATTATTATTATTATTATTATTATTATTATTATTATTATTATTATTATTATTATTATTATTATTATTAATTATTATTATTATTATTATTATTATTATTATTATTATTATTATTATTATTATTATTATTATTATTATTATTATTATTATTATTATTATTATTATTATTATTATTATTATTATTATTATATTATTATTATTATATATTATTATTATTATTATTATTATTATTATTATTATTATTATTATTATTATTATTATTATTATTATTATTATTATTATTATTATTATTATTATTATTATTATTATTATTATTATTATTATTATTATTATTATTATTATTATTATTATTATTATTATTATTATTATTATTATTATTATTATTATTATTATTATTATTATTATTATTATTATTATTATTATTATTATTATTATTATTATTATTATTATTATTATTATTATTATTATTATTATTATTATTATTATTATTATTATATTATTATTATTATTATTATTATTATTATTATTATTATTATTATTATTATTATTATTATTATTATTATTATTATTATTATTATATTATTATTATTATTATTATTATTATTATTATTATTATTATTATTATTATTATTATTATTATTATTTATTATTATTATTATTATTATTATTATTATTATTATATTATTATTATTATTATTATTATTATTATTATTATTATTATTATTATTATTATTATTATTATTATTATTATTATTATTATTATTATTATATTATTATTATTATTATTATTATTATTATTATTATTATTATTATTATTATTATTATTATTATTATTATTATTATTATTATTATTATTATTATTATTATTATTATTATTATTATTATTATTATTATTATTATTATTATTATTATTATTATTATTATTATTATTATTATTATTATTATTATTATTATTATTATTATTATTATTATTATTATTATTATTATTATTATTATTATTATTATTATTATTATTTATTATTATTTATTATTATTATTATTATTATTTATTATTATTATTATTATTATTATTATTATTATTATTATTATTATTATTATTATTATTATTATTATTATTATTATTATTATTATTATTATTATTATTATTATTATTATTATTATTATTATTATTATTATTATTATTATTATTATTATTATTATTATTATTATTATTATTATTATTATTATTATTTATTATTATTATTATTATTATTATTATTATTATTATTATTATTATTATTATTATTATTATTATTATTATTATTATATTATTATTATTATTATTATTATTATTATTATTATTATTATTATTATTATTATTATTATTATTATTATTTATTATTATTATTATTATTATTATTATTATTATTATTATTTTATTATTATTATTATTATTATTATTATTATTATTATTATTATTATTATTATTATTATATTATTATTATTATTATTATTATTATTATTATTATTATTATTATTATTATTATTATTATTATTATTATTATTATTATTATTATTATTATTATTATTATTATTATTATTATTATTATTATTATTATTATTATTATTATTATTATTATTATTATTATTATTATTATTATTATTAATTATTATTATTATTATTATATTATTATTATTATTATTATTATTATTATTATTATTATTATTATTATTATTATTATTATTATTATTATTATTATTATTATTATTATTATTATTATTATTATTATTATTATTATTATTATTATTATTATTATTATTATTATTATTATTATTATTATTATTATTATTATTATTATTATTATTATTATTATTATTATTATTATTATTATTATTATTATTATTATTATTATTATTATTATTATTATTATTATTATTATTATTATTATTATTATTATTATTATTATTATTATTATTATTATTATTATTATTATTATTATTATTATTATTATTATTATTATTATTATTATTATTATTATTATTATTATTATTATTATTATTATTATTATTATTATTATTATTATTATTATTATTATTATTATTATTATTATTATTATTATTATTATTATTATTATTATTATTATTATTATTATTATTATTATTATTATTATTATTATTATTATTATTATTATTATTATTATTATTATTATTATTATTATTATTATTATTATTATTATTATTATTATTATTATTATTATTATTATTATTATTATTATTATTATTATTATTATTATTATTATTATTATTATTATTATTATTATTATTATTATTATTATTATTATTATTATTATTATTATTATTATTATTATTATTATTATTATTATTATTATTATTATTATTATTATTATTATTATTATTATTATTATTATTATTATTATTATTATTATTATTATTATTATTATTATTATTATTATTATTATTATTATTATTATTATTATTATTATTATTATTATTATTATTATTATTATTATTATTATTATTATTATTATTATTATTATTATTATTATTATTATTATTATTATTATTATTATTATTATTATTATTATTATTATTATTATTATTATTATTATTATTATTATTATTATTATTATTATTATTATTATTATTATTATTATTATTATTATTATTATTATTATTATTATTATTATTATTATTATTATTATTATTATTATTATTATTATTATTATTATTATTATTATTATTATTATTATTATTATTATTATTATTATTATTATTATTATTATTATTATTATTATTATTATTATTTATTATTATTATTATTATTATTATTATTATTATTATTATTATTATTATTATTATTATTATTATTATTATTATTATTATTATTATTATTATTATTATTATTATTATTATTATTATTATTATTATTATTATTATTATTATTATTATTATTATTATTATTATTATTATTATTATTATTATTATTATTATTATTATTATTATTATTATTATTATTATTATTATTATTATTATTATTATTATTATTATTATTATTATTATTATTATTATTATTATTATTATTATTATTATTATTATTATTATTATTATTATTATTATTATTATTATTATTATTATTATTATTATTATTATTATTATTATTATTATTATTATTATTATTATTATTATTATTATTATTATTATTATTATTATTATTATTATTATTATTATTATTATTATTATTATTATTATTATTATTATTATTATTATTATTATTATTATTATTATTATTATTATTATTATTATTATTATTATTATTATTATTATTATTATTATTATTATTATTATTATTATTATTATTATTATTATTATTATTATTATTATTATTATTATTATTATTATTATTATTATTATTATTATTATTATTATTATTATTATTATTATTATTATTATTATTATTATTATTATTATTATTATTATTATTATTTATTATTATTATTATTATTATTATTATTATTATTATTATTATTATTATTATTATTATTATTATTATTATTATTATTATTATTATTATTATTATTATTATTATTATTATTATTATTATTATTATTATTATTATTATTATTATTATTATTATTATTATTATTATTATTATTATTATTATTATTATTATTATTATTATTATTATTATTATTATTATTATTATTATTATTATTATTATTATTATTATTATTATTATTATTATTATTATTATTATTATTATTATTATTATTATTATTATTATTATTATTATTATTATTATTATTATTATTATTATTATTATTATTATTATTATTATTATTATTATTATTATTATTATTATTATTATTATTATTATTTATTATTATTATTATTATTATTATTATTATTATTATTATTATTATTATTATTATTATTATTATTATTATTATTATTATTATTATTATTATTATTATTATTATTATTATTATTATTATTATTATTATTATTATTATTATTATTATTATTATTATTATTATTATTATTATTATTATTATTATTATTATTATTATTATTATTATTATTATTATTATTATTATTATTATTATTATTATTATTATTATTATTATTATTATTATTATTATTATTATTATTATTATTATTATTATTATTATTATTATTATTATTATTATTATTATTATTATTATTATTATTATTATTATTATTATTATTATTATTATTATTATTATTATTATTATTATTATTATTATTATTATTATTATTATTATTATTATTATTATAATATTATAATATTATACCGTCCACAGTCGGACGGTATGGTGGAGCGTTTCAATAGGACTTTGGACGAACATCTCTCGAAGGTCGTAAGTGACTAACAACGGGATTGGGACCGGCAGATTCCCTTGTTTTTGATGGCCTATAGAAGTGCCGTGCATAGCACTACTCGACATACGCCGTTCGAAATCTTATTTGGTGGAATAGCTCGTTTACCCAGTGAGGTGAAATTTGGATCTCCTACCAATGAGCCCAGAAATGAAGAAGAGTACGTGGCGGACCTTATTGAAAGGCTTAGGGACATACACCAAAGGACCAGAAGCCAGATTAAGATGACGAGCGACCGCATGAAGACCAGGTATGATGCCAAGGCAACAACGTCAGGATTCCAGGAAGGAGATCTAGTGTGGCTGTATAATCCCCATCGCCAAAAGGGGAAATCACCTAAATTGCAGCGGAACTGGGAGGGTCCCTACAGAATAGTAACCCGCATCAACGATTTTGTCTACCGCATCCAGCGAGGACCAAGGGCCAAAATGAAAGTGGTTCATGTGGACCGACTGAGTCGATACAATGGCCGAAGTGAGGACGCACTTGTTCGGGACGAACAAGTCTAAGAGGGGGGCAGTGTAACATCGTCTAAAAGTATGCAACAATAATGTAGAATAATAACTACGCTCCTCCAGCCCATTCCAAACTGTACTTTCATTCGAGGTTCGTGTCTGCAATAGCTGACAACGCCACGGATAAAGAGAGAATTATAACTGGAAGAAATGATTGTCATCTTGGAATTATTACATCAGAATTTTCTGTTCCAGTGGTCGAAGAATTTGCTAGAAGTTTCTGGCTATCTGAAACTTCTGCTATATAGTAGTTTTTAAACTGTGGCGAAGAGATTAGAAAAGTGATAATAGGCGAAGTTGTAATTTTGTGATAAATTGAAAGTTGAGAGTTAACAAGAAGAAGTAATTAGTTTGGATTTGTGAATTAAGTAATTGAAAGGAGATAAAGTGATTTGAGAGGAAAGGGACATTGTAAGAAAAGAATTGCGAAGAATAGTATAGTGTGAACCTGAATTGTTTTATAGACTAGAAAATAAAGAAATAATTACACAGAATATTGTTTTATCTACTCGAGCCGTAGCTCGCATGTTACATTGGTGTCAGAAGCTGGGATAAAACTTATTCTGTGAATAACTATTTCCGTGGTGTGAAATTGCACAAGAAAAAAAAAAAAAAACATTTCTGTGTTGAGTTAATTAGTTGCGCAAAATGGGTCGCAAATTGGGAAAACTAACTATAATTCAACTAAAGGCAGAACTCAGTAAGCGGAATCTCAACACAACTGGGGGAAAAGATGCCCTACTGATTCGTCTGGAAGAAGCAATAAAGCAGGAAGGTGAAAATCCGCATGACGTAGAGTTTCACGTGGAATAGGAATATAAGGAATATTGTGAGTATCACGCCTGTCACCCGTCGGAAAGGGCAAGGGACGGATCATCATTATATAGGTATGTAAAAGAAAGTGTCGAACATTCGCCAGGACTAAAAATAGAACTTAATACAATAGAAGTATGCACAATTTATTGTGTAGGAACTAAATCTACTTATCACCCTGTTACTTATTATATACATGAATTCCTCTCCGAACAGAAGAAAATGCGAAAGCTGCTATCAAATGTCGACTTAGGCGACAAAAAACCGTCCCATTTATTTAACGAGCTGAAAGGTTTAGCCGGGAACTCTATCAAAGAAGAATTTCTCAAAAATATTTGGATGCAACGCCTACCTCCAGAAGCTCAAGCCATTTTAGCTCACCACGAAGATCTGCTGGTACAGAAAATTGAAGCACTTAGTTGACGATTTGATAAGTTGGAATTTTCATCTAACCATAAACGCCGTCGAACCCCATCACGCCATCGAGACTCAACTTCATCATGCCATCGAGACTCAACTACATCATGCAATCGAGACTCGACTCAATCAACACATACAAACACGGAAAGCGCAGTGATATTTGTTGGTACAATTACAAATACAAAGACGAGGCTATTCACTGCAGACAGCCTTCCTATTACAACAACTCTGCCATAGCAAAAAACTAGATTGCTTGCTGTTATCTGAGATGACAGCAGTTGTCAATCGTTTATGCATCTCTGATATGACTACACAGAAAAAATACCTGATTGATACCGGTGCCGATGTCTCCGTTTTGCCACCAACTCTTCAACAAAAATCTCAAAATTTGAAAGTCTTACTGTTCGCTGCAAATTGATCAACAATTAAAACTTTTGGAAGCCAACGTTGTAAAGTCAACCTCGGTCTACGCAGGAACTTCGTGTGGACGTTTGTAATCGCGGATGTCAATACACCAATAATTGGATCCGACTTTCTTCAGTATTACGGCCTGCTAGTTGACGTTAAAAGAAATCGTCTCATAGACGAAACAACAAAACTATCGGCTACTTGCAAGCCAGCGATAGGTGAATACAATATTAAAGCTTTTGACGTAAAAAATTCATTTGCAGGACTGCTCTAAGAGTTTAAAGACTTGACATCGCTCAACTACATGGGCATTCCAGTGAAGTCCCGTACCACTCATTGCATTGTCACCTCGGGTCCAGCTGACTTCGCAAAACCACGACGACTATCACCAGAAAAATTGGTTGCTGCGAAAGCGGAGTTCATTTACCTAATGGAACAAGGTATATGTCAACCGTCCAAAAGCAACTGGGCAAGTCCACTCCGCATGGTCAGGAAATCGAACGGCGAATGGAGGCCATGCGACGATTACCGTTCCTTGAATGCGATTACTCAACCGGACAGTTACCCCATCCCATACATCAATGACTTCGCTAACATGCTGCACAAAAAAACAATATTTTCTACAATTGATCTTCAACGAGCTTTTCACCAAATTCCTGTCGAACCGGAGGATGTACCAAAGACGGCCATCACAACACCCTTCGGTCTGTATGAATTTAAATACATGACTTTCGGGTTGCCCCACAAACGATGCAGAGGTACATTCACGAGGCATTGCAAGCTAACATTGATAATCGAGTCAAGAAGGCATATGTTGCTCTATATGTATGCAAGAGAGCCTTCAGGAAATCTTGGGGTTTTAAGCCTAAAGTGGTACACTGGCTTTACACTGCGGTTGTAAGACCCATTTTGACTTATGGTTCGATTGTCTGATGGAAAGCGCTCGAGAAGGAATTCAACGGGCATGTTGTTTCGGGGTGACGGGATCGATGAGATCAATACCGACAGCAGCTCTGGAAATAATACTGAATCTTCTTCGACTTAACATAAATTGCGGGAACACGGCAGCCAAAACTGCACTAAGACTAAGGGAAGCCGGTCTATGGAAAGATAAACACTACAGTAATGCCTCAATTCTAAACCGATGGAATTTATTGAAACTCCGGACGAAAACGGACTACATCATCCCCATTCCAAACTGCAACCGAAAGTTCTCTATTAGAATTCCTAGCAGAGAGGAATGAGATGAGGGAAGAGTCTATTTCGAGAACGAACTGGCCATCTTTACTGACGGATCCAAAATGACTGCCGGTACTGGTGCCGGCGTCTACTGTGAGACTCGAAACATACAACGCTTGTTTAGACTAAAGGATGGTTGCAGTGTCTTCCAAGCCGAAATTACTACAATATAGCTGTGGATATGATTATTGAGAAAGATAAGGCATTAGAGTCAACACCACTAAGAAAAAAACGACTGGATGTTATCTCATCCGTGCCACATGGATATCTCCGGTAATAAAAAAGCGGACGTACCTTCGCAGGCCCTTTCCGAGGCTGGTGTACCGCTTAGCACCCTATACAAGGAGATAGACATCGAGTCTTTTGAGGAAGTTAATGAACGCTGTTGTCGATTAGATACATGCGCTACAGCCAAATCATTATGGCCAGTCTACGACAAAAAGAGATCTATCAATCTTATAGAACTAAATCGAAGGGATATCCGCATAGCTGTTGGTGTCGTGACAGGACACTGTGTGATAGGGACGTAGTGGAAATAAAATCCGTTCATCCTCTCTTGTGTGACTGTCCAGCTCTGGCCAACAAAAGAAGCCTTGCCTTTGTCAGATACTTCTTTTCAGGGCTGGTTGAACTAGGTAGCATTGGGCTAAGAAAACTCCTGAGATTCATATATTTATCTGGGTGGTTTAGCCTAGTGGTCCAAGATCGTAACTTTTAATTTCCCGGAGTTCTTAATATTGGGCACAATGGACTCATAGTAGTCTAAGTGCGCTGCTGACAACTCTGTCAACAAGGGCACCCAGTTACCTAACCTAACCTAACCTTCGGAGGTCGCATTCTGTGGTCACGTGTTTGATGTTGTCTATTGCAGCGCCAAAGTCGCAGTGCGGTGAATCGAGTATACCATCTAGTACAGCGGCTTTGCCTGACTTGAGCTTTTGGAGTGCAGCTTCAACTTCCTCCAAGGTGAATGAACTTGAGAACTCTGCTAGTGCCTTCCGGCTGATTGATGGTTTTAGAGAGGCTATTGGCGTGCTGCTGCCGAGTTTGCGGAGCAGACTCCAGGCCATACGACTGGAGTGAACAAAACTTGTATTTTCAACCATGTGCTGCCATTTTTCGCTACGTGCCTTGTCAAGGGACTGGAGTAGCTTATGCGAACCAACATCAACATAAAAAAACAGCTAAAACGCTTCCACTCAATCCGACATTGCCGCAAATTATAATATAATACATGTCCTGGAGCATCCAGTATTACCCTGGACATGATATATGCTGAAATCCCAGAGGTGAAAGAAATCCAAAGATTGCAGATAGAAGAACTGCGCACCAAAAACGAGCTTAAAATTAACCTTCTTGAAGATAGAGTAAATCGACTAGAGGAACAATTGATTGCCAACACCATTGAGATCTATAATGTTCCTCCCAACAACTTTTTTCGTGATGGTATGCATGTTAATGTTACAGAGAGAGACATTGACCTTTGCTACTCAAAAAAATTGACAAATCGTCATCATAGCAAACCAAACAGTGACTCACCAAGCTTTATTAATATTCTCCATGTACCTAGACGAGGAAATTGTCCACATTGCAGAAGTAGGAGAAGCAGAGAGAAAGCATCCTGTCGGTCAGACTTCCCAAAACCAGCAGTCGGAAAATGCGTAAGGACCAACTTCGCGGGGCAGAAGTTGGTTACTGAAATCGAGGCCCCCAGGACCACCATTCAAGTTTCGCAAACCAAACGGGGTAACAAGAGCCTGACAGTGGAGGCACTAATCAACAAGAAGAAGTGCGTAGCCACCATCGACACAGGTGCCACCACCTCCTTTGTAAGAAGAGATATCGTCAGAAGCTCATGGCTGCACAACACCAACAGCTACTGCTTGAAGACTGCGACAGGGGAAATGGCGAAGGTGTTTGGAGACGTTCGTCTTACGATTACTCTGGCGGTATTATTTCCAGAGCTGCTGTCGGTATTGATCTCATCGATCCCGTCACCCCGAAACAACATGCCCGTTGAATCTTTGTAACGCTTTCAAGTTGGTATTCCTTCTCGAGCGCTTTCTATCAGACAATCGAACCATAAGTCAAAATGGGTCTTACAACCGCAGTGTAAAGCCAGTGTACCACTTTAGGCTTAAAACCCCAAGATTTCCTGAAGGCTCTCTTGCATACATATAGAGCAACATATGCCTTCTTGACTCGATTATCAATGTTAGCTTGCAATGCCTCGTGAATGTACCTCTGCATCGTTTGTGGGGCAACCCGAAAGTCATGTATTTAAATTCATGCAGACCGAAGGGTGTTGTGATGGCCGTCTTTGGTACATCCTCCGGTTCGACAGGAATTTGGTGAAAAGCTCGTTGAAGATCAATTGTAGAAAATATTGTTTTTTTGTGCAGCATGTTAGCGAAGTCATTGATGTATGGGATGGGGTAACTGTCCGGTTGAGTAATCGCATTCAAGGAACGGTAATCGTCGCATGGCCTCCATTCGCCGTTCGATTTCCTGACCATGCGGAGTGGACTTGCCCAGTTGCTTTTGGACGGTTGACATATACCTTGTTCCATTAGGTAAATGAACTCCGCTTTCGCAGCAACCAATTTTTCTGGTGATAGTCGTCGTGGTTTTGCGAAGTCAGCTGGACCCGAGGTGACAATGCAATGAGTGGTACGGGACTTCACTGGAATGCCCATGTAGTTGAGCGATGTCAAGTCTTTAAACTCTTAGAGCAGTCCTGCAAATGAATTTTTTACGTCAAAAGCTTTGATATTGTATTCACCTATCGCTGGCTTGCAAGTAGCCGATAGTTTTGTTGTTTCGTCTATGAGACGATTTCTTTTAACGTCAACTAGCAGGCCGTAATACTGAAGAAAGTCGGATCCAATTATTGGTGTATTGACATCCGCGATTACAAACGTCCACACGAAGTTCCTGCGTAGACCGAGGTTGACTTTACAACGTTGGCTTCCAAAAGTTTTAATTGTTGATCAATTTGCAGCGAACAGTAAGACTTTCAAATTTTGAGATTTTTGTTGAAGAGTTGGTGGCAAAACGGAGACATCGGCACCGGTATCAATCAGGTATTTTTTCTGTGTAGTCATATCAGAGATGCATAAACGATTGACAACTGCTGACATCTCAGATAACAGCAAGCAATCTAGTTTTTTGCTATGGCAGAGTTGTTGTAATAGGAAGGCTGTCTGCAGTGAATAGCCTCGTCTTTGTATTTGTAATTGTACCAACAAATATCACTGCGCTTTCCGTGTTTGTATGTGTTGATTGAGTCGAGTCTCGATTGTGTGATGTAGTTGAGTCTCGATGGCATGATGAAGTTGAGTCTCGATGGCGTGATGGGGTTCGACGGCGTTTATGGTTAGATGAAAATTCCAACTTATCAAATCGTCAACTAAGTGCTTCAATTTTCTGTACCAGCAGATCTTCGTGGTGAGCTAAAATGGCTTGAGCTTCTGGAGGTAGGCGTTGCATCCAAATATTTTTGAGAAATTCTTCTTTGATAGAGTTCCCGGCTAAACCTTTCAGCTCGTTAAATAAATGGGACGGTTTTTTGTCGCCTAAGTCGACATTTGATAGCAGCTTTCGCATTTTCTTCTGTTCGGAGAGGAATTCATGTATATAATAAGTAACAGGGTGATAAGTAGATTTAGTTCCTACACAATAAATAGTGCATACTTCTATTGTATTAAGTTCTATTTTTAGTCCTGGCGAATGTTCGACACTTTCTTTTACATACCTATATAATAATGATCCGTCCCTTGCCCTTTCCGACGGGTGACAGGCGTGATACTCACAATATTCCTTATATTCCTATTCCACGTGAAACTCTACGTCATGCGGATTTTCACATTCCTGCTTTATTGCTTCTTCCAGACGAATCAGTAGGGCATCTTTTCCCCCAGTTGTGTTGAGATTCCGCTTACTGAGTTCTGCCTTTAGTTGAATTATAGTTAGTTTTCCCAATTTGCGACCCATTTTGCGCAACTAATTAACTCAACACAGAAATGTTTTTTTTTTTTTTCTTGTGCAATTTCACACCACGGAAATAGTTATTCACAGAATAAGTTTTATCCCAGCTTCTGACACCAATGTAACATGCGAGCTACGGCTCGAGTAGATAAAACAATATTCTGTGTAATTATTTCTTTATTTTCTAGTCTATAGAACAATTCAGGTTCACACTATACTATTCTTCGCAATTCTTTTCTTACAATGTCCCTTTCCTCTCAAATCACTTTATCTCCTTTCAATTACTTAATTCACTAATCCAAACTAATTACTTCTTCTTGTTAACTCTCAACTTTCAATTTATCACAAAATTACAACTTCGCCTATTATCACTTTTCTAATCTCTTCGCCACAGTTTAAAAACTACTATATAGCAGAAGTTTCAGATAGCCAGAAACTTCTAGCAAATTCTTCGACCACTGGAACAGAAAATTCTGATGTAATAATTCCAAGATGACAATCATTTCTTCCAGTTATAATTCTCTCTTTATCCGTGGCGTTGTCAGCTATTGCAGACACGAACCTCGAATGAAAGTACAGTTTGGAATGGGCTGGAGGAGCGTAGTTATTATTCTACATTATTGTTGCATACTTTTAGACGATGTTACACTGCCCCCCTCTTAGACTTGTTCGTCCCGAACAAGTGCGTCCTCACTTCGGCCATTGTATCGACTCAGTCGGTCCACACGAACCACTTTCATTTTGGCCCTTGGTCCTCGCTGGATGCGGTAGACAAAATCGTTGATGCGGGTTACTATTCTGTAGGGACCCTCCCAGTTCCGCTGCAATTTAGGTGATTTCCCCTTTTGGCGATGGGGATTATACAGCCACACTAGATCTCCTTCCTGGAATCCTGACGTTGTTGCCTTGGCATCATACCTGGTCTTCATGCGGTCGCTCGTCATCTTAATCTGGCTTCTGGTCCTTTGGTGTATGTCCCTAAGCCTTTCAATAAGGTCCGCCACGTACTCTTCTTCATTTCTGGGCTCATTGGTAGGAGATCCAAATTTCACCTCACTGGGTAAACGAGCTATTCCACCAAATAAGATTTCGAACGGCGTATGTCGAGTAGTGCTATGCACGGCACTTCTATAGGCCATCAAAAACAAGGGAATCTGCCGGTCCCAATCCCGTTGGTAGTCACCTACGACCTTCGAGAGATGTTCGTCCAAAGTCCTATTGAAACGCTCCACCATACCGTCCGGCTGTGGATGAAGCGGGGTTGTCCTTGTCTTTTTGATTCCGAGTAGTTGACACATCTCTTGGAAGATTCTTGACTCGAAGTTCCTCCCTTGGTCAGAATGCAATTCCAAGGGCACACCGAATCTGCTAACCCAATTGTAGACGATCTGCTCCGCCACGGTTCTGGCTTCCTGGTTAGGGATCGGAAACGCTTCCGGCCACTTACTGAAGTAGTCCATCACTACGAGTATATACCGATTACCATTGTCGGTTTCCGGAAAGGGCCCTGCGATGTCAATGGCGATTCGTTCGAAAGGTGCTCCCACGTTGTATTGGTGCATCTTACCTCGAGTTTTGATTCTCGGACCCTTGCTAGCTGCACACCCGTCGCATTCTCTGCACCAGTCTTCGATATCTTCCTTCGCTTTTAACCAATAAAAACGTTCTCGTACCTTTTCTAGCGTCTTATTCACTCCCAAGTGGCCTCCGGACGCCCCGCTATGCATTTCCTGTATCACCTCCTTGACCCTCGTCCGCGGTACGACAAGCTGCATTACAAACGACTTTCCGTCGGAGGATTCCCATTTTCTTCTCAGAACACCTTCTTGGACATGGAGGGAGTCCCACTGCGCAAAATATGCCTTTAAGGTCGGGCTTCTGTAAGAGATGTCCTGATGATCCGGTTTCTCCATGTTCTCCATCCAGGCCAGAATCGGCTCGATATCCGGGTCTTCCTTCTGAGCGTTCCGGATCTCATCTACGCTCCAGCCGGCGATAGGTTCGGCTCTCATTTTTTGAATGGAAACCAGCTCCCGTTCTTCCTGACGCGCACAATGTTTACAATCCGTTCTGCATGGTCTCCGGGACAGTGCATCCGCATTAGAGTGGAGTTTTCCTTTACGATGCTGTATTTCGTAGTCGTAGATTTGCAGCCTTTCGATCCATCTTGCGACCTGACCCTCAGGACTCTTGAACTGTAATAGCCATTTTAAGGCTGCATGGTCTGTGCGAAGAACGAACTTCCTCCCGTAGAGGTATTTGTGAAAATGCTTCGTAGCCAAGATCAAAGCTAGAAGTTCTCTCCTTGTCACGCAGTAGTTCCTTTCTGGCTTAGAGAGCACCTTGCTGAAGTACGCAACCACCTTCTCTTGGCCGTCATGCACCTGAGAGAGTACGGCTCCTACCCCAACATTACTAGCATCTGCATCCACAATGAACGTTTCCCCGGGAGTGGGGTAAGCCAGTATCGGGGCATCGCATAGCCGTTGTTTAAGTGCCTTCAAGCTCTTCTCGCACTCAGTTGACCATTTGAATTGTTTTTACTTTTCCGTCAACTGGTGCAGGTTCTTTGCGATCCCGGCAAAATCCTTCACGAACCGTCTGTAGTAGGTGGCTAGGCCCAGGAAGCTCCTTAGTTGGTGTTTATCCTTGGGGACTGGCCAGTTTTTCACCGCTTCGACCTTCTCTGGATCGGTTCTCACTCCTTTCGCTGAAATTATGTGCCCCAAGTACTTGACTTCCGCTCTAAACAGGGCGCACTTCTTGGGGTTGAGCTTCAGGTGGGCACTTCGAAGCCTTTGAAACACATCCCTTAGATTGTCTCGGTGTCCCTTGCAGGACACATTCCACCAATCGCTCGAAAGTCGCCGGAGCATTGCACAGCCCGAATGGCATTACCGTGAATTGCCATAGCCCATTTCCTGCGGTGAAGGCGGTTTTCTCCCGGTCTTCTGGATGGATCTGTACCTGCCAGTAGCCACTCTTCAAGTCGAGAGTGGAAAACCATCGGGCTCCTGATAGTGTGTCTAGCGTGTCGTCAATCCGTGGCAGAGGATAGCTGTCTTTCTTGGTGACGTAATTGAGCTGCCGATAGTCCACGCAGAACTGCGTGCTGCCATCTTTCTTCTTAACCAGTACAACCGGTTATGCCCACAGACTTTTGGAACTTTCAATCAGACCTTCTTTCTCCATTGCCGACACCATCTCTTGAACTTCTGTCTGCTTTGCCAATGGAAGGTGCCTAGCAGGCTGACGAATTGGTCTAGGATCACCAGTGTGTATTCGATGTTGTACCAGGTGTGTTCGGCCGTATTCTCCGTCCTGTGAGGCAAATACATCAGCGTACTCATTGATAAGATTCTCTGCCATAGTTCGCTGTTCCTGATTCAGCTCACTGGACTGGAGAATCGTCTCTCTCGTTTCCGCTGTCCAAGGTGATGGGAGAGGTTTTGGAGCATCACGTTCAGATATTGTTGCGACGGCGGTAATCGGCGTGCATTTTCCAGTCACCTCCCCTCGCCTTAGTTTGACAGTGTGTGGTCTTGCGTTCAAAACTCTCATTGGAACCATGGTGTTCTTTGGTTCGACTAACGTCTTTCCCACGATGTAGTCTTGAGAATTCTTCTCCGGGTCTGGTTCTACTATGTAGAATCGGTGGCTCCCAAGATCACCTTCCAGCTTCGTCCAAATGATTGTCTCTGAAGACGGCGGCAAAACTTCGTCTTTGCTGATGACTGTCCTGAGAGTTACGGCATTCTCATTTCCGTACACCATCGGAATCTCCACATTTCGATACCTCAGTACTTGCATCCCGATGTCCAAGATTACTTCATTTGCTTTCATGAAGTCTATTCCGATGATGCACTCGTCGCATATATCTGCCACCAGAAACGCATGGGAGAACGTCAGTCCCGCCAGAGTAATGGTAAGACGAACTTCTCCAAACACCTTCGCCATTTCCCCTGTTGCAGTCTTCAGGCAGTAGCTGTTGGTATTGTGCAGCCAGGAGCTTCTGACGATATCTCTTCTTACAATGGAGGCAGTGGCACCTGTGTCGATGGTGGCTACGCACTTCTTCTTGTTGATTAGTGCCTCCACTGTCAGGCTCTTGTTACCCCGTTTGGTTTGCGAAACTTGAATGGTGGTCCTGGGGGCCTCGATTCCAGAAACCAACTTCTGCCCCGCGAAGCTGGTCCTTACGCATTTCCCGACTGCTGGTTTTGGGAAGTCTGACTGACAGGATGGAAGTTATCACCGCCAGATGATTCCTCTCTGCTTCTCCTACTTCCGCAATGTGGACAATTCCCTCGTCTAGGTGCACTTCTGCACTGCCGTTGTAGGTGTCCGGTTTGGTTGCAATTCCAGCAACGGATTTGACTTCCGCGAGCTTTGTCTTCATCCATGACGGCTGTTCTCTGGCATGAGCATTCCACGACGGACATTTCCCTGACACGGTGTATTCCCTGGTATGCTTGGTCCGCAGCCTTCATTGACAAAGCGAATGCCAATGCCTCGGGGAGTGTTCGCTTTTCAGCCATCCTTACAGCCATTTGCAGTTGTCTGTCCTCTATGGCCTGAATAAAAGCTTCCACCGCCATTTCGTATGATAGATGGGCTAGTCGCTCTATATCTGCTTGCAACTGTTGGAGCGTTTCCCCCCTTTTCTTGACTCGACTACGCAGCTGAACCCTGTACACCTGCTGCATGTGTTCATCCCCAAACCGCATCTCGATAGCCTGAACCAGAGAGTCGTAGTTCTGCTGTTTATCTTCCGGGATGGTCTGCAAGAGCTCCGCAGCTGGACCCCTCAGTGCAAGTGTGAGTGCAATGGACTTCTCTTCATCGTCCCAGCTATTGGTCATTGCGGCCGCTTCGAATTGCCTTTTATAAATTGGCCATGATGTTTGACCATCGAAGATAGGAGGCTGCATCTCCTTTCTTCTCAGACCGTCAGTGGAATATTCCCGTGCTTTCTGTCTCTTCACGTTGCTGAGCTCCTTAGCAAGATTTTCGATTTGCTTTCCTACTGTCTCGATTTGGGTATCCACTTTTTCAAACTAAGTCTCTATCTTCCCGAACTGAGTTTCATGTTTCTCAAAATTTTCATCGAATCTAGTTTCGACTTTTTCGAGTTGCGTCTCGACCTTCTCGATTTTCTCTTCGATCACTTCGAATTTGGATTCCAAGTTCTTGTTTTGCTCATCAAATTTGCTTTCCAGAGCATCTAGAGAATTCTTCTGGTCGTCCATTGCTTTCTTTTGTTCGTCCAGCTTAAGTTCTATAGAATTCTTTTGGTCATCGAGCTTATGACTTTGATCTTCTATTGCTTTCTTTTGTTCGTCCATGACTAACTTAAGTTGCAGGAGCAGACTTGTTATACCCGGGTCGGCTACTGTACTTGCTGGTTCCTCTTCCACGTCAAACTCTTTGTCATGCGGATTTTCACCTTCCTGCGTTACTGCTTCTTCCAGACGAATCAGTAGGGCATCTTTTCCCCCAGTTGTGTCGAGATTCCGCTTACTGAGTTCTGCCTTTAGTTGAATTATAGTTAGTTTTCCCAATTTGCGACCCATTTTGCGCAACTAATTAACTCAACACAGAAATCGTTTTTTTTTTTTTTCTTGTGCAATTTCACACCACGGAAATAGTTATTCACAGAATAACTTTTATCCCAGCTTCTGACACCAATGTAACATGCGAGCTACGGCTCGAGTAGATAAAACAATATTCTGTGAAATTATTTCTTTATTTTCTAGTCTATAGAACAATTCAGGTTCACACTATACTATTCTTCGCAATTCTTTTCTTACAATGTCTCTTTCCTCTCAAATCACTTTATCGCCTTTCAATTACTTAATTCACAAATCCAAACTAATTACTTCTTCTTGTTAACTCTCAACTTTCAATTTATCACAAAATTACAACTTCGCCTATTATCACTTTTCTAATCTCTTCGCCACAGTTTAAAAACTACTATATAGCAGAAGTTTCAGATAGCCAGAAACTTCTAGCAAATTCTTCGACCACTGGAACAGAAAATTCTGATGTAATAATTCCAAGATGACAATCATTTCTTCCAGTTATAATTCTCTCTTTATCCGTGGCGTTGTCAGCTATAGCAGACACGAACCTCGAATGAAAGTACAGTTTGGAATGGGCTGGAGGAGCGTAGTTATTATTCTACATTATTGTTGCATACTTTTAGACGATGTTACAATATTGTAAGCGACTGCGATAGTCGGATGTGCCGCAAGGATGGCGACAATTTAATCGATGTCTCAATTCCGCCAATTGTTGTTTCTCAATAAATGCACTGTACAGATGATTTTAGGGCCGAGATTTTTATGATTGATGTTTGTGAAACGCCGTCCGAGGTTAATATTTATCCACGGTTGGACAAACTTCAAGAGGAGGCACTTAGCAATTGAGCGAAATTATTTGAACCCCGACGATATTGAGCGTAAGCCTCATGATTAAGAAATGAAGATTAATTTAGTAGATGACACGCCTTTTCATTGCCCGTCGAGACCGTTATCCGAATTTGAAAGAAGAGAAATACACGCGAAAAAAAGACATGTTAGACAGAAAAATAATTCGACACAGTAAATCACCATACGCTTCACAAGTAGTGTTAGTCAAGAAAAGGAACGGTGGGCTGAGGTTATGTATCGATTATCGCACGTTAAACAAGAAAACTGTTCGTGATAATTTTCCATTGCAATTAATAGAGTATTGTATCGAATTTTTGGGCGGTTAGCGTTGGTTTACGTTGCTTGACTTGAGGGACGGTTTCAATCAGGTTAGAATACATGAAGGCTTAGTGCCATGTACATCTTTTGTAACGCCGGACGGGCAGTACGAGTATTTAAGGATGCCGTTTTGGTTAAAAAATGCGCCGGCAGTTTTCCAGCGATTTCTGCAGGAAATATTTCAGGATTTGATAGAAGGAGGGTGGCCGTGGTGTAGTGGTAACATCATCGCTTGTCACGCTGTTGATTCACGGTTCGAATCCTGATGTCAAGAATCATCTATTTATTTCGCATGAAATAAATCAAAAAGTCGATCACTTGCGAAAGCTAAGACAACTCTACTGTGAAGGCAGAACACTGGCAGTAGGGTGGTCATATGGCCAAAATGCAACTTGATCGTGATGATGACATCTGGAGGACGGAAAGAAATACAGTAAATCATAAGCAACGACAGTAATGGCGAAAAACACACCAAAATACTCCCCACCCTTGGAGTTTACAGAAACTTAATACCACCTGAGTTTCAAACCACACCATTCTGTCTTTCTATCTGTCTCTTCCTTTCCACAAAAACGCACGTGTTCTAAAAATTAGTATAAGGGTATTCATATCCCCTTTAACACGTGTAAGTTATAAAAAAAAGGAGAGAAATTAATTAATTATTCTGATCGCTACTTCTAATTTCAAATCTCACTTAGAGATCCTTGTTGAAGTATTGCGCAGGATTTATGAAAAGGGGTTAGAGCTCAGACTAAATAAATGCAAGTTTGGCTATGACGAACTCGAGTGTTTAGGTTATTTAGTGAATGCGTTCGGATTACTTCCGACGGATGCACACATACAAAGTATAAAACAATATCCGATGCCGAGGACTATTTTCGTACTTCGAAGATCGCTAAACCGCTTTTAGATCTAATGCGTAAGGAAGTCAGGTATGATTTTACAGAGGAATGTGTTAAGGTATTCAGAAAACTTCGTGATAAATTAGTGTCAGCGCCGGTGTTATCAGTTTATAAACCAGAGAGGGAAACAGTGTTGCACTGTGATGCCAGTAGTCAAGGATTTGGTTCGGCTTTAATGCAGCGTCAAGATGATGGGAAGTGTCACCCGGTTGCGTATTTCTCGAAGACGGCCACTCCAGCTGAAGCCAAGTACCACAGCTTGGAGCTGGAAACGTTAGCCATAATTTATTCATTGCGACGGTTCAGGGTATATTTAGAGGGTATACCCTTTAGGATTGTTACCGATTGCAATTCATTAACGCTTACCTTGGGGAAAAAGCAAGTGAACCCTAGGATTGCTAGATGGGCATTAGAGTTAGAAAAATTTAACTATTCGATACAACACCAAAGTTGTGCAACTATGGGTCATGTGGACGCTTTAAGTCGATGCCAAGTCGTTGCCGCTTTAAATGAAGATGAAGTAGATTTTTACATACAAGCGGCACAAGACCGAGATCCGGATGTCAGAAGGTTAGGAGAAAAGTTAGAAACGAACCTCGAACATTACGAGCTGCAGGATGGATTGGTGTTTCGCAGATTAGATTTAAATAGTTTGTCGCTCTACGTCCCTACTGAAATACAGGGTAATGTTATACGGATGATTCATGAAAAGATAGGACACTTAGGGGTGGAGAAATGCTATTGTCAGATGTCTACTGCGGTCCTTCTGCTTCTGACGATAATTTGCGGACGGTGTATGTATCCGCTCTGCCAATTCCCACTACCTCATACGTGCCCAAGAATTCGGATGATATTTTTTTTTGTTAAAAACTGAGTTCTTTTTATTGCAACCCAGTCCCCAACATCGTATTTTCTGGCCTCTCTGCGGTTTTTATTGAAATTCTTTCGATTTTCAGCTTGGATTTTTTGAATCTGCTTCCTAACATCTGCTTGGATATTCTCACGGCTGTCCTCGAATGCTGCTAACGATTCCTCTGCCATCAATTTGCACACTTCAACATCGCCTTTCTGCCTCATCCTAACGACAAAAAGAACTTCGAACGGCGTTCGGCCAGTAGCCCTGAAGGCTGCAATTAATCGCCATCTGGACGCGACAGGTATACTTGAACCATTTCTATGAAGAATCTGACGACAGTTTTTTTTAGTGATTCAACGATGGCTCTATTGATTCTCTCAATTTGGCCGACTCCGCGGGGTACACCAGTAGTTGTACGGACGAGCTCGATATTCCTATCTTCACAATGGCTGCTGAAGTCTTTGGATGTGAATGCTGAACCTCTATCACATATGATACTCGCGGGATATCCGAAGAAAACTTCAAGATCTTTTGTGGAAATATCCAGACATATTTCGAAAATGCGTCGACCACTGCAAAAATGTATCTATATTACTTTGCGGTCGGATATATTGGACCCGTATGATCCACATGAAAAGTCTGTAGTGGCTGATCATCTTCACAAATTGGTTGTAGAAATTCTTCCTTTTTGGTGTTTTTCCTGCTACCCAGAATGCACTTCACGCAATTGTTTATGCATCTTTCCGCTTTGACCTTCAAATGTTGAATGAAGAATTCTTGCGGCACCAAATGCGTAGTTTTCTGAACTCCAAAATGACCATCCCAATTCTATTTTGCAACATGCTGTTATATGTTCAGCACTGGACCGTTTGATAACACTGCCTTTAAACTTTCCACTGCTGCTCGTTCCTCCCGTTGAATTTGGAAAGCTGAATCCCTTTTCAATAAGTCTGTCAGGGGTTTACTTATGATAGCGTATCCTTTGACAAATTTACGAAAATATACGGTTAAACTGAGAAATGATTGCACGTCCTGAACACTTTTAAGATCTGGGGAATTTTTCACTGCTGTAACTATTCGTTCAGAAGGTCGAATAGTCACTCTACGTTACAAGAAATGACATTTGGGCCACTTCACCAATAGTCCACTTTGTTGGGCAACATGCAGCACCGATTTAAGTTTTTCACTTTTTCTGCTTCATCTGCAGATGGTATGATGATATCATCCATATAAAAAAGAATAATGCCTTTACCGATCAGTTCGCGAAAAACATATTGGATGAAACACGTAAACACGCTCGGCGAATTGGCTAAACCAAATGGAGTTCGGCAAATTCGAATTGTCCCTCCTTCGTGACGAACGATGTAAACTTGCTACTGTTTTCGTCAACCGATACATGAAAAAATCCGTTTCGTAAGTCAAGGGTGGAGAACACATTCGCACCTTGCAAGTTGTCTAAAACCTACTCTATAACTAGCATCGGAAAGCGATCACGGACCATGCGTTTATTAATTTTCCGGTAGTCGAGACATACGCGAGACCCATTTTTCTTTTTTACGACTACTACCAGCATAATTAACGGGACCAGCATAATAAACTCCGGTGTGGGAAAAGGGCCGGGAAATCCTTACCCTCGGTGCTGGCAAATTGCCCATGAGTTGGGCAGTGGGTTTTGCCTTTTGCCTAAAACAAATGTTGCAGTTATGGATACATTTTTTTACAACGTTTTTGAGGCTTAATATCCAAAACCTTTGACGAAGTTGAGCTACCATCTGCTGCGTTCCACTATGGTACGTTGCAGCATGCTGCGCGTTCCTTACAATCAGTCGACTAAAATGGTGACTTGGTTTCAAGATGATAGGATGTTGTTGCTCGTAGCTTATATTTGAGTTCTGTAACCTACCTAATACTCTAAAAATCCCAGCCGTATCAACAAAAGGATGTAATACCTTTAGCCCCTTCATGTTAAGTTGAGTTTAATTCTCGTCTACAAAAAACATGCTCCTTTGGACGATTTTTACGGCAACTTTCAACGCTGAATCTATCTCTGTCGGCGAAAGTGTCATCGGATACTTTTCCGTTCGACGCATGTTGGAGATAAATCTGGAACAATATGCCAAAATTCGCAGCAGCTTCCGAAGATTCGAGTGGCGATGTATCAGCAGATTGATTTCATTGTCTCCTGTGACGACGCAATGAGATTAAATCTTCAGCCTCTTTTCATAGTTGTCACCGCCGTTGGTTGGGTCGGAGCTTCAAAGCTCCATTCGGTCCTCAGGAACTCTGGTCCATTCCACCAAAATGAATTTCCATTCAAGTGGGATAGCAATAGGCCACGTGATGCGAGATCTGCAGGATTGTGCTGAGTTGGGACGTACCGCCAGATGCTACAATTTGTAACACGCTGGATCTCTGGAACAAGATTGCTTAAAAAAATTTTCCATTTTGCTGGAGGTGTCATGATCCATGCCAACGCAATCTTCGTCGACAATCCTCCCACTGGGTCTTTAGTGTCGCTGGAATTGGGTCATCCCACGCTAGTCCGTAGCACCATAGCTGTCGCATTAAAATTTTCATCAAAATTAAGCACGGTGAGATCCATCCAAGGGAATCAAAGAGTTTGGCGATAGTTGACATAATCGATCTTTTTGTTGGAATTTCAGATGGATCTAATAAAGAAATCTCCGACGGGGGATAACCTTATACCTAACGTCTTAATTTGTGGAGTAGAAACAGCTTCGAAAGGTAAAGAAAACGCAAATTTGATCCACACGAAAATCTTTTAAAACCGCATCATTATTGACTGCCCACTTTCGTGCCTCTTCCAAAGTGTCAGCTCCAGCTATTAGATCGCCGACATACATCCCTTTTCGGATGACCTTCGCACCAATCGGATAACGATATTCCTCGTCCTCTACAGCTCTTCGGATTGTGCGATTGGCAAGATATGGTGCACTGGCTGTTCCAAATGTGACTGTCTGCAAGCGATAAAACCGTATGGGCAGAGTTGGGTTGTCACGCCACAGGATATGCTGGTAATACGAATCCTCCTTCCTTCGTATCAGCCGGAACATTTTTTCTATGTCCGCGGTGAAGGTAAATTGATACGTTCTCCATACTAACACTAGATCATTAATGCTGTTCTGCATTTTGGGTCCTATCAATAAATGCTCGTTCAACGACGTACCATCAAGAGTCTTCACAACGGCATCAAAGACAAGTCGTCGTGCTGGATTCCTTCAGAACAGCGTAATGCGAAATAAAATAATGATAAGGAGTATCGAGAACATCACCGCTGAAGCCATCGACCTCGAACATCTGCCCCAATTCTGGTATTCCTTAATGCAATTAACATACTCCTTGTGTAGTGTTGGGTTCGCCTGAAACCGTTTCTCCAATTGATGAAACCTACGCAAGGTACCTTGCTTCGAGGGTCCACGCGCGGGTATCAATCCATCCTTAAAGGGAAGAGATATTTCGTATCTTCCACCGGGTTGGCGTGTGGTCGTTTCTAGGAAATGCTTCTCTCAACCGATGTTTTCCTCGGGTTCAACATCGGCGTAGGGTGCTTCTTCAATTTCCCAAAACTTCCGTAATTGGGTGTCAAAGATCTGCAGAAAACATTTTTTTTTAAACTTTTGGTGTCTCTATAGGTACTTTACCCAGTACAATCCATCCCACTTCCGTCTGTTGGGCTATTGGGCCCATGCTGACCTCGTATAATATCCGGTAGTATGAAATCGGCAAATACGTCACTCCCTAGTAGTAAATCTACTGTTGTCGGTTTGTAGAACGTAGGGTCTGCTAACTCCAAGCCATTGAGGTGTTTCCAGTTGCTGAGTGTCAGTCATTTGGCCGTGAGAAGCCCAGTCAGTGACCAAAATACGAAGGCTTGTGTGCTGGACTCATAGGTAGAGCGTAGAGACGCAAAGGTTATGACAACTCATTTGTATATCGTGACTCAAACACAACGTGGTTCCTACGATGGAAAACTCTACTGATTTAATTTACAGTTTCGAATATTGCGAAGGTGGGGTAGGTATGGGGGGCATGCTGCCTCCCTGCAACCCCCTTCTTTGTGGTCACTGTTGGATTTGGAGTAGGTGTGAGGTTGGGTATATGCAAAGTTTCTTTAAATAAAAAAAAAATTTTCCATATACCCAACTTCGCATCTACTCCAAATTCAACAGTGACCCAAGCAGAGGGGTTACATTAGATACTGAACCCTTGCCACATTGCCTGTAAGAGAGTCCAGTTAGTGCTTATCGAAACATTTTCATTTGCCTAATTACAACCAACTTTACTAAACGGTCTCGAATATCGAATACGTTCCGCAGAAAGACTAGCCATCAGTTGTTTTGTGGTTGTAGAGCGTTGTCGAAAACACTTCATGCATCTATGCATGACCTTTCGCAAAAGATTTCTGCATCCAAGTAAGTAATATTGTTGCCTAATAAGCGCGAATGTAAGCTACAGACCGGGGTGTAAATATTCTTTATGTATATTTTGCGCAATTAGGTAAGAAATCGAGTGCGATTTACACAATATGATAGGATGCTTTTCCGAATACGACAGCTCCGACTGTTGTAACCAACCGACAACCCAAAGCACGCCAATCGAATCGTTATAAGGGCTTAAAGATGAGAGTCTATTTTTCGAGGGTAACGTCGATTCCCCTCTAAGTCGATCTATTTCATTAGAAAACAGTGATCTTTGCACACATATGATTAGTTTACTCTTTGCATTGTTTATTTCCTTAGAGGATAAAGGATTATAGAACAGTTTGAGATAAAACGTAACAGGTACCGATTTAAGCCAAGTGGATGAATTTTGCAATATGATTTCTAACACACCAGATGAACACAGAATAGATAAGAATACCTGTTTTGATGATACTTCTCTTTCCTCTAATTGGTCATGATGAATGTCTTCCTTGTTGTAGGCTGATATCGGCCACAGACCTATTTCCTCGCTAAGCTATTGAGGTCCCTTCCAACACAGGTCCGTCGATGATCATTTGGAAAGAGAAATACGACAAGTAGTGACATCTGCAGGGTTCGAAGGGGAGCGTACATGGTTCCAAGATTGCGGAATCCGTCCATGCGAATGTCTTGACGTTTGCTTTCTGTAATGAAAGTTTTATTTTGATCATTAAACGTGTTAGTAAAAGGGCTCCACACAACTCAAGTCTCGGAAGAAACAAGACCTTAATGGGGCGACTCTTGTTTTCGCTGCAACAAGCCTAACTGCAATTTTTCCATCCATATTAATGCTACGACAGTACACTACTACAGCATAAGCTCCTAAGGATGCGTCAGTGAATCCATGAAAATCCACATTACATTTGTTTGTTATCATTAGCATTGGCACTGAGATAGATTGGACGATATGAAGCTCACCTCTGATCACAGCCCACTGATGTGCCAATTCTCCAGGGAGTTCCTCATCCCACTTCACCTTTCTTTTCCATAGTTCCTGGAACAAAATCTTAACTACAATGATGACCGGCAAAAGAAATCCTAAAGGATCAAATATACGTGACGCGTCCGATAGTATGCGGCGTTTAGTAAAGGTGGTTGGTCCGCTAAAGTGGACTCGATTGGAGAAATAATCCTTAGATGAACACCACTGACCTAACATTTTCACCGTATTAGAATCTTCGAAATCAACTAGAGAGACTTCTCGTTGATCATCTGGTATTGACAGTAGAAGCGGCCAACAGTTGGTGGTCCATATACGTAGATGAAGACCTGCGGATTTTAGGACTTCTACTAAATGTTTCTGAAGGGTAGTGAGTTCGTCTATATTGTCTGCACCCGTTACGACATCATCCATATAAAAATCATTCAACAAAATCGTTGATGACAGAGGATGGGTCATAGATGTATCCAGAGCTAGTTGTTTCAGGGTACGAACTGCTAAAAATGGCGCTGAAGATGTTCCATAAATCACTGCTAACAGTCTGTAGTGTTTTAGCGGATCTTCTGGGTTCTGGCGCGAAATTATTCTTTGTGTTTTCGAGCAATCCAGACCTGCCTGTACATTTTTCCGATATCTCTGACATGACATACAAATGCTGACGATAACGAAGGCAAATCGAAAAGATGACACGTTGGATGGTGGGTCCAACGAGAAGTGATTCGTTTAAAGTCGAGGAGCCATTTGATTTAGCAGACGCATCAAAAACGATTCTTATTTTTGTCGTGCTGCTATCGCTTTTAAAGACTTCGTGGTGTAGCAGGTAATACATAGGTGCAGACTTAAAGATTTCCCCTGTTGGAATTTCTTCCATGTGACCAAGAGAAATGTATTCGTTAATAAATGCAGAGTACTGCGCCTTAAGATCAGGATTGAATTTGAATCTTCTTTCGATGGAGTAAAAACGTTGCAACGCAGTATGATATGAATCTCCAAATTCAAGTTTTCTAGAAGGTTTGAATGGTAGTTCAACTTCATATCTACCATATAAACGTCGGGTGTGAGTTTCAGCAAAGCTTTCTTCTGCAAGCTGCTCTTCTAGGGATAACGGTAATTCGTTTGAAACTTGCTCAAGTTTCCAAAACCGTTCAAGATCAAATTCTTGGCTATAGTCCGAATGGGTACAGAAGGTGTTCATCTCTGCATTGGCAGCGATGAAGTTATATTCGGCAGAAAAAAGCAGTCGATGTTGAGTGAATCGGAGTTAAAACGAGAAAATAAATTTATGGTTACCAATCCGTTAGTAACGCCTGCAGATGTTGGGGTAATTCCGACAATCGGAATTCGAGAGCATTTGCGAGTTAGGTCCAAGCCTTGGGCAATTCTTTCAGTAATGAATGAAACTTGAGATCCAGAGTCAAGCGAGTGATTGGTCAATATTTGTGGTTCAGAGCTAGGACTCGAGTTTAGATCTGAGTTAGTTTCAATTGATTGACGAGGTGTTTGATTTTGCACGGGATGCACCAGCAAATGATGCCGAGCATTACATGATCGGCAATGAAATTGTGAGCGACACTTACTGGATGCATGGCCATTCCGAAAACAGTTAAAACAGAGTGAATTATTTTTAACAAAATCGCGACGAGCCTTAACAGTTAGGTCTATGAATGCTTTGCATTGCAATAGGTTGTGATCCTTTCTGCATTTTGCGCAACCTTGGCGAGATTCTACTGGATGGGACCGAACTGCGCTTGCAACCTTTGAATGAATTTGATTAGGTAAAGAATATGAATAGCAGGACTCCAAACAGCTACACTGGGTTTGCAGGAATTCTAGAAACTCCATAATGGTGCCGTCATCCCTTGATCCTATTTCTTTTGTCCACGCTTGACGTGTCTCTAGGTCCAATTTTTGAACCAACACTTGAATGAGCCACGGTTCCTTCTCTGTAGATCCTAAAGCATTAAGACCTCTAATTGCTTCATCCGCACCATTCGAAATCTTCCGAAGAAGTTGAAGACTAAAGGTTGTGCACGAAGGTAGCGATAAAAATGATTGTATAAAAGATTGTACAATTGAATGCTTTTGATCGTAGCGTCTTTCCAATTTGTCCCAGGCCTCGATATAATTTGCTCCAGAACAACTAATATGTTTAACCAAATTTGCCGCGTCTCCAAGTAGAAACGCTTTCAGATAATGAAATTTTTGCGTGCACGTGAGTGACACATTTGTTCCCGTGAACAAATCTCGAAACGCCGGCCAGTCTTTGTAATCTCCCGAGAAAATCGGAATGGAGATTTTTGGTAGATGGACCGATTGGTTACGATTTGTGGACTCAGACTCTGCCACAGAGGGAACGCTTATCGATGGTTCTTAAGCGACAACCATAGCCGGCTTCGAAGAACTTCTTGCGCGAATCGCGTTTGAAATTGTTGAATGAGCCTTAAAATTCTTCGTTTCGTATTCGACAAATTGGGGTTCAGAATCTTCGTATCCATCTTTGCCGGCAAATTCATAGTATTTGTCTTCTAAAGACAAAAACTCCGCCCACGTTTCGTCTAATTTTGACAACCGGATCTCTAATAACTCGAGAGGTGTAGCAAAGTTAATGGATTCTGCAAATTCTAAAGTGCGTGTTAAGCAACCCTTGGCGCTACCACGTTTTGCAACAACAACATTCATCTTAGGTAAAAAGAGCAAATTGTCTATTCAAATTTCATATAAATTACTAAAATCGATATAGCAGTTAATAAAAAGTCTATAAATAATATGCGAGCACTCCCGTTACACCGGTAATATGGTGCGCGATGATGCAGTTTGATGAATATATCACACGCACTGAAAAATTAAATTGATTCCGTACTTACGGTACCGTTTTAGATTTTAAATTTGTCTCCAAGTAATTATGCAAAACATCCATCCGGCTCAAAGGACCAGTATGTTATGTATATGGACGAGTATGTGTGTGTATTTTGGTGCTAATAAAAAATATATGTATTCCCTTATTTAATCAACCTTTGTTTAATCGTATTTGATATTTTTTTGTGTGAATTGTGTAACAGTTTTATTCAAAAAATTAATTGTGTATTTTAATTTAAAATGACAAATTTACTGTGCAATGTATGAATTTAATGTTTGTTACAATGCGACTGCACTGGTCGACTGCTGAATCATGAGTACCGAGCGACTGCATGCAGACGAACAGGTCATGCCCAAAAAAAAGAGATAACTGTATGTGTTCGAGACAAGATGGCAACTCCAAACATATAAAATATCGCATAAAAAAATCCCTGTATTGTGTCAAAACCAAATTCATATACTTTGTGTCAAGTTACATCTATATAAAAAAGAACAAAGCAATAAAAGTAACATTAATTTTATTATAACGTTGAAAGAACAAGTGTTGTTTGATTACGGACTTTTTAGAGACAGTTTTTATATAGATTATTCTTGCGGTCGAACTAACGCGAACATTTTTGGTCCATTCGAGCCAACAAGTATAAAGAAAGAAAAAAGCAAAAAAGATAACAAAGTGTTGTGTAGCACACTCTGCAAAAAAAAAATTTTCTTGTGTACAATTAATAAAGATTTAATTTAATTGAGATTCTTACGATTTAAAACTTTAATAAAACGAAGTGTGTGTGCGGTACTAAAGAAATAAAGAGTAAAATTCCCGCGTCGTGAAAATTTTGAAATTGGAGACATCCCCTTCAACAGCTGGCAGCAACAACTTGTCCTGGGAAATTTAAGAACGGAGGTCCGAAACGTTGGAGAACTGCAAGTAAGTGCATAGATTAAGGTAGTTGTTGAAATAGAATATATATATATATAGAAAAAAGATAATGTCGTACGGTACGCTGCAACTAAATTTACTGGCACGGTTCAAGCAGGACTTTGAGAATTTCGGGAAGGCGGACGCTAAGAGGTTGCAGAGGATAAATTATCTGCAGACGCGTCTCGAAATAGCGGAGAAGTCCATGCAGCTGGCAGAAAAGTATAATGAGGAGATTGTGGGTGCCGGAAAGCTTGAAGAAGCGTGCGACATCAAGGTAGTAGCCAAGGCATACGACGACATACAGGAGATCTACGTCGAATACAGATCAACAGTAATGGATGCAATGGACAAATTGAAGCCCCAGATTCCTGCAAATGCTACCACTGAGATGTCAACAACGGAATCTGCAACAAAAGGCAATGAACATTATAGGCATGACACAATTAGGCTTTCAAAAATTACCTTACCAACGTTTTCTGGGGGTTATGAATCGTGGAGGTAATTCCACGATATGTTTGTCAGCTTGGTACATACCAATACGTCACTTTCCGAGGTACAAAAGATGCACTATCTGAAGTCCAGCGTCAACGGAGAAGCAGTGAGGCTGCTACAGCACTTGGCCATCGACAAAGGAAATTACCAGAAGGCCTGGGAAATCCTTGTAGAACGCTACGAACACAAGAGGGTGTTAGTCAACACACAGCTGAAATTGTTCTTCGGTCAACCCTCCTTCAGTAGCGAATCGGCAGCAAACATCAAGTGTATCTTGGACACTTCCCAGGAAATTGTCCATTCATTAGAAAATTTAGGTCTTCCAGTAAAACATTGGGACACAATTCTAATTTTTATTATTCTCCAGAAGCTTTCTAGTTCCACTCAGCAACTATGGGAAGAAAAATTGGGGGATAAATCAGAGTTGCCTGGTTTAAATTAATTTTTTGAGTTTTTACGTTCACGTTTTAGGGCTTTAGAAGCGGTTGAGCAGCAAGCAACTCCCACATGCCCAAGCAAAGGTAGGGCAGCAGCACAAGTCTTCCACTCTCGGGAGGTCCAAACGAGGAACGTGAGTTGTAGAGTGTGTCACAAGGGGCAACATGCGTTGAGGGAGTGCAAGAGGTTTTTGCAAATGGATGTTGGCCAACGGAGACACACCGTTTACAACGTAAAGGTATGCGAGAATTGTCTTGCATACAGCCACTTCAAGCAGAGGTGCCCTAGTCCGAAGTGTTGTTACTATTGCAAACAACGTCACCACTCACTACTGCATGACAATTCTCACAACCCTTACCAACACCACACCGGAACACCAGCGCCACACACCACACCAATACAACCCAACATTGTTCAACGTAGTTCGACCCAAATAGCCAACACTTATCCACACACTCACACATACCAGGTGTCAACAGTCATTCCCAACGCACCAGAGTTTCAATCACCGCAAACGACACAACCTTCTTCGAACCCTCATGTTACAAGCCTTCATATCCATACCGATAGGCAGGTTTTGTTGGCCACGGCGTTGGTCAGAGTTCGAACATCGAGAGGAGGTAGTTTAACGCTAAGGGCTTTGATCGATCCTGGATCTGAGGCATCATTCATCACTGAAACAGCGGTGCAACGGTTAAACTTAAAAGCGAAGCGGACATTTATTGAAGTTAATGGGCTGGGGAGGGTCAGCAGTGGAACATCACAGAAGATCGTCGATCTAGAGTTCCAGTCGAAGATCTCCGACTTCGCAGGTACAATGCGAACCTTAGTTTTTAAATCCCTGACTGGGCTTCTTCCGACCCACAAAGTTAACATCAATAAATGGCCTTACCTGAATGGTTTGCAGCTGGCGGATCCAACGTTCAACATCCCAGCAAAGGTAGATTTACTTCTTGGCAGCGACATATACCCCGATATCATCTTGGGAGACGTGGTGCGGAGCAGCGAGTGCTTGGGGCCGATAGCACAGAAAACACATCTGGGATGGATCCTGCTCGGAAAGGTTCCGTGGGAAGTACCAAGATCGGTCCAAAGTTTTGTCAACCAACTGGACCTCGACACAACTCTTCGGAAATTCTGGGAAATAGAGGAAGAACCCTATGAAAAATTTGAAGCTGAGGAGGATAAACAAAGTGAGGAACATTTTAAAAAACACACAATGCGTTTACCTGATGGCCGGTACCAAGTCTGTCTGTCATTTAAAGGTGGAAAATACCCAAATATGGGCCCAACACAAGAAGGTGCGGTCAGAAGGTTTCTGCAGTTGGAGAAGCGACTCCAAAGTAATCCAAAGCAACACATGGAATACTCCAAATGCATGAAGGAATATCTGCAACTCGGACATATGACCCCATATGAGATCCTTAAAACTCCATACCATTTTTTTATACCCCATCACGCCGTCGTTAAGGAATCCAGTACCACCATAAAGTTGAGAGTCGTCTTCGACGCAACTTTCAAACCATTTTTTGGCTCTTCCTTAAACGACAAGTTGATGGTGGGCCCTAAGATGCAAACAAATGTGATCGACATTGTACTAATATGGCGAAAATATAGGTTTACCTTCACTGGTGATGTGGAGAAAATGTACCGCCAGATTCGTGTAGACACTCCAGATGCGAATTACCAGCTGATTCTGTGGAGAGATCATCCCAGCCAGGACCTGAAGATTTTTCGCCTGGACACAGTAACGTTTGGGACAGCGTCGGCACCTTTTCTGGCAATCAGAGTGCTCTTGAAGCTGGCGGACGATGAAGCATCAAACTGTCCAGGAGCTACAGCAATCATCAGGGAGGAAACTTACGTCGACGATGTGATCACAGGAGCCGATACCATCCAGGAAGCCCAACACAAGTTAAAGGCGGTCAGTGAGCTTTTGGCAACAGCCGGTTTTCATCTTCGGAAGTACGTCAGCAACTCGGAAGAAGTATTACAGCACATACCTCCTGAGCAACGTGAAGTCGATTTCTCCGTTCCCTTCGAGGAAAAAGGCGACATCAAAACACTGGGGATTAGGTGGCTACCAATATCTGATGTCTTCTCATTTCAGGTAGCAAGGTTCAGCGACGGCGATGTAACGAAGAGATCGATTTTATCGTCCATATCTAAGCTCTACGATCCAATGGGCTGGATCGCACCCTGCACAATCAAGGCAAAGATAATGATGCAGCAGTTATGGGGGAGAGGACTGGATTGGGACAACCCTGTTCCAACAAGCTTGAAGCAGGAGTGGATTGCCTTCCGTGAAGATCTGCCATCAATCGAAAGGCTGCAAATTCCTCGGTGGGTAAACACAGACAAACGCAGCAGGAAGGTCGAAGTCCATGGATTCAGTGATGCTTCAGAAAGGGCGTACCCAGCAGCGGTCTACTTACGCGTCCTCGACGAAAACAATCAGGTGCACATGCATTTGCTGATAGCCAAGACCAAAGTAGCTCCGTTGGAAACCTACGCTGCCTCGCCTGGAACTTTGTGGAGTTGTCCTGTTAGCTAAGTTGCTTCACGAAACAACCCGAATACTGAAGTTAGGAGCAGTTGATATATGGGCGTGGACAGACTCCGTCATCACGTTGTGCTGGATACGGGCACCCCCGTCGCGATGGAAGACGTTCATCTGCAACAGGGTCTCACAAAATCAAAAATGGACGAGCTGCAAAATCTGGAGACACATACCATCAGAGCTGAATCCGGCGCACCTGGCTTCACGTGGCATCAACCCGTCGATGATAGTCAACAATTCACTGTCGTGGCATGGTCCGGAGTTCCTAGGGCAGAGCTGGGAGCAGCCTGGCTATTTGGACACTCAGCAAGAAGCCCGTCCCGTCAAAGTTCATCACTGCAGTACTGTAGGGGAAAAGGGTAGTAATTTTATAAACGACCTGCTAGAGAAGTATTCAACACTAACAAAGGTAAATAGGATAGTAGCGTACTATTTACGAGTTCGACGCAATAAGAGCATGTTTAGAGGAGTCGCAGATGTTCTTTCACCAAAAGAACTGGAAGAAGCGCTGACTCGTGAGCTTGGTTCAGCAGGAGATGTTTACGGAAGACGAGGAGAAGGACAACACCAGGGGATACAGGGCACTGAAACCATTTAGAGATGAAAACAACACGTTAAGAGTGGGGGAAAGACTGTCCAATGCACAGCGCTCATACGAATGGACACGTCCAATACTCCTAAAAGCAAACCACAGGGTCTCGACGTTCATCATCAAGGACGCACACGGAAAAACGCTACACGGAGGGATCCAGAAGGTAATTGCGTACATACGCCAACGCTTCTGGATATTCAACCTGAAAAGAGCGGTCAAAAAGGTAATTCACGGGTGCACCATCTGCTTTAGGTTTAGGGCGAAGTCGTTGGAACAGCTAATGGGTAACCTCCCCACAGCTAGGACGCAGATTTCAAGGCCCTTCACATTTGCCGGAGTGGATTACGCTGGCCCAATCGACGTGAAGGCCTGGATGGGATGAAACGCCAAAGTCCTAAAAGGATACTTTGCCATATTTGCGTGCATGGCAACCAAAGCGGTACATATTGAACTTGTCAGTGACATGACGACACAGGCGTTTTTGGCAGCTTTTCGGCGATTTGTTGCTCGGAGGGGACTATGTCGGGAGCTGTTTAGCGATTGTGGGAGAAATTTCGTCGGCGGAGATGGAGAACTACAGCGGCAGTTCAGAGAGGCGAAGGCAGATTGGAAAACAGTAGCAGAGTCGCTGGCCAATGAAGGAACAAGATGGAGGTTCATTCCACCCGCTTCCCCACACTTTGGTGGCTTATGGGAAGCGGGCGTGAAATCGGTAAAGTTTCACCTTAAGCGTGTGGCCGGAAACCAATGTCTGACGTTCGAAGAGCTCACCACCCTTCTTACACAAATAGAAGCGTGCTTGGACTCTCGACCGCTGTGTCCTCAGTCAGACGATTTGAATGACACGCAACCAATTACGCCTGGACACTTTCTCGTAGGAGAGCCGTTAGTCACCCCACCACAGCCAGAGTACGAGATGGAAAAAATTGCCCACCTGGATCGATGGAAACGTGTCCAGACGCTGCTCCAGTCGTTCTGGAAACAGTGGAGTAACGAGTATTTGTCCAGACTCCAGCAGCGCCCGAAGTGGACAAAGGTAACTCCGACTACAATCAACGTAGGGGACTTAGTTTTGATAAAAGACGAGAGGCTGCCACCATTAAAATGGAGTCTAGCACGAGTTACCACCCTACACCCTGGACCGGACAACTTAGTTCGAGTGGTAACCGTAAAAACTAACAACACCATATTAAAGCGTCCAATATCGAAACTTTGCCCCCTACCCAGTAACAAAACTACAGAAATCGGACCAATATAAACCATCACTGATGCATGTTAACACAACACGGATTTAATATACAACAACGTTGAATTCAACACGTAGATTCAGTCTAACACAACACAAAACAAAGTTTTTATTTAAACCCAAGTATAAAAATCACCACAACACAAATACATCATTTTTCAACACAACAGTTTCAAAACTCAACACAACACAACATTTGCGAGTAATTTTATTTTAAACCAACATTACACAACACAACAGTTTATTAAACACAACACAATAGTCCACTTTTTTTCAAAATCTAACACGTCAAACAATCGCCAAATAACACCACTCTACCTTAATAAACATATATACACACTGTCAACACAACACTAATCTATATATATATATTCAACAACTACACTTTTCAACACAACACTAATAAAACTCAAATCAATTACTCATAGCGTACAAAAATAATATGAATTAAATTAAAAATAATATAAATTAAACATTTGGGAAATTTCCCACAACAAATTTCCCGTCCCGCATTTAACACTACACATACAGTCCACTCAATGAAGAAATCACACACCACACTCACACACACTTCATAAACATGTTCATTCATAAACACATACACACCATACAAAATAAATCTAAATAGTCCATAAATTAGAAAAATATAATAAATATAATAAAATAATAAATCGCTTACCTGAATTTCTTTCACCGCACGCATCCACAAACAAAAAACACCACCGGCCGACACGATCATCGACGGCAACTGAATTATTTCCATGAATGGAAAGCTTATGAGATAGATGCAACTGCACAAACAACAACTACAGCAACGGCGCGCACAGATTACTGGAACTGGAGTAATACGATGAGTGCATCAAGAGCAGCTCATACACCAACAGTATGACAGGGACAGCGATATTTTTGTCTCTGTTTTGTGTCGTTTGTTTGTTTAAATTTTCGTCATAGAGTTTCCATGTTCCATTTCCGTTTTGTTCACTAACGTTGATTCTCTTTCCATGTGAGACGAAACCAAAGATGAAATTTATCACCAGGGCCGTTCTGAGGCAACACGGAATTCTGTCCTTCGAGATGACGAGTCTTTGATGAGAGGCTGAGAACTTCGTTCACCGGGGGCGAGAATGTTCGAGACAAGATGGCAACTCCAAACATATAAAATATCGCATAAAAAAATCCCTGTATTGTGTCAAAACCAAATTCATATACTTTGTGTCAAGTTACATCTATATAAAAAAGAACAAAGCAATAAAAGTAACATTAATTTTATTATAACGTTGAAAGAACAAGTGTTGTTTGATTACGGACTTTTTAGAGACAGTTTTTATATAGATTATTCTTGCGGTCGAACTAACGCGAACAGTATGATACTGTAATATGCGAGCTACGGATCGAGTAGATAAAACGATATTCTGCGAAATTTATTTCTTTATTTTCCAGTCTATAGAACAATTCAAGTTCACGCTATTCTATTCTTCGCAAACTAATTCCCTACAAGACCTCTTTCTTCTCAAATCACTTTATCTCCTTTCAATTACTTAATTCACAAATCCAAACTTTTCCAATTTCCTCGTGCGGTTCAAAACCAACTGCATGATCTCGATCGCCATCTGTCCTTATATAGCAGAAGTTTCTGATAGCCAGAAGCTTCTCGCAAATTCTTCGACCACTGGAACAAGAAAATTCTGATGTAATAATTCCAAGATGACAATCATTTCTTGCAGTTATAATTCTCTCTTATCCGTGATATTATCCGTCTCTTATCGTAGACACGAACTGTGGAGACTAATTGCAGACACGAACCTCGAATGAAAAGACACTTCGGAACAAAATTATGCTAGAATGAAAAGACACTTCGGAATTTGTTGCATTATGTTACAGTATGTTACACTGCCCCCCTCTTAGACTTGTTCGTTCCGAACAAGTGCGTCCTCACTTCGGCCATTGTATCGACTCAGTCGGTCCACATGAACCACTTTCATTTTGGCCCTTGGTCCTCGCTGGATGCGGTAGACAACATCGTTGATGCGGGTTATTATTCTGTAGGGACCCTCCCAGTTCTGCTGCAACTTAGGTGATTTCCCCTTTTGGCGATGGGGATTATACAGCCACACTAGATCTCCCTCCTGGAATCCTGACGTTGTTGCCTTGGCATCATACCTGGTCTTCATGCGGTCGCTCGTCATCTTAATCTGGCTTCTGGTCCTTTGGTGTATGTCCCTAAGCCTTTCCCTAAGGTCCGCCACGTACTCTTCTTCATTTCTGGGCTCATTGGTAGGAGACCCAAATTTCAGCTCACTGGGTAACCGAGCTATTCCACCAAACAAGATTTCGAACGGCGTATGTCAAATAGTGCTATGCACGGCACTTCTATAGGCCATCAAAAGCAAGGGAATCTGCCGGTCCCAATCCCGTTGGTAGTCACTTACGACCTTCGAGAGATGTTCGTCCAAAGTCCTATTGAAACGCTCCACCTTACCGTCCGACTGTGGATGAAGCGGGGTTGTCCGTGTCTTTTTGATTCCGAGTAGTTGACACATCTCTTGGAAGATTCTTGACTCGAAGTTCCGCCCTTGGTCAGAATGCAATTCCGAGGGCACACCGAATCTGCTCACCCAATTGTAGACGATCTGCTCCGCCACGGTTCTGGCTTCCTAGTTAGGGATCGGAAACGCTTCCGGCCACTTACTGAAGTAGTCCATTACTACGAGTATATACCGATTACCATTGTCGGTTTCCGGAAAGGGCCCTGCGATGTCAATGGCGATTCGTTCGAAAGGTGCTCCCACGTTGTATTGGTGCATCTTACCTCGAGTTTTGATTCTCGGACCCTGCACAAACGTCGCATTTTCTGCACCAGTCTTCGATATCTTCCTTCGCTTTTAACCAATAAAAACGTTCTCGTACCTTTTCTAGCGTCTTATTCACTCCCAAGTGGCTCCGCTATGCATTTCCTGTAACACCTCCTTGACCTTCGCCCGCGGCACGACAAGCTGCATTACAAATGTCTTTCCGTCGGAGGATTCCCATTTTCTTCTCAGAACACCTTCTTGGACATGGAGGGAGTCCCACTGCGCAAAATATGCCTTTAAGGTCGGGCTTCTGTGAGAGATGTTCTGATGATCCGGTTTCTCCATGTTCTCCATCCAGGCCAGAATCGGCTCGATATCCGGGTCTTCCTTCTGAGCGTTCCGGATCTCATCTACGCTCCAGCCGGCGATAGGTTCGGCTCTCAGTCTTTGGATGGAAACCAGCTCCCGTTCTTCCTGACGCACACAATGTTTACAATCCGTTCTGCATGGTCTCCGGGACAGTGCATCCGCATTATAGTGAAGTTTTCCTTTACGATACTGTATTTCATAGTCGTAGATTTGCAGCCTTTCGATCCATCTTGCGACCTGACCCTCTGGACTCTTGAACTGTAATAGCCATTTTAAGGCTGCATGGTCTGTGCGAAGAACGAACTTCCTCCCATAGAGGTATATGTGAAAATGCTTCGTAGCCAAGATCAAAGCTAGAAGTTCCCGCCTTGTCACGCAGTAGTTCCTTTCTGGCTTAGAGAGCACCTTGCTGGAGTACGCAACCACATTCTCTTGGCCATCATGCACCAGGGAGAGTACGGCTCCTACCCCGACATTACTAGCATCTGTATCCACAATGAACGTTTCCCGGGAGTGGCGTAAGCTAGGATCGGGGCATCGCATAGCCGTTGTTTAAGTGCCTTGAAGCTCTTCTCGCACTCAATTGACCATTTGAATTGTTTTCCCTTTTCCGTCAACTGGTGCAGGCTCTTTGCGATCCCGGCAAAATCCTTCAACAACCATCTGTAGTAGGTGGCTAGGCCCAGGAAGCTCCTTAGGTAGTGTTTATCTTTGGGGACTGGCCAGTTTTTCACCGCTTCGAACTTCCCTGGATCGGTTCTCACTCCTTTCGCTGAAATTATGTGCCCCAAGTACTTGACTTCCGCTCTAAACAGGGCGCACTTCTTGGGGTTGAGCTTCAGGTGGGCACTTCGAAGCCTTTGAAGCACATCCCTTAGATTGTCTCAGTGTTGCGCAAACGTTTTTCCTACGACGATGACATCATCCAAGTATACCAAACAGGTTTTCCATGTTAACCCTTGCAGGACACATTCCATCAATCGCTCGAAAGTCACCGGGGCATTGCACAGCCCGAATGGCATTACCGTGAATTGCCATAGCCCATTTCCTGCGGTGAAGGCGGTTTTCTCCCGGTCTTCTGGATGGATCTGTACCTGCCAGTAGCCACTCTTCAAGTCGAGAGTAGAAAACCATTGGGCTCTTGATAGTGTGTCGTCAATCCGTGGCAGAGGATAGCTGTCTTTCTTGGTGACGTAATTGAGCTGCCGATAGTCCACGCAGAACTGCGTGCTGCCATCTTTCTTCTTTACCAGTACAACCGGTTATGCCCACAGACTTTTGGAACTTTCAATCAGACCTTCTTTCTCCATTGCCGACACCATCTCTTGAACTTCTGTCTGCTTTGCCAATGGAAGGCGCCTAGCAGGCTGACGAATTGGTCTAGTATCACCAGTGTCTATTCGATGTTGTACCAGGTGTGTTCGGCCGTATTCTCCGTCCTGTGAGGCAAATACATCAGCGTACTCATTGATAAGATTCTCTGCCATAGTTCGCTGCTCCTGATTCAGCTCACTGGACTGGAGAATCGTCTCTCTCGTTTCCGCTGTCCAAGGTGATGGGAGAGGTTTTGGAGCATCACGTTCAGATATTGTTGCGACGGCGGTAATCGGCGTGCATTTTCCAGTCACCTCCCCTCGCCTTAGTTTGACAGTGTGTGGTCTTGCGTTCAAAACTCTCACTGGAACTATGGTGTTCTTTGGTTCGACTAACGTCTTTCCCACGATGTAGTTTTGAGAATGCTTCTCTGGGTCTGGTTCTACTATGTAGAATCGGTGGCTCCCAAGATCACCTTCCAGCTTCGTCCAAATGATTGTCTCTGAAGACGGCGGCAAAACTTCGTCTTTGGTGATGACTGTCCTGAGAGCTACGGCATTCTCATCTCCGTACACCATCGGAATCTCCACATTTCGATACCTCAGTACTTGCATCCCGATGTCCAAAATTACTTCATTTGCTTTCATGAAGTCTATTCCGATGATGCACTCGTCGCATATATCTGCCACCAGAAACGCATGGGAGAATGTCAGTCCCGCCAGAGTAATCGTAAGACGAATTTCTCCAAACACCTCCGCCATTTCCCCTGTTGCAGTCTTCAGGTAGTAGCTGTTGGTGTTGTGCAGCCATGAGCTTCTGACGATATCTCTTCTTACAATGGAGGCGGTGGCACCTGTGTCTATGGTGGCTACGCACTTCTTCTTGTTGATTAGTGCCTCCACTGTCAGGCTCTTGTTACCCCGTTTGGATTGCGAAACTTGAATGGTGGTCTTGGGGGCCTCGATTCCAGTAACCAACTTCTGCCCCGCGAAGTTGGTCCTTACGCATTTCCCGACTGCTGGTTTTGGGAAGGCTGGCCGACAGGATGGATGTTATCACCGCCGGATGCTTCCTCTCTGCTTCTCCTACTTCCGCAATGCGGACAATTTCCTCGTCTATGTGCACTTCTGCACTGCCGTTGTAGGTATCCGGTTTGTTTGCAATTCCAGGAACGAATTTGACTTCCGCGAGCTTTGTCTTCATCCATGACGGCTGTTCCCTGGCATGAGCATTCCACGACGAACATTTCTCTGACACGGTGTATTCCCTGGTATGCTTGGTCCGCAGCCTTCATTGACAAAGCGAATGCCAATGCCTCGGGGAGTGTTCGCTTTTCAGCCATCCTTACAGCCATTTGCAGTTGTCTGTCCTCTATGTCCTGAATAAAAGCTTCCGCCGCCATTTCGTTGATAAGCTCCTCACCGGCTTTAGGGTATTAAAGATGGGCTAGTCGCTCTATATCCGCTTGCAACTGTTGGAGCGTTTCCCCCCTTTTCTGGACTCGACTACGCAGCTGAACCCTGTACACCTGCTGCATGTGTTCATCCCCAAACCGCATCTCGATAGCCTGAACCAGAGAGTCGTAGTTCTGCTGTGTATCTTCCGGGATGGTCTGCAAGAGCTCCGCAGCTGGACCCCTCAGTGCGAGCGTGAGTGCAATAGACTTCTCTTCATCGTCCCAGCTATTGGTCATTGCGGCCGCTTCGAATTGCCTCTTATAAATTGGCCATGATGTTTGACCATCGAAGATAGGGGGCTGCATCTCCTTTCTTCTCAGACCGTCAGTGGAATATTCCCGTGCTTTCTGTGTCTTCACGTTGCTGAGTTCCTTAGCAAGATTTTCGACTTTCTTTCCTACTCTCTCGAATTGCGTATCCACTTTTTCAAACTGAGTCTCTAACTTCCCGAACTGCGTTTCATGTTTCTCAAAGTTTTCATCGAATCCAGTTTCGACTTTCTCGATTTTGTCTTCGATCGCTTCGAATTTAAATTCCAAGATCCTGTTTTGCTCATCAAGATTGCTTTCCAGAGCATCTAGAGGATTCTTTTGTTCGTCCATTGCTTTCTTTTGTTCGTCCATCTTAAGTTCTAGAGAATTCCTTTGATCTTCTATTGCTTTCTTTTGTTCGTTCATTGCTTTCGTTTGTTCGTCCAGCTTAAGTTCTAGAGAATTCCTTTGATCTGCTATTGCTTTCTTTTGTTCGTCCATGACTAACTTAAGTTGCAGGAGCACACTTGTTATACCCGGGTCGGCTACTGTACTTGCTGGTTCCTCTTCCACGTCAAACTCTACGTCATGCGGATTTTCACCTTCCTGCGTTACTGCTTCTTCCAGACGAATCAGCAGGGCATCTTTTCCCCCAGTTGTGTCGAGAATCCGCTTACTGAGTTCTGCCTTTAGTTGAATTATAGTTAGTTTTCCCAATTTGCGACCCATTTTGCGCAACTAATTAACTCAACACAGAAATGGTTTTTTTTTTTTTTTTTCTTGTGCAATTTCACACCACGGAAATAGTTATTCACAGAATAAGTTTTATCCCACTTCTGACACCAATGTATATGCGAGCTACGGCTCGAGTAGATAAAACGATATTCTGTGAAATTTATTTCTTTATTTTCTAGTCTATAGAACAATTCAAGTTCACACTATTCTATTCTTCGCAAACTCCTTCCTTACAAGACCTCTTTCTTCTCAAATCACTTTATCTCATTTCAATTACTTAATTCACAAATCCAAACTAATTACTTCTTCTTGTTAACTCTCATCTTTCATTTTATCACAAAATTACAACTTCGCCAATTATCACTTTTCCAATTTCCTCGTGCGGTTCAAAACCAACTGCATGGTCTCGATCGCCATCTGTCCTTATATAGCAGAAGTTTCTGATAGCCAGAAACTTCTGGCAAATTCTTCGACCACTGGAACAAGAAAATTCTGATGTAATAATTCCAAGATGACAATCATTTCTTGCAGTTATAATTCTCTCTTATCCGTGATATTATCCGTCTCTTATCTTAGACACGAACTGTGGAGAGTAATTACAGACACGAACCTCGAATGAAAAGACACTTCGGAACAAAATTATGCCAGAATGAAAAGACACTTCGGAATTTGTTGCATTATGCTACATTATGTTACAATACATAATGTAATATGAATATTAGCAAGTTAATAGAAAAAAGAGTAAATAGTATAGTGTGATGTTGTGCAGGTTTGGCCAAATGTAGATTGCATTTACTCCTTGTTTTTGAACACTATCTGTAGTACATAACTAAATATATACATACACATATATCACAGATAATCCAGCAACGGTATGCATCAGTGCGTCAAGAATGTTTCCTAACACTTGCAACTAATTGCGTAAATCTTTGGCGTGGTATACACCGACCTCTTCACCTCTTAAATTGCCTATCTCATATAGGGAGTTCCCTTTAGCTTATAGGACTATTGATTTTAGAAACTTGGGCCGTAGTTTAGCATTAAATTGTTAAAAGGCCTATATACTAGTTGTCCTTCCCTATATTTGACGTGTCTGCTTCGTGTGTTGTATGCTTTGGTCGCCTTCTGATGTGCTAGCCTTAAATTGTCAAATATTTGACTCCTTATTAGCGCTAATTTGTCCTTATTGTTGATAACCTCCGTATCCATATCTTTGACCGTACCTAGTTTGCGGAGGATATCATACGCACCCGCGTGTTGTACCATGTGTGTACCAAACACTGCGTAGTAGGGTTCAATCGTAGTCGCATCGTGAACTACACTCCTCAGTGAGAAAGCCGCGTCGCTGACGTAGATGTCCCACGTTTTCAGATCACCGCAACGTTCTTAGTGCGTGGGTATGGTCCTAGAAAGTCAACGTACAGTCTTTGGAAAGGCTGCTCCGTAATAGTATATTGTCCCATCGGCGGCCGAGAAACGATGTTGAGGGGTTTGCTACACTTGCAGATTTAGCAGGCGTTGAAAAAAGATCTGGACATCGGTAGCCATGCCTGGCCAAAAGAACATCTGCCTCAATTTCGACGGAGTCTTCTGGATACCCCCGTGACCTGCAGATGGTGAATTGTGTGCAGCTTCCTTTAGACTTTTGGGTCATTAGCCACTTCAGACTTGCGTGATAGGTTATTATAGTGAAAGGTAATCCTTCCACATTGGCCCTGAACTTCTTCACTGACAAAACGGCAGCAAAGCATTCAAGCTCCGTCACGCTGTAATTCCGCTGGGCAGAATTGAGTTTCTGGGACATGAATGCTATCGGTCGTTCGTTGTTCTTCGTGTCCATCTGGTAAAACACACTCCCTACACCAGATGTTGGCGCATCGCATTGTATGTAAAATCGTCTTGTGAAGTCCGGGTTGAAAGGCTGTCAGTGCTTCGTTTATCGTGTCGAATGTCTTACCTTTCTTCAGACAGTCGGTCATTGGGGCTGCCATAGACGCAAAATTTGGAATAAAGCGTCTATACCAGCCCGTCATCCCTAGAAAATGACGGAGTTGCTTGGGAGTCTTTGGAACTGGAAAATTCTCGACCGCCGAAACCTTGCCAGGGTCAGTTCGTAGGCAACCATCGCCGACGATTTAACCCAAGTATTTAATCTCCTTGTAACAAAACTTACTCTTCTCTACGTTGATGGTCAACCCCACTTGCCTCATACACTTGGCCACTTCCTGCAGCTATCTGGCATGACACTCGAAATTTGGAGAGCAAACCAAGAGGTCATCGAGATAGACAAAGATATACTCTTTCTGACGAGAGGGTATGACCTTGTTCATAAGCCTACACGTTCTCTGGGCGGCATTACACAGTCCGAACGGCATAACCGTATACTAGTATAATTGTCCCCCAGGGACTGTGAACACTGTCTTCTCCCTTGACTTGCGCTCGAATGGAATCTGCCAGAATACGTCCTTCAGATCGATTCCTGAAATGAATCTGGTGTCCTGCAATCTACTCAGCAGTCTTTCAATATGAGGAAGCGGGTAAGCATCTTTCTTTCTTACTTCATTCACCTTTCTTGAGTCCAGGTACAGTCTAATTTTGCCGGGTTTTCTCACCAGCACCATTGGGGAGCTCCAAGCACTATTGCTCTCTTCTGTCACTCCAAGGGAGATCATCCTATCTAACTCGTCATATAACAGCTTCTGGATTCCAGGTGAAACTGGGTAGTGCCTCTGCTTGATGGGAATCTTCTCGTCATCCACCTCGATTATATATTCTTCGAGGCTGGTTCTACCCAGTCCCAACATCGCGCAAGAGGGGAACAGCAGTTTGATTCTCTCCAGTTCTTGGGCTTGCGCTGGTGAGAGGGCCTAGACCGCAGACCGTTCTTCCGTCGGCGATGGGATGTCGAGTTCGTTGATGATGTTTGGAGCGACCTTAAACGTTCTCCAGAAGTTAACCCCCAAATGAAGGACCTGTTGTAAGTTTGGCACAACGAATACTTCCCACTCATAAGATTTGCCACCCAAGGAGACTACTGTCTTAAATCGTCCTAGTATTCGTTGATGGTTTCCGTCTGCTGTTCGTATGTTCGTACTCATCCTAGTCATTACTATGTTATGTTTGTAAGATACGCTCTCTGGCGACTTTGCACTCCTGCAGGCGTTGGTGAAAACTCTTCCTTTGAGGGATTTCCTTCTTTGTATAGGTATCATCACCTTCTGGAACCTTCTTCAAAATTTGGAAGCCTGGTCCTCACTTTCCGGGAGTGCGGTCTTGGTCGGCTGGTTCATCCCGGTCGCACTGCCAACTCTCAGGTTTCCCTGACACTGTGTGCAGCTAAAGTTGATGTTCCTTTGACCACAACTAAAGCACGTCAGACTATGGAAAGTAGACTCACACGCCGACGGAGTTGAAGCAGGAATACTAGTCAGGCCTGTTCTGTTAGTCGAGTTAGTATTGTTTGTTCTGTCAGTCTTCGTGTAAGTCAGTTGTCTGTCAGTCCTGTTCCGTTGCAGCACAGCAATTGCCATTTCTTCGTCCTCTAGTTCCCTAAATGTTTCCCCATCTCTAGATATTCCCTCGTCTCCTAGTTCGTTAACTTGTCTTCTAAATTTCGTCTCCCTAGTCGTCAAGTACTACTCCGCGCGCCTGCACTCGTCTCTTAATTCTTGGATACTCGTGTTAGAGCATCCAAAAATTAGCGTCGCTACCCTGTCCTTTATGTTACTTCGGAGGATGTCCACTAGGTCAAGTTCGTTCGGCCGACTCGTCATTTGTAAAACCATCGTCCGTACGTCGCTGTATAGATCGTCAAATGACTCCTGGAGTTGCTGCCACCTATCCATTATGGCTCTCAAGATTTCATGGTCCCTAACATTGTTCTTAAATTTGTTCAGCAATTCCCTTTTGAGTTGCTGGTAGCTCAGGTACCTATCACCTTCATTTTCCTTCAGAATTTGCCAAAACCATTTCTCTGCCGGACCGCTTACGAGGTGATGGAAGTGGGTAAACAGCTGGTGGTCGCTGATACCGTTCTGGTGTTGCAAGGTTTCAACGCGAAACGGGAAACTTTCTACGGACATCGTTTTTGATGTCCCGTCGAACTTAATTCCCCACTTATGAATGTCCACCTTCCGTTCCGAAAATCGTGCCTGTTCATATCGTGGGTCATTCGGTGGCATTTGTCGTTCGGATGGTGGCGGGTTGAAAGTCGATCTGTTCAGTATCGGTGTTGGTTGATGTAGTAGTTCCGTTCAGTTGAGTGGGCGCGAAGGAGTGGACTGTCCTTGTTGGGTGTTGTCTTGTCGTCGGTCGTTCGTTGTAAGTGGTTCCCTTCAGTCTGTGACTAAGCAAGGACCATTTACAGCCTTTGAATGTAAAAGACAGAAAAGTCTTGCTCTGCTCAGCTCGTCGGACGGGGTGGTTCTTGTCCACCTTACTTCACACCATCTGCTCAGCACACAAAATCTCGTGCCCTTTTGATCAAAAACAAAAGAGAGAAGAAAGCTGCTCTACTTAGACTTCGGATTAACTTCAAAAAGATAGAAAAGAAAGCAAAAAGGAAAATCCAAAGACTTGCGCCCATGGCCAGGAGAAAGATTGGGAAAGACTGCGCGAAACTTACCCTACCTATCCGAAAGTAAAAGAACGACTTAAGCTAAACCTTAAACTAAACCTAACTATCTTAACCTAACCTATCTCTATTCCCTACCGCGCAAATTATCCTTCCCATTTTCTCTCCTTGCCAAACGGGTTCGTCCGGTACCCGAGGTATGCCTGGTGGAAGTGACAAAAGCTGGCCTGCCCACCCTGTGTGTCTTGTGACACAACCAATTGCTATCCCTCTGGCCAATGATTGTGAGAGATAACCCCTAAAGCGAATCCCTGTTTTCTTTTTGTAGAAGGTTTTTCAATTCTTTTGTTTTAAAATAAATATTTTTTAAATAAAATTCACCCTTGAAATGTGTAAGTGCGTAAGGGAGCGCAAACAAAGAGAAAAAAAAACCAACAAAAGAAGGAAGGACAAGCTTCAGTAGGGATACTGAAATACGTATGTATTTACATAATTGGCTTACACTTACTTTGGATTCGCGATAACTGCATCATTAAGAAACATCATACCGAAGAAAAAGTTGAAATGGATGCACCATTTCACTTTTTCTTTGGACTGCGAGCTCCGCTTCCAGAAGGTAGATTCTCATTTTTCACCTCCTTATAAAATCGATCCCTCAATGTCCTCCACCTATCCTTCTTTTTGCTGGAAAAAAATTAGTAAGAACGCTCGTTCAAAGCACTTTAATAACAAATGGTGTGCATATTTACCTGGAACATTTATTTGCATCGATAGCTCTTCAAAGGCTTTACACATTTTAGTAGTTCTTATGTATTTTGTCAAATAGAAAATTATTTTTCCGAACAAAGTCAATTAAATGCTCCTCCATTTGAAAGTATTTTTGAAATGATGAACTGTCATGTAAGTGACAATTTGAAACGTCAATTTTGTACTATGTTGCTGTTCTACTACTGGGGGTTTACATCAAAATTATAAATAGCGACGTCTTGCATTGCTGCATGGGCGTGCAGTATGCACATTTATTCGCTTACATATAAAGCTATGTTATCTAATTTTGCTGCATGTGTGTTTTAAGCATTACTTTTCGGCGATTTACGTGGCTGCATCCGGGCTCGGCGACTGCTGGATTTTATCCGAATGATTATCACGGGTCGCGTTCACCAACTTCAATCGCAACCACATAAGCCACCGACAACATTTTCGGCTTCTATAAAGTAGGAAGTACACGATACAATCGTTGTACAGCCGTTGCGGTTTATGCGACCATTGTATAGTGTGTGTTCACCCAACCGACGGTTGTACTGATATTGTACGGTCGCATGCTCTTGAACATACAACGTGTGTTGCATGCGACACATTGTATGGAAATTGTATGGTGTATTTTCGAGTATACAACAGACGTACAATTTTAGTTGCGTTTTAGTTTTTGTGACAGGTGGATAAAAAAAAGTGTGGTTTTGGCTGAAGAATGACGAGAAAAGTATTCTCGTTGTAAGGAAATCGCATACATATTAGATCGGTACAACGGCTGTACAACGATTGTATCGTGTATTTCCTACTTAAGCGCAATCTGCAATGTCTCTATTCTTGGCGAACTTCGTAACGACACCATGCAGCACATATTTCGGCTCCAGTTCATTTTGGCACTCTTGTGTGGAGATGTCATCAGGAAATCTTGTCCATTCCACTTCAGCTAACTCCACAAAGGAAGGCCCTTTCGCCCACTTATTATCCGCTTGGAATTGAGGTGGATATTTTTCCCTTGTGAACTCGTCCATCTCCACGTCCACTCGAACATCACCACTGGTCAACTCGAAAGCTCTCCAATATCGCCGCAATTCTGAAGCCCACGAATTCTTTGTGCTGGTGGGGGTCTGATCTGAGCCAGTAAAGTACTCTTTTGGAGTCAATGCAGTACATCAATTCAGCCAATGACAATTTGTGAGAATCGATGATGGAATTACAAACCCTTATGCCGAGAATAGTAGCTGACAGCTCAAGACGAGGTATAGATAAGAATTTTCTCGGGCTCCCTCTCGTTTTTTCGCAAGCGAAAGAAATGTATACTATTCCATTATGCTTTGTCCTCATATATGCGACGGGGCTAAAGGCTTCCTCGCTTGCATCGGAGAAAATATGAAGTCTATTCGGTCGGCACATGACAGATATTTATTATAGCATCTGGGAATCTGTAGTTCTGTCAACTTCGACCCGTATTTCAGTCAAATTCGGTATTGCTTCGCATCCTTCTGAGCGGCACTTATGAGAAGGTCAACTGTGAGTGACTTCTTTGCAAGCGTTTCCCGTCCCAGCCATCGCAGGTTCAGGTGCTTGGGTCTTCCTTCGATTTGTAAACGCTTGGCCAAGTCGTCACTCATGATGGTTACGGATAAGCCGCAGTTCCGTTTTCCTATTATAGACTCTAACTGGCAACACCCAGAAAAGAATCTTCGATGCCCCATCATTGCCCGTCGATGATCCATCCATTTTGTCGTCATCCCGTTCGATTCAAAGAAAAAAAATAATTAGAATCAATTTACCCTCAAAATTTTAAATCAATGTTTCATACCTTTTCTACTGCGTCAGAGTTAATAGGGAGAAAATAAAATTAACCATTACATTGCCAATTTGGTTGCTTTCCATGAAAAATATAGCACAGACTCAGCATAGCTCTATAAACTATTTGTCATCATTAGTTTTTCGGTAGATTGTACCGTTTTTGAAAACAAATTGCCAGGATTGAATCAAATTATCCGCAAAAAATAAAATACTAACTGTCATTGAGCACCACTTTTCCCCCCCAGAATTCGTCGATGTTCCGGTTTCGAACACGAACGTATTCGTTCGGTCCTATTGCCATAATCTGCATGACGTTGTAATTTAAAATTGGCCTTTGGACCCCTATGCTCTTTTTACTGACGTTGGCTGATGTTGACTGCTGCAATACTCCCGTTTCGTGAAGTGATCGATGATGTATGTTACTGCAGTTCTCGACTCCGCATGGCGTTCGCATTCTGCAAACGATTATGCTGTGACCACGCTTCAAACAGTTAAAACGAAGTCGATTCCATTTCACGAAAGTTAATTTGGCTGGAATGTCGATGGTCTTGAAGCTTTTCCACTCAACAGCTGGATGCTGTTCTGCTTTGCAGTACCGACACTTGGCAGACGTTGCGTTGGTTAGGGGTGAACTTCCGTTTATATGCAGGATGCTTTTCGGCTTCGGTCTATGTTCCACTCTACCCTGAATTGACGAAGGTACTGAAGTTGCAGTGACAATATAGATAAGACGTGCAATTCTCCCAGCTTGTGCTCTGGTATCGCGGCAGTTTCTCTCACCTTCGTCAGGTGGCTCCGGACAAGGCATTCAGGATGCCCGAAAAGGAATTCTAATGTTGACATTACTTGATCGACATTTTCGGGATGTATCAGTAAAGATTCGACGACATCTCTCGCTTCACCCTTGAAGCTTCCGCAGTCGAAACATGTTCCCCACCCTGCTGTAACTAAACATTCTTGTCGATTCCAAGAAGGCCATACAAAACATCGGCCATTCTTCTGGTCTTCCACGGAACTTCGGAAGGTGTTTGCGATGGCTTACATGTTCAACAGAGGTCGAAGAACATGTAAGCTGTTGAGTTGGGGTTTGGAGGAAAACTGACTGAGGTATGAAGCGCTGCTCTTCGAAGGTCTGCAAGCTGTTTAGCGAGGGGAGGAACGTTCGAATTGAGGTCCTCGTAAAAGCGTTGGGCAACGACTGAGTTAAGGTTAACGAAGTCGCCGCTGTTGGCCAAGAATATTGTGAACACGAGCTATTCGTCGTAAGTTGTGTTGAGGATGTTCTTGGTTCTGTCGAAAATCCGTAAAGAGTTGGCACTACTGTAAGTGAGGCTATAGAGGAGGATACAGTGGCGGCAGAAGAGGGCACACTGGTGCTTGGAAAGAATATGTTCGTAGAAGCGGCAATGATATTGGAAGCACCTGTTATGACTGCATCTGTTGAGATTGACGGAGCGACGATGGACGTTATTGCCACTGACTGTTGCTCCTTAAGCAGCGTCTCGACCCGTTGGCGTTCCTGTCTCTCCGTCACAGGGGATATTGTGATCGCTTCCAATTGCTTCCTCTAGCTCCTGGCGCAATGTGGCTACTTCACCGTCACATGTCTTCATAATTGCTTCTTCGACCTACCCATCTGAGCTTGTGTCCGCAGAGATTCCTTGTTCACATTCCTCACGTAACCTCATAGTACTTGTAGTCACTCTGTTGCGAGCTGGATTGGGTGATCGTTGCAGATTCGCCATTAACAGATATTATATATGCCACTGTCCGCATTTCTGATTGTGGGAGATACTAGTTCATCCGATGAATATTCAGTATATTCGGCTATATTTGTGAAAAACACTCAGTTCTCCCGATGTGGGCGAATTGGAACTAGTTACCCAATGGGGTTAGTCAGTGGCGGCTTTAACTAAGGAAAAATACTGATTTCTCCCAATGGGGCGAATTGGGGCTAGTTCACGATTGGGGTTTAGACCGACCTGGCAAATTACGAGACCTCTGCTGGCTGCGGCTGACGAAAAAGAATAAAATTTGTCGCTTTTTATCTGAATGATTTCGGGTTCAAATGGGCGCGAGAGACAAATGTTGAACTATTATCACGGATCGCTTTCACCAGCTTCGAGCGCACCCACATAAGGCACCGATTACACTACAATACTTTCGATACTTTTTTAAGAGATACCGCCACATTTTTGAACATTTTTTCACGTTTGAATTAGATGGATAGAGCCGGACGTATCTCTAATATAATATTCCGTACTTAAATCTCTACTCTAAATAAAAGTTTTGGAACAAATGACCGCCGCAGATCCGCAAAGTTTCGAGTAAATAAATTTGATTTATGCACTAGGCAAAACCAATTCAAGTTCTAGTACATAAATTATAGTATTTTTTCTATTTAATAAAGTTGAAATTTGGGAAAACGAAATTCCTTAGTGTGGTCAATACTTTCCTTTATTACAACTTATTACAAAAAAACTTAAGAAAGGGGAAATTAAATGGGTCGATGATGAAATTCGAAGTGCTTCTTAATGTGTCGATGGTGAAATTCGAAGTGCTTCTTCTGTCGGCTAGGTTTAAAAGCTAGGAAGTGTTGTACGCTCCTTGGTTAGGAAGTTTTTTTTTTATAATTTGCAAGTGTTAAAGGGGATATGAATACCCTTATACTAATTTTTTAGAACACGTGCGTTTTTGTGGAAAGAGGAAGAGACAGAGAGAAAGAAAGATTGGTGTAGTGGGTTTGAAACTTAGGTGGTATTAAGTTTCTGTAAACTCCAAGGGTGGCTGTCCAGATAACTGGGGAGTATTTTTGTTTTTAATTTCGCTATTATTGTCGTTGCTTATGATTCACGATCAAGTTGCATTTTAGCCATATGACCGCCCTACTGCCAGTGTTATGCCTTCACAGTAGAGTTGACTTAGCTTTCGCAATTGATCGACTTTTTTATTTATTTCATGCGAAATAAATAGATGATTCTTGACATCAGGATTCGAACCGTGAATCAATGCGTGACAAGCGATGATGTTACCACTACACCACGTAGTCCTTTTATTTTTTAATTTTCTCATCTAGATATCGCTGGGTTCAGAAGACAGAAGGTCAGTCGCCACAGTACTCCCCCGCGAGCCACTCAGAACAGCTGTTATGCGAATTTTACATTTGCTGTTTTCATTTTCGGTCTTGGAATTGTTTTCTAGATTCCGGGGAGTGTCTTCGATTTGTCGACTATCCTGGACGTTGTTGGGTTCTGCGATAGCTGGTCCGGATGCTGGGTCGATGGTAGTGTTGGTATACATAAGCTGGGTGGAGTCTCTGGTTGATTCGCTGGAACTGATGTTTGAGTTAGTGAGATTGCGGTGTCGGTTTTTTCGAAGAACGCCAGTTTTAATCGTTCGGTGGAAATAGTCGCTTCTTTCCCATTGATTACGACGCTGTTGGAGATCCTTTCCAGAACTGGGAAATAGCCATCATAAGGACGCACGCACGGTTTCCTGACTGCGTCTACTCTGATGAAGACGTGGCTGCAAGTCTCCAATGTGTTTTGTGCGTGAACGGTTTCCGCTTGTTGTGGTGTGCGGTCGGTACAGGTCGAAGTTGTCGCATTTGATTTCGAAGTTTGGCCACGAAGGACTGCTGATCGTATGACGGGGCTCGTCGACGAAGAATTCTCCTGGGAGCCGTAAAAGGTGCCGTATAGCATTACCGCGGCGAATGCTTTTAGGTCCACATTCCAGCTTGAGCACAGCCCCAGTAAAATTGTAGGTAGTGCGCCGACCCAATCCGAGGAGTTGTGATACATAACGGCGGCCTTAAATGTGCAGTGCCACCGCCCTACTAGTCCGTTTGATGCAGGATGATAGGCAGTTGTTTGGATTCTGTTGCTCCCTATGAGCTTAGCTAGAGCATTGAACAATTGGGATTCGAATTGGGTACCTCTGTCGGTGGTGATTGTTGTAAGAATGCCAAATCGGGAAATCCAGGTGGCAAATGTGCAGTGCCACCGCCCTACTAGTCCGTTTGATGCAGGATGATAGGCAGTTGTTTGGATTCTGTTGCTCCCTATGAGCTTAGCTAGAGCATTGAACAATTGGGATTCGAATTGGGTACCTCTGTCGGTGGTGATTGTTGTAAGAATGCCAAATCGGGAAATCCAGGTGGCAAAGAAAGCGTTGACGACAGTTTCGGCTTTGATATCTTTAATTGGGGCAGCCTCCGGCCAACGGGAGCGTCGGTCGATCATGGTGAGTAGGTATTTGAACCTTTCACTTGGTTGCATCATCACAATATCCAAGTGCACGTGTCAGAATCTCTCGCTGGGTATCGGAATATATTGAGGGACATTTTTGTTGTGTCTACTAATTTTACTTCGCTGGCACTGTATGCAGGAACGTACCCAGTGTAGGACGTCCTTGTTTCAAGTGGCTCGTCCTCCCGGGTGAGACAGCCTGTGAATGTTGTCGAAGATTCTCTTTCGAAGACTTTTGGGTGCAAATGGGCGTATGGTTTGGCCTGAGACATCACAGTGCACTATGTTGTCGGTGTCGTCGATCCGTAAGCCTAAAAGTTTTAGTGAGGTTCTTTCGGGAGCTTCTAGTATTTGCCGTACGTCGTCGTCGTGTTTTTGCGATTGGACTAGCTCGTGTGTTTTGATCATCACGGGGCAATCGATGGCGTTGATTCGCGAAAGGGCGTCGTCAACCATGTTGATTTTCCGGGGGATATGAACGACGTTTGTTGAATATTGAGCGATTTCTTCGAGCTGGCGAGTTACTCTATCGCCGGCATGATCGGACATTTTGGTTAACGCGTACACCAAAGGCTTGCGGTCAGTTGCAATGACCAATTCTCGGCCTTCCGCTAGGTGTTTGAAGTGTCGGATTGCCCTGAACATCGCCAAGAGCTCGCGGTCGTTGATTTTGTATTTGGCTTCGCATGCCATGAGTTTCTGCGAAAAGAAGCCCAATGGTTGGGGTCCGTCCTCGGTTCTTTGGTCCAATGCTGTTCCAATTGCGATATCGGATGCGTCGCACCAAAGTACTAGTGGTAACAGGGCCTTGGGATGGGCGAGTAGAACGTCGTCGCGAAGTTTATTTTTGCATTCGATGAATGCACGTTCCGATTCCGGAGTCCATTGTACAGGCCGTTTGTCCTTCTTCCTCGTACCGAGGGTAAGTTCGATGAGTGGAGCTTGGAAAGTTGATGCGTCGGGCATGCATTTCCGGTAAAAATTCCACGCTCCAAGGACCTTACGGAGTTCGTCGACGGTTGTTGATTTCGGATAGTTGGTGATTGTTTCGACCCAGATCCAAGGTCACGTTCGTTATCTCAAATGCGTCGATAGTCGATCCATTAGCAGCGAACAATTTGCCAGTCGCGGCTGTTGATCGTGCAGAAGTTTGATTTGGCAGGACGGATACGTCGGCTCTAGTGTCGGCGAGGAACCACATGCCCGTCTTCCTATTTTTGATTTTGAGGCGTTTCGAAAGATTGACACCAGCGGCAGTCTCGACGCTCGCTGGGCCGATTAGTTTCCCGGTTCAGGCTTGCGCTAAGAGCAAGGCGCTCGGCATTTCTCAGCATCCTTGCCGTACTGTTGGTGGTGACGGACTTCGGGTCTCTCGGCCTCGGCTCCTGTTCCGATCGCGTGTCAGCATTAATGATTCTTTTTTTAAGAACATCGTACTTGATTTTTAATAGGGGAGTATCCACGAGGTCCCCTATTAGGTCGAACGTGTCCACGTCCAGGTGTGTGGCAATTAAACGAAATTTTACGTCATCGGACGTGATGCGATCTAAGTCGAAACGCATCTCCGTCATCGTGAAATATCTTGTAGGGTTCTCACGCAAAAATGGAGTGTGTAGTTTTACTACCGTGACTGCGTTGAGTTGGTAACTCCTAATCTGGAGTAGGCTCCTCCGACTTCGTTAATACGTCGTCATCACCCGCCATGCTGGGCCCTGCGTAGCTAGCAAATGTTCGGGTGGGGTTGTTTGAAGTGATATTTTTGGGTTTTCCCTCGATTGTCGGGGTCACCAATTTATAGCACGCGTGGCTATATCGAATTAAATTTGGGAAAACGAAATTCCTTAGTGTGGTCAATACTTTTCTTTATTACAACTTATTACAAAAAAACTCAAGAAAAGAGGAAATTATATGGGTCGATGATGAAATTCGAAGTGCTTCTTACAGCCAGGTTCTACATTTCACTTTCACTCGATATGAAATTTAAATCGTTCGAAAATGAAATTTGGTGTTCTATATTGCACTATTATCGATTTCGTTTTCAAATTTTTCGAAATTGAACCAAAGTGAAATTGGGGTGTTCCACATTTCGATTTTATCGATTTGCGCGTGATTTGAAAGCGATCGATTCATTCAGTGTGAATTAGTACAAAGCAGACGTCATTGAAAATGTAAGCGAATAAACTGCATTGCATTTTTTAATAAATTTATTAAAATAATATATCTAAACGGGAGCAAGCATAAGAATATTGCACAGAAGGCAAAATTTATTAAATTTATGGAGACCCATAAGGATCTTTCTGGAGGATTCATGAAAGGTGATCGAGTAGTCGCAGATGCTCTGGGAAACGAGCTAAAAAATGACCACCCCAGAAGCACTTGACTAGGTGGAAGAACGTAAATAAATAACATATTAATAAATTTTCAAGAAAATTTAAATTGTTTTTTCCGAAGGTTTGGACGGATTGGAAGGCTTACATAAGAAAGAAGCTGGCTCACAACAAGGCCGAAGATATATTAATCGCAGGCGGACCATTCAACAAGTTTGTGATAGCCAAAATAAGTGGAATTTTTACTGTCGTTCAGGGAGTTCCAGACACGCGGGATTTCGGCTTAGAGGAAATAGAAACCGATGAACACGACAGTTCCTCAAGCAAGTTCCAGGAAGTTCTGCAAGAAGTCAGAGAACTTGCAAATGCAACTGATAGAAAAATGAAAGTACAAGCCTCAGTGAACGATAACTTAAACGATTGCATGCTCAAACAAAACCAAACAATTGAAAAAGTCGGAGAAACCATGGAGAGTATTTTGGCGGTTTTAAATAAACACGCTCGTGCAGGAAAAGACATTGAGCATTCTATAAGAAAACTCCAAAAGACTGTGGACAACATACAAAGTATTTTGGAAGCAAAAGAAGAGGAAACACTGATTCGCAATTACGAAATGGAGAAATGTCGTCAAGAAGAAATTCAATTAAAAAAAAGGGAAGTAGAATTAAAAGAAATTAAGCTCGATATTTATAAAAGCCAAATGTAAAGGTCAGAAGGTTTGCATTTTTAAGAACTCACAACTGATAATTTTCGTCTTCCTTTTTTTCTTAAGTTTTTTTTATTTAGTTATTAGTTTCTATACAACATAAGTAATGAACAGAATTTTTTTTGCTCCTTTTTATCAGTTTTTCAAATAAAGATACCATTCGCAATATGGTTTCTTATTTCATTTGCTTCATTGAAATTTGAAGCTTCTTCTGTAAATTCGTTATCTACTCCAATTTCATTCGTCTCGCTCCCCACCGCAAAACGTTCATCCTCTTCATTCTGTAGCTTAAAATGTCTGCAAATGTTGTGCAACACGCAACAAACATTAATTATTTGCACCACTTTTTTGGCTGATATTTTAGAGAACGAGCCAAACACCTAAAACGATTCTTCAAAATCCCAATTGTCCTCTCAATTACCTTCCGAGCCGAGGAATGTTTTCGGTTGAATGCGTGCTGTAAGGTTCCTGCTGCGGAATCTCTATAGGGCGTCAGAAGGAAAGGCTCTAATGGATCGCCAGCATCTCCCAAAACCCAGGACGAACGCTCACCACTTGCATATCTTCTTTGGATATAGTCCCGAGCCTTGCTCATGCTCCAGATAAGGGCATAATGGCTTGATCCTGGACGACGGCCATCGACAGCTTTTATTACCATGTTGTAATCGCATATCTACGTAAATTGCAACTTAAAATCATTGCTTTCACTGAGAAGTACACTTTCCTGTTATAGAATAATGTGGAATCTTGAAGTGGCTACGACATTCTAAAGTGTGTACCGTCGACGTATCCTATGACGCCGGGAATATGAAACTTGTCCAAGAAATGTCGATTGGATGTGCTCCGTTCTTCATCCGACATAGGAAGTTGAATCCATGTTGGGCAAATTTGTTTCTCCAAAATGTTAAGAACTCGTGTCAAAATCATTGTCACTGTGCTTCGGCCCAAAGCAATATCAGCATCTTTTGCAGCACCATCATGAAAGCACATTTATTTAATCGATAATATGATATGAATTTGGAATAACAAATAAAGTAAGAAAACTGAACTTTGTTTGCAAAAATTGTACGTACGCAGCATCTGCAATTTTCAACGGATTTGAAAGGTCTCTCAGGGTACGCCTTTTTATTTTTTCCTCACCATACTACTCTTTCTCAATTCGCAGTACCATAGCAATTAATACAGTACTCATTATTAAATAAATCGCGATAATGAGACGAAATTAAAAAAACCAAACGATTTGACAAAATAAAAATATTTGTGCAACGTCTCAAATGACAGATATCAGCTGTTTTTAATTTCATAAAAAGTGATATTAGTAAATAGTTCGAAATGTGGAACACTAAAATCGAATTCACTCGATTTGCAATTTCGATGTAATACGAACAAAAAATGTAATTACTATAATGTGCGTGCTTCTCTACTGAACAAAGGAACGAATGAATCTTTTAAAAACATGAAAAAGAGATAGATATATAACAAGAAAAAGGGATGAAACTATTTATAAAAGTAGGCAGCACTTTTGTGGTTGTTGCGCTACCGCTCCATAGAGGGCCAGTGTGTCCCCACACCACTCCCCCCCTAGTGAAACGATATGGTTTAGAAACCTGTCACAGGTGTCATGTTGATATTTAATTTTATTCGCTTTTTTTTTCGTAGTTACGAAATTCTTCTGCCTGCTGGTTGTGTTGTGATGATCTCGGTGGTGCTGCAACTGATGAGAATACATCATCAGTTACCAGGTGCGCTGGCTTCAGTCGGTCAGCGTTCACATTCACCTCTCTGCCGTTTATATCAATGGTGAATACTCGGTCATCTACCCTTTTAAATATTTTGTGCGGTCCAGAATACGGCTGTTGCAGGGCACGTTTTGTCAAATCCTGCCGAAGGAATACGTGTGTGCATGAATATAAAACCTTGTAGCAAAAGGTTTTCTGACGACACTTATGAGATGCTGGTGCTGGCTTTACGTTCCTCATGTGAATTCGAAAATCATCTAGAAAGAAGTGTGGATCTTCAGGTGGCTCCTCATGTGTGAAAAATTCCCCAGGAATTCTAAGTGTTGTGCCGTACAGGTATTCAGCTGGTGATCCTTTGAGGTCTGCTTTGTAGCATGTCCTTAATCCCAGGAGCACCGTTGGTAGTATTTGCGTCCAGAGCGGATTTTGATGACACATTATTGCTGCTTTTAACGTCCGATGCCATCTTTCTACCATGCCATTTGCCTGCGGATGGGATTGAGATCCCTGATCTGTGGTGATTATTTTGGGACTTCCGAACCGTGCGATCCAATTTGTGAAAAATGTGTTAGCTACGATATCGGCTGTGATGTCCTTTATAGGTATTGCTTCGGGCCATCTTGTAAATCGGTCGATCATCGTCATGCAGTACTTAAATCCATGGGACTCTGGCATGGGGCCCACTAGATCTATATGTATGTGATCGAATCTTTGGTCTGGGTCGGTGAATGTGGCTGGCGGATTTTGAACATGGCGTCCCACCTTTGAGCATTGGCATGGTAGACAGTTCCGTGCCCATTGTGTGATGTCTTTGTTCATTGACGACCAGACCTAGCATTGCGAAATGATTTTGTTGGTCGCTCGTCCGCTGGGATGGGCCATGTTGTGGAAAATTTCATAGACCTTGCGGCGAAAAAGTTGCGGCACAAAAGGTCTAATGTCGTTGCTGGAGACATCGCAGTAAATGGCCTGTTGCTCTGGTCCATAAGTTATTTTCTGCAGTTTAAGTGATGTGTTATTGTGGTTTAAGAGTTGCTGTAGTTCATTATCGGTTTCCTGCATTATTGAAAGTTCTTGAAAATCTATGGTTGATGGATGGTTGATAGCATCAATACGAGACAGTGCATCAGCTACATTGTTTTCTGTGCCGGCTATGTACTGTAGATTTGTGGTGAACTGACTGATGAAATTTAGTCGTCGGACTTGACGAGGTGAAGCTTTGTCTGAGCGCTGTTGGAAGGCGAAAGTCAGTGGTTTATAATCGGTCCTGATTGAGAATTCTCTGCCTTCGACCCACGGTTGAAAATGCTTGATGGCTTCGTAGACGGCTGTGAGTTCCCTATCATACGTGCTGTAGTTTTTCCGTTCTGATGAAAGCTTTTTCGAATAGAATGCGAGAGGTTCCCAGTTGTTGTCTACGTTCTGCTCGAGTACACCTCCAATTGCAGTATTGGATGCGTCGGTGGTGAGACGGAGTTTAGCGTGAGGGATCGGGTGTGATAGCAGCGTAGATTCAGCGACTTGTTTTCTTACCTCTTCGAAAGCTGCGTTTGTAGATGCTGTCCACGGAACTAGTCTCTTATCATTTTTCTTGGCATTCTTAAGAAATTCATTCAGTGGAGCCTGTGATGATGCAGCATTCTTTATATGGCGCCTATAAAAGTTCACTGACCCAATGAATCTTCTGAGCTCCAAGATTGTTTGAGGCTTCGGAAATTCGAGGATGGATTTGACTCGGTCTGGAAGTGGCGATGAACCTTGAGGTGTTATCCGAAAGCCTAAGAAATCTACGCTTGTTGCACCTAAACAACATTTGTCAGCATTTACACAGAGTCCATATTGGCTAAGGCGTTGGAAGATTGAGCGGAGATGGTGTTCGTGCTCTTCAGATGAACTGGAGGCTATTAACAGGTCATCAATGTAAGCGTAAACAAAGTCAAATCCGGTTAACACCTCGTTGATAAAGCGCTGAAACGATTGGGCTGCGTTTTGTAAACCGAACGGCATGCTGATAAATTCGAACAGACCGAACGGTGTAATGATTGCGGTCTTCGGGATGTCATCTTCGGCGACTGGAATATGGTGAAACGCTCTTCGGAGATCTATTGTTGAGAATATTGACTTACAGGCGACAACTGTTACGTAGTCCTGCAGTAGAGATATCGGATAGCGGTCGGGTAAGGTTTGAGCATTGAGCCTGCGGTAGTCACCGCATGGCCTCCAATCTCCACTTTTCTTTTTTGTCATGTGAAGCGGACTGGCCCATGCGCTTTTGGATGGTCTGATGTGTCCCAGATCCATCATAAGCTTGAATTCCTCCTTAGCTACTTTGAGTCGTTCTGGACACAGCTGTCTGACACGTTGAGCACACGGAGGTCCCGTGGTTGAGATGTGGTGCCTCACATGGTGTTTTGTCCCTGAACTGTTGGATGGATTTCTAAGTAGTTCTGGGAATTCTTTGAGGATGGAGTGGTGCTTATTTCTTTCGTTTATGGAGGTGACGGAAACGATAGGAGCTGGTGCTAGAGAACCTTTTGTCTGTAATCCTGTTGTCGGGTCTAGCAGATGGCTGCGCTTAATGTCGACGAGTAGGCCATGTTTGTGCAGGAGTTCAGCGCCTATTATGAGATATGGTACATCAGCGATGCAGAAGATCCAGCGAATGGGTCGACGTAAGCCTATGTTGAGAGTTAGGGCTCGATCTCCGTAGGTTTGAATCTTGCTGCTATTTGCTGCGTAAAGCTGAAATTTTGTGATGTTTGTTCTGTCTGCACGTGTGGGAGGAACAATGGAAATATCCGCGCCGGTATCGATGAGGAATTTTGTTCCCGAGATGTGGTCGTGTATGAAAAGTCGACGGGGGCATGTTACACCATCAGTATCCGCCGAGTCTACTGGTGGTGATTGGTGTTTCCCTGTTTTTGTGGCCATGAGCACGGTGTAGTGTATTTTTTTGCTTTTTCGGCAAATCGGCGATGGTAATAGCAGATTGATGAAGCTGGGGATTTGTTCTCGTTTGACTTGAGACTGTTGCGCCATCCAGGAGTGGCACTGCGAGAACGGTTGTCTTTGCAACTTGCCATGAATCGGTCCAACTTCAGCGACATCTTCTCGACTTGCCTGGAGAGCTCTTGAACCTGTTCGTTCACATCTTTGGGTTCGTTGAATCGGGAAATAGGCATAAGTTGTCCAATATTCTGGTGGTGTTGAATGTCCATTATTCTATCTGCAAGTTGAGCGAGGCTGCTGTTGTCAAGTCCGTCAGCCGTGACGAGAACAACTTGCACATGCGGTGGCAAGCGGTCGAGCCAGAGAGTTCTGGTGAAAGTGGCGTCTAGCAGGTTGCCACCTAGCCGATGCATCTCCGCCAGAAGGTCTGATGAACGTCGGCCACCCAGTTCTAGCCCCGAGACAAGGGTTTTAAACAGTCGTTCCTGCGAAATTGAAAAATGATTCAATAGGGCCTCTTTTACGGTCTTGTACCTATCTTGAGCAGGAGGCTTGACAATGATGTGCTCTATAACCGATAGTGTGTCCTGGTCTAGACGGGCGATGACAGCGTGATATTTTGTTAAGTCGGCAGTTATCCGTCTGCTGTGCAACTGTGGCTCGATAGATGCGAACAATAGCTGCACCTTGGTGTTCCAGAACGGTGGTAGTTCTACACGCTCAATTCGGTCCACTTGTGTGTGCACTTGGTCTGTGTTAGTTGTGAAGAGGTTCGTTGAAACACTTGCTTGCGGCTGCTCCGCTTCGGTGGAAATAATCGGTTGCGCTTCTTCATTGTTCTTCTGTGGCGAGCGCATGAGCGGCATTTTGTTAGATCTTTTTTTTATTTTTGCGTACTTTGACGGGATCACCAATTGTGGGGGTTCTGATTCCAAACTCAAATTCCAAATTCAAATTGATTACACTTTATTTAAAAGTAATGACGAACAAAAAATGTAATACGAACAAAAAATGTAATTACTATAATGTGCGTGCTTCTCTACTGAACAAAGGAACGAATGAATCTTTTAAAAACATGAAAAAGAGATAGATATATAACAAGAAAAAGGGATGAAACTATTTATAAAAGTAGGCAGCACTTTTGTGGTTGTTGCGCTACCGCTCCATAGAGGGCCAGTGTGTCCCCACAGGCGGAAGGTCAGTCGCCACAAACACATTATCTGAGAAAAATAAACTTTTTGCTAAGCTTCAAACAGCCTACGAAATAAAACCAATAATAATTTATGTAGGTTTGTGAATAATCATTCGAAATATTTTTGTAATAAAAATTCCTTCAACATCCCTTATGATGTTAGTTTTTATTCTTAAATTAATAGTCAATAAATGTTGGAAAAATGTTTGTGGAGATATAAGTTGGGGTGAAGCTTACTGCGCGTTTACTTGGCTTAAACAGAAAATAATACATAATTTACCTAAAATAAAAATACGAGTAAATAATTAAACTTACCATTATGAAAAAGGCGTATAGTCCCCAAGTTATCAAATATTATGTTCCTTTGTGACAAAATGGAACAGAAATTATTATATTCAGCTCTCAAATTTGTATTTTTCTACAGGAATAATTCAATTTTGACAGTGTAAACAGTAAAAATTTAATTAAAAACAACAGCTGAAGAATAAAGTATATATAACTTATATGGCTGAGGTATTGAACACCCAATTGATCACCAGAATAACATACCTGCTGAAGCTCATTCTCAACGAGTAATAACCAATTGGTTGGCACAAAAGTGAAGAAAGTGAATTTTATTGTTGTGTTATCGCCGAAATTATTCTTTTGAAACAAAAGCCAGGAATTCATAAATATCCTCGTTTTTCCATTAATTTTCAGTGTTTACCTAAAAATACACCTATTTAAACAAATTTGGATCATTAATTGAAAATAATGGAACTCGCCTATTACCTACCAATGAGAGAGTTCAATGTGGTTATTTAGTGATGAGTTTAAAGCATTTGGTCAAAAGAATTCTGAAAAAAACGATAAACTTCATTTAATCCGGAGTAAATATTCTCCTACCGCAGTTAGAGTGCTACCGTTGGTTTGTGTGCGTTTCAGGCTCATCCAGTTCTGGTGTGTCAAGGTTAATTTGCTCAGCCGGATTAAAGTTAAGTGGAATCGGGAGTTAGTCGCGATCAAGTTTTGTCTATCACAGATTTCGGCATTTGAACACGAATCCTACAATTTCTTAGCACATCGTATGTCTGCCAGACTATTCTGTACTACGATTTCTAAAACGACAGCACACCTACTCACACACTAATATACAGATCTAATATTTAGGGCATTAGAGTTAAGAAAGTTGAGGGTGGCCGTGATGTAGTGGTAACATCATCGGTTGTCACGCGTTGATTCACGGTTCGAATCCTGATGTCAAGAATCATCTATTTATTTCGCATGAAATAAATAAAAAAGTCGATCAATTGCGAAAGCTAAGACAACTCTACTGTGAAGGCATAACACTGGCAGTAGGGTGGTCATATGGCCAAAATGCAACTTGATTGTGATGATGACATCAGGAGGACGGAAGTAAATACAGTGAATCATAAGCAACGACAATAATAGCGAAAAACAAAACAAAATACTCCCCAGTTGTCTGGACAGCCACCCTTGGAGTTTGCAGAAACTTAATACCACCTGAGTTTCAAACCACACCACTCTGTCTTTCTCTCTGTCTCTTCCTTTCCACAAAAACGCACATGTTCTAAAAAAATTAGTGTAAGGGTAATCATATCCTCTTCAACACGTGCAAATTATATAAAAAAAAAGAAGTCATATGTTACCCTTAACACGTCCCAATTTGCGCTGATAATCTTTCTCTTGTCCAACATTTTTTATCACAATGTATCACACCCCATCTACTTGCTACTGTCTGCCCGATATGGCAACTGAAGCGGACCACCCCATATTCAGGAAATTTGCCCGTCGTCTGGAAATAAGACAAGATATCAGGAAAGTAGTAAAAAACATAGAAAAGTTACAATCCGCCTAAAATGGATCATATGATACTCTATTCTCAATCTTTTAACGCACCCCTAATAAAGAGAGCGTGTCGTTGTGAAGTTTTTAAAGCCAATGCAATAATATCTTTCTATACAGATTTTTAAGAAATTTTATCTTACAAATTTTGTTAAATTAAAGGGTAATGTCAAAGAAGCCGTCGAGTCATTGTTGATCCACCCCGATAATGTAGCTCGCCTTATGGCTGCATTGGAGTTTCTCTGTAGTCGCCCGGAGTGTTTGCTACGAAGCCAACTGATGAAAGTGAGAGAGATCGCACAAATTTCTTAAGGAAAGCTGGAGTTACTAATTCGGTTTGCAACAAAGGTTCAGAATCTCTCAACATTCCTAGAAGCAGGATGTTACATCAACACATGGCTTTTCCAACTCTCTTCGACGAACTGGTCAATAAACTTCCGATGAGTACTCGTAAGCGAATGGAATGGGCCCAGCGTAGTATTTATGTGCAGCCGTTTTCTATGGTCAAGCATTTCGACGAATGGTTAACTTCAATCGCCAGATTGGTCACTCCGAGTTATTCGCCACAACCAGTCGAGACGAAGCCAAAGACAAGGAACGTGATTCACACCACAGTCAACACCTCCAGCTGTTAGCAATAAGAAATGCCGTTTTGCAAAGGAAGGAACATCCAGTCTTCTAGTGTAGTACGTACGTCAGTCTGAGCTTCAAGGGCAAATGGGAATTTGTGAAGAAAAACCCATTGTGTTTCAGTTGTCAACGATTCGATGACAACGTGCGTTCATGCAAGTATTGGAAGACATGTGGGATCGATAGTTTTTCTAAAGTTCATCATACGTCGTTCCATGAAGCCCAACAATCGATATCGTCGTCAAGTAAGGATGAGAAACCAGAGCAGGCAGCCACAAATTCTGTGCTCAGCTGTGAGGCTGAAGTGTGTTAGAAAATTCTCTTTCGTGTATTGGCTGTTAAGCTGTATGGATCTGGTGGCATTATAGTAAGGACCCATTCCGTCCTCGATGAAGGTTTGTCAGTAACAATCTTGACTGTAGAGTTAGCCAAAAAGCTACACTTGAGTGGACGTTCGATAAATTTGAGGTTGAAATTATTTGGTGAGTAGACGTTAACCGAGGATTCGTGAGTGGTCAGTCTTCCAATAAGTGCCGACAAGGAGGATGCTGAACACAATCTGATGGAGGGTGTGTAGATTCTCCACACCGAAAAGGTGTGTACGCAGGTTTTTTATATGTACAGGTTCCGGAAATACTCGAAGCTGTTCAGAACATCAGCCTGGGTGATCAGATAGCGAAGGGGGAACTCTCAGCTACGGAGATCGATGATGACGTACGAGTGTTATGTTCTGAAGTGCTGTGCGACGCGGCTTCAGAAGAGATTGTTCGGCTCAGCCGCCAGCAGGAAGTGGCCAAAACAAACAAATTAATGCCGTACTAGACAATTATGGACACATTGATGTTGTTACCACAAATCCACACACAGCCAAACATGCAATAATTTTGCCAAATTATCATCAGCTCGCGAAAATGGTGGTGAACCATTATCACAGTCGCCTGCGCCGCCAAAATGATGACACGATAGGTAACGAAATTCCGCAGAAGTTCTGGGTGCCAAGTCTACGTACTGCCGTGCGGAAAGCGAAAACTGCTTGCATACCAGTTCGAGCCGGATTGCCATCGCAGTCGTTTAAGGGCTAGCTTCTAGAAAACTTTCTCACTCCGTTTATCAGGCCAATCACCTATATCGGCCTAGAATATTTCGGACCAGTCCGCATTACTGTCGGGCGACGACCGAAGAAAAGGCGGATTGCACTGTTTACGTGTATGACTGTGTCACAGTCACCAACGAACGGGCTGGTGAGGCTAAGCTCAGGCAACTGTGGAGGTCATAGCTGGCGGATAGTGGACGGCCTACAGATATACAGGTTAACTGGATATTCCAATAAGCAGTCCCCGACCAAGAACGGCAGAGGAGGAGGGGAGTGGCTGAAAAGATCAAAGAAATATATACGAAATTTCTGTGACAAGACGAATAAGCACCGTCTTCTATTTAAGTGCTCCCCACCTCATAAATTGGCTACGAGGGATACAGTAAGGAGAAAATTGTGAAATCCAGACGTACCCGCCACACCGTAAAACACGCAGCTCCTTTGCCCCGCAAAGGAGTCTGTAAACTCCAACGAGAACCACAACCAGTGTCATATGATGGCATAATGATCAGTAATTTGAAACATTAAGACCGAGCCCAGTAAGGTCTTAATTATGGCCTACAGAAAAACAAATTTGAATAGAAGCTATGAGGGCTGACGTTTGTATTAGTCTGTTACCTGAGTAAGCGAGAGTGAAATTTTATTGAAATGGCAAGCGCCCCCGTTCAGTTAAAATCTTGGCGAGCGGACCCTCCATCAAATGGAGTTGCCGATAGCACACCCCCGGAGATAAGGCAGAAGCAGAAACATCATCCAAATAATGTTGCAGACAGCGAACCCCCGAAAGTACAGTGGAAACAAAAAACCCAACAAACGGTACCGCAGGCAGTAAACGCCCAGATGCAAAGCGGAAACAAAATCACACATATTAGGTAAACGCCAAGGAGAAGCATGCAACATCTGGTGTTGACACCCCAGTGGGTAGAAATAAGCGGATAAGAGCAACCACGAGTACGAAGCAGGTGACATGAGGAGATGATTATGTAAATGCCACCAGGAAAATCTCAGGCAGAGTACAGAAGAGAGACCTCCTAATACAACCCAATAATACGGGTATGAAGACTACTGAGTTTAGAGGCGTCATCAGTGAAACCTTAACGGAATGTAAGACCACTCACGCAGCGTACTGTACTTAAGGTCAAGGACATTGATGAGGTCACTACAATAGATGACATAATAGAAGCAACCAAAGTTCAGTTTGGAAAAGAATTTTCTGCGTCAGATAACATATCTCTGTGAAAGTCGTATGGAGGAACTCAAACAGCAACGATCAGCCTCCCCGCAAAAGACATAAGACAGCTGTCAGAAGTCGGAAGAATTAAAATCGGTTCGGTTAACTGTCACATCAGCGAGCGGACCATCATTAAAAAATTCTTTAGGTTTTTAGAGTTTGGTCTTGTAGCCGGGCAATGTAAAAAAAAAAACGGAGAAGTCCGCTCCAAGCTATGCAAAAAATGGGGATCAGAAGGCTGCATTTCAAAAAACTGTGACAAGGAGCCATCACGCATGTTCTGTAGAAAGGATTGCCCTAAAGATGAGAAACATGTAGCCGGTAGCGGCAAATACCCGGTCTTCAGGAGAGCTATCACAAGCAAAAGACCAGATAAATCAGATAACATAGATAAATCTCAATCACTGTAAAATAGCTCAGGACATTCTAGCACAAACGGCCAAGGACGAAAGAGCGGACGTCATCATGATCAGCGAGCGCTATAAGTATCCTGATCAGAATAATAATGGGATTTGCGATAAGGCAAAACAAACAGCAATATGTATATCCGGACGCCATGCCTTCCAAGAAGTAGACGATCAAACAGTCTTTGTGGGAGCGAAAATAAATGCGATCCATTTCCATAGCTGCTATGCAAGGCCCAGGTTAACGGCAAGCGAGTACCAACTAATGCTGGACAATCTAACCGCAGATGCGCTCCAGAGAACCCCAGCAGTTACAGGAGGTGACTTTAATGCATGGCCCACAGAATGGGGCAGCAGGCTCACCAACACCAGAGGGCAGACCTCACTGGAAACATTCGCTTCCTTAGCGATAAGCATCGCTGATAAGAACCGAGCAAAATCTTACCGGAAGGCTGAAGTAAGTTCAATCATTGACATCGCCCTTGCGAGCAACTCCATCCTGAGAACAATAGAGTGGAAGGTCAGTGAGGAATACTCACACAGCGATCATCAGGTGTTGATAATGGAAATCAAAGAAAAGAAACCAGCCCAGCTCCCAAATTTTATGGGCTCAAAATAGAATGATAGATGTTTCGATAAGGACATATCCGAAGAGATGCTCGGCGGTAATTTAACTCTAAGTGTAACAGCGGAGACACTTGCGCATCGACTTACAGGCACCATCACCACAATATGCGATGCATCAATGCCTAGAAGGACAAATAGCAGGAATGTATCACCATGGTAGAACGATGAAATAAGGACACTTAGTCCAACGATCAAGAAGGAGAGCTCAAAAACGCCTGGACACCCTTAGGCTGACGAAACGCAACTTAACCCTGCAGTCGTCGCGCACCAAAAAGTCACACCAGTCGTCACGCGGATTACATATGTAATCCATTTTAAAATTAAAGTAAAACCCGTATGCTTTAATTTTTTCAAATTTATTTTGCTGCAAAATGCAATTACATATTACTTAAAGATAAAAAACATAAATTATTACTTCATAATACAAAAAAAAAAAAAAAATTAAAAAAATAAAAATTTCGGATTTCTTGTAGAAAAAAAAGGAACTTTGGTGGATTACAATAGTAATCCGCGCGACGACTGCAGGGTTAAATACAGCCATCAAGAAGAGCAAAACCGCATGCTTCAAACGTCTTTGTCAAGAAGCTGACATTAATCCATGGTGCTCGGCATACAGAATAATTAGGACGAAATTGAAAGGTTATAGTATCCCTCCAATAACATGTTCATTAATGCTAAGATCCATAATAGAGCACCTTTTCCCCCTTAGACTAGCTACTATGTGCAACATCATAAGGGAAGTCAATGCAGAGGATATCCCATTAATTACTATGGAGGAGTTGCTAAAGGCATGCGGCAAGATAAGCGACCATAAGGTGTCCGGACCCGACGGCATCCCAAATAAGGCACTAATAGTGGCCGTATAAAAGAAACCAGACCTCTTCATAGTGACAATGCAGAAGTATCTCGAAGAAGGAATCTTTGCTGAAAAGTGGAAAATACAGCATTTGTTCTTCCTATCAAAAGGAAAAAAGCCTACAGGAGAACCATCATCTTATCGCCCAACATGCCTATTGAATACCATTGAAAAGAACCTTGAGAAGATAATTTATAATAAATTACTCGCAGTAGAAGAAGAGAAAGGAGGTCAGACCAGGAAAGCTTCAGGAAAGCGGGATCTATTGTTGATGCCATAATAGCAGAAGGTGCAATCGAATAAGATAGCTCAACGCTAAACGTTAAAAAAAACATTTAACTCTGCGAACTGGTCTTTGATTAGAAGATTACGCGCCAGAATGGATACGCCATAATACAGAAAGTTGAGGTATAATACCCATGAAGGGGTAAAATACTACAACGTCACTGCGGGGGTCCCACAAGGATCGGTCTTAGGACCGCTACTGTGGAACATCATGTACGACGGAGTCTTAAGATTAACGCTACCCTACGGAGTAACGATAATTGGATTCGCTGATGACATTGCCGTCCCGACAGTTGCAAAACAGATCTGTACAGTCGAATCAGCTACAAATGAAGCAATTGCTCGGGTAAGAGATAGGCTAGTTTCCGCCGAACTAGAACTAGCCGACCATAAAACAGAATCTATCCTTATAACTAGTCGAAAAACCGCAGAATTCGCCAGTTTTCAGGTTGGTGACCAAACAATTAGGTCCAAAGAAGCAGTTAAATACCTTGGAGTAATGCTGGACAACAAACTGTAGTTCAAAAAGCACGTTGATTATTCAGGAAGAAAAGCACTGCAAATACAGGGAGCTCTCTCGCGTATACTGCCTAATATCGGTGGTTCTGGATACGGTAGAAGGATACTATTCTCCAGAGTTGTGACCTCGGTTGTTTTATATGCCGTCCCAGTCTGGGTACAGGCATTAAGAGTGAAGGAGACCAAAAGGAGATTATCCTCAACATATAGACTATACGCGCGACGGACAATCAGCGGCTTCCGAACCATCTCAGACAAGGCCGCATTTGTTGTAGCTGGAATGGTCCCCATCGACATCCTCGCAGACGTGATTTCCAGAATAAACAATAGGAGAGACCTGAACCATCACGATGCCAGTGACATTAAGGTAATCAAAATGGAGGAAAAAGCAGCGTCAGCAGCTCTGTGGCAAACTTGTTGGATCAATACATCAAAAAGCAGGTGGACATATAAACTAATACCGACAATACAAGACTGGATAATCCGAAAGCATGGGGAATCTAACTACTACCTTACACTGTTCATGTCTGGTCTTGACGGTTACCACAAGTACCTTTACCAATTTGAAGACGACAGTTCACCATCCTGCCGGAATGCCCGAATGAAAATGAAGATACGGAGCACGCAGTTCTTCAGTGCACACGCTTCACGGCATGGAGAACTACTCTGCCCCGTCCGTCGCTACTCCTCGACCATATGTTGCAGTCGAAAGAGAATTGGATGGCAATATGTAATTTCATAACAACTCTTTAAAATGAGCTGCGGAGAATAGAAAAGCTAAGAAGAGCAGCAGAAGCAACATAACCAAGAGAAGCAACAAAAGCAACAGGAGCATGATTTGCTAGCCAGCTCCACGAAGTAATACCTAACGGCAATCCCGCGGGAAGCGTAGTGGAAGAGTGCTGAGTGTGGATGAGTACGTAGGCGCATTGTTGTGGCCAGTGTTAGTAGGTTGTATCTTTAGAAGATTGTCACATCAATTGGCCCAACCAAAAAAAATATTGAAATCGTTGCTGACCTGTCAAAGGATGGTTGCATTTTGCGCATCTGTAAACAGACGTGGAGTTCCGAAACTTATACGGTGCGATAATGACACGAATTTTCTTGGTACAGGGAACAAGTTACTGACTGCGAACATCTTCGACAGTGAGGCCATCAAAGCGGAGCTCGCTTCAAAAAGTACAGAGTGAGTTTTCAACTGCCTGTTAAACCCACACGCTAGAGGATATTGGGAGTGACTTGTGCGCTCCGTGAAACTAGTTTTGCTATATTCGTTTCAGCACTTTTCTGGAAGACATAGGTCCAGGAGTATCTGCCGATTCGCACGAGGAGATGCAAATGTCTCCAGCGAGTTCCGAATTTGGAAGTGTGAGACTTGGTTCTAATATGCGACGGTGATGCACTAAGACCCGAGTGGAGGAGCGAAAGAGTTGTAAGTGTTTTTCCAGGACCAGATCAACAGATTCGTTCAGCTGAAGCAAAAACTGCCGCGGGGTTGTTTCGAAGACTTGTCGTTGAACTTGCTAAATTGGATGTCGGTGAGGCTTTTTTCAGGATCCAGGTGCCTCACGGGTGTGGAGTGTTAGAAAGTGTGAGAAAATGTAAACGTTGGCGCTATTTTGAAGTCAAACAGAACTCACCCTCCTGACATTTGATTCTACTTGTCTTTTCTAAATCTTTTTCGTTTACTGGGAGCTCATGCAGCCGGACGTGTCTGCCAAACAAAGTAAGTGTATTAAAATCAACTAAATGAATTTATATTTTTAAAATTTTTTTTTAGAGTATAAACTCTGTCGTACAGGCTTTTCAATTCTGCAGAGCATTCATGGGGCACAGTGATGTCGCCATAATAACCAATTAAAAGAAATTTAAATATTTAATGAAAATATTGGAATCCGCCTATTACCAACCAATGAATATGGACATTTACTGATGAGATTCAAAGAGTATGTTTGTTCAAAAGAACTCATAAAAGAGCGTCAAACTTCATTTAATACAGAGTATATCTACTTTTATCGCAGTCATTATAAGCGTTATTATAAGTGCGTTACAGGCTCATAATTGATAAGCGATATTGAGGTTTAGCGGGATGGAAATCGCGATCAATTAATAAATTACAGATGTCGAAACTGAACTACTGTGGAATAAATCTATATACTTTTTGTTTTTCTTTTTTCAAGAATTTGAAATGTTTTTTTCTTTTTTTTTGCATTCTTTTCGACAGATTATTCGCCTAAGAGAGAATACACTATTTTTTGAATGAATGTAGAAAGAAAAGTTATGAGGGTGGCCGTGGTGTAGTGGTAACATCAACGCTTGTCACGCTCTTGGTTCACCGTTTAAATCCTGATCTCAACAGTCATCTATTTATTTCGTCTGAAATAAATAAAAAAGTCGATCAATTGCGAAAGCTTAGTCAACTCTACTGCGAAGGCATAACACTGGCAGTAGGGTGGTCATATGGCTTAAATGCAACTTGATCGTGACATCAGGTGGAGGGAAAAAAAATACTGTGAATCAAGAGCAACGACAAAAAGCAAAACAAACAAGCTCCCCATTTATCTGGACGCCACACTTGGAGTTTACTGAAACTTAATACCACCTAAGTTTCAAACCCTCTACACCAATCTATCTTTCTCTCTCTCTCAATTTATACAAACGCCCGTGCCCTGAAATAATTCAATGGTATTCATATCCCATTCGGTGCGCGTAAATTATAAAAAAAAAAAATAAAAATTACGAGCATTTCGAACGAGTGAAAAAGTTTACCCGAAGAAATAAGATAGACATGTGTAAACTAGGTACAAACTATGTTAAAAAGGAGGAACGTACGCAGCAACGCAATAAACGCGCTCACTCTTGGCATCCATTAAACGAAATGACATTTATACCCGCATTGGGCTCAGTTGAATATGTATCTTGGCTTGCAACAATGAATTTTTAAGAAAGAATAGGGGAAAATATGTTAGCTATTACGTGTGTTGTTAATGACACTCAAAATAAAAACGTACTCGTAAAAAGTAAGTTTGTCAAATGCTGGCATTCGCATCCTATTTTCTTCTTAAATCGTGATTTGTTTTTCAAACTAACGGGACGTAGTAACTTGTGTATTTTAGTTGATGATTGATTGATTTATAAAATTACGTACATATTTAATACTTTTTCGAGTCAAATTTATTGGAGATAAGTAAGATCTATAGGAGCTTGTAAAATCAGTTACATGGAGTATTGGTGTTTTGTATTTGTGTCGTCAACAATAAGCGAAAAATTACATTATTTCAATTGCAATTAAATTAGTAACTATGGCCTTGTTAGATACCGTATATAGATTCTTACGTTGATGCAGATCAACGGATGATTAAGTGACATCCCTTCACAATAGCTTGAGAGCTAAACTGCATTCGTGCCACTGGCTAATCATAATATAGACGTATTCAGATTATATATTCTGCATTTATTATGTGGCGTAAGTAGAGTTCCCGTAATAAATTGGGAGTAATGGCAACTTTCAATTCTTCGCCAAATATTTTGTTAAATAATTGCGCGAAGTCGACGGAAGGCATTCAATCGACTGCGACATTTTTCGTCCCTTCCACCTCACCGTTGTTAGGACTAAACTCGTCTACTTTTGCTGCGGCTTCTTCAGCAATTGAGGATATTTCATATCGGAAGAATTTACCAAATGCAACCCATCATGTGAACTCATCCTCAAGTTACGCATTTATGGGCATAAAACAGGAGCCTTGTCAAGTTTCGGAAGTAACAACTTCGAATAGTCTTCAATCAAGTAACCACCATAATTCCGAGTCAACTTCGTCTACTATGACTACAATAGTAAAAATTGAATCTACTTCGCCGAAAATGTCTGAAATGGATAAAGTCGTTTCGCAAATGAACACAAGTACAGCCTAAAGCTCTTCTAAGTAAACTTGTTATACATATTTTTTTCATAGACAATTCATTGCCCGTTGGTATAGCAATGGCTAGAAAAAGATCACAAGAAAATACTCTGCATACAGCAGCTATACAGCCAACAAGAGATATGAGTTATTTTGGAATTCGAGTTGCAGACTTAGGTAAATATTTTTAAATTAATAACTACAACAAAATCAATATTAAAAGTGATTGTTGTAGGGGGTCCAACAGTAGGTTGTGGCAACATTTATTTTGCAGAGCCTGACTTGATTTCCGGAGCCAGTACTGAAGATATGAACACTGGTATACATAATGCGAATAGATCGGCTTCTACATTCTGGCAATATCCAAGTAAGTTTTTCAGCAGGGGAATTATTAAGGCCCATTTACTGATATTCTTAAATCTTTATCTTTCATAAAATTAAAGATAATATTGTAACAAACGACCAACCATCCTCCGGTACAAATGAAGTTACCTCGTCCGAGGATTATAAAGTTTTAGTTCTCCCACATACGTAAAACAATTCTTTCCCGTTTAACGATTTATTATGTATATGTAAGTTTTCACATGGTAAAACAAAAGTCTCAAATTCATAATACCACCTTATTATGAATTTGAGACTTGTTTTACATGCGGTTTTTTGAGAGGCATTGCTTTTGAGTTTGTAGTAAGGGTGCAAAAATAAATAAAAGATAAATATTGAGTTGAGCTGTAGGGTTCCATTTTATTCATATATTGTCAGAATTATACCCGTGGCGGACTAAAATGACCCACTGAACGCAATCAGGAAGCCGGCCTGTCACCTAAGACTCCAAACCAGAAGAGCGTGTGTGGTTCTATTCTTTTGAAAATGAGGCAGCAAATTCAGGAATTGCGAGTAGATTTTACTTATTGTACTAGAGCAAGCCACTAAGTCCTCATTTTATTTATTTTACTATTTAATGAATAGACAATAAAAAAAAAAAATATATATATATGTACATATATGCATGCACATATACATATAATAAAATAAACTTTTTGCTAACCTTCAAACTGTCTGCAAAATTAAAATCAATTTCAAGCAATACTGAATTGTAGAGACAGATACAAATTATTAAATTAGCGTCAAACGAGTTGCAATGCCTTGGCCCCGAAAATCAGCCCAAAATAAATGACAGCCTTCTCTTCGGCTCGTATCTGTTAATACTTGTTGATCCATTCAAAAGCCGTGATCAACGTCAAAGGCTCCAAGAAAACATCCCCTCCAAAGAGTAAACAGAAATAATCACCGTTAAAAAATAAAAAATAAATGAACAACTAGGGATGAAAAACGGACCTTTCCAGTTCTATTGAAAATCGAAAACTGAAAATAAATTGTACCGAAATGGTCTGTATTGTAAAGACCCATATTATTAACATCCTTAAGGGGCATGTCGAACTCAGATACGAACATAGCTTGCAAAAGAACCACAAACAAGTAGGATAAACGATGGTTCGAAAAAGAAGTATATTATATATGTAGGTATGTATATGTATGTATATAAAGATACAAATATATACTAAGATATATGTATATATGCATATAAATTAATTTTATTTACCGGGTTTTATTAAAAAAAATAAACTTTATTCATCGAATTCAAACTTAGAACTAACAACAAAATCTTTTTACTGAATTGTAGAGACAGATACAAATTATTAAATTAGCGTCAAACGAGTTGCAATGCCTTGGCCCCGAAAATCAGCCCAAAATAAATGACAGCCTTCTCTTCGGCTCGTATCTGTTAATACTTGTTGATCCATTCAAAAGCCGTGATCAACGTCAAAGGCTCCAAGAAAACATCCCCTCCAAAGAGTAAACAGAAATAATCACCGTTAAAAAATAAAAAATAAATGAACAACTAGGGATGAAAAACGGACCTTTCCAGTTCTATTGAAAATCGAAAACTGAAAATAAATTGTACCGAAATGGTCTGTATTGTAAAGACCCGTATTATTAACATCCTTAAGGGGCATGTCGAACTCAGATACGAACATAGCTTGCAAAAGAACCACAAACAAGTAGGATAAACGATGGTTCGAAAAAGAAGTACATTATATATGTAGGTATGTATATGTATGTATATAAAGATACAAATATATACAAAGATATATGTATATATGCATATAAATTAATTTTATTTACCGGGTTTTATTAAAAAAAAAATAAACTTTATTCATCGAATTCAAACTTAGAACTAACAACAAAATCTTTTCTTAATTCTACCTAAACTCTACTCTGCTCGAAATGCCATGGGAACCAATGCGAAGTGTGTTTCCCGTTCCGCAATTGGATCCGGTGTCATATTCCTGTCTGGGTGCAATATTATATTATTTCTAGGTTGCGCGTGCATTCATGTGAATTTACTGCTGACGTTGCTGCGCGTGGATTTGCAAAGAATTTAATGTTAAAGGGGATGTTGGTCGATCTTCGATTGTTTCAGGTGCATTGGCGATGTGATCAGTGGTACTTCCTTCGTGCTTTATGGTTACTTTCGTATGCTTCTTTCTTATGATGATTATAAAGATCAGCAATATTTAGACAGTTGAGACTGACCCCTACGTGACTAGCTTGTGGGTTCGTCCTTCAGTTTCTAGTTTCCGGATATGTCTTGTGTTGTTTATGTGGAGTTCGTTAATCATTTCTAATGATAAAAGCCGCTCTAATTCTATCTCGTGTGGTTGTGGTTGAATAATTGCTGGTAAGGCTTGGAGCGATGACCTCTTTTCGGATCTGTAGGTTTGGCCTTTGATGATGACGGTTGCATTGTGGAATTTGACAAGAAACGTTCCGTTAAGGATATGGGTGACTCCATCGATTGTTATGCTGTCGTCGAATTGGTTCAGGAGTATTGCACCGGGTTCGATAGGTTGAATTGTTGGCACGTGCTAGTTGTTTACTTTGGGGGGATGAGTTTTGGCAAGTTCGGGATGCAGCTAGAGTTCGTTGTTTCTACCAAATTTTCTAAATTACAGATTGATAAGAAATTAAAAGTTTTACATTCGTTCTTAATGTCATAATATTTTCCTTCGCATATAAGGATATGAGTTTCGATACTATTTGATAATTTTATTATTTCTCTTTAATGGTTTTACTAAGAGTTTTTTACATGTTTCTAATTCGGAGAGTGGGATATTGACAATATAATAAAGTAAGGTATTATTGGTAAAGATTTTAACATTTGTGAATTCGAATGTTTCTTCTGTGGTGTTATAAGGTACTCTTTCTTTATTACATCTTCTTTTGACAGAATCATAGAATTTATATTCCATTCTTTGCCCAATGGATGGCGTATTTAATATTAATAAGTTCTTTTTTTATTATCTTAATCTTATATTTAAGTTCATTAGATAAAATTTTACTATCCTTTAATTCGTTTAGTATTTTGTTAGTTATGGATGTAATATTATTAATTCTATCGTTATACAATTGGTTTATTACTATTTGGTTTTCATTATTTGAAATAACATAATTTATTTTATTCTTTATGAGCATAAAGTCTTCATGGTCAGGACTTCCAGCGATCCATTTCCACGCTGTACCTATGAAGTCTAATGACCTTTTATTTCTATTAGGTTTTATGTAATTGAGCAAACTTTCAATTTGGCTTATTTCATATTCGATGAGAGGGAATAGGATGTGGGAATTGGTTATTGTTGTATGAAGTGTGCTATTTGCCTGCTCTATAAATGTTTGGTATTGGTCCAAATTGATCAGATGAATCAATTTAACATTTCCATTTTGAATTTTCGCTATCCCGGAATTGATTTGAGAGTTTGAGTAGTCCAATATTTGCACTTCTGTGTGCACCAATGGTATTAAGATTCTGAAATTGGAATAAATTAATTTTAATACCTGATGTTACTTTTATGAACTACCCTCTCTGACTCCGTGAGGACAGTTGAGTTCCTCTTTTCCCTAACAATTTCTGGCTTATACCTTACCGTGAGCTTAGGCCTAGACACTTATTAAGTTTTACAAAAATTTATTCTCCTATCTCATAATCTTTAGGGGGTTTACGATTCTTATTATGAGTCCTGATGTCTTTGAACTGTTTTTCTCTTAGTCTGTCTATGTTTTTTATCCGAGCCCCTTCAAATTGTTCAGGAGAAACTCGTTGACTACGGCCATAGAATACCTCCACCGGTTTTTTTTCCAGTTGTCGAATGAATTGTGGAGTTGTATTCGTAAACTGATTTTTCAAGAAGTTCACTGAAAGGAGTTATCTTTTGCTCGCTGTTAATGTAACGCAGAATTTCGGCTAGAGTGGAGTGCAACCTTTCCACTTGGCCGTTTACCTCGCTTTTGTAAGGTGGAGTTCTGAATACTGTTATGTTTAATTCTTCCATCATGGCCTTAAGAGATACTGAATTTAAAGCCTTTTCATTATCGACGACCACGAATTCGGGTACACCAAAATAAAAGAGAGTGTCTCTAAGTGGTTGTCGTAAGTCTTCTACCGATCTAGAAGTAATTATTTTGGCATGTGCTAATTTGGAAAATTTATCAATTCCGATTAAAACTAGATTGGTTTGAGTGGAGAAAATGTCTATATGGAGTATATGGCCTGGATATGAAAGGTAATGTTAATATTGTTTGGATGCCTTTCGCACTTATTTTCTGTAGATATTTTGCATCTCTTTAGTAAATTTTTTATTCTACAATTCATTTTAGGGAAATAATATTTCTATAATATTTGGAGACGGCTCACGTAAGCATTCCTGTGAGCTCTCCTGCGTGTGCTTAGGATGATCTCTTCTAGGTCTGTTTCGTTAGGAATGTCACTTACTTGAGTTTGGGTGTACCTTACTTTATAATGTTGAAAATGAAGGGGATACATGGTTTGTATTAAGGCCAGTACAGGTTCCTCAGTTTTGAGACCATTAATTACGTGAGGGTTTAGGTAGCGCTTAAAGATGCCTATGATCATTTCCTTAGTGTATCTTATTTCGTTGAAAGTGTGGCGGTGATAATTTGGGAAGGGCTGTTTTAGATGGTAACTAGATTCTTGTCCAATATTGAGAATGAGCTGATTTTTGAAGTCATTGACCGGGGCTTCGACGGATGGTATTAGGTCGTGTGAGGAACTATCATCACTGTGGATTGTCGAGGTCAAAGAATTTATATTAGTTTGTGGACGCCTTGATAGACCATCAGCCACTACATTGGTTCTTCCAGGTTTATATTGGAGTTCGTGATTGAATTCCTCGAGTATGGCCTTCCAACGCTTAATTTTTGTGTTCGAATTCCTATTGCTTAGCGCATAAGTTAGTGGTTGGTGATCGGTGAATATTTTCACCTTTTTCGATCCGTATGGGAAATGCCTTAATGAAGTGAGTGCCCATCTTCTGTTTTATTGAGGGACCTGGACAAGAATGTAATTGGCCTGTCGTCCTGTGCGAGCACAGCACCAATAGCGTAATTCGACGCATCGGTGGTCAGGTGAAATTCTTTGGAAAAGTCAGGATAAGCAAGCATGATTTCATTGGAAATCAAGGTGTTTTTGATTTTTTCGAATGATTTAAAAGCTACTTCATCCAAATGTACTGCTTTTGTTTTTGACTGGGTTTTGGAGATGCGACCCTCCTCCCCTCCTCCTCTCTTAAAAGGGATGTCAGGGGCTTGGCAATTTTGGCGTAGTCTCTTATAAATCTGCGATAATACCCTGATATACCTAGGAATGACCTAAGATCTCTTAAGGTCTTTGGTGCAGGAAATTCCACTATCGCCTTTACTTTTTCGGGATTTGTTTTAGTGCCATCTATGGAGATGACGATGCCTAAAAACTTGACTTGCTTTTGCAAAAAACTTGATTTTTCCAGTTAAACTTTCATATTTGCAGCTTCTAAGGTTCTGAAGACAATCTCTAGATCTTTGTAATGATCTTCGTTTTTGCTGAAGATAATGATGTCATCGATGTAAACGTAACATCTGAGAGAACAGTATGTCATCAAGCGCGCGCTGAAAGATAGACGGTGCATTCTTGAGGCCGAATGGGAGACGTGTGAACTCGAATTTACCATTGTTCACTGTAAATGCCGTCTTTTCTATATCTGGTTCCATTAGAGGGATTTGATGGAATCCGCTCTTTAAGTCTATAGTGGTGAACCACTGATTATTGCCTAAATTCGACAATACCTCATTAATCTCCGGTGTGGGATATCTATCGAGAATGGTTACAGTATTAAGCTTACGATAATCTATCACCATTCTATATTTTTTGTTCCCTGTTGCGTCTGGTTTCTTTGACACTATCCAGACAGGGAAATTATATGGAGATCTGGACGATCGTATAATTCCATCTTTTAAAAGCTGCTTGATTTTCGCGTCTACCTCTTCTTTTAAGACCATGGGGTATGGGTAGGTTTGTGAATAGACCGGCTCACTGGATGTTGTTCGTATCTCCCCTTTGACTCTAGTAGTGCACGTTAGTTTCTCATCAGGGTCTGCAAACAAAGCGGGCATTTTTCTATTATACGGAGGAGCCTATTAGTCTGATTTGTATTAAGATGGGAGGAATTTATATCGATTGAATTTACTGATTGTGAATTTTGCTGTTTTAATGGTATTCTGAGATTATTATTGATTAGGAAATAATTGTCTTTTGTGAAGATAACTGCGTTAAGCTCCTTTAAGCTATCATTACCTAGTATGCCGTCGAATGTTTTCAGGCCTGGTAAGATGAATAATTTTATATCGGGAATGTCTGATGCCAACTGGCGTAAATTTACATGATGACTGACTTTTGTATTACCGCTGATGAAATTTACGTAAAATACTGATTCCTTTGAGATGGGGTTCCTAACATAGCGGGACTGGATATAATTTTTATTGGATCCAGTATCCACTAAACATTTTAAAAATTTTCCGCTCTTCGCCGTGTATTCAAAAAAGGGCGGCGAAGAGCTTTTTAATTTAAAAAATGAATATCCTCTGGTTCAGAAAGATATTCAATTTCTTCGTCATACTGAAGGTCTGCGTATTCATTCATGGACTCAGCGTCGTCCTGTGGCGGATCATTGCTGTTCTGATACCATTCTGCTTCATTCGGGGTTTCATTAGTGGACGAATCCTTCGCCGCATTTACATGGTAAAGGCGTTGGGCTTTTGTCGGATATTGAGGGGAATGAATCTGCTGCGTTTCTGGGCATAGGACTGATGCTTCGGTCGATTCTGATAATTAACTTTGCGAGAGTAAATGGTTTCTGCATCCATGGGCTCAGGCTTTGGCTGTGGTTTGGGTCCTAGAATTGCCAAACTCATTTATTCGGTTCTGATTGTGTGGGTATTCCTGTCTTGGAGGATAAGAATAATTTTGTCTTTGGGGTAAGAATTATTTTGTTTTGGAGACAGTGGTGGTGGCTTAACCAATCTAATTGGTTGTGAAATGTGGGCCAATTCCGGGAAGAATAGATTCCTAGGAGCGGGTACCGGTGCAGCTGATCTGCGCGGAGGTACTGGTGGAGCCAATGTATCGGCTCGTCTAACTGCTCCTTGGCTGTTCATGGCGTATTGGATTCTTTAATTTACGTTGTCAAGCTTAAGACACAGATTGAGAGCCTGAGGAAGGTCTGCTGGTTCTCGTATGCTCAGCAGCCGGGGTAGATCACCTTTTAGCCCTCTAATAAAGATGTCTAGTGCTTTTTGACGGTAAGACTCCGTCATGACGGTTAACGAGTCAGCACTTAAATCCATTGATGACAATTTATTAAAAATAAGAGACAAGTGTTGGTACACCTCTTGATAGAATTCGGGTATGGAGGAATTGTTTTGTACAAATGTGGTTAATTGATACTCGAGGGTGCCCAAATCCCTCTTGTCTGCATAGTGTAGCATAAGACAGCGAGAAATCTTTGTCCAATTGAGGGGGGTGTTATACGATTCGAGTGCTATATCTGCGTACCCTGTGATTTTATTTCGGATTACACTCAGAATTCCGTAATATTTGGGTGAACCGCGAATGGATTCGTATATTTTTAGAATCCTATCTACGCTTTTTTCCAAGATCTGAATTCACCAGACTGACCGGAGAATTCGCGTAAACTTTTAACGACGTCTGGGATTTTCTCCAGGTCGTTAAGATTTCCAGCTTGACTTGTGTCAATGGTTTGATCATAATGATCGGAATCCTCTGAAGATGTCGTGAGGCGGGCAAGGGCATTAGCAACTATCTCATTTATTAAGGTTGTTAGCTCAGTTTGAGTGATAACGTTGGTGTTTGGATTAGGTTTTGGACTGGGTGCAGGATTTGAAGTTTGGGCAACGCCATCAAGGGCACTTGGCCTTAGCACGTTGTTGGCTGGCATGATTTACGATAGTAGTTATGATTTAATTTTCTTAATCTATATAATTTCTTTTGTGTTATGAGTTACAATATTTCTTTTTATCAATAAACAATTTTAATTACTTGATTATTTTCACTTTCTTAAATTTGTATAAAAAATAATGACTTAAAGAACAAATTTTAATAGTTTCATTGTTGGGTTACAGTGGTGAGCTCCTCCAACCGTTGCACAGTGTGACGAATTGCTGATTTAGCGGGATTAAATTAATAGCGCTCACAAATAAATGTTTTTGTTTACGGTTGTTGGTTTTTTTTATTGAAATTGTTCACAGAATACAGTACAATAAATTATTTGAACATATGAGCACAAATTTCGAGACAAATAACACATAAAAACACGCAATTTTCAACTTTCTTACTCATTTGGTATATCCAAAAGTTGCAAAACTTCATGTTCAAGAATACTTTTTTTTCTTTTGGGAAAGCATCTTAATCTTGCTAAAAATGGATCAGAGGTCATAAGCAATCTGTTTAGAAGGTCAGTGTTCGTATCTATACGCGAAATTTTCCTGGTAAATAGTTCCCTAAACTTCCTACTTTCCTTGTTTCTTGCTTCTTGGGTTTCTTCCGAAAGTTGTCCGATTGGAAGTATACAAGAAGAAATTATTTGTTTTCCATGAAACACGACTTAATGTACACTTACGGGCATATAACACCAGGCATAATTTTTAAGGTACAGTTCCCTTGTTTCTTTAGCATAACTCTTAAAAGCATCTGTATCAATTGGGAACCCAGACCCAAGAGCTTCTAATATGACATGATTTTTGATCATTTCCTTATCAATTCCTATAATTTGTGCAGTTTTTTCTTCATCTCTAAAGAATCTTCTAGCCGTGTTTCCATCATTAGTATTCCCAGACTGTTGAGTTGGCATATCAACTAATAACCCAGTTTCACTTTTAAACTTTTCTTGGATTAATTTTTTTCTGGCTTTGACTTTTTCTTTACTTTCTTGGTTTCTAACCTACCACACTTTTACATCTAGTCTATACGCTATGTGAAGGATACATTCCATAAATCGTATCCATGAGTGAAGCGGACTTAATGCAAAGGCTATTGCTTCTTGGTTCTCGTGCTTTCTTGAAATATTAGCATTTCGGATGGCTTGGCTGCGCAAATGTAACAGGTTTGTGATAAAGACGTTAAAGATGATAAAGCAGTGCAATTTTGTCCATCAATCATAGTTAATAAAAAAAATCCTTAGCAAGAAGGATTCCTTACCAAAATTTAATTTAATATGTCGACAATATCTGGTTAATGATGGGGCTGGGTTTTGCCAAAGCACCCTTTTAGTTTCATCCTTTAAGAAATACATCTTGATCGGAAGCATAGAGATGCAAAACAGTTTTTCATCGGAATGATCACCAGACGAACATTTTTGTTTATATGATTTCTGTTGAGCACCATCACAACCCCATTTTATAATCAGAGATATTTCTTTTAGAACCGTTTTGAAATCAGCAATAGAATTTAAAACATCTTTTTGAGCTAAACATAAACGCTCAACGCTGTGATTTACTAAGCCTTGTAATCCACATTCTGCAGAAGATTCGCTCACAGTTTTATCATTTGGGTAGCATTTCGTCTTGGCTTTTTTAATTTTGTAATACGATGGTAGTAAATTGGGAACGGCGTTCTTGATTTTTTGACGTAATATTTCGTACTGATCAGTGGAAAGCTGTATGTCCGTGATCAATGCTAACGCATCATCTGCAGATATTGGTAAAAACCCTGAGGTATGTGTTTCTAGTGTTTTCCTCACAATTGAACCTTGATATTAAAAGTTTTAACAAAAAAAATGATTAAACAAAAAAGAAAAGAAAAAACAATCATACCTCGGTTTGGAGAACTTATTGATAATTGTTTGACTGCGATAGCAATATTTCTTTTTCCGTCTTTTCTAAGTTTTATTTCATGATCCATTGCAATTTCTTCAGCGCTATAAGAATCTGAAATGGTTTGTAATTTTCTTTTCTTGTTTTTTTCACAGCACTCATCAAAGCTTTTTCTCGGTCTTCCTACTCTAGTTGAATGAGATGAAGAAGGTATTTCATCTAAAACATGTTGTGGTAATGTTAGGGTTTCATTTAGCCACGAAGAATTTGTATTTTCGAAGCGCTCTATATGCCGACCACTTTTGACCCACCTTTCGTCAAATCTCAAACATAAAGTTTTTAGGGTTGGTTTAATTGAATTTATTGCTGCCTCGGAAAATAAAATATGACTAAAGAAACCCATAACAAAAGAAAAAACCGCATCTAAGCGCTTAATTTTGACTATAGAAATCCATATATCAAAAATTTACTTTTTCGTAATTCCGGTGGACATCCTTAAAAAACGAAAAATGGAGTATGGGTGTCGCACATGTGCGCAAAAAGTGAAAACGCAGTTTTGTTGCTAACAAACACAGCTTTACAACAAATATGGCCTTCAACTTGAACAACAGTGAACAATTATACTTTTCGTCTAATGAACACAAAGAACACATATTTTATCTCTAATTTCTCGTTTCATTCCCCCCTAATATTGACAAAAAACACTTTATATATCGAAACAACTTGCTTTTATATTCAGTAAGAGTCTACTTACTTCAAGAGTCAAGTCTACAAATTTCAAGAAAAGATACACGAACCACTTAGAAAAAGAAATAAACACTTGCTCCTCAAACTGACTTTCTTACCAAAGAATTATATACAATTTGAACTTTGCGATGATTTTGTTTGTTGTTGCACTAGCTGTAACAAAAAAAAAAGTGCACGGTTATTACGTGGGAGGTTTAAGCTGTGAGAGAAAGTGGACTTTGTTTACTTTTGTGCATGTCATTTTTTTTAATTAAATCCCGCTAAATCAGCGATTCGTCACACTGTGTGTTGAGGGGGCTGTATCCTTTTTGTCCGTCTGCGAGTTTTCAGCTGCTGGCGGTGACTCGGGTACCCTTTCTCCAACTTGGATGGAAAGTTCTCTAGGAAGTCAATGCGCGGCACTGTGATTATTAGGGCACTTCACTTTGCTTTGCTACTGCACGTCTACGATTTTGCCACTGTTTAATCATCCGCGACACAGCGCTTATTACGGCACTTTAACCTTTTGCTATTTCCAGCATGTTGGTTTTTATCCGCAACACTGTGCTTATTGCCGAACTTTGCTTTTTACAGCAAGTATGTTTATTCACGGTACTGCGGTAGTGCGGTGTTTCACTTTTTCGCGACACTGTGGAATTTGCTTTTTATAGCTATTTGAATCGTTATTTTTTCCAACGACGTTATTTTCTACGACACACATTAACTTTATAACCACTGTCCCTGCTCGGGCGCCAAGTAATTTTATTTACCGGGTTTTATTAAAAAAAATTAAAACTTATTCATCGAATTCAAACTTAGAACTAAAAACAAAATCTTTTCTTAATTCTACCTAAACTCTACTCTGCTCGAAATGCCATGGGAACCAATGCGAAGTGTGTTTCCCGTTCCGCAATTGGATCCGGTGTCATATTCCTGTCTGGGTGCAATATTATATTATTTCTAGGTTGCGCGTGCATTCATGTGAATTTACTGCTGACGTTACTGCGCGTGGATTTGCAAAGAATTTAATGTAGACGTTGTTAACTTATATGGTGATATATATATTTATATGTATATATAAAGAGATATGTATATATAGAATATAAAGAGATATGTGTATATACATATAAAGAGATGTGTATATACATATATATAAAGATATGTATATATACATGTGTATATATAAAGATAAATAAACATATGTATATACATAAATACATATGTATATAAAAAGATATAGTGAAGATTTTCACTTGTTCAGTTGTATATAACTAAGCGAACAATCATCCCATTCTTCTTATCTACTTTGTTGTTATTGGTAATTATTATACCTATATATAGTATTTGGTTTTTGTCTTTTGTAAATTATTATGACAATATTTTAGTAGACTCTGGCAAATTATCAAAAACCCACTGATTATTGTGTTGTGCCATGTAGGCACTTACCTAGGGAGTTGTTCTGTGAGATAAAATCTTGGTGGTTTATGAGATTTGACAAGTCGACTTAAATCTAAATTTACTCTAATACCTATGATAAGAAGTTGGAAATTGAATGAATGTATGTACATATGTATGTATTTTATTTATTTAGTATCAGTTACTATTACAATTCATTTGGTTTATGTTAATTTATATAACAATATTTAATTTTACTTTTAAGTTACTGTATTTCATATATGTTATATTAACAAAATTTTAAATCTTCTTAAAACAGTTTCATTCTTTATTTCATTAGGTAGTTCGTTAAATAATTTTAATCCACGATATAAGAGCATATTTTGTGTTCTAGAATCCCTATCTGGAATCGTAGTTGGATCTTATGTTATGTGGTTGAGCGTCCCCTGTATATATTAAATTTGTGGTCAAGTATTGTAGCACCATGCCGAATTTCATCTTAAATACAAATGTTGGCACATTGAAGATGATACGCTGCTTGATGTTTAGCCATTTCAAACAAGATACCATCCATCTACTCGAGGTATAATAGCTACATCGAAGAATTGTTCCCATCGCTTTATTCTGCAGCACCTGCAGTTGATCTAAGTGTTCATTATTCCCCATAAACAAAATAGTAGAGCAGAACTCAAAGTGTGGTTTAATTATACTATTATATATGTTAATTGCACAAATGGTTATTATATTTTTTTTCTTATTCTTGCAAGAAAGGACAATGCTCTTAGCCTATTGGTTTCCTGAAAATGTTCGATCTCGAGATTTTGATCAAGCTTGACATTACTATGATTGAGAAACTCAGTAAAGGAGCTCGCTCAATTATGTACTCACGATTGCAGCTTAAACAGATTTTCTTGAAACTTCATATTTGCGGTCTCTTCGGCTTTAAGGCTATGCGCACGGTAATGCTATAAAGCTGTTGGAACTGTTAACATGTATTTTTATACATGAACATGCGCATAGTGAAGCAGTAGAGATGGCCTATGACTCCAAATCGGTAGTAAAAAAATGTCAGTCTAAAATAGAAAAAAGTTTAGTTGTATCTCACCCTCTAAGTCGATTTTAAAGTGACAGATTTTTTCGAGTATGATTCGAGCTGCTAAATAGACGTGTTTTCCCTACCGGCTGGCAAATTAATTATTTTCGTTATAAATTAACACAATTCAGCGTTTTCTCCTGTGTTAACACTTTAGTTCTACAAAATCTCATATCCTGTTTACAATTACAGTGATTGTGACACTAATAATAATAAAAAATATATTTAATTTTATATAATATTGTGTTGTGCTACCACAAGTTTTCTTTGTCCCCAGTTATACCTATATATCGAACTTATGTAATACCCATACACGCATTATGTCCAACCCAAAACGGTGCAGTTCGAACTTTAAACTTGACGCGCAAAGTGTAAACTCACCTCGTTCATCTCTTGATTCGCCGCAACCAAATCCCAAAAAAATGGCAGTGAGTGACAACAAAATGTGCGAAACAATGGATGAAAAACTTAAAAGTCAAAGTGATTTAATTATTTCCCTTATCTCTTCTCTCTTCTAAAATGAAAGAAAATAATGACGCACTCGTGTCAAAAATGATAAGGACTGAACTTAATAAAAACATCGCGGATATAAATTCAAGGGTCATACAACTCGAAATTTATAAAATCATATCGAACACTGAAACCAAAGCAGAGTCCCAAAAGTTAAATACCGAGAAAATTGAGTGGTATACTTTCGAAATCAAGTCAGAAAGGCCACATCGTTGTGTTGAAAGGGGACTCCACCCCTCATGCACCAAAGCAGAGGTTATGACTGACCTTCAAGACAAAGGCTTTAAAATTCTTGATGCCGTTAATATTATCAAAAAGGAGAAGCAACAAACAGAAATAGATAAAGGCATCTTGGTAAGGCGTGGACTTCCGCTCTTTATGCTTACCTTCGATAAGTCTGACAATATCGACGATATCTACCGAATTAAGACCATACTAAATATCGTAGTCAAAATCGAGCCAATGCGTAGAAATATAAGAATGATTCCGCAGTGCAAACGTTGCCAAGGATTAAATCATACGCAAATGTACTGCAAAAAAGAACCGAGATGTGTGAAATGCGCTGGAAATCACCTCTCCCAAGTTTATGGAGTAAACAAACACACCTCCGCAACCTGTGCTAATTGCGAGGCAAAACACCCGGCAAATTATAGAGGCTGTGAAGTAGCTAAAGAGTTTCAAAAACGAAGAGATGCGCTCCTTAAGCCCCTAAATGCAAAATCAAAACCGCAAACTAAGCCAAAGCGTAAGGTCGCGGAGGAGAAAGAATGCAAATGATGAGGGAAAGAATGACAAAAGAAAAGCCCTCGACCTCTATTCCTAAAAGAAACGGTATAGAAAAGTTAGCATTGGAAAAGCGACCGGGTAATAACCTTCGAATAGCAGGAGTGCAGACCTACGCTCAGGCCGCTGCATCCGAAATACCAAAAAATATTGAAATTTCGAAGGACCCTGTTTCTCATATTTTTTCAGTTATTCTAGAGAAACTTGAAGAACAAAGCAAAATAAATAAAATTATTCTCGATAGGCTGGTTAACCTCGAAAGTAATTCAGGGAAAACGCGTACTCCAACTAGAATATGAATGAAAAACGAATGTTAAGAATATGTACTTGGAATGCAAACGGACTTTTGCAAAAACTTGACGAATTGGAATTATTCTTGCGTGAAAAAGATATCGATATTTGCTTGATTTCTAAAACCCACGTAAAAAATGAATCGCATTTAAAAATAAAAGACTATAATGATTACCAAGCTTGTCACCCTTCAGGAAAAGCGAGAGCCTCATCGTCATTGTTTATTAAAGACTGCATCGAACAATCCGAAGTCCTAAAGATCGAGCTCGAAACTTTGCAACTGTGCACGATTCGAGTAAAATATAGTCAGCGTACTCTTAAAATCTCATCTATCTACTGCCCACCGAGTTCCGCGCTTGAAAAAAGTGATTTTACTAACTTGTTTAAATTGCTGAAACCTAATTTCATTATTGGCGGCGATTTTAATGCGAAACATACATTCTGTGGCTCAAGACACAACTCGTAAAAAGGCAGAATGCTCTATGAGGTATGGAGTACAGTTTGATTTCCATTCGACGTGTAAACCAACCTACTGGCCAACTGATACTTCGAAAATTCCTGACCTGATCGACTTTTTTGTCGTGAAAGGATTTTCTACCAACCACATTAAAGTTGAAGAGAGCTTTGATCTATCGTCTGACCATTCCCCTTGACATTGAGTGAAAAACTAGTCTAGAGCGATAGGCTCTTACCTTGAAAGTTTAACAGCGAAAAAAGATTCCAATTATTCACTTTGGAAAGCTGTAAAAGGCACCAAAAGACCCAAGATCCCCGCGTCGCCAATTAAATTAAATCACAATGAATGGGCAAGGGAAGATAAGGAAAAAGCGGATGTTTTTGCAAGACACGTTTAAACCGTACGATGGTCAAGTGTCTTACGACAATATCAATAGGCCGGATTTACCATCTGACGATTTAGCACTTACAAGTGCAACGGTAAGGGAACTCAAAGATGAGATCGGGAATTTAAAACCTAAGAAAGGTCCTGTTATGACTTGATCACCGGAGAAATTCTCAACCTAGAAAAGCATTGATTAAGCTTCTTCATATTGTAAATGCTGCGTTCAGATTAAAACACGTGCCTAACCATTGGAAAGTTGCGGAAGTTATAATGGTTTTAAAACCAGGAAAGCCGCCAAATGAGGTAAAATCTTATAGACCAATTTCGCTACTTCCAGTTATATCCAACATTTTCGAGAGGATATTACTAAGGCGTCTCCAACCGGTTATGGAAGGAAATAATCTTATCCCTGACCACCAGTTTGGGTTCAGAAGTAAGCATTCGACGATTGACCAGGTGCATAGAATTACTGACGTAATCGTGAAAGCACTTGAAGAGAAAAAGATATGCTTGTATTTCTTGACGTCTCGCAAGCCTTTGATAAGGTGTGGCAATGTAATGTCTTGCAAATTTTCCTAAACTTGGCCCGAATACCTTTTGCAAACGAGGGCAAATACCTTGGAATGGCACTCGACGCAAAACTGAAATGGAATTCGCACGTGAAAATTAAACTAAATTAAAGTATTGAGAACAAACTGCTTTTATACAAGCAAGTGCTAAAGCCGGTGTTTACTTACGGTATACAACTTTGGGGCTGCACCAAGAAAACAAACGCCAATATTTTACAAACTTTTCAAAATAAAGTGCTAAGAGAAATTGTCCACGCACCGTGGTATACTAGAAACGATGATATCCACAGGGATCTCGGAATTCCGACAATCGAAGCTGAAATTAGAAGCTTCGCGAGAAAGCATAGAAACCGAATAATCGAACATGTCAACAATACAATCCTACAAATTCTGGATGAAAGCAATTTAAAACGCCGACGACTACAAAGGACGAAACCTTTCGACTTGGCGAGATAGGAATCAACCGCGCCTAGATTGCGGAACATGCAGGATCTTTCAGTGGAAAGTAACCTGCCAAACTAGTTTTTTTCATGATAGAAAAATTGCTTGATAAGGTTCTTCTTAGTTGCAATATATAACAAATGACACTACTATGAGCACGCGCTTGCTATCCTCATAGTCCATGTCCATGGAAGATTTTTCACCAACCCTCGGGGAAAAAAAAAAACATTTTGCTGCCAATTCTAGCACTCTTCTGAATGTTTTTTTCTGTATCGATTTTAATGATGTTCTTCTTTATGACCAGCTGTCTACGCCCGCCTTTTTCAAACATGATCTCCTGTTATTAACTTTTAACTTTTTGATAAATTGTTCCGCTTCAAGCTATGAATATAGAGATTTTAACTGAATTGAGCTAGACGGCTGCAATATTGAATGGGATCGTGTGTTTTTCATGGCCTCTCCATGTGACCAAATTGATTTCCTTAACTATAATATTTGTGCCCTTTTTAACAATCAAAGTGAAACGTATCGAGTATGGTCAATGTCCCTGGTTTACCTCTGAAATCCGGCTGCTCATCGAACAACGGAATCGGGCCTACAAAGAGTGGAAGCATTATAGGTTAGACATGCATTTACAACTTTATCGTTCCTTGCGCAAAATAAAAGTTGCTAAAAGTAATTTTTATAGAAATAAATTAAATCCATTGATGAAGGGCCGACAGCTATGGAAAAATCTGCGAGAAATCGGAATTGTTAAAAATAAAAATAATCTAAATGTTGATGATAGTTTAGATATATGTACATATGTAGACCTTCTGAGTAAAAGTTTTGTCACACTTCCTTTTCCCATTCTTAATGGCGTACCCTCAAATCCGTCTGTCTCTCATGAAATCAGTTTGTCAGTTAATGCTTTTAAAGGCATCTTGGTAAGGCGTGGACTTCCGCTCTTTATGCTTACCTTCGATAAGTCTGACAATATCGACGATATCTACCGAATTAAGACCATACTAAATATCGTAGTCAAAATCGAGCCAATGCGTAGAAATATAAGAATGATTCCGCAGTGCAAACGTTGCCAAGGATTAAATCATACGCAAATGTACTGCAAAAAAGAACCGAGATGTGTGAAATGCGCTGGAAATCACCTCTCCCAAGTTTATGGAGTAAACAAACACACCTCCGCAACCTGTGCTAATTGCGAGGCAAAACACCCGGCAAATTATAGAGGCTGTGAAGTAGCTAAAGAGTTTCAAAAACGAAGAGATGCGCTCCTTAAGCCCCTAAATGCAAAATCAAAACCGCAAACTAAGCCAAAGCGTAAGGTCGCGGAGGAGAAAGAATGCAAATGATGAGGGAAAGAATGACAAAAGAAAAGCCCTCGACCTCTATTCCTAAAAGAAACGGTATAGAAAAGTTAGCATTGGAAAAGCGACCGGGTAATAACCTTCGAATAGCAGGAGTGCAGACCTACGCTCAGGCCGCTGCATCCGAAATACCAAAAAATATTGAAATTTCGAAGGACCCTGTTTCTCATATTTTTTCAGTTATTCTAGAGAAACTTGAAGAACAAAGCAAAATAAATAAAATTATTCTCGATAGGCTGGTTAACCTCGAAAGTAATTCAGGGAAAACGCGTACTCCAACTAGAATATGAATGAAAAACGAATGTTAAGAATATGTACTTGGAATGCAAACGGACTTTTGCAAAAACTTGACGAATTGGAATTATTCTTGCGTGAAAAAGATATCGATATTTGCTTGATTTCTAAAACCCACGTAAAAAATGAATCGCATTTAAAAATAAAAGACTATAATGATTACCAAGCTTGTCACCCTTCAGGAAAAGCGAGAGCCTCATCGTCATTGTTTATTAAAGACTGCATCGAACAATCCGAAGTCCTAAAGGTCGAGCTCGAAACTTTGCAACTGTGCACGATTCGAGTAAAATATAGTCAGCGTACTCTTAAAATCTCATCTATCTACTGCCCACCGAGTTCCGCGCTTGAAAAAAGTGATTTTACTAACTTGTTTAAATTGCTGAAACCTAATTTCATTATTGGCGGCGATTTTAATGCGAAACATACATTCTGTGGCTCAAGACACAACTCGTAAAAAGGCAGAATGCTCTATGAGGTATGGAGTACAGTTTGATTTCCATTCGACGTGTAAACCGACCTACTGGCCAACTGATACTTCGAAAATTCCTGACCTGATCGACTTTTTTGTCGTGAAAGGATTTTCTACCAACCACATTAAAGTTGAAGAGAGCTTTGATCTATCGTCTGACCATTCCCCTTGACATTGAGTGAAAAACTAGTCTAGAGCGATAGGCTCTTACCTTGAAAGTTTAACAGCGAAAAAAGATTCCAATTATTCACTTTGGAAAGCTGTAAAAGGCACCAAAAGACCCAAGATCCCCGCGTCGCCAATTAAATTAAATCACAATGAATGGGCAAGGGAAGATAAGGAAAAAGCGGATGTTTTTGCAAGACACGTTTAAACCGTACGATGGTCAAGTGTCTTACGACAATATCAATAGGCCGGATTTACCATCTGACGATTTAGCACTTACAAGTGCAACGGTAAGGGAACTCAAAGATGAGATCGGGAATTTAAAACCTAAGAAAGGTCCTGTTATGACTTGATCACCGGAGAAATTCTCAACCTAGAAAAGCATTGATTAAGCTTCTTCATATTGTAAATGCTGCGTTCAGATTAAAACACGTGCCTAACCATTGGAAAGTTGCGGAAGTTATAATGGTTTTAAAACCAGGAAAGCCGCCAAATGAGGTAAAATCTTATAGACCAATTTCGCTACTTCCAGTTATATCCAACATTTTCGAGAGGATATTACTAAGGCGTCTCCAACCGGTTATGGAAGGAAATAATCTTATCCCTGACCACCAGTTTGGGTTCAGAAGTAAGCATTCGACGATTGACCAGGTGCATAGAATTACTGACGTAATCGTGAAAGCACTTGAAGAGAAAAAGATATGCTTGTATTTCTTGACGTCTCGCAAGCCTTTGATAAGGTGTGGCAATGTAATGTCTTGCAAATTTTCCTAAACTTGGCCCGAATACCTTTTGCAAACGAGGGCAAATACCTTGGAATGGCACTCGACGCAAAACTGAAATGGAATTCGCACGTGAAAATTAAACTAAATTAAAGTATTGAGAACAAACTGCTTTTATACAAGCAAGTGCTAAAGCCGGTGTTTACTTACGGTATACAACTTTGGGGCTGCACCAAGAAAACAAACGCCAATATTTTACAAACTTTTCAAAATAAAGTGCTAAGAGAAATTGTCCACGCACCGTGGTATACTAGAAACGATGATATCCACAGGGATCTCGGAATTCCGACAATCGAAGCTGAAATTAGAAGCTTCGCGAGAAAGCATAGAAACCGAATAATCGAACATGTCAACAATACAATCCTACAAATTCTGGATGAAAGCAATTTAAAACGCCGACGACTACAAAGGACGAAACCTTTCGACTTGGCGAGATAGGAATCAACCGCGCCTAGATTGCGGAACATGCAGGATCTTTCAGTGGAAAGTAACCTGCCAAACTAGTTTTTTTCATGATAGAAAAATTGCTTGATAAGGTTCTTCTTAGTTGCAATATGTAACAAATGACACTACTATGAGCACGCGCTTGCTATCCTCATAGTCCATGTCCATGGAAGATTTTTCACCAACCCTCGGGGAAAAAAAAAACATTTTGCTGCCAATTCTAGCACTCTTCTGAATGTTTTTTTCTGTATCGATTTTAATGATGTTCTTCTTTATGACCAGCTGTCTACGCCCGCCTTTTTCAAACATGATCTCCTGTTATTAACTTTTAACTTTTTGATAAATTGTTCCGCTTCAAGCTATGAATATAGAGATTTTAACTGAATTGAGCTAGACGGCTGCAATATTGAATGGGATCGTGTGTTTTTCATGGCCTCTCCATGTGACCAAATTGATTTCCTTAACTATAATATTTGTGCCCTTTTTAACAATCAAAGTGAAACGTATCGAGTATGGTCAATGTCCCTGGTTTACCTCTGAAATCCGGCTGCTCATCGAACAACGGAATCGGGCCTACAAAGAGTGGAAGCATTATAGGTTAGACATGCATTTACAACTTTATCGTTCCTTGCGCAAAATAAAAGTTGCTAAAAGTAATTTTTATAGAAATAAATTAAATCCATTGATGAAGGGCCGACAGCTATGGAAAAATCTGCGAGAAATCGGAATTGTTAAAAATAAAAATAATCTAAATGTTGATGATAGTTTAGATATATGTACATATGTAGACCTTCTGAGTAAAAGTTTTGTCACACTTCCTTTTCCCATTCTTAATGGCGTTCCCTCAAATCCGTCTGTCTCTCATGAAATCAGTTTGTCAGTTAGTGCTTTTGAATTCGATTGCGTCGGTCATATGGAATTTGTTTGTTATCCGTCAAATCTAATGCCATCGGTTTTGACGAAGTAAGTCCCAAATTTATCAAAATAATTCTCCCTGTCATTCTTCCTTCCATGGTGCATGTCTTTAATCATATCATAACTACTGGTATTTACCCTGAACAATGGAAAAATGTAAGAATTGTGCAAATCCAAAAAAGGCCTAATAGTGAGGAATATCGGCGATCTCTATCTTACCTTATTTGTATAAGGTGTTCGATTTGCAAAGGCAAATTAATACACCGATTCGTTCAAATAACCTGCTCTCTTCAATGCAATCCGGTTTAAGGAAACACCACAGTTGTATAACGGCGTTAATCAAAGTTGTGGATGATATAAGCAAATCGTTGGATGATGACAAGGTGACCTTTCTAGTGCTTCTGGATTTTTCGAAGGCCTTTGCACTGTGGATCACAATAATTTGTGCAACAAACTATCAATGTTGTTTGGTTTCTCTAACTCAGCGGTTACCCTTATGTCCGACATATTCGCTTTTGTAGCCATTAAGCATAATATCTGGAAAGTAGGAGAGATGCAATATCTTTTTGCTAATACTGACACATTTGGTTTTTAGAGTTCTAAATCCTCTAAAAACCAAATGTGTCATTATTAGCAAAAAGATATTGCATCTCTCCTACTTTCCAGATATTATGCTTAATGGCTCCAAAATCGAATATGTCGACACTGCCAGAAATTTAATAATGCGACCGTTGGAAAAGTCTATGGGATATTATTGGGTTAATAACTTAATTCGTGCGGTTTGCTAAGAGATGGCGTAACTTGTATTATTCCATTGTTATTATTCCATTGGAACATGCGTTGGAAAGCTACTGTCATTGTACGCCATTTCAGTATATGTCATTCATTTGAAGGGTAAACAACAATAATTTTATTTCACTCAAATATGTCGAACTTTGTGCCTGAAAAAGTGTTTTTGCGGGGAGTTCTTCTTCATTACTTTAATATGAAGAAAACTGCTGCCGAAAGTCATCGTATTTTGGTGGAAGTTTATGGTGAACATGCGCTAGCTGAGCGAACGTTCCAAAAGTGGTTTGCACGATTTAAAAGTGGTGATTTTGGCTTGGAAGACGATGAACGTCCTGGGCAGCCAAAAAAATTTGAAGATGAAGAACTGGAAGCATTACTCAAACACAAGAAGAGCTCGCAGAATCTTTGGGTGTCACTCAAGCAGCCATTTCAAAACGTTTAAAAGCAGCTGGATATATTCAAAAGCAAGGAAATTGGGTTCCATATGAACTCAAGCCGAGAGACGTCGAAAGGCGGTTTTGCATGTCCGAAATGCTGCTGGAACGCCACAAAAGGTAGTCATTTTTGCATCGGATTGTTACTGGTGATGAAAAATGAATCCATTACGACAACCCCAAGCGCAAAAAATAATATGTGAAACCCGGCCAACCAGTCAAATTAACGGCAAAGCCGAATATCCATGGGGCGAAGGTAATACTCTGTATTTGGTGGGATCAGAAGGGTGTGCTGTATTATGAGCTGCTAAAACCGGATGAAACCATCAATGGACAACGCTACCGAACACAATTAATCCGTTTGAAGAGAGCAATAGGAGAAAAACGCCCGGAATATGCGACCAGACACGAGGCAATAATTTTCCATCATGACAACGCTCGGCCCCACGTTGCTATTCCGGTTAAGAACTATTTGGAAAACAGTGGATGGGAAGTTTTACCCCACCCGCCTTATAGCCCAGACCTTGCCCCTTCTGACTACCATTTGTTCCGGTCGATGCAGAACGCCCTCACTGAAATACGGTTCACATCAGAGCAGAATATCAAAAATTGGCTTGATTCATTCTTGGCTGCCAAGCCGGCGCAGTTCTTTTGGGACGGGATCCACAAACTGCCAGAAAGATGGGAAAAAGTCATAGCTTCAGATGGGCAATACTTTGAATAATACTATTGTACATGTTTTTCTTAAAAAAACGTTCAAATTTTGACAAAAAACCGCACGAATTAAGTTATAACCCCAATACGTCAGCTGTGGATGTCACATTATTATACTCCTCTAAAAACACGTTTGTTGCTAGCAAAAACACTTATTAGTCCCATCCTTACTTATGGTTGCGAAATTTTTGATAACTGTGACGCTAATAGCAGAAGAAAACTCAATGTCGCATTTAACAATACTGCGCGCTATGATTACAATCTGAAACGCCTTGATAGAATTTCCCACTACTCGAAATCACTTTATTAGCATGTCACTTGACCACCTACTTCGTTACCGATCTCTTATTCTGTTATCTAATGTGATTCAAACCAATCACCCTAGTTATATTTTTAACAAGCTGCGTTTCGGTGCCTCAAACAGATCTCTTCAACTTATAATCTTTCTTGTCTGAGCGACAGTTTTTCGTAAACTCCATCCGCTTATGGAATTCCTTGCCGCGGCATGTTCGAAGGTCAGCCGGCACTCAGCGTTTTCGAACCGAGCTTAAATCCTTTTTCCTTAACAATTCCAACTAATTTTTCTTAGCAATATTCACTGTTCGTTTAATTTTTTTTGTGGACAAATAATGGAGATGTACGAGTATGATTAAGTTTTAAGAAATGCGTTTATTCTGTTGCTGTATATTAAATATATTAAATGTAATCTTCACCACTTTATAACTATCAAAAATATATTATAATCTGAAATGTAATCTTCACTACTTTATAAGACTATTCTGTCTTAAACTGTATGCTTTAAAGAAAAATAAATGAATGAATGAGATAATAGCATTTTCAGAGGGAATGGTAGATAAACAATTTATACGTGATTTTGATATTAATTGTGATAAAGCGAATAGAAATGCACCTACAAATTATTAAAGAACGATTTAATGCGTTAAAATGTCACACTAAAGAAGAATTAAATTTCTGCTAAATCTGTTTTATTACAACATTTTGAAAGCAACTTACAATCATCTAACTAACAACAACTTTAGGAGTTGTTTTTAGTTTTTTATAACTAAGGGCCGTCGATTTTATTCATTTTTCTTTTATTCTCGGGTGGCTCTTGGTGTTGCTGTTCCCCGCTCGTCCTCGAACAGATTGGGTCACAAGCAAACACACTTCGTACAGCACTGTGACCACTTCTCACTGGTGTACTTAAATTACTAAAATTACTTAAACACCTAAAATATTGATGTGCCGACCGACACGAATGTGGAATGATCTACCAGGGTCTGTATTTCCCCATCACTACAACCTTCAAACATTTAGAGCCAACGTGCGCAGCTCCTAGTATGTTCCTCTTCCCCCTTTTCCTAACGCCCGTGCTCCGAAATAGTTTAAGGGTATTTATAACCCCTTCGGTGCGCGCAGATTATAAAAAAAATACATACTCGTACATATTATGAATATTTCTGTTATATGATTCTAAATTATATTTTTTTTAGGTGCTTTTCCAATTGAGTCAGTAATTTCAATGTCGCCTGTTGGATTACAATATTCCAGAGATGCTAGCAGAGGTCAACTTGTTTTATTACCAGCAGCAACCACTATGGGTATGTAATATGGAATAATAGCAAATTCGAACTATATATTTTTTTAATGCTTCGCGGCATTAAGTACTATGTGCTCTAAAGTTTGTTCGTAATGGAGAGGAGGGAAAGGTTGAATTAAAGTTTATGGAGGAAAATGCGTTCATTTTAAATATTTGCAAATCATAGGTTTCAGAAAACATTTAAGAATATAAGTTGTTCCATATTCCATATTTCGCGCTTCTAATGAATACACTCACCGGCAACGGACATAGCCCAAACACAAACTGTGAGTTTGTAGAGAAGAATTATACGGTAGAAAAGAATTGATATAATACCATAAGTTCTGTCTAAGCGGTACTCTGTGGTTTGTGCATAATGTGAGCACGGAATACTGCAATAAAAATTAGCAAATATTTCTTAGCGAAAATTAATTAACTGAATTTAAACCTTAAAAATTATGCTCGTATATCTAAAAATGAGAATAAATTATCGTGATGAAAAATGATCTGCTCTTTTTCAATGAAAATTAGAGAAACATAGAAAGCGCATTTTTAGGAGTACTCTTTTTGACAGAAAGGTTAAATATTTTCTTCAATGAAAAGCGCTATAATTTGTTTGCATTTTGAAATTCAGAAAGACTTTAATCATCACTGAAGTAAAATATACATAAATATTTATGAAATTGACGCTTTTAATATAAGAAATATCAGCCTTTTAATTTGCACTCGAGCAATAAAGTTTTTAAGTAAAATTGGCGCCGAATATGTAAATAAGGATTCAGTATTTTGAGTAATCAGAAATGTAAAGTTAAATATATTTTTCCACAACGCAAAATTTGGTCGGAGGATTTTAAAAAATGTAATATTTTATTTTATTTATTTTTATTTTAATATTTTTATTTATTTTATGTAATATTTTATTTATTATATTTTATTTAATATTTAACAATAGACAAAACTTAAATAGCAGTTAATGTCTTAGTTAATTTAATTAGTTGCAGGTTATTGATTAAATGTTTTGTAGGTCTACGGGCTTGCGTCTTCTTAGTCGTCTTATTGCATTGCGTTCTTGATCTGGTAAACTTCGTATTTGAGAATTTGTATGGTCACAAAGCGCGATCTGATGTTGTCTGCTGGTTATTTTGATAACTTCTTTCACAGTGAGGATGTTGAGATCACGGTGTTAGTCTACATTGGTAATGTACCATGGTGCATTTACTATCGTTCTAAGAATTTTTGTTTGTAGTCGTTGAATAATATTAATATTTGTCGTGCAGGTAGTTCCCCATATTTGAACCCCATACGTCCATATTGATTTTATTATTGTGTTATATATTAGAAGTTTGTTTTCTGTTGATAGCTTTGAGTTCTTCCCTAGGACCCAGTAGAGTTGTCTGAATTTGTTTTTTATTTGGGTAGGGTTATAGGTTATATGTGATTTCCAAGTTAATTGTTTGTCTATTATCATGCCCAGGTACTTGGCTTCTTGGCTACTTGTTTATTGTTCAAGCTGATGTTTTTTGCATTATAATTTCTTATTGTAGTGTATACGACTTGTACTGTTTTGTCCTCGTTTATTTTAACTGCCCATTTGCGGAACCAAACCACTGTCTTGTCCAGTGCTATTCTGACTTGATGTGATGTTAATTGTATGCACTTGTTCGAAGATAGGATTACGGTGTCATCTGCAAATGTTGCTAGCATAGAGTTGTTTGGTTTTGGTATGTCCGCTGTGTAGAAAAGGAAGAGCGTTGGTCCAAGAACACTTCCTTAGGGGACACCTGCATTTATTTGGCATAGTTTGGAGCACTCATCATTATATTGCACGTAGAAGTGTCTGTCGTGCAGGTAGCTTTTAATTATTTCATAGAAGTTCGGTAGCATTTATTTTAGTTTATGTAATAGTCCTTTGTGCCAGACACTATCAAATGCCTTTGCAACACCTAGATATACTGATACAAAAAAATTATTCTCGTCTAAGTCGTTTAAAATTTTATTAGTTGCTCGGTGGACTTGTTGTATGGTCGAGTGTTTTTGTATGGTCGACCACCCAAATTGGTGGTCTGGAATGAGTTTCTGTTGTAGTACAACTTTGTCGATACGGTCAAGTAGCAACTTTTCGAATAAATTCGATATGATTGGTAATAGACTTATCGGCCTATATGAAGAAGACTTCGTAGGATCCTTGCCAGGCTTAGGAATTGCGATTATTTTTGACACCTTCCAGACTTTTGGATAGTAGTTTTGACGTATAACAGCGTTAAATACATTCCTTAAGTATATAATGGCATTGTCAGGTAAATGTTTCAGAAGTTGTCCAGTTATCATGTCATATCCAGCAGATTTTTTATGATTAAGTCTGTATTTTAAGAAATGTTTAATTTCTTTTGATCCTCGTGATTATAGATGTGTTATTTTGTGGTAATGACATATTCTGTCCATTAATATCATTTGTGAATGTTGTTTTGAAGTAGTCAGCTAGAGTTTTCGCTTTGTCTTTGCTTGTTCTGGACCAAGTACCGTCAATATTTGTGATAGGTGGTTGGTGGGTGGTTCCGTTCTTAAGCCTTTTGTTTAACTTCCATAGTGAAAAGTTGGTGTTTTGAGTTGCTGTGAGTAATTGTTTATGCTTCGATTATTGTGTTCTTTGAGAATGGTTTTAAGTTCCTTCGTCGCTCTGTTAAAGTTCGCTTTGTCAAGTAGTGATCTGGTGGTGTGCCAAATTTTTCTTAATTTTCGTTTTTCTTTAATTTAGTTTCTTATTTTTGTTGACATTGGTGTGTGATAATTTTTTGATTTTTTTTAAGTCTGGCGTTGATTTTAATGCTGCGGAGTACAGAAGGTCATTGATATGAATTACTGCATTTTCAAGATCTAAATTGGTTTTTACTGGGGTCCCAAGTTCAATATTTACGTCAACCAGATGTCTGAATGCATCCCAGTCGGTCTTATGGTTAGTCAATGGACAAATATTTCCTTCCAGTTTCGCGCTTTTCAAGTATTCTATGATAAGTGGTGAGTGGTCTGAAGATAGGTCAAGGCAAGATTTTATTGTTATTTGATCTAGATTAATGTTCTTGGCTATGCAAAAGTCTAAAATATCCGGAGTTTTCCTGATATCAGTAGGCCAATGGGTAGGTTCTTCTGTGCTGAGGAATGTACAGTTGCACTTGGTTAGAGCATCTTTAAGAATTCTGCCTTTTTTGTTGGTCAATCTCGATCCTCAGTCTGTGTTTTTTGCGTTGAAGTCACCACCTGCGATAAAACGTGGTCCCAAATATTTAATGTATTCAGCATACTCTAATGTACTGATAGTGAACTTTGGTGGGCAGCATAATGCAGATATTATAAGTGGTCCTTATGTGTCCTCGATTTGAATTGCTGTCGCTTGTAAATGGTCTTTTTTGTATCCTTCTAATTCATGGCATTTGATGTCCGCTAGAATGGTTTTTGTGAAAGATTTTAAAATTGGGTATTTTTAAGAAACTTATTCGTGAAGTGTGTTTCTGTTATTAGCAAAATGTCAATTGAGTTACTTTTTATAAATGGATTTACTTCTAAGGCACGTTGGATTAGTCCGTTTGAATTCCATATGATGATTTTTAAGTTTGTATTATTGTCCATTATTTATTTTCGTCATTAATAGGGTTAGTATATTCATCATATTAGAGATCTGTATTATTAGTTGCTTCATCATTTGTTTGATTTCGTATAGGTCATCTGAGGGTTTTGTTTCGTTTTCATGTTTTTTGTTAATAGGAGGGGTGGTGTCCTTGCTTACATGTTTTTTGTTTATTAGTGTAGTATTACTTCTAATGGCATCAGCAAATGTCTTCAGTGATTGAACTATGCTAGGGGCGAAATTGGGCTTTATATGGAGGTTTTTAGGTTCTGTGCTGCTCACATTGGGCTGTTCTTCTATTATTTTTTTTCTTAACGTCGGATATCTTTGTACTTTGAGCGCTTTATAAACTTCGCAATCTTTATTAGTTTGCGGTATGTGGTTCACCGCAGAGTGCACATTTTAAGTTACTGCATTCCGATGCTATGGTACATACAGCCGTTTTGTGATTGCCAGCACACTTGACACAGGTTGGTTCAAGAGTGCAAAAGTTCTTTGTATGGCCATATTTTTGGCAATTTGTGCACTGGGCGATAGTCCTTTTTTGATAGGGTGGTTCAAAGGATATTTTACAATGTTGATACATATTGTAACATGATGTAACATATATAACATAACATGATAACTACGCCCCAAAAGTAAGCAACACATTCCGAAGTGTCTTCCTTCTGAACACAATCGAGCCTAAGACGACGTCGCGGAATTAAGAGAGAATTATAACCACAAGAGATTATTGGCTGCAGCTGTCATCTTGGAATTATTACATCAGAATTTTCTCGTTCCAGTGGTCGAAGAATTTGCTAGAAGTTTCTGGCTATCAGAAATGCGACTATATAAGAACAGATGGCGATCGAGGAAGTTGCAGTTGGTTTTCGAACCGCACGAAGAGATTGGAAAAGTGATAATAGGCGAAGTTGTAATTTTGTGATAGATCGAAAGTTAAGAGTTAACAAGAGGAAGTAATTAGTTTGGATCTATGAATTAAGTAATTGAAATGAGATAAAGTGATTTGAGAAGAAAGAGACCTTGTAAGGAAAGAATTTGCGAAGAATAGTATAGTGTGAACTTGAATTGTTCTATAGACTAGAAAATAAAGAAATAATCTCACAGAATAACGTTTTATCTACTCGAGCCGTAGCTCGAATATTACATTGGTGTCGGAAGTGGGATAAAACTTATTCTGTGAACAACTATTTCCGTGGTGTGAAATTGCACAATAAAAAAAAAAAAAAAAACCATTTCTGTGTTGAGTTAATTAGTTGCGCAAAATGGATCGCAAATTGGGAAAACTAACTATAATTCAACTAAAGGCAGAACTCAGTAAGCGGAATCTCAACACACTGGGGGAAAAGATGCCCTACTGATTCGTCTGGAAGAAGCAATAAAGCAGGAAGGTGAAAATCCGCATGACGTAGAGTTTCACGTGGAAGAGGAACCAGCAAGTACAGTAGCCGACCCGGGTATAACAAGTCTGCTCCTGCAACTTAAGTCAGTCATGGACGAACAAAGGAAAGCAATAGAAGACCAAAAGAAGTCTCTGGAACTTAAGCTCGATGACCAAAAGAATTCTCTAGAACTTAAGCTGGACGAACAAAAGAAAGCAATGGACGAACAAAAGAAAGCAATGGACGAACAAAAGAAAGCAATGGGCGAACAAAATAATTTTCTAGACCTTAAGCTGGACGAACAAAAGAAAGCAATGGACGAACAAAAGAATTCTCTAGACCTTAAGCTGGACGAACAAAAGAAAGCAATGGACGAACAAAATAATTCTCTAGATGCTCTGGAAAGCAAACTTGATGAGCAAAACAAGAACTTGGAATCCAAATCCGAAGCGATCGAAGAGAAAATCGAGAAGGTCAAGACGCAACTCGAAAAAGTCGAAACTAGATACGATGAAAACTTTGAGAAACATGAAACTCAGTTCGGGAAGATAGAGACTCAGTTTGAAAAAGTGGATACGCAATTCGAGAGAGTAGGAAAGCAAGTCGAAAATCTTGCTAAGGAACTCAGCAACGTGAAGAGACAGAAAGCACGGGAATATTCCACTGACGGTCTGAGATGAAAGGAGATGCAGCCTCCTATCTTCGATGGTCAAACATCATGGCCAATTTATAAGAGGTAATTCGAAGCGGCCGCAATGACCAATAGCTGGAACAATGAAGAGAAGTCTATTGCACTCACGCTTGCACTGAGGGGTCCAGCTGCGGAGCTCTTGCAGACCATCCCGGAAGATAAACTGCAGAATTACAACTCTCTGGTTCAGGCTATCGAGATGCGGTTTGGGGATGAACACATGCAGCAGGTGTACAGGGCTCAGCTGCGTAGTCGAGTCCAGAAAAGGAGGGAAACGCTCCAACAGTTGCAAGCGGATATAGAGCGACTAGCCCATCTTTCATACCCTAAGCCGGTGAGGAGCTTATCAACGAAATGGCGGTGGAAGCTTTTATTCAGGCCATAGAGGACAGACAACTGCAAATGGCTGTAAGGATGGCTGAAAAGCGAACACTCCCCGAGGCATTGGCATTCGCTTTGTCAATGAAGGCTGCGGACCAAGCATACCAGGGAATACACCGTGTCAGGGAAATGTCCGCCGTGGAATGCTCATGCCAGAGAACAGCCGTCATGGATGAAGACAAAGCTCGCGGAAGTCAAATCCGTTGCTGGAATTGCAACCAATCCGGACACCTACAACGGCAGTGCAGAAGTGCACCTAGACGAGGAAATTGTCCACATTGCAGAAGTAGGAGAAGCAGAGAGGAAGCATCCTGTCGGTCAGACTTCCCAAAACCAGCAGTCGGGAAATGCGTAAGGACCAGCTTCGCGGGGCAGAAGTTGGTTACTGGAATCGAGGCCCCCAGGACCACCATTCAAGTTTCGCAAACCAAACGGGGTAACAAGAGCCTGACAGTGGAGGAACTAATCAACAAGAAGAAGTGCGTAGCCACCATCGACACAGGTGCCACCGCCTCCATTGTAAGAAGAGATATCTTCAGAGACAATCATTTGGACGAAGCTGAAAGGTGATCTTGGGAGCCACCGATTCTACATAGTAGAAGCAGACCCAGAGAAGCATTCTCAAAACTACATCGTGGGAAAGACGTTAGTCGAACCAAAGAACACCATGGTTCCAGTGAGAGTTTTGAACGCGAGGCCACACACTGTCAAACTAAGGCGAGGGGAGGTGACCGGAAAATGCACGCCGATTACCGCCGTCGCAACAATATCTGAACGTGATGCTCCAAAACCTCTCCCATCACCTTGGACAGCGGAAACGAGAGAGACGATTCTCCAGTCCAGTGAGCTGAATCAGGAGTAGCGAACTATGGCAGAGAATCTTATCAATGAGTACGCTAATGTATTTGCCTCATAGGACGAAGAATACGGCCGAACACACCTGGTACAACATCGAATAGACACTGGTGATATTAGACCAATTTCCGTTGGCAAAGCAGACAGAAGTTGCAAAGATGGTGTCGGCAATGGAGAAAGAAGGTCTGATTGAAAGTTCCAAAAGTCCGTGGGCATCACCGGTTGTACTGGTTAAGAAGAAAGGTTGCAACACTCGGTTCTGCGTGGACTATCGGCAGCTCAATTACGTCACCAAGAAAGACGCTGGACACACTGTCAGGTGCCCAACGATTTTCCACCCTCGACTTGAAGAGTGGCTACTGGCAGGTACATATCCATCCAGAAGACCGGGCGAAAACTGTTTTCACCGCAGGAAATGGGCTATGGCAATTCACGGTAATGCCATTCGGGCTGTGCAATGCTCCGGCGACGTTCGAGCGCTTGATGGATGTGTCCTGCAAGGGTTAACATGGAAAACCTGTTTGGTATACTTGGATGATGTCATCGTCATCAAGACAATCTAAGGGATGTGTTTCAAAGGCTTCGAAGTACCCGCCTGAAGCTCAACCCCAAGAAGTGCGCCCTGTTTAGAGCGGAAATCAAGTACTTGGGGCACATAATTTCAGCAAAAGGAGTAAGAACCGATCCAGAGAAGGTCGAAGCGGTGAAAAACTGGCCAGTCCCCAAAGATAAACACCAACTAAGTAGCTTCCTGGGCCTAGCCACCTACTACAGACGGTTCGTGAAGGATTTTGCCGGGATCGCAAAGAGCCTGCACCAGTTGACGGAAAAGGGAAAACAATTCAAATGGTCAATTGAGTGCGAGAAGAGCTTCAAGGCACTTGAACAACTGCTATGCGATGCCCCGATACTAGCTTACTCCACTCCCGGGGAAACGTTCATTGTGGATGCAGATGCTAGTAATGTCGGGGTAGGAGCCGTACTCTCCCAAGTGAATGATGGCCAAGAGAAGGTGGTTGCGTACTTCAGCAAGGTGCTCTCTAAGCCAGAAAGGAACTACTGCGTGACAAGGCGGGAACTTCTAGCTTTGATCTTCGCTACGAAGCATTTTCACAAATACCTCTATGGGAGGAAGTTCGTTCTTCGCACAGACCATGCAGCCTTAAAATGGCTATTACAGTTCAAGAGTCCTGAGCGTCAGGTCGTAAGATGGATCGAAAGGCTGCAAATCTACGACTACGAAATACAGCATCGCAAAGGAAAACTCCACTCTAATGCGGATGCACTGTCCCGGCGACCATGCAGAACGGATTGTAAACATTGTGCGCGTCAGGAAGAACGGGAGCTGGTTGCCATCCAAAGACTGAGAGCCGAACCTATCGCCGGCTGGAGCGTAGATGAGATCGCTCAGAAGGAAGACCCGGATATCGAGCCGATTCTGGCCTGGAAGGAGAACATGGAGAAACCGGATCATCAGAACATCTCTCACAGAAGCCCGACCTTAAAGGCATATTTTGCGCAGTGGGATTCCCTCCATGTCCAAGAAGGTGTTCTGAGAAGAAAATGGGAATTGGACGGACATCTCTCGAAGGTCGTAGGTGACTACCAACGGGATTGGGACCGGCAGATTCCCTTGTTTTTGATGGCCTATAGAAGTGCCGTGCATAGCACTACTCGACATGCGCCGTTCTTGTTTGGTGGAATAGCTCGGTTACCCAATGAGGTGAAATTTGGATCTCCTACCAATGAGCCCAGAAATGAAGAAGAGTACGTGGCGGACCTTAGGGAAAAGCTTAGGGACATACACCAAAGGACGAGAAGCCAGATTAAGATAACGAGCGACCGCATGAAGACCAGGTATGATGCCAAGGCAACAACGTCAGGATTCCAGGAAGGAGATCTAGTGTGGCTGTATAATCCCCATCGCCAAAAGGGGAAATCACCTAAATTGCAGCAGAACTGGGAGGGTCCCTACAGAATAGTAACCCGCATCAACGATGTTGTCTACCGCGTCCAGCGAGGACCAAGGACCAAAATGAAAGTGGTTCATGTGGACCGACTGAGTCGATACAATGGCCGAAGTGAGGACGCACCTGTTCGGGACGAACAAGTCTAAGAGGGAGGCAGTGTAACATAATGTAGCATAATAACTACGCCCCAAAAAGTAAGCAACACATTCCGTGTCTTCCTTCTAGACACATTCGAGGTTCGTGTCCACGGATAGAATCGGATTATGTCTAAGACGACGTCGCGGAATTAAGAGAGAATTATAACCACAAGATATTATTGGCTGCAGCTGTTATCTTGGAATTATTACATCAGAATTTTCTCGTTCCAGTGGTCGAAGAATTTGCTAGAAGTTTCTGGCTATCAGAAATGCGACTATATAAGAACAGATGGCGATCGAGGCAGTTGCAGTTGGTTTTCGAACCGCACGAAGAGATTGGAAAAGTGATAATGGGCGAAGTTGTAATTTTGTGATAAATTGAAAGTTCAGATTTAACAAGAAGAAGTAATTGGTTTGGATTTGTGAATTAAGTAATTGAAAAGAGATAAAGTGATGTGAGAGGACAGAGACCTTGTAAGAAAAGAATTGCGAAGAATAGTATAGTGTGAACCTGAATTGTTCTATAGACTAGAAAATAAAGAAATAATAATAAATAATAAAACAGAATATTGTTTTATCTACTCGAGCCGTAGCTCTAATCTCTTTGCCACAGTTTAAAAACTACTGCTGCTTTCTCAATCGCCATCTGTCCTTATATAGCAGAAGTTTCTGATAGCCAGAAACTTCTAGCAAATTCTTCGACCACTGCAACAGGAGAAATAATTCTTGCAGTTATAATTCCCTTTTATCCCTGATATTATTCGTCTCTTTCGTTGACATTTGCTGTGGAGACTTCGTCCCAGACACGAACCTCGAATGAAAGGACAGTTCGAACCAAAATTCTGCCAGAATGAAAAGTCACTTCGGAATTTGTTGCATAGTCGTAGGAGCGTAGTTATTATTATGCTACAATATTGTAATTTAATAAACAAATAAACCTCTTGCTATTGTTTGATTATTGATTAGCAACAAAATATATTTCCAAAAGAGGAAAGAAAGGGAAAGCGAAACGTCAAACAAATACGATGTGCTCAGATTCGGAAAGTTCATGTGAGAACCTATCACTGGAGTTTACAAATAACACCTTACATTCGATTCACAATTGATTTTTAAAAAATCGATTTTGTTTCAATTCAATACAGTGGAGTCTTGATTATATTAATCCTCGATTATATCAACCTTATAATTTTTGCATTGAAATTTGATTGTATCAATCCGTACTCTAATATATTGTAACATAATGTAGCATAATAACTACGCTCCAACAACTATGCAACACATTCCGAAGTGTCTTTTCATTCGAGCATAATTTCGTTCCGAAGTGTCTTTTCATTCGAGGTTCGTGTCCGCAGTTCGTGTCCACAGTTCGTGTCCACGATAAGAGACGGATAATATCTAAAACAACGTCACGGAATGAAGAGAGAATTATAACCGCAAGAAATTATTATCATCTTGGAATTATTACATCAGAATTTCCTTGTTCCAGTGGTCGAAGAATTTGCTACAAGTTTCTGGCTATCAGCAATGCTGCTATATAAGGACAGATGGCGATCGAGGCAGTTGCAGTTGGTTTTCGAACCGCACGAAGAGATTGGAAAAGTGATAATGGGCGAAGTTGTAATTTTGTGATAGATTGAAAGTTAAGAGTTAACAAGTGGAAGTAATTAGTTTGGATTTGTGAATTAAGTAATTGAAATGAGATAAAGTGATTTGAGATGAAAGAGACCTTGTAAGGAAAGAATTTGCGAAGAACAGTATAGTGTGAACTTGTGTTGTTCTATAGGCTAGAAAATAAAGAAATAATCTCACAGAATAACGTTTTATCTACTCGAGCCGTAGCTCGCATATTACAGTATGTACATTTGTTCGACCTCGTGATAACTTGCAGTTCAATATTACAAAGTGAATAAAATTAACACGTGGGCTATATACATACAGTGGTGGTCATTGAAATAGAGCCATTCTGTCTTACCCTTACATTCTACAAAAACCATAGTTAAAGAGATAGAACGACAAGAAAAAACTACTGCAGCAAAACTTAAATATAATGTACTTTATTTAATTAGAAAGGAAGAGTAATTGATAGACGAAAAAGTGACCTGAAAACAAAAAAAAATTAGAAAAGTAGGATGGTCAATGAAATAGAGCCTGGCCAATGAAATAGAGCCAGTTTACCTTTTTGATATATCACGGGCAATAACTTCGCGAGAAAAGTTTTGTTGGAAGCTAATAATCAATATTTGGTTGCAAAACCTTTATTTTTGATGACTGCTTCACAACGTCTCGGCATTGAGTCAACTAAAGACTGACATTGCTGGATGGAAATATCTGACCATTCTTTTTGCACAACGTCCCACAATTCTGTCGCGTTGCTAATGTGATGCTTGCCAATTGCGGTCTTGAGTTCTTGCCATAAGTTCTCAATCGGATTTAGGTCGGGTGATTGAGCTGGCCAAGACATTATAGTCAGGTTATGATCCTCGAAGAAATTCTTTGCCTTTCTCGAAGTATGTTTTGGATCATTATCCCGCTGAAATGTCCATCTTAAAGGCATGTTCTCCTCGGCATAAGGCAACATCACAGTCTCAAGAATGTTGACATATTCATGCTGGTCCTTCCTTTATCCAGTATATTAGACCAATCCCATACCAGGAGAATGATCCCCAAAGCTTGATGTTCCCACCTCCATGTTTTACACATTTTTTTGTGTATTTCGGTGAAAATTCTTGATTCGGAGGACGTCTCCCGTATTTTCTGCCATCAGACCCGATTAAATTTATCTTTGTTTCGTCACTCCATAAAACATTTCTCCACTTTTTATTTGCTTCTGGCCCTGTCCATTGGAGGTGGTCATTTGCAAATTGTAAACGCGCCTTGACGTGTCGTTTACATAGGAGTGGAACCTTTCTCGCCACTCTATCATTGAGGTTAGACTCCTGCAGTCTTCGTCGAACAGTTCTTTCACTTATTGAAAGATCAAGCTCTGTTTTTATGTTGTGAGAAGACTTAAAGGGATCTGATTTCGCGGCACGAACAATTCTTCGATCGACTCGCATTGTGGTTTTCCGCTTTGCACCTCGATTTTCCGCATTCTCCTTTGCTTTAAAGACGTTTTCCACCATCTATCTTTTTGGACCTCCCAATGATTTTAGCTATTTGCCGTTGAGATTTGGCTTAATTTCGCAATACCAAAACCTTTGCTCGCTAAGTAGAAGTACAATGAGTTTTTCGACCCATAGCTATTAAAATTTGTTTCGAAAATAAAGCAAACTTAAATTGCTGAAGTAGATTTCTTAATTACCTTTTGAATTGACTTGATACGAAACGTTTTTAGAACACTTTGTAATTAGCAAAAATCTAAAATCACTTCTGGCTCTATTTTTCTGACCACACCAAATTGACACTTTAACATAAAAATTCATTTTTCCACACAGCTGACAAACGATATAGCGGTAAATGTTTATGCTTGCATATGTTAACAATGTACAGAATCTGTCCGCTAGACGGCGACACCAAAAACTAAGAAGAAATTCGAAAAATGTAGGTTTTTCCTAGTAGCAGATAGATGTCTCTATTTCAATGACCACCACTGTATGTAACTACTTTGGTGTATACATACATATATGAACATTTTCGTACGCTTCGATCACCTCGTGTTTAAAGACAATTCATAAAACATTCATTCGCGTAAATGTGCCCACTAAAAAGAACAATTTCGTAGCTTTGCGTTCGTCCCGTGCTAATCTAAAAGGTTCGTTGACTAGATTAGCTACCTTTTCGGAGCAAATTACTGAAATCACTACCGTAGAAGCTCTTCAAGTTCGCGTTGAAAAGTTGGAAGAAGTGGGTGAAATTTCATACTTCTCAAGAGGGGATGTATGAATTCCTGGATGTAGATGGGTACGTCGACCCTGAACCAGAATTCGAGGACTTCGAATCGAAATATTTAGTGGTAAAATCGATTTTAATTTCGGACGGTATGGTGGAGCGTTTCAATAGGACTTTGGACGAACATCTCCCGAAGGTCGTGGGTGACTACCAACGGGATTGGGACCGACAGATTCCCTTGTTTTTGATGGCCTATAGAAGTGCCGTGTATAGCACTACTCAACATACGCCGTTCGAAATCTTGTTTGGTGGAATAGCTCGGTTACCCAGTGAGGTGAAATTTGGATCCCCTACCGATGAGCCCAGAAATGAAGAAGAGTACGTGGCGGACCTTAGGGAAAAGCTTAGGGACATACACCAAAGGACCAGAAGCCAGATTAAGATAACGAGCGACCGCATGAAGACCAGGTATGATGCCAAGGCAACAACGTCAGGATTCCAGGAAGGAGATCTAGTGTGGCTGTATAATCCCCATCGCCAAAACGGGAAATCACCTAAATTGCAGCAAAACTGGGAGGATTCCTACAGAATAGTAACCCGCATCAACGATGTTGTCTACCGCATCCAGCGAGGACCAAGGGCCAAAATGAAAGTGGTTCATGTGGACCGACTGAGTCGATTCAATGGCCGAAGTGATGACGCACTTGTTCGGGACGAACAAGTCTAAGAGGGGGGCAGTGTAACATAATAACATATTCGAGGTTCGTGTCCACGGATAGGGAAAGATTATGTCTAAGACAACGTCGCGGAATTAAGAGAGAATTATAACCACAAGAGATTATTGGCTGCAGCTGTCATCTTGGAATTATTACATCAGAATTTTCTCGTTCCAGTGGTCGAAGAATTTGCTAGAAGTTTCTGGCTATCAGAAATGCGACTATATAAGAACAGATGGCGATCGAGGCAGGGGCAGTTGGGTTTCGAACCGCACGAAGAGATTGGAAAAGTGGTAATAGGCGAAGTTGTAATTTTGTGATAAATTGAAAGTTGAGAGTTAACAAAAAGAAGTAATTAGTTTGGATTTATGAATTAAGTAATTGAAATGAGATAAAGTGATTTGAGATGAAAGAGACCTTGTAACGAAAGAATTTGCGAAGAACAGTATAGTGTCAACTTGAATTGTTTTATAGACTAGAAAATAAAGAAATAATTTCACAGAATATCGTTTTATCTACTCGAGCCGTAGCTCGCATATTACAATATATACACCCCGTGCAAAAAAAAGCGCTGCACTATGAAAATTTAATGATTTTATGACTTCCGGATACGTTCCTCTCATATTTTTAACACATACATATTTTTTTGCATACTCTCAGTATCGCTTTACACAACTGTTTTTTGTTGCGCGACTAAGAATCATCTACCGATTTCAAATCTCATAGACTACTTCAAAGAAACAATAATGTTATTAATCTAAAATCAATAAATAAACACAATTCTTAAATTCTACTCAAGATAAGCTAAAATCAATTTCGCTGCAAAGATCATTAAACGTGCGTATGCACCTAGTTATTGGTTCATTGCTACCATATTTGGTTCTATGCATTCTATCAAAAAACAAATTTCTCATCCGCAGAGATCTATATATATATTTATAAGAAAAACCAATTCCGGTAAATTAACATAATAATTGAATATGTAGGTACTTTTGCAGTTTTTCTTGATGTATAAAAGAAAAAAACACTCAAGTCGATTACGCATTAGATCTCCAGACCGCGACAAAGTGCTTTGTGAACAGTTAACGAATTTTACGATGATTTTGTGCGAAGCAGATATAGGACGTATTCTCGCTCTTCATGGCCAAGGAATTGAGAAAAGACTTGAACGAGAGATGTTCTATTAACATCAGCACAATGAGTTTTCAAAGCCGGCTAAATGAAGTGAATCTTCAAGCCCGTAGACCTGCAAAAAAGCCGTTTCTCTCTGCAGTAATAAAGAAAACGGAAAGCAGTCGAAGGAGAGCTAAGAAGCAATATTTAGACGAATGTTTGCTACACACCGTTAAGCATTCACCATATGTTATGGTGCGCAGCTAAATCCGGTGAACGCAGTTAAATCTGGTGAACGAGGCCAAGGGAAATCTGAATTTTTTGAAATCAAACGTTCGCCAAAAATTTCACGCAGGTCCAAGTTTGCCTAGCAGTGTGCGCAGTTGTTCCATCTTGTTAGAACCACAAATTAGGATGCTGCTCCGCCATTGGCCGCAAAAAGTTGTCGATCATTGTTCTGTAAGAAGCCCCGGAAATCGTTTCTGGCGTTTCATCCTCGTTCTCGAAGAAATATGGGCCGACAACTTTTTCGGCTTTAACACCACCAAATGTGCATCTAAATGGGTGTAACTGCTGCTGGTGTGTTGCCCTTGGATTTCCGGAGCCCCACAATCTACAGTTTTGCTTGTTGACATTAATTGTGTAAAACGAATAGTGTATTGTAGTCGTTGTCGGTGGTAGCAGTGTTTGCACAATTTGAATTTTGTATGGGTGCATCTTAAGATCCAACTTTAAAATTCTCCGCAATGTAGTTCTGGACATGGCAAATTGGCCCGAACGACGACGAGTTGAGACAGATGGATTATTTGCAACACTCTGCCGCACAGCTTCCACGTTGTCTTCAGTGCGAATATTTCGATGAGCACCTCTACCAGGACGGTCAGCCACTGAACCCCGTTCCTCAAAACGGTCGACCAAACTCTTAATCATAAAGGCTGTGGGAGCTGATTTTGAATTAAAATATTGGCGATATTTTCGCCGCGTCATAACAATTGACAAGAATAGAAAAAATCAATAATTTTAACGCGTTGTTGTGTACTGTATGTATCCATTATAAATTTCCAAGAACTCAGTTATAACTTGCAAAAAGAAAAAAACAATTATTGGTTCCAGCAGGACGGATCAACCGCTCACACAGCTCGGGCAACGATGGAGATTTTGAATCATCAATTTCCGGGCCGTGTGATCTCCCGTTTTGGTGATTTGAACTGGTCGGCCAGATCGCCAGATCTGACGGCGCCAGACTTCTTCCTTTGGGGCTTTTTGAAAGCGATTACCACCACAAACCTTGCAAGTCTTGAAAGCCAACATTCTCACAACATAAAAACAGAGCTTGATCTTTCAATAAGTGAAAGAACTGTTCGACGAAGACTGCAGGAGTCTAACCTCAATGATAGAGTGGCGAGAAAGGTTCCACTCCTATGTAAACGACACGTCAAGGCGCGTTTACAATTTGCAAATGACCACCTCCAATGGACAAGGCAAAGAAGTTCTTCGAGGATCATAACCTGACTATAATGTCTTGACCAGCTCAATCACCCGACCTAAATCCGATTGAGAACTTATGGCAAGAACTCAAGACCGCAATTGGCAAGCATCACATTAGCAACGCGACAGAATTGTGGGACGTTGTGCAAAAAGAATGGTCAGATATTTCCATCCAGCAATGTCAGTCTTTAGTTGACTCAATGCCGAGACGTTGTGAAGCAGTCATCAAAAATAAAGGTTTTGCAACCAAATATTGATTATTAGCTTCCAACAAAACTTTTCTCGCGAAGTTATTGCCCGTGATATATCAAAAAGGTAAACTGGCTCTATTTCATTGGCCAGGCTCTATTTCATTGACCATCCTACTTTTCTAATTTTTTTTTTTGTTTCAGGTCACTTTTTCGTCTATCAATTACTCTTCCTTTCTAATTAAATAAAGTACATTATATTTAAGTTTTGCTGCAGTAGTTTTTTCTTGTCGTTCTATCTCTTTAACTATGGTTTTTGTAGAATGTAAGGGTAAGACAGAATGGCTCTATTTCAATGACCACCACTGTATGTATATAGCCCACGTGTTAATTTTATTCACTTTGTAATATTGAACTGCAAGTTATCACGAGGTCGAACAAATGTACATACTGTAATATGCGAGCTACGGCTCGAGTAGATAAAACGTTATTCTGTGAGATTATTTCTTTATTTTCTAGCCTATAGAACAACACAAGTTCACACTATACTGTTCTTCGCAAATTCTTTCGTTACAAGGTCTCTTTCATCTCAAATCACTTTATCTCATTTCAATTACTTAATTCACAAATCCAAACTAATTACTTCTTTTTGTTAACTCTCAACTTTCAATTTATCACAAAATTACAACTTCGCCTATTACCACTTTTCCAATCTCTTCGTGCGGTTCGAAACCCAACTGCCCCTGCCTCGATCGCCATCTGTTCTTATATAGTCGCATTTCTGATAGCCAGAAACTTCTAGCAAATTCTTCGACCACTGGAACGAGAAAATTCTGATGTAATAATTCCAAGATGACAGCTGAAGCCAATAATCTCTTGTGGTTATAATTCTCTCTTAATTCCGCGACGTTGTCTTAGACATAATCTTTCTCTATCCGTGGACACGAACCTCGAATATGTTATTATGTTACACTGCCCCCCTCTTAGACTTGTTCGTCCCGAACAAGTGCGTCATCACTTCGGCCATTGAATCGACTCAGTCGGTCCACATGAACCACTTTCATTTTGGCCCTTGGTCCTCGCTGGATGCGGTAGACAACATCGTTGATGCGGGTTACTATTCTGTAGGAATCCTCCCAGTTCTGCTGCAATTTAGGTGATTTCCCCTTTTGGCGATGGGGATTATACAGCCACACTAGATCTCCTTCCTGGAATCCTGACGTTGTTGCCTTGGCATCATACCTGGTCTTCATGCGGTCGCTCGTTATCTTAATCTGGCTTCTGGTCCTTTGGTGTATGTCCCTAAGCTTTTCCCTAAGGTCCGCCACGTACTCTTCTTCATTTCTGGGCTCATCGGTAGGGGATCCAAATTTCTCCTCACTGGGTAACCGAGCTATTCCACCAAACAAGATTTCGAACGGCGTATGTTGAGTAGTGCTATGCACGGCACTTCTATAGGCCATCAAAAACAAGGGAATCTGTCGGTCCCAATCCCGTTGGTAGTCACCTACGACCTTCGGGAGATGTTCGTCCAAAGTCCTATTGAAACGCTTCACCATACCGTCCGACTGTGGATGAAGCGGGGTTGTTCGTGTCTTATTTGATTCCGAGTAGTTGACACATCTCTTGGAAGATTCTTGACTCGAAGTTCCGCCCTTGGTCAGAATGCAATTCCAAGGGCACACCGAATCTGCTCACCCAATTGTAGACGATCTGCTCCGCCACGGTTCTGGCTTCCTGGTTAGGGATCGGAAACGCTTCCGGCCACTTATTGAAGTAGTCCATTACTACGAGTATATACCGATTACCATTGTCGGTTTCCGGAAAGGGCCCTGCGATGTCAATGGCGATTCGTTCGAAAGGTGCTCCCACGTTGTATTGGTGCATCTTACCTCGAGTTTTGATTCTCGGACCCTGCACACGTCGCATTTTCTGCACCAGTCTTCGATATCTTCCTTCGCTTTTAACCAATAAAAACGTGCTCATACCTTTTCTAGCGTCTTATTCACTCCCAAGTGGCTCCGCTATGCATTTCCTGTAACACCTCCTTGACCCTCGTCCGCGGCACGGCAAGCTGCATTACAAATGTCTTTCCGTCGGAGGATTCCCATTTTCTTCTCAGAACACCTTCTTGGACATGGAGGGAGTCCCACTGCGCAAAATATGCCTTTAACGTCGGGCTTCTGTGAGAGATGTTCTGATGATCCGGTTTCTCCATGTTCTCCTTCCAGGCCAGAATCGGCTCGATATCCGGGTCTTCCTTCTGAGCGTTCCGGATCTCGTCTACGCTCCAGCCGGCGATAGGTTCGGCTCTCAGTCTTTGGATGGCAACCAGCTCCCGTTCTTCCTGACGCGCACAATGTTTACAATCCGTTCTGCATGGTCGCCGGGACAGTGCATCCGCATTAGAGTGGAGTTTTCCTTTGCGATGCTGTATTTCGTAGTCGTAGATTTGCAGCCTTTCGATCCATCTTACGACCTGACCCTCAGGACTCTTGAACTGTAATAGCCATTTTAAGGCTGCATGGTCTGTGCGAAGAACGAACTTCCTCCCAAAGAGGTATTTGTGAAAATACTTCGTAGCCAAGATCAAAGCTAGAAGTTCCCGCCTTGTCACGCAGTAGTTCCTTTCTGGCTTAGAGAGCACCTTGCTGAAGTACGCAACCACCTTCTCTTGGCCATCATGCACCTGGGAGAGAACGGTTCCTACCCCGACATTACTAGCATCTGCATCCACAATGAACGTTTCCCCGGGAGTGGGGTAATCTAGTGTCGGGGCATCGCATAGCAGTTGTTTAAGTGCCTTGAAGCTCTTCTCGCACTCAATTGACCATTTGAATTGTTTTCCCTTTTCCGTCAACTGGTGCGGGCTCTTTGCGATCCCGACAAAATCCTTCACGAACCGTCTGTAGTAGGTGGCTAGGCCGAGGAAGATCCTTAGTTGGTGTTTATCTTTGGGGACTGGCCAGTTTTTCATCGCTTCGACATTCCCTGGATCGATTCTCACTCCTTTTGCTGGAATTATGTGCCCCAAGTACTTGACTTCCGCTCTAAACAGGGCGCACTTCTTGGGGTTGAGTTTCAGGCGGGCACTTCGAAGCCTTTGAAACACATCCCTTAGATTGTCTCGGTGTTGCGCAAACGTTTTTCCTACGACGATGACATCATCCAAGTATACCAAACAGGTTTTCCATGTTAACCCTTGCAGGACACATTCCATCAATCAGTCGAAAGTCGCCGGAGCATTGCACAGCCCGAATGGCATTACCGTGAATTGCCATAGCCCATTTCCTGCGGTGAAGGCGGTTTTCTCCCGGTCTTCTGGATGGATCTGTACCTGCCAGTAGCCGCTCTTCAAGTCGAGAGTGGAAAACCATTGGGCTCCTGATAGTGTGTCCAGCGTGTCGTCAATCCGTGGCAGAGGATAGCTGTCTTTCTTGGTGACGTAATTGATCTGCCGATAGTCCACGCAGAACCGAGTATTGCCATCTTTCTTCTTAACCAGTATAACCGGTGATGCCCACGGACTTTTGGAACTTTCAATCAGACCTTCTTTCTCCATTGCCGACACCATCTCTGCAACTTCTGTCTGCTTTGCCAATGGAGGCAGGCTGATGAATTGGTCTAGTATCACCAGTGTCTATTCGATGTTGTACCAGGTGTGTTCGGCCGTATTCTCCGTTCTGTGGGGCAAATACATCAGCGTACTCATTGATAAGATTCTCTGCCATAGTTCGCTGCTCCTGCTTCAGCTCACTGGACTGGAGAATCGTCTCTCTCGTTTCCGCTGTCCAAGGTGATGGGAGAGGTTTTGGAACATCACGTTCAGATATTGTTGCGACGGCGGTAATCGGCGTGCATTTTCCAGTCACCTCCCCTCGCCTTAGTTTGACAGTGTGTAGTCTTGCGTTCAAAACTCTCATTGGAACCATGGTGTTCTTTGGTTCGACTAACGTCTTTCCCACGATGTAGTCTTGAGAATTCTTCTCCGGGTCTGGTTCTACTATGTAGAATCGGTGGCTCCCAAGATCACCTTCCAGCTTCGTCCAAATGATTGTCTCTGAAGACGGCGGCAAAACTTCGTCTTTGCTGATGACTGTTACTTTTATAACACTTTACTGTTATTTGCATCCCGATGTCCAAGATTACTTTATTTGCTTTCATGAAGTCTATTCCGATGATGCACTCGTCGCATATATCTGCCACCAGAAACACATGGGAGAACGTCAGTCCCGCCAGAGTAATCGCAAGACGAACTTCTCCAAACACCTTCGCCATTTCCCCTGTTGCAGTCTTCAGGCAGTAGCTGTTGGTGTTGTGCAGCCATGAGCTTCTGACGATATCTCTTCTTACAATGGAGGCGGTGGCACCTGTGTCGATGGTGGCTACGCACTTCTTGTTGATTAGTGCCTCCACTGTCAGGCTCTTGTTACCCCGTATGGTTTGCGAAACTTGAATGGTGGTCCTGGGGGCCTCGATTCCAGTAACCAACTTCTGCCCCGCGAAGTTGGTCCTTACGCATTTCCCGACTGCTGGTTTTGGGAAGTCTGACCGACAGGATGCTTCCTCTCTGCTTCTCCTACTTCCGCAATGTGGACAATTTCCTCGTTTAGGTGCACTTCTGCACTGCCGTTGTAGGTGTCCGGTTTGGTTGCAATTCCAGCAACGGACTTGACTTCCTCGAGCTTTGTCTTCATCCATGACGGCTGTTCTCTGGCATGAGCATTCCACGGCGGACATTTCCCTAACACGGTGTATTCTCTGGTATGCTTGGTCCGCAGCCTTCATTGACAAAGCGAATGCCAATGCCTCGGGGAGTGTTCGCTTTTCAGCCATCTTTACAGCCATTTGCAGTTGTCTGTCCTCTATGGCCTGAATAAAAGCTTCCACCGCCATTTCGTTGATAAGCTCCTCACCGGCTTAGGGTATGAAAGATGGGCTAGTCGCTCTATATCCGCTTGCAACTGTTGGAGCGTTTCCCCCCTTTTCTGGACTCGACTACGCAGCTGAACCCTGTACACCTGCTGCATGTGTTCATCCCCAAACCGCATCTCGATAGCCTGAACCAGAGAGTTGTAATTCTGCTGTTTATCTTCCGGGATGGTCTGCAAGAGCTCCGCAGCTGGACCCCTCAGTGGAAGCGTGAGTGCAATAGACTTCTCTTCATTGTCCTAGCTATTGGTCATTGCGGCCGCTTCGAATTACCTCTTATAAATTGGCCATGATGTTTGACCATCGAAGATAGGAGGCTGCATCTCCTTTCTTCTAGGGCCGTCAGTGGAATATTCCCGTGCTTTCTGTCTCTTCACGTTGCTGAGTTCCTTAGTAAGATTTTCGACTTGCTTTCCTACTCTCTCGAATTGCGTATCCAATTTTTCAAATTGAGTCTCTAACTTCCCGAACTGAGTTTCATGTTTCTCAAATTTTTCATCGAATCTAGTTTCGACTTTTTCGAGTTGCGTCTCGACCTTCTCGATTTTCTCTTCGATCGCTTCGAATTTGGATTCCAAGTTCTTGTTTTGCTCATCAAGTTTGCTTTCCAGAGCATCTAGAGAATTCTTTTGTTCGTCCATTGCTTTCTTTTGTTCGTCCAGCTTAAGTTCTAGAGGATTCTTTTGGTCATCTAGCTTAAGTTCCAGAGACTTCTTTTGGTCTTCTATTGCTTTCCTTTGTTCGTCCATGACTGACTTAAGTTGCAGGAGCAGACTTGTTATACCCGGGTCGGCTACTGTACTTGCTGGTTCCTCTTCCACGTGAAACTCTACGTCATGCGGATTTTCACCTTCCTGCTTTATTGCTTCTTCCAGACGAATCAGTAGGGCATCTTTTCCCCCAGTTGTGTCGAGATTCCGCTTACTGAGTTCTGCCTTTAGTTGAATTATAGTTAGTTTTCCCAATTTGCGACCCATTTTGCGCAACTAATTAACTCAACACAGAAATGGTTTTTTTTTTTTTTTTATTGTGCAATTTCACACCATGGAAATAGTTGTTCACAGAATAAGTTTTATCCCACTTCTGACACCGATGTAATATGCGAGCTACGACTCGAGTAGATAAAACGTTATTCTGTGAGAGTTCACACTATACTGTTCTTCGCAAATTCTTTCGTTACAAGGTCTCTTTCATCTCAAATCACTTTATCTCATTTCAATTACTTAATTCACAAATCCAAACTAATTACTTCTTTTTGTTAACTCTCAACTTTCAATTTATCACAAAATTACAACTTCGCCTATTACCACTTTTCCAATATCTTCGTGCGGTTCGAAACCCAACTGCCCCTGCCTCGATCGCCATCTGTTCTTATATAGTCGCATTTCTGATAGCCAGAAACTTCTAGCAAATTCTTCGACCACTGGAACGAGAAAATTCTGATGTAATAATTCCAAGATGACAGCTGCAGCCAATAATCTCTTGTGGTTATAATTCTCTCTTAATTCCGCGACGTCGTCTTAGACATAATCCTTCTCTATCCGTGGACACGAACCTCGAATGTGTTATTATGTTACAATACATACATGCAAAGCGAATCAAATTACACCTAATGAACTGTTCCCTTACTAATATTCACTATCGATTAAATGCAGTAAAATTTAATCCGGCTCGATTTGGACCAAAAAATGTATGGCAATATCCGAGAAAGAGTCCACGCACACGAATCCAACACCGAAACCCAATGTAGAGAAATCCGAATTGCACGAAATCAAACGAACGATGGCTATGATGGTGTTATATAGGTGTTATACTGAAAATGTGTTAAATCCACGAAAAGATTATGCTCAAACGAAAAGCGAAGGACCAGCACTTGCAGAATGCAAAGGAAAAACGGCGAAACGAGTAAGTGTATATAAAATGCTTATTAGGAGGTACTTATCCCTTTGCTGTTTCAAATCCAAGTGGACGAGAAAAATTATTTTTACAACCAACTGCATATCAGTTATCAAAATCGGAAGACAATAACGTTATGAGTATGGCAATTGAAATCAATGTAAAAAATGAGAGAGAGATCATGACTATTGCAATTAGTTCAGCTGTTGCAAGAAACATAGGGTAATTTTTAACATGTTTAGCAATTACTATAAAAATAAAAATTATACAATGCACCTAAATGAATAATTTCCGATTTAAAATGAAGTTAATATTTTATGATGAAATATTCCAAAACAGGCATATTATCTTATACTCGTAAGGCTCTCCTTGCCGCTAGTAGAGCTAAGCGAACGTCACTCCCACATATTTTACATATTCTGTACAGAAAAAGAACTCCCATAAGCGGACGCGATGCTCTAAAACGGACAATAATTGGTCGAAAATGTTTTTGCTTGAAACAAAAACCTTCCGTAAGTGGACACGTAGCTCTAATATGCGAGCTACCAGGCATGAATGTTCGAATAAAATCGGCGGTTCACTGTTTCATATGCTTACTTCATTTCAGTTGTGTGCTTATTCCTTATTTTGTCGTTTCGAAATAGTTTGATAATCGGATACGACTCAATTTGTTTTTTTTTTAAATCGACATGTGAGCAATATTCGACTTATCCAATTTAATTATAAACAAAATTGTCTACTTTGTAAAACGTGATTAAAAAAAAAATTACATTTTAATAATCTGGAGTTGCCTTTTGCCTGCCAACGAGCGCACACGCGATCAACCGTCAAGGGCACTCGCGTATACATCAACATCGTTGTGACAAAAAATAAAAAATAAAAAAAATCAAAACCAAATTACTTCCATCTAAAAAAAAAATCAGTCGCGCGCGCCTAATCAAATTCAGTGTAGTGGAAAAAAAAATTAAATAAAATAATTAAATAAAAAAAAAAAAAAAACAGAGAAAAATAGAGAGAGTGTAACATTTAATGCATAGCGGACTGTGAATGTTTATTCGAATAGCGGACCTTAGCTGATTGTCGTTTGGGCATAGCACCTGCGACAGATTGTTTTGGAAAACTATTCTTGGATTTACACTTCACAGTTTTGCTTAGTTACGTCAGAGTTGTGTCTTTTTGTGTTTCTATGTTGTAGTGATGACTAAATTTAGGGTTGATTTTACCAACATTCGTGGGCTTCGAACGAATTTCTTCGATATGTACGCCCACGCCCATTCCCATAAACCAGCTGTTATGACACTAAGCGAAACACAGGTAGTGGAAGAATCTTTCGATTTGAAACTGCCTGGATATAACTTAGTGTCATTATTCTTTCCCCACCGTGGCCTCGCCATTTACATCCATAGTGATATTGCTTACCAAGTTCCACCACAGTATGGCCACTGTTCCAACCCGGAATTTAATTTCAAATGGCTAAAATTCACCGTCCGTAAGCAAATAATTCACTACTGCTTTATATATAGAAGCCCTAGTGCGGACAGCAACTCAACTTTTGACGAATTTGATGCGCTGTCCGATTCCATCACTCGAATTGTCTTCTTGTACCCTTATACTGAAATCGTCATTGCGGGCGATTTCAAGTTCAGACTACAAAATATCAGATATTACCCAAGTACTATCAATATACATAAATTAAAAAAAGAGCAACAATTTGAAAAGCAAATTTCTTTTTTCATATTTATATTAACTAAGAAACCTTTTTACATAATTTAAGACTTTCATAATACTAAAAAATGATTCTAGTATTTCGTAGCACCACCCTTCGCCCTAACAACGTCATGAACCGTGTTTGGCATGGAGGCATAGAGATTACCGAGGGAATTGTTATTAATTTCATTGAACCACACTTCTTCAATGATGCTCTTTAGATGCCGCATGGTTTTTGGTTTTTTATCTTGGATCTTCTTTCCCATAAGAGCCCAGACATTTTCGATTTGGTTGAGATCTGGACTGTTTCCCGGCCAAATTAGGGATTATATTCCTAATTCTTCTTTCAAAGTTTTAATCTGTGGAGGAAATTTAAAAATTAAAATCATAAGATTTTCAAAACACCCATAAATATGAAAAAAAAAACCTCGAATTACTCACAGATTTTGCTGGGTGGCAAGGTGCTGAATCATCTTGAAAAATTGGTTTTGATGTTTCTGCTGTTATCATTTCCACACTCGGTACAACACCATCTAAGATAATTTATTTGTACTGCATGGCGTTAACAGTGCCCTCAAGCATAATTAGAGATCCAACTCCGATTGCGGTGATGCATCCCCACACCATAACATAAGGAGAATGTTTTACGGTGTGAGTTATGCATTCGTCGCTGTAGCGTTCCCCTTTTCTACGACGAACTATCTACTTCCCATCCGGTCCGATTAGGTTAAACTTGGACTCATCAGAGAACACCACATTTGACCAATCTTGAACACTCCAGTTTTGCCTTTTCTTAGCCCAGCTAAGGCGCGTTTTCTTCATTTTGCTGGTCAGAAGTGGCTTTTTCGCTGGTCTCCTTGCTAGCAAACCCATCTCGTTGAGACGATTCTGACGCTAACTTCAGCCCCAGTAGCTTCTCGCAGGTCAGCTCTTAACTCCGATGCATTTTTAAACCTGTTTCTTAAGCTTAGCCTCTTCAGTTCCCGGTCCTCCCGAACAGTTGTACATCTCTTCAATCCTGTGCCAATTTTTCTGTTCAGATTGTGATCCCGACGATATTTGTTACAGAATCTTCTTACATAACTCTCATTGCATCCAATTTGTCGAGCAATTTCACGAAATGACTGATTCTGTTTGGATAAGGCGACGATAACTGCCTTATTTTCTTTACTCAATTGTACCCTTTTAGACATCGCGATATACTCTTTTCACTTTTATTTAAGAAATACAACTGCACGCACTGTTAAATACTGCCAGAATGAATTCCGACACATTCCAAAATGTGCATTACCTAACCCGCAAAAAAATGGAAAACCCGTATGCGGCTTTTTTTGTTGCTCGGGGTGTATACTGGACTGTTCCGCAGGCGGCGGACAAGTGTACAGTTCGTATTTTAGTTGTTGTTTATTTATCTAAAAGGTTACAAATGTTATTGTATAAAAGAAATAAAATAAAAAATTAAGACTTACATCCTGTCTTGTTCTAAAGAAAAAAATATAATACCTGACTACTTCGGCTGGCTGTTTCAATTTACTTTAAAAAAAATCCTTTGTGCTAATGTATGTGTCTGGCTCAATAACATGGCTGCCAACTCTAATGTCAAACTTTCTCATGGTCGGCTTACACTTTTGCGGAGTTGCCACTCTCCGCGACATCCCGCCCCCCGTGAAGATCCTGGGGGACTTCACCACAAACGTCCAAAACTGCCAACTTCGATACTGGCCTTCTCAGCGTTCCGGTTGATGTTCGTACGTCTGCTAATATAAAGTGACCGTCCCTAGCTGGTATAGTGTGGGTCACCATACCTCTTCTCCATTGGCTTCTCGGAAAGTTCTCATCGCATATCAAGCCTAAATCACCTTCCTTTACTGCTTTCTGCGGCACGTACCACTTCGCACGTCTTGTCAGCGTAGGCAAGTATTCCCTTATCCAGTGGCGCCAGAAAGTATTCTTCAATTGTTGGCTGATTCTGTATTGCTTACGGGAACACAATGTTGCTATGTCGCCCGGCGTTTGCGTAAAATTAGTTGTCCCCAGAAGAAAGTGGTTAGGAGTTATTGGATCCGTATCTTCAGTTGTTACTAGCAGATGAGTCAATGGTCTGCTGTTTACTATATTTTCTGCTTCTATAAGTAGACTGCGTAAAGTCTCGACCTGAGGCGCCCTCTCCTCCAACGTAACTGCTAATACCTTTTTCGTTGACTGAATAAGTCGTTCCCAGCAGCCACCACTACTCGGATTCCCCGGGGCGTTAAATACCCAATTGATCCCCTTCGCAGACAGCTCTTTTTGTATATAGTTTTAATCAAATAAGTCAATTACCTTACGTAATTCCCCATCCGCTCCAACAAAGTTTGTGCCCATGTCTGATAGTATTTTGGTGGGAATTCCCCGACGGTTGACGAAATTTCTTATGCATAGAATGCAGGCATTAGTCGAGAGATCTGCAGCAAGCTCGATATGTATGGCACGGATGGTCATACATGTGAAGAGTGCGGCCCATCGCTTTTCTCTTCGGCGTCCTATTTGCACGAACATCGGTCCAAAATAGTCCAGTCCAGTCCTGTGTTGACCCATCATCGGCGGCTTAGGCATAGCCCGGCTATTCTTACAATGTTGACAATTCGACTTCGTTCTCTTCACGGCAGCCCGTAGGTGAGTGATCCAAAACTTTCGCCTTATCTCGTTTACCACGAGTTCGTCGTTTTGATGATACAACTTCTCATGGTACCATCTAACTATTAGTTCAGTGAAGGGATGACGATTAGGCAATATTGCAGGTTGACGTGTTGACTCAGGCAGAGTAGGGCGTAATCTAGTCTTCCACCGACACACAATACCCCATCCTTGTTGAGGCGTGGCGTGAGCATATAGATGTCGCTGGCTTTGGATATAACGTTACTGGCTTCTAACTCGACTATTTCCTGGCTGTAGACTTCACGTTGAACCAGCTTACAAACAGCTACCTCTGCTCCTTGCAATTCATCCACAGTCAGCTCACTTCGCTTCCCTATAGCTCTGATAACGCTTTTTTTCTTCCGGGCAAGCATGATGAACCTCAATGCCCACGCAACTGTCCTCTGCAGCCTAAGATAACTTGAAAATCTTTTAAAATTAATTACCTGCTGTAGAGCGACGACTAGGCAACATCTTCGTCCTTCCTCGCTGTCTTTTGGTGCGACATCAAATTTTGTTTGCGGAGGCCAGAATTCTTCAGCTTGTTTCAGGAAGTCCGGTCCACCTATCCATCGATTATTTGGCACATAATCAACAGGATATGTCGTCCTCGTGGCATTGTCTGCGACGTTTACATTGGTAGGCAACCAACGCCAATCACTCTCTTGCGTTGTTTCCAATATTTCCCCGACACGATGAGCAACAAACGATTTATATTGTCTGTGGTCTGATTTAATCCAGCATATAACAGTTTTAGAGTCGCTCCAAAGGATTGTTCTTGTTGGCTGTATGCTGTGGCACTCAATGATGGCGTTCCTCAAACGTGTTCCCAATACGGCGGCCTGCAACTCCAGACGGGGTACTGAAAGCAATTTGAGTGGTGCACATTTTGTTTTTCCCGCGATGAAACATACTTCAGTCTCTCCCATCAATGTGATACGCCAGTAAGCGACGGCTGCAAACACTGACTCGCTGGCGTCGACAAAAATGTGTAATTCTGTGGTAGTTTTCGGGTTCCTTAGACGTAGAGAGTAGCACCGACTCAGACGAAATTGCTTGACTAATTGCAGCTTAATTACCCACTGCGAAAAGTGCTGGAAAGTGTCCATCGGTATCTCTTCATCCCACTGTATTCCCTTCCGCCAAAGTTCTTGCAGCAGTACCTTTCCGTATACTAAGAAATTGGCGAGCATCCCAAAGGGATCGTACACGGACATCAACAAGCTAAGGCACTGTCGCTTCGTAGGACACTTTGTAGCGTCAATGATACCTGGGTCGACTAGATGAAGGTGGAGTTTGAAAACAAATTCGTCGGCTCGGCTGTCCCAGAACATTCCTAACACTTTGTCAATGGCGTCTGAAGCATTCATGTTGACTACTACTGGCTTTAGTAGTTCCTCTCCGTTCAACTGGCTTTGAACAAACGAAGAATTCGACACGAATCCTCGAAGATCGAAACCTTAGATGTGTAGTTTTAACTGCGGTACCAATTCTAATTGCTTCGTCATCATCGTGGAAACTGCACACCAAATCGTCCACGTAGTGGCTGTCCAAGATCGCGGTGGCAACATCTGGCATATCCGACGCCGCTTCTAGTGCGTTCCTGTTCTTTACGTATTGTGCACTAGACGGGGAACAAGTGGCTCCGAAGATCATAACTGACATGACATGTCTCTATTGGTTTTGTTTTATCATTATGTCTCCACAGAAAACGTTGGGAATCTTGATCATCCTTTCTGATGAGGACTTGTAAAAACATCTCCTTGATGTCAGCACACAGACCAATGGTTTTTTCCCGGAATCGGAAAAGTATTTTTACTAACGACTGGCTTTCGTCTGGTCCCTTAAGTAGCACTGAATTCAAGGAGATTCCGCTTACTGCGGCGGCGGCATCAAATACGAGGCGCAGTTTACCTGGTTTGTTAGCATTAAAAACAGCAAAGTGTGGCAAATACCAAGTTCGTGGAGTTCTGGCTGCAGCTTCTGCGGATGATAGCTTCCTGGCGTAGCCCTTCTTGATATAATCATCCATTCCATCTTCATAGGCTTTGGCAAATCCTGGATTTTTGCTCATTTTGTTTTCTATTAGGAGCAAACGATTTACGGCCATTTTATAGCTGTCGGGTAAAACTATATCATCTGACTTCCATAGAAGACCTGTTTCATATCTCTGGCCCACCTTCTTTGTTGTTTCAGTCTGAAGCATTCGCGCTCTAACATCATCCTTCGATTCCAATGGTTTCTTTGGCACAGAAACTCCGAAGTTCTCGGTCGTAAAATAGTCTGCGACTACAGTCTCAAGACGATCTTCTCTCTCCCTGGCGTGCATTATTGTTGACAGTTGGCATGATGAACTTACATTCGGACTCAACGGATTGCCATATATAACCCAACCCAAAGGCGTTTGGGCAGCTACAAGATTGTGATCTCCCTTCACACTTCTTAAATTGGCTATTAAATCGCAGTTATCCAAACCAATTAAGATTGGTGTGGCATTATAATGCTCGGCGATCGGGAGATCTCGTAGTTGTTGATATCTGTCTTGAAGTTCGGTGAGATTTACTGTCTGCACGGGAAGATCCAAGTTTGGCACCGATCGAGCACTTAGTTTATGCCATTCGCTTTTCTTCCTCAACCCTCTGATGTTTAGAGCTAAAGACATCGATGGTACTTTCGTTGCCCTTCCGCCAAACCATTGAAGACTGAATGGCTGCTTTCTTGCTTTCATTTCTAGCTGGCGGGCAATTGATTCGTTCACTAGCGTTGTAGACGAACCTTCATCCAGGAATGCGTATGCCCTCATAATTCGTTTATTCGTTCCTCGAATTTCGACCGGCAGCAATTTAAAAAGCAACTTCGTCGACTTCGGGTTGAACGGCTTCTCATGCATTGTGTTGACTTGTTGAACTTTGGTGTCGTTGTTTCTGTACGAAGATTCGTGAAGTGTAGAATGATGGATTCGGTTACAACCATCCACCCCACAGTTCTTTTTTCGTTTGAACTGATACATGTTATTCCCTTTTGAGAGACAGCTGAAACACAAACGCATATTCTTTACAGTATCCCATCTCTGTTCCCCTGTTTTACTGAGGAATTGACTACACTGCGATATGAAATGAGACTTCGCACATTCGGGACAAACAACTACCCTCTTACCTTGCAAAGCAGAGGTCTCGTTCACGGCAAACATTGACTTCGGGTTAGTACGCTGTTGGATTACCACTCCTCTGGCTGCTGAAGACGGCGTAGATAGCATGTTCAATGTGGCCTTGGCTACGACCCGCGAAATCGGTTTGATCCAAGCAGCAAAATGCTCCAACGTTGGATATGGCTTGATCACTGAAGAATAAGATGCCCATTCAATCCTTTTCGTCATGGGCATCTTCGATGTTAGTTCCTCCAGTAGGGTAGGATTTCCCAAATATTGGCTGGCACTTGCGGTCTGCAAAAACGTGGTTAAATTTTCAACTTTTGAGGCAAACGGCACCAAACGCTCCAGATGATTCTCCGAAATAGGTACAATGTCACGCACCTTTTGAAGCTGGCTTTTGACCAAAAATTCTGGTTGGCCAAACTTGAATTCAAGCTGCTCCAATACATTTTGTGGGTTTATTAACAAATATTCCACCTCCTCAACGTGGCTGACATATGAGGGCGTATTCCTAGGACCCATTGATGGCGACGGCTGTGTCTGCATGTGTATAGTTCCCTGCAAATGGTTGGTTGTAGGCGCACCATAGATGGTTGACATGGCTGGCTTAATGGTGCTTACGGATGATCCATCGACGAAAGCAGGATGTGGTTGCACCACATGCGCAGACCTTGGGTAATATGCTGACGTAAGTGTTGGCGACTGTATGGCGTGCGTTACAGAAGCAAGTCCCGACGTGATTGGTTGAGCATTGTAGCAATGACGCAACAATTCTCCGTGACTACTTCCAGGCATGTTTGTCGACACCGGTTCAATTCCACTGACTTGCGTTGTAGCTGGTGTATTGTGAAACAGCTCAATATTTTGTTGAGGAATTGCTGTTGACACTGGCTGCGCGCTTGTAAATGTTGTTTTGTCCCTCAATTGTTGTTGCAGGTGGGCCCTCTTTGCTTCGCTATCGATCAACTGCTGCGTAGTTCGTTGTGCGTTCTCCTCCAAAACCCTTAACCGTTCCATCAATTGTTGGATAATCGAAGTTTCCACCATCGTTTCTTCGTTGACGGAATCATCCTCTTCATTTGGTGCTAAATTAGGATTTTCTGCTGGCATGGATGATCCTGACATGTTGAGAAGGTAAGCGCAAAGCCCTGGTGTTCACTCGTTCGATGGCAGACGGCGACAATGAATACGGCGACGATGAAAATGGCGACGATGAAATGGCGATGATGAAATGGCGATGATGAAATAGCGATGATGAAATGGCGATGATGAAATAGCTGGCAGCGACAATTCTTTTAAATTAAATATATTCGGCAAACGTCGTCGAAGAATAAATTATTCTGTGGCATCGGCGACGTAGGATATAAATAAAAAATTGTTCCGCAGGCGGCGGACAAGTGGCAGAATAAATAAAAAGGTTCCGCAGGCGGCGGGCAATTGACAGGATAAATAAACTCGTACAGTTCGTATTTTAGTTGTTGTTGTTTATTTATCTAAAAGGTTACAAATGTTATTGTATAAAACAAGTAAAATAAAAAATTAAGACTTACATCCTGTCTCGTTCTATTTATTTATTTATTTATAAAGACTAACAAAGTAATCTTAAATTACTAAACTAATACAAAATTTTTAAGAGCACAAGCTGCATAGGCTTTCGGCTCAATGATTCAAATATATTAAAATTAAGCTAATTTACAATCTAATGTTAAGGTTGGATATCAAGGTTTGGATAGTTACGAGGTTTTTCATGTTAATATCTTTTAGAATTTCGTATACATTTTGGTTATTTTTACATAGAATAAGGTTCATGTGGGCTAGAAGATGGTCGATGTTGAGTGTTTGAGAACAGCTGGAGCAAAATGGAGGATTTTCCCTTTTCAAAAGGAATTGACGAGTCAAGCAGGTGTGGCCTAAATGAAGACGGACGAAATTAACGATGATCTCTTTTGAAGCTGCCGTTGGATATATGGGTTGAACATTGTTGACATTGATTTTTGAATAGTGATGAGTATATTTTGACCAGTTGTACGCCTGAATGATTTTAATTTTCTTTTCGATAAGTCTTAATAGATCCAGCTCACTATATGCGTTAAACAAGAATGTGGGTGCTGTACAGGCAGATATAGCAGCTTTGTCGGCAAATTCATTACCCACGATGCCTATGTGGGCGGGTACCCACATAATTTTTATTTTCTTTGGTATCTTGATAACGATGTCTCTAAGACTCACCACTGCTGGGGAGCTGTTGTTAAGGTTCATGATAGCATGGATGACCGATAGGCTGTCTGTGCATATGACCCAATGACCTTTTCTGTTGCATGCATATTTTAGGGCTTCGTAGACTGCAAGGGCCTCTGCAGAAAAGATTGAGGCATGTTCAGGCAGAACACCCATCCTCAGCAATTCACCATTATCAGTTGTTACGGCGAAACCTGTATGATTTTGGGTTTTGGATCCGTCCGTAAATATGAAATTCCAGTTCTTGGTTTTGTATCCGTTTACTACAGTTTCGAAAACTGAGCGATATATCCGTTTTGGTGTATGATCTTTTGGGTGGTCGGACAGCGATAACTCGAAGGAGTTCGGTCTGCATAGCCAAGGTGGATAAAATGATGTTTGAAGAGGACTGATTTTATTAGGCAGGTTGAATTTTCTGACGCAGCTCCATATATACGAGATAGCTGATGGAATTTGTCTCTGGCGTGTGGAGCGACGGGCAGTAATATTGTCTTTGTTTATAATGGATCTCGAGGGGAACAGAAGTTTTGCAGCAAGTTTCAGAATAATTTCGTCATATCTTTCATCGAGTGATGGTAAGCCAGATTCAGCCAAAATATTTTTAATTGGCGTAGTTGGGAAGGCGTTGATTGATCTTCTTGCAGCTTGGTGGTATGTAGGTTTTATGATGTTGTATGTTGATTTTGGACAGCTTCCGTATATGCTGAGCCCGTAGTCTATTTTGTTAAGTACTAACATTTTAGTTAAGTAACAGAGTGTATTAATATGGACTTTAAATTTTTTGGAAGAGAGGTATTTAATAATATTGAGCCTTGCAGCTAATGATTTTTTTAGTTCAATACAATGGTTATTCCATTTAAACCTATTGTTAAAAGTTAATCCTAAGATACTTAATTTATTAACTTGTTCTAATACTATATCATTAGTATTAAGCTTTAAATTAGGACAATATTTTTTTCTACATATGGGACAAGCTTTACATTTTTGTAATGATAAATTGGCACCCGAAAAAGTGGACCATTGTGAAATATCTCGTAGAACATTTAAAAAAGTTGTTTTTGTTAATTCTAAGTCATTGTTTTTACACATAATATATACGTCATCAGCATAGCAACAATGATCTAAAATTTTATATTTGCTAACTTCGTTAAAAGCTATTGCAAAAAGCATTACCGATAGGGGTGATCCCTGTGGATACCGTTGTGTAGAGGAACATTCGGAGAATATACATTATTTACTCTAACATAGAATTTTCTGTTAGTAAGAAAGGCCTTGATGTACCCAAAGATTTTAGGACCTACGCACCATTCTCTCAGCTTTTTTAGAACGAGGTGAATACCTATTCTGTCAAAAGCCTTTTCGAAATCAAGTGAAAGTGTCGAAACGTGATGGATGAGATAGCATTTGATACATAAAAGTCGATGTGAAGCAATGCGTCAAGACATCCCCGTTTCGGCTTAAATGCTACTTGGTTTGGAGCGATTGAATTTGTTGACTCTGTGTACCAGAGAAGGCGCCTGGCTATAATCTTTTCTAGGATTTTTGAGATACAGGGTAGCAAGGAGATTGGCCTATACCCTTCAACTTTGTTAATATCCTTTTTTAGTTTGGGAATAGGGATGACTGTAGCGGTTTTCCAGCTTTGGGGAATCACTCCCGTGTTGAGGATATTATTGTACAATTCAATAAGGGTGTTTTTTACCTGCGGGGGGAGGTTCTTGAACATAGGGTACGAAAGTCTGTCTCTACCTGGTGTTCTGCCTTTCAGCTTGGTAAGGCACGATTCTAATTCGGATAGTGAGACGGGTAGCTCAAGATGTTTACTTGCCGTAGTGGCCCCTGGCCCCACCAAAACACAGCATAATCTTCGCAGCGTGAATATTCGACCGAGCCGACGACGTAGCAGCATGACCAGGCAGTCCCAATGACTTTCTTTTCTTTTACGTTGCTGTGATGAATCCATTTTTCATCACCCGTCACGATGCGATGGAAAAAACCCTTCCTTTTTTGCCTCTGGAGCAGTTGTTCACAGGCGAAAAAATGACGCTCAACGTCCATTGGCTTCGAATCATAAAGAACCCAAGTTTCTTGTTTTTGAATCATTCCAAACGCATGTAATCGCTTGGAAATGGCTTGACGGTTAACTTCTAATGCAAGTTGCAAGCTGTTCTTGCATGTGGCATGGATCCTCATGGAGCAATGCCTCCAATTCAGCATCTTCGAATTATTTTGACCTTCCTTAAAGCGGACGGTCGTCAACATCGAAATCACCGTCTTTCACGACATGTTGTTTCACTTAGAGCAGCATCTCCGTGAACTTTTTGGAGCTCTCGATGCGCTTCAGCCGCCGTTTTCTTCGAATGAAAGAAGAAAATCAGCACTTCTTGCAAATGACGATTATTTGGCACACAATCAGACATTTTCACACAACCAAAAGTATATGATGCCAAAACAAAATCACTAATGCGTCAAAACAGTTTTTTTACCATATGTCTAAGCTCGGTTCACGACGTTTTAGATATGTCAAAATCGACCAGCACTTATTGCTGGAGCCATCTATTGACAGAGAACTAAGTTGCGCACCTAATATATAAGTATTGGTTGGCATTGTATGGCAATATCCGAGAAAGAGTCCACGCACACGAATCCAACACCGAAACGCAATGTAGAGAAATCCGAATTGCACGAAATCAAACGAACGATGGCTATGATGGTGTTATATAGGTTTTTTTTTTTTTTTTTTTTGGATTGCGCCAGGGATGTGTAATCTTCATAGATACTAGTAGCCCGAGTGCTACTAGCATGCACGATTCGCAAACCTGAGTACTCGATGCCAGGAATACGCCTACGTACTAAACACACACCCTACACACTTCAACCACTCTCCCCGCGGGACTGCCGTTAGGTATTACTTCGCGGGGCTGGTTAGCAATTCATGCTATGCTTCTTGTATTGCTGCTTCTGATGCTTCTGTTGCTTCTGCTGCTCTTCTTAGCTTTTCTATTCTCCGCAGCTCTTTTTGTAGAGTTGTTACGAAAGAACATATTGCCATCCAATTTTCTTCCAACCGTAACATATGGTCGAGGAGTAATGACGGACTTGGCAGAGTAATTCTCCATGCCGTGAAACGTGTGCAGTAAAACACTGCGTGCTCCGTATCCTCATCTTCACCTGGGCATTCCGGGCAGGATGGTGAGTTGTCGTGTCCGAATCGGTGTAGATATTTGCGGTAGCCACCGTGGCCAGACAGGAACTGCGTTAGATGGTAGTTGCAGTCTCCATGCTTTCGACTTATCCAATCTTGGATTGTCGGTATAAGTTTGTATGTCCATCTGCCTTTTGTTGTATTAGCCCAACGAGCTTGCCACATAGCTGCTGACGCTGCCCTTTCTTCAATTTTTATCACCTTGATACCAGTGGCGTCGTGATGACTCAATGCTCTTCTGTTATATATCCTCAGCATTTCATCTGCGAGAATATCGATGGGGACCATTCCAGCTATGACAAATGCAGCTTCGTCAGAGATGGTTCGAAAGCCGCTGATTGTCCGTAGCGCACAGAGTCTGTATGATGACGATAGTTTCCTTTTGGTCTCCTTCGTCCTCAGTGCCTCCGCCCAGACTGGGGCGGCATATAACAGAACTGAGGTGATAACTCTAGAGAGTAGAATCCTTCTAGCATATCCAGGTCCACCGATGTTAGGCATGATACGCGAGAGAGCTCCCTGCATTTGCGATGCTTTTTTGGTAACAAAATCAACATGCGTTTTAAACCGTAGCCTGTTGTCCAGCATTACTCCAAGGTATTTAATTGCCTCTTTCGACCTGATGGTTTGGTTACCAACCTGAAAGTTGGCAAATTCGACAGTTTTCCGGCTGGTTATAAGAACAGCTTCTGTTTTATGGTCAGCTAGTTCTAGTCCGGCGGATACTAGCCAATCTTTTATCCGGGCAATTGCTTCATTTGTAGCTGATTCTACTGCACGGATCTGTTTAGCTACTGTCACGACTGCAATGTCATCGGCGAATCCAATTATCGTTACTCCCCCAGGTAACGCTAATCGTAGTACTCCGTCGTACATGATGTTCCACAATAGTGGCCCTAAAACCGATCCCTGTGGAACTCCCGCAGTTACGTTGTAGTATTTTACGCCTTCATCGGTATTGTACCTCAGCTTTCTGTTGTTGAAGTAGTTCGTCACTATCCGTAGCAGGTAATATGGCGTATCCATCCTGGCAAGTGACCTTCTAATAAACGACCAGTTCGCAGAGTTAAATGCGTTTTTAATGTCCAGCGTTACTACTGCACAATACTCCTTTGTGCCGTAGAGCCATCTTTCTCCTTCGATGGCACCTTTGGCGATATCGACTACCGCTCTTATGGCATCAACAGTAGATCGTGCTCTTCTGAAGCCAAATTGGTGATCTGAGAGGGCTCCTTTCTCTTCTACTACTGCGAGTAATCTATTATAGATTATCTTCTCGAGGATCTTTCCCATGGTGTCTAATAGGCATATTGGGCGATAGGATGATGGTTCTCCTGGGGGCTTCTTTCCTTTTGGCAGTAGGACCAAATGCTGCGTTTTCCATTTTTCGGGAAAGGTTCCTTCTTCAAGGCACTGCTTCATTGTTGTTATGAAGAGGTCTGGTCTTTTTGTTACAGCTGCCTTTACTGCCTTGTTCGGGATGCCGTCGGGTCCCGGAGCCTTGTTGTCACCTATCTTGCTGCATGCCCTTAGCAGTTCCTCGTGAGTAATTAAAGGAATATCTTCTGGATTGACTTCTCGTATAATATTGCACATAGCAGCAGGCCTTTGAGGGAAGAGGTACTCTACTATGGATCTCAGCATTATCGGACATGTTATTTGAGGAGTCCTATAGCCCTTTAATTTTGTCATCACCATTCTGTATGCCGAGCCCCATGGGTTGATGTCGGCTTCTTGACAGAGACGTTTAAAGCATGCAGTTTTGCTTTCCTTAATGGCTCTATTTAAGCTACGTCTCGCCAGTCTAAGGGTGTCCAGGCATTGTTGGAAATCCGCCCTCCTTCTTGATCGTTGGACTTTACGCCGGGCTTGCAGACATTTTGCCCGGAGTTCGAATATTTCCTCGTTCCACCAGTAACACGGTGATGTGTTCCTGGTGTTTGCTCTCCTAGGCATTGATGCGTCGCACGCTGTGGTGATGGTGCCTGTGAGGTGGTGAGCGAGGGTCTCCGCTGTTCCGCTTGGAGCTTGATCACCGTTCAACATCTCTTCGAATGCATCCTTATCGAAAGATCTGTCATTCCATTTTGGGCCAGTAAGTTTTGGGAGCTGGACTGGTTTTTTCCCTTTTATTTCCAGTATTATCACCTGATGGTCGCTGTGTGAATATTCCTCACTGACCCTCCACTTTATGGTTTTCAGGATGGAGTTGCTCGCAAAGGTGATGTCAATAATGGACCCTACTCCAGCCTTCCGGTAAGTATTTGTCCGGCCCTTATTAGCAATGCCTATCGCTAGGGGAGCGAATGTCTCCAATAAGACCTGTCCTCTGGTGTTGGTGAGCCTGCTGCCCCATTCTGTGGCCCACGCGTTGAAGTCTCCTCCTATAACCACTGGGGCTCTCTGGAGCGCATCCGTGGTTAGATTATCCAGCATTAGTTGGTACTCGCTGGCCGTCAAACTGGGTCGGGCATAGCAGCTATAAAAATGGATCCCATTTATTTTCGCCCGCACGAAGCCGACTGTTTGGTCGTTTGTTTCTTGAAAGGCATAGCGTCCACACATCCATATCGCCGCCTGTTTTGCCTTATCGCAGATCCAATTGTTGTTCTCTTCGGGACATTTATATGGTTCACTGATCATAATAACGTCAGCGCTTTCGTCCTTGGCCGTTTGTGCTAGGATGTCCTGTGCTATTCTACAGTGATTAAGATTTATCTGTAGAATCTTCATGGTATTTTGCTTGTAATAGCTCTCCGAAATACTGGGCATTTGCTACTGCCGGCTACATGCTGCGCGGCGTCCGGGTGGTCTTTCTTGCAGAACATGCAGGATGGATCCTTGTTGCAATTCTTCGCTATGTGGCCTTCTCCTCCACATCTCCTACATAGCTTGGAGCGGTCTTCCTCGCTTTTGCATTGCCAGGCAAGATGACCAAACTCTAAACATTTGAAGCACTTTTTAAGGAGGGTTCGTTCGCGCATGCGACAGTTAACCCAGCCGATTTTAATCCTTCCTGCTTCTAACAGCTTTCTTACGTCTACTGCGGGAAAGCTGATCGTTGCTGTTTGTGTTCCTCCGTACGCCCTCCGCAGGGACAAAATATCTGCCGGTGAAACTTTCACTCCAAACTGGGCTTCGATTGCATTGATTACGTCGTCTATAGTCGTGACCTCATCGATGTCTTTGATCTCAAGGGTAGTGCGATGCGTAATCGAACTTACATTCGCTTGCTCTGCTAGAGCTTCACTAATGACGCCTTTAAATTCGTTTGTCTTATTTCCCGTCTCCTTGAATTGTATAAGGAGGTCTCCCTTCTGTGTCCTCCTGATTTTAGTTACCGCCTTTCCCACTGTTTCCAGTTTGGGGTCTGCCTTCACCTTGCGTAGTATCTCCGCGTATGAGAGGGACCCCGTCGCTTTAATGACGATAGCGTCAGGTCTAGGTCTTTTGACCTCTTGTTGCTTCTTTTTGGCGATCTTCTTTTTGGTGGTATTTACCCATTCTTCTTCTCCTGCCGCTTGCTTCTTGTTTGTGGCTGTAACTTTTTTCTTAGGTCTGACCACTGGGGTCTCTACGCCGGTGGTCTCATCCTTCTCCTTGGTGTTTATCAATGCAGTTTGTTTTTGTTTACGCTTTGGCTCCGAGCGCTTTTTGCCTGCAACATCGTTTGATGTATTTTTCTGCGTCTGTTTTGGCTTCGGTGGTTCGTTGTCTGCCGCGCCACTCGGTGGCTGTTGCTGTTTTCGTTTTGGCTCCGGGGGTTCGTCGGCTGCAACTTGCCTTCTCTTGGGTTCAGATGTTGTTTTTAGCCATGGCGAAGTTTGCGACGAGTTGTTCCGGCGAATCACTTGCTTTGCTTCCTCATCGTGTAGCTGAATCGCCGAGAGCTCATAGAGAGCTCTGATGCTTTCGATAGCATCTCGCATCGCTTGGTGGATTGAACGCCTTTTGCCATCTTCCAGCATTTCTACCAGACCTCTAATTTGCTCACCTAACTTGTGGAAATTAGTTTTATGGGTTGGTGGTTCGACCGTCACCTATCGTATTGCGGGTGACTCGCGTCGTTCCGCACTTCTTTGTGATGCTGCTACTTGGTCAATTGGTGACCTCAGCATCCTTGATCCCCTCTGGAAGGGGTTCTCCTCATTCTCCTCTACTTCAATTTCTCCGGTGTTTTTGTTTGTTTTTGTTGTAATCATTTCTAGTGGATCCCCACTCAAAGCCGCTATCAATGTTCGAATGTGTAGTCACCTAAGGATCCCATGGTTGTCTTTGCAAGCAGTGAGGCCATGCGAGGGTTGACACAAGCCCTTATGGGGTTTTGTGCCAGAGCCGGATCGGTGCTAACCAGGAATGTTACATCTGAACCTACACCACCAACTTAATGGTGACGAAACATTGAACGTACTTTTAGGCCTGCCAAGGTTTTAACGGGATGGAGGCGCTTGTAGCATTAGCCTGAAAGCCATTTCTGCAAGATTTCACTCTTGCTTACTCAGGTAACAGAATACTACAAACGTCAGCCCTCATAGCTGTCATTCCAATTCGTTTTCCAGTATGCCATAATTAAGACCTTACTGGGCTCAGTCTTAATGTTTTAGGGTAGTGGTTATGGTTATTTATATATATATATATATACCTATGTATATACATATATATATGTATGTATATATGCAGCATCCCTTTCGGGCAAAGAAGCTGCGCATTTTACGATGTGGCGGGTTTGTCCGGATCTCGCCATTTTCTCCTTTCTGTATCCCTCGTAGCCACCTTGAGGTGGAAAGCACATATATGGAAGACGGTGCTTACTCGTCTTGTCGCAGAGAGTTCATAGGGGTTCCTTTAACCTTTTCAGCCAAGCCCTCCTTCTCTGCCGCTCTTGGTCGGGGACTGCTTATTGGGTATTCGCAGTTAGCCTCCATTTCTGCAGGCCGTTCACTATCCGCCACCTGTGACCCCCACAGTCGCCTGAGCTTAGCATCACCAGCCCGCCCGGCTTGGTGTCTGTGTGGTGTTATATAGGTGTTATACTGGAAATGTGTTAAATCCACGAAAAGATTATACTCAAACGAAAAGCGAAGGACCAGCACTTGCACAATGCAAAGGAAAAACGACGAAACGAGTAAGTGTATATAAAATGTTTATTAGGAGGTACTTATCCCTTTGCTGTTTGAAATCCAAGTGGACGAGAAAAATTATTTTTACAACCAACTGCATATCAGTTATCAAAATCGGAAGACAATAACGTTATGAGTATGGCAATTGAAATCAATCTAAAAAATGAGAGAGAGATCATGACTATTGCAATTAGTTTAACTATTGCAAAAAACATAGGGTAAATTTTAACACGTTTAGCAATTACTATAAAAATAAAATTTATACAATGCACCTAAATGAATAATTTCCGATTTAAAATGAAGTTGATGTTTTATGATGAAATATTCCCAAACATTCCGCCTCCCCTGGAATGAAGTTTCAGCATACAGGAAGTAATGCCAATTTGCTTATAGGCCGGCTCAGGTTACCGCTTGCGGTGCGTAAGGTAACCACTCAAATATGACCGTCTTTGCCGGGATGCGTTGCTATAACTCGTCCCATAGCCCATTTCCCTGGTGGCAGGCTTGAGTCTTTGATGACAACCAAGTCATTTGGCTGAAAATTGCGCTGAGGTTGCGACCAGCATGGTCGTTGTTGTAAAGAACTCAGGTACTCCATGCTCCAACGCTACCAATAGCCTTTTTGGCTTGTAGAGATTGCCAACAAGTACCTTAAGAGTTGGTTCAGGAACCGGCAAGTAGGACTCACCTAAAATGAAATGAGCTGGGGTTAGTGGGTCTAAATCGTGGTCTGATTTTTGACATAGAGGACGAGAATTTAAGAGGGCTTCAATTTGTGTTAAGAGGGTATAGAACTCTTCGAAAGTGAGAGCGATTGGGACTATTACACGACGAAGGTGCTGTTTCACAGATTTCATTCCCACCTCCCACAAACCGCCGAAGTGTGGTGCCGAAGGGGGAAGGAAGTGCCAGGTGATGGCATCACGAGCTAGAAACTCTGCTACCAACGAGTTGTGATGTTCGGACAGAGTTACTTGATGCATTTCGGATAACACTCTGGCAGCTCCGCGAAAGTTTGTGCCATTATCTGAATACATATGAGACGTCTTCCCGCAACGCGCGATGAAATGACGGAGTGCGGCGAGAAATGCTTCGGTAATTAAGTCGCTGACTATCTCCAAATGTATTGCCTTGGTCGCTAGGTATACGAACAACGAAATGTAACCTTTTGTGATATGAACCTTTCGACCGATTTTGGATTTAATCAATATTGGACCGGCGTAGTCACAGCCACAGTGCGCGAAGGGTCTGCTAGTTCGAATCCATTGTGCTCGAAGATTTCTCATGATTTGTACCGCAGTGCACTTCCTCTGCCGAAAGCATTTAATGCAATCATGAGTTATCTTGCGAAGTAAGTTTCTGCAACCGATGATCCAGTACTCCTGGCGAATTAGTGTAAATAATGTTGATACTCCGGGATGTAGCATGCGTTGGTGAGCATCGAGAGCAATGAGTTTCGTAACCGGATGTCCTTTGGGAAGAATAACAGGATGTTTGACGTTGAACGAGATGTTTGCTTCTTGAATTCTTCCTCCTACGCGAAGTATCTGATCATCATCTAAAAAGGGAGTTAGATTAGCGATCCTACTGCTCTTAGTGAAATGACCATGCTGCATGTAATAGGAAATAGACTCCCCGAAGTAAAGATTTTGCAGCCATTTGATGAGTTCACCTTTGGCCATGTAAATTTCATGGGAAAGAAGTTGCGATGTAGTTGCCTGTGATAGTTTCCTACACCTTGAAGTAAACCGAAACAAAAAAGCGATAATTCGAACTAATCGGTTCCAAGTAGAGATGCGCGACGACAGAAAATGGAATGGGTGCTCGAGATTGACTACAAGACACGACTGTTGAACGTGCTTTCTCTCCTCCTGTCTGCAATCTGAATGGTCCTCTAACTGGTGTACGATCGGCCAATTGTCTTCACATTCTCCCAACCAATGAGGGCCGGTCCACCAGATTGGATGTTGAACTAGAGCCGACGGTGCTATCCCGCGCGAAGCACAGTCCGCCGGATTCTGTTATGACCGGATATGAAACCACCTGTTCCTGGGAATGGTATTCAGAATTTCGGAGGTCCGATTACCGACGAATATATCCCAACGACGAGAAGGAGACGACAGCCATGAGAGAACAATCTGAGAATCGCACCATGCATAGACGTTTGAACAAATTGTGTTCAACGATTTTTGGACTGCGACGAGTAACCGTGCGAGCAATTTCAAGCGGGGAATGCTCATTTGCTTTATTGGAGCAACCCTAGTCTTAGCAGCAACGATGTTAATTACGATTACACCATTGGGTAGAATACAGCGCGAATAAAAGACCGCGGCGTAAGCGGATGCCGAGGCATCAGAGAATCCGTGCAATTGAAATGTTGCATCTGCTAAGCCGATGGACCGAGGAATGCTAATTTTCGTTAGTAAATGGAGCTGTTGACGATCTTGATCCCATTGTTTGACAATAGAATCTGGAAGAGGATCATCTCAATCGAGTTTCCTATACCATAATTGTAATATAATTTTGAGTTGCACGACAGAAAACGCGAGAAAGCCGAGAGGATCGAATATTCGCGCAATGTCTATAAGTATTTGGCGTTTTGTTACAGGTTCGTTGAGAGTCGAGTTCAAGCGAAACGAGAAACGATCGAGCTTCGGGTTCCAATACAAACCGAGTACTTTCACCCACGAATCTGTCTCATTATCGAATGACACGTTGTCCCTTTCGACCTGTTCTTTTTCTTGTAGAAGTTCTGGAGAATTGCTTTGCCACTTGCTTAATTCTAAATCACCTTTGGCAAGTAGCTCTACTAAACGTGCCTTTTTGTAGATGGCATCAGGCAGTGAATCTCCACCTGATACAACATCATCGACGTAAAAGTCATTGAGGAGTATCTCTGATGCGACAGGATAATCTTCACGATAATCAAGCGCTAATTGTTCTAACACGCGTACCGATAAATATGGGGCGCACGATGTCTCATATGTCACCGTGCACAAACGATAATGCTTTAAAAGATCAAACAGTGTCTTTTGCCAAATGATCCGCTGGTAATCAGTATCTTCATCTGCTACCCAAATTTGGCGAAGCATTTTTATGATGTCCGCGGTGAAAACGTATTTGTGATGTCGAAATCTTAAACAGACCGAAAACAGATTACGTTGGATCGGCGGGCCTATCATAAGCGAATCATTGAGGGAGTTCCCGCTAGAATCCTTAAACGAACCGTCGAATACAACGCGAAGTTTTGTGCTAGAACTGTCCGGATTAAGTACCGCTTGATGTGGCAAATAGAAAACGTTGAGCTTCGAAATGTCTGTCTATGGAATCCTACGCATGTGTCCTGGAGCCAAGTATTCCTCCAATAAATGTGAATAGGACTGAAAGAGTGTAAGATTTTTCGAGAACTTCTTTCCCATAGAATTGAGACGAGAAAGTGCACCACCGAGAGAATCGGCGAAACGTGGAGGCTTTTTGAAAGGAAGGTTGACAATATACTTTCCATCTTTATCTCTGATGTATTTTACAAAAGTGATCCTCGATAGCCTTATCTTCGTTTGAAGTAATTGATTTCGGATCAATTTCCTCAATTGTCCAAAAGGCTTGAAGAATAGAGTCTATATCGAGGATTGTGTGATGCGACCGAATATTTTGCTCAATGCCCGAGGAGAGCCGTCCAGCTAACACCCAACCGAATATTGTTTTTTGAGCTACTGGGTGACCGTTTGTACCGTGAACAACTTCACCTTGCAGAATGTTCCAAACATTATCAGCACCCAGCAAAATATCTACCGAACTTGGTTGATTGAATGACGGATCAGTTAAATTGAGTTTTGAGATGTGATTCCAATCCTTGACATCAAATGAAGTAGTAGGCAACGATGATGTAATGTTTGATAATATATATGCATCTACTGAGACACTGAATGTATCAAACCGAGAAGCGATGACCATCGAAACTAGTCCTATGGATTTGCTTGCACAGGTTGCACCAATCCCACTTACGGGTACACGGGCATTTGTACGTCTAAGTCCAAGTCTCTGGACACAAGATTCGGTGTCGAAAGAAACCTGTGAACCAGAGTCTATCAAGATACGAACTAACTGATAATTTCCATTTCTATCTAATACCTTGCCAACAGCGGTAGGCAGCAATGTTTGTGGTAGGAACTGAGCGATGTTAACTGAATGATTATTTACGACTTGATTAATTTTTGGCGGCGGAGTAATAAGATTTAGGGTAGACGAATGAATATTTGATGTGGTAGGTGTTTCCGAAAGTGAACTAGTGCTGTTTGCGCTAACTGTACCGGAATGCACTAAGCTATGGTGCCGAGAGTTACAGGTTTTAAAACGAAACTTTGATTGAAAGCTAACCGAGTTATGACCACCGCGTAAACAATTGAAGCAAAGTCTTTTCGATTTTACCAAATCCCTCCTTACCGCTACGTCCATCTTAAGGAATTCCGCACATTGTGTTAGCGGATGTACAGCACCGCATTTTGGGCATTGGGTGGAAGACGACACGTGCATACTTTTCAAGGGTACGGGTTTGTTCCTATTCATGTCACGAACATACCCTCTACACGACTCAAGAGCCTCACAACGATGTTCTAAGAAAGTTAAAAACTGATCAATGGTGGGATACTCGGTATCTACGCTATCAGCTGACCAAGCCTGTCAAGATTCTGGATCCAATTTGCCTATTAAAAGGTAAATCATCCACGGATACCTTTCAAAAGAATTTAACGAATTAAAATAAAATATCTTACTACTTCGTCAGCACCATCCGATATTTTACGCAGAGTTTTTACGTTTGAGCTGTGAATCGATGGAAGTTGCACTACTGCAGGGGCTGGCAGGGTCGACGAGCGATTAGCCGGGGGCTTAGCTGTTTCGGACTTATTTCTTTCCCGAATCGCTGAAATTAAAACCGATTTTACCACTAAATATTTCGATTCGAAGGCCTCGAATTCTGGTTCAGGGTCGATGTACCCATCTACATCCAGGAATTCATACATCCCCTCTTGAGAAGTATGCAATTTCACCCACTTCTTCCAACTTTTCAACGCGAACTTGAAGAGCTTCTACGGTAGTGATTTCAGTAATTTGCTCCGAAAAGGTAGCTAATCTAGTCAACGAACCTTTTAGATTAGCACGGGACGAACGCAAAGCTACGAAATTGTTCTTTTTAGTGGGCACATTTACGCGAATGAATGTTTTATGAATTGTCTTTATACACGAGGTGATCGAAGCGTACGAATATGTTCATATATGTATGTATACACCAAAGTAGTTACATACAGTAGTGGTGGTCATTGAAATAGAGACATCTATCTGCTACTAGGAAAAACCTACATTTTTCGAATTTCTTCTTAGTTTTTGGTGTCGCCGTCTAGCGGACAGATTCTGTACATTGTTAACATATGCAAGCATAAACAATTACCGCTATATCGTTTGTCAGCTGTGTGGAAAAATGAATTTTTATGTTAAAGTGTCAATTTGGTGTGGTCAGAAAAATAGAGCCAGAAGTGATTTTAGATTTTTGCTAACTACAAAGTGTTCTAAAAACGTTTCGTATCAAGTCAATTCAAAAGGTAATTAAGAAATCTACTTCAGCAATTTAAGTTTGCTTTATTTTCGAAACAAATTTTAATAGCTATGGGTCGAAAAACTCATTGTACTTCTACTTAGCGAGCAAAGGTTTTGGTATTGCGAAATTAAGCCAAATCTCAACGGCAAATTGCTAAAATCATTGGGAGGTCCAAAAAGATAGATGGTGGAAAACGTCTTTAAAGCAAAGGAGAATGCGGAAAATCGAGGTGCAAAGCGGAAACCACACTACAAGTCGATCGAAGAATTGTTCGTGCCGCGAAATCAGATCCCTTTAAGTCTTCTCACAACATAAAAACAGAGCTTGATCTTTCAATAAGTGAAAGAACTGTTCGACGAAGACTGCAGGAGTCTAACCTCAATAATAGAGTGGCGAGAAAGGTTCCACTCCTATGTAAACGACACGTCAAGGCGCGTTTACAATTTGCAAATGACCACCTCCAATGGACAGGGCCAGAAGCAAATAAAAAGTGGAGAAATGTTTTATGGAGTGACGAAACAAAGATAAATTTAATCGGGTCTGATGGCAGAAAATACGGGAGACGTCCTCCGAATCAAGAATTTTCACCGAAATACACAAAAAATGTGTAAAACATGGAGGTGGGAACATCAAGCTTTGGGGATCATTCTCCTGGTATGGGATTGGTCTAATATACTGGATAAAGGAAGGACCAGCATGAATATGTCAACATTCTTGAGACTGTGATGTTGCCTTATGCCGAGGAGAACATGCCTTTAAGATGGACATTTCAGCGGGATAATGATCCAAAACATACTTCGAGAAAGGCAAAGAATTTCTTCGAGGATCATAACCTGACTATAATGTCTTGGCCAGCTCAATCACCCGACCTAAATCCGATTGAGAACTTATGGCAAGAACTCAAGACCGCAATTGGCAAGCATCACATTAGCAACGCGACAGAATTGTGGGACGTTGTGCAAAAAGAATGGTCAGATATTTCCATCCAGCAATGTCAGTCTTTAGTTGACTCAATGCCGAGACGTTGTGAAGCAGTCATCAAAAATAAAGGTTTTGCAACCAAATATTGATTATTAGCTTCCAACAAAACTTTTCTCGCGAAGTTATTGCCCGTGATATATCAAAAAGGTAAACTGGCTCTATTTCATTGGCCAGGCTCTATTTCATTGACCATCCTACTTTTCTAATTTTTTTATTTGTTTTCAGGTCACTTTTTCGTCTATCAATTACTCTTCCTTTCTAATTAAATAAAGTACATTATATTTAAGTTTTGCTGCAGTAGTTTTTTCTTGTCGTTCTATCTCTTTAACTATGGTTTTTGTAGAATGTAAGGGTAAGACAGATTGGCTCTATTTTAATGACCACCACTGTATGTATATAGCCCACGTGTTAATGTTATTCACTTTGTAATATTGAACTGCAAGTTATCACGAGGTCGAACAAATGTACATACTGTAATATGCGAGCTACGGCTCGAGTAGATAAAACGTTATTCTGTGAGATTATTTCTTTATTTTCTAGCCTAAAGAACAACTCAAGTTCACACTATACTGTTCTTCGCAAATTCTTTCGTTACAAGGTCTCTTTCATCTCAAATCACTTTATCTCATTTCAATTACTTAATTCACAAATCCAAACTAATTACTTCTTTTTGTTAACTCTCAACTTTCAATTTATCACAAAATTACAACTTCGCCTATTACCACTTTTCCAATCTCTTCGTGCGGTTCGAAACCCAACTGCCCCTGCCTCGATCGCCATCTGTTCTTATATAGTCGCATTTCTGATAGCCAGAAACTTCTAGCAAATTCTTCGACCACTGGAACGAGAAAATTCTGATGTAATAATTCCAAGATGACAGCTGCAGCCAATAATCTCTTGTGGTTATAATTCTCTCTTAATTCCGCGACGTCGTCTTAGACATAATCTTTCTCTATCCGTGGACACGAACCTCGAATATGTTATTATGTTACACTGCCCCCCTCTTAGACTTGTTCGTCCCGAACAAGTGCGTCATCACTTCGGCCATTGAATCGACTCAGTCGGTCCACATGAACCACTTTCATTTTGGCCCTTGGTCCTCGCTGGATGCGGTAGACAACATCGTTGATGCGGGTTACTATTCTGTAGGAATCCTCCCAGTTCTGCTGCAATTTAGGTGATTTCCCGTTTTGGCGATGGGGATTATACAGCCACACTAGGTCTCCTTCCTGGAATCCTGACGTTGTTGCCTTGGCATCATACCTGGTCTTCATGCGGTCGCTCGTTATCTTAATCTGGCTTCTGGTCCTTTGGTGTATGTCCCTAAGCTTTTCCCTAAGGTCCGCCACGTACTCTTCTTCATTTCAGGGCTCATCGGTAGGATGACCGAGCTATTCCACCAAACAAGATTTCGAACGGCGTATGTTGAGTAGTGCTATGCACGGCACTTCTATAGGCCATCAAAAACAAGGGAATCTGTCGGTCCCAATCCCGTTGGTAGTCACCTACGACCTTCGGGAGATGTTCGTCCAAAGTCCTATTGAAACGCTCCACCATACCGTCCGAAATTAAAACCGATTTTACCACTAAATATTTCGATTCGAAGTCCTCGAATTCTGGTTCAGGGTCGACGTACCCATCTACATCCAGGAATTCATACATCCCCTCTTGAGAAGTATGCAATTTCACCCACTTCTTCCAACTTTTCAACGCGAACTTGAAGAGCTTCTACGGTAGTGATTTCGGTAATTTGCTCCGAAAAGGTAGCTAATCTAGTCAACGAACCTTTTAGATTAGCACGGGACGAACGCAAAGCTACGAAATTGTTCTTTTTAGTGGGCACATTTACGCGAATGAATGTTTTATGAATTGTCTTTAAACACGAGGTGATCGAAGCGTACGAATATGTTCATATATGTATGTATACACCAAAGTAGTTACATACAGTAGTGGTGGTCATTGAAATAGAGACATCTATCTGCTACTAGGAAAAACCTACATTTTTCGAATTTCTTCTTAGTTTTTGGTGTCGCCGTCTAGCGGACAGATTCTGTACATTGTTAACATATGCAAGCATAAACAATTACCGCTATATCGTTTGTCAGCTGTGTGGAAAAATGAATTTTTATGTTAAAGTGTCAATTTGGTGTGGTCAGAAAAATAGAGCCAGAAGTGATTTTAGATTTTTGCTAACTACAAAGTGTTCTAAAAACGTTTCGTATCAAGTCAATTCAAAAGGTAATTAAGAAATCTACTTCAGCAATTTAAGTTTGCTTTATTTTCGAAACAAATTTTAATAGCTATGGGTCGAAAAACTCATTGTACTTCTACTTAGCGAGCAAAGGTTTTTGTATTGCGAAATTAAGCCAAATCTCAACGGCAAATAGCTAAAATCATTGGGAGGTCCAAAAAGATAGATGGTGGAAAACGTCTTTAAAGCAAAGGAGAATGCGGAAAATCGAGGTGCAAAGCGGAAAACCACAATGCGAGTCGATCGAAGAATTGTTCGTGCCGCGAAATCAGATCCCTTTAAGTCTTCTCACAACATAAAAACAGAGCTTGATCTTTCAATAAGTGAAAGAACTGTTCGACGAAGACTGCAGGAGTCTAACCTCAATGATAGAGTGGCGAGAAAGGTTCCACTCCTATGTAAACGACACGTCAAGGCGCGTTTACAATTTGCAAATGACCACCTCCAATGGACAGGGCCAGAAGCAAATAAAAAGTGGAGAAATGTTTTATGGAGTGACGAAACAAAGATAAATTTAATCGGGTCTGATGGCAGAAAATACGGGAGACGTCCTCCGAATCAAGAATTTTCACCGAAATACACAAAAAAATGTGTAAAACATGGAGGTGGGAACATCAAGCTTTGGGGATCATTCTCCTGGTATGGGATTGGTCTAATATACTGGATAAAGGAAGGACCAGCATGAATATGTCAACATTCTTGAGACTGTGATGTTGCCTTATGCCGAGGAGAACATGCCTTTAAGATGGACATTTCAGCGGGATAATGATCCAAAACATACTTCGAGAAAGGCAAAGAATTTCTTCGAGGATCATAACCTGACTATAATGTCTTGGCCAGCTCAATCACCCGACCTAAATCCGATTGAGAACTTATGGCAAGAACTCAAGACCGCAATTGGCAAGCATCACATTAGCAACGCGACAGAATTGTGGGACGTTGTGCAAAAAGAATGGTCAGATATTTCCATCCAGCAATGTCAGTCTTTAGTTGACTCAATGCCGAGACGTTGTGAAGCAGTCATCAAAAATAAAGGTTTTGCAACCAAATATTGATTATTAGCTTCCAACAAAACTTTTCTCGCGAAGTTATTGCCCGTGATATATCAAAAAGGTAAACTGGCTCTATTTCATTGGCCAGGCTCTATTTCATTGACCATCCTACTTTTCTAATTTTTTTTTGTTTTCAGGTCACTTTTTCGTCTATCAATTACTCTTCCTTTCTAATTAAATAAAGTACATTATATTTAAGTTTTGCTGCAGTAGTTTTTTCTTGTCGTCCTATCTCTTTAACTATGGTTTTTGTAGAATGTAAGGGTAAGACAGATTGGCTCTATTTCAATGACCACCACTGTATGTATATAGCCCACGTGTTAATTTTATTCACTTTGTAATATTGAACTGCAAGTTATCACGAGGTCGAACAAATAACAAATGTACATACTGTAATATGCGAGCTACGGCTCGAGTAGATAAAACGTTATTCTGTGAGATTATTTCTTTATTTTCTAGCCTAAAGAACAACTCAAGTTCACACTATACTGTTCTTCGCAAATTCTTTCGTTACAAGGTCTCTTTCATCTCAAATCATTTTTTCTCATTTCAATTACTTAATTCACAAATCCAAACTAATTACTTCTTTTTGTTAACTCTCAACTTTCAATTTATCACAAAATTACAACTTCGCCTATTACCACTTTTCCAATCTCTTCGTGCGGTTCAAAACCCAACTGCCCCTGCCTCGATCGCTATCTGTTCTTATATAGTCGCATTTCTGATAGCCAGAAACTTCTAGCAAATTCTTCGACCACTGGAACGAGAAAATTCTGATGTAATAATTCCAAGATGACAGCTGCAGCCAATAATCTCTTGTGGTTATAATTCTCTCTTAATTCCGCGACGTCGTCTTAGACATAATCTTTCTCTATCCGTGGACACGAACCTCGAATATGTTATTATGTTACACTGCCCCCCTCTTAGACTTGTTCGTCCCGAACAAGTGCGTCATCACTTCGGCCATTGAATCGACTCAGTCGGTCCACATGAACCACTTTCATTTTGGCCCTTGGTCCTCGCTGGATGCGGTAGACAACATCGTTGATGCGGGTTACTATTCTGTAGGAATCCTCCCAGTTCTGCTGCAATTTAGGTGATTTCCCGTTTTGGCGATGGGGATTATACAGCCACACTAGATCTCCTTCCTGGAATCCTGACGTTGTTGCCTTGGCATCATACCTGGTCTTCATGCGGTCGCTCGTTATCTTAATCTGGCTTCTGGTCCTTTGGTGTATGTCCCTAAGCTTTTCCCTAAGGTCCGCCACGTACTCTTCTTCATTTCTGGGCTCATCGGTAGGGGATCCAAATTTCACCTCACTGGGTAACCGAGCTATTCCACCAAACAAGATTTCGAACGGCGTATGTTGAGTAGTGCTATGCACGGCACTTCTATAGGCCATCAAAAACAAGGGAATCTGTCGGTCCCAATCCCGTTGGTAGTCACCTACGACCTTCAGGAGATGTTCGTCCAAAGTCCTATTGAAACGCTCCACCATACCGTCCGAAATTAAAACCGATTTTACCACTAAATATTTCGATTCGAAGTCCTCGAATTCTGGTTCAGGGTCGACGTACCCATCTACATCCAGGAATTCATACATCCCCTCTTGAGAAGTATGAAATTTCACCCACTTCTTCCAACTTTTCAACGCGAACTTGAAGAGCTTCTACGGTAGTGATTTCAGTAATTTGCTCCGAAAAGGTAGCTAATCTAGTCAACGAACCTTTTAGATTAGCACGGGACGAACGTAAAGCTACGAAATTGTTCTTTTTAGTGGGCACATTTACGCGAATGAATGTTTTATGAATTGTCTTTAAACACGAGGTGATCGAAGCGTACGAATATGTTCATATATGTATGTATACACCAAAGTAGTTACATACAGTAGTGGTGGTCATTGAAATAGAGACATCTATCTGCTACTAGGAAAAACCTACATTTTTCGAATTTCTTCTTAGTTTTTGGTGTCGCCGTCTAGCGGACAGATTCTGTACATTGTTAACATATGCAAGCATAAACAATTACCGCTATATCGTTTGTCAGCTGTGTGGAAAAATGAATTTTTATGTTAAAGTGTCAATTTGGTGTGGTCAGAAAAATAGAGCCAGAAGTGATTTTAGATTTTTGCTAACTACAAAGTGTTCTAAAAACGTTTCGTATCAAGTCAATTCAAAAGGTAATTAAGAAATCTACTTCAGCAATTTAAGTTTGCTTTATTTTCGAAACAAATTTTAATAGCTATGGGTCGAAAAACTCATTGTACTTCTACTTAGCGAGCAAAGGTTTTGGTATTGCGAAATTAAGCCAAATCTCAACGGCAAATAGCTAAAATCATTGGGAGGTCCAAAAAGATAGATGGTGGAAAACGTCTTTAAAGCAAAGGAGAATGCGGAAAATCGAGGTGCAAAGCGGAAAACCACAATGCGAGTCGATCGAAGAATTGTTCGTGCCGCGAAATCAGATCCCTTTAAGTCTTCTCACAACATAAAAACAGAGCTTGATCTTTCAATAAGTGAAAGAACTGTTCGACGAAGACTGCAGGAGTCTAACCTCAATGATAGAGTGGCGAGAAAGGTTCCACTCCTATGTAAACGACACGTCAAGGCGCGTTTACAATTTGCAAATGACCACCTCCAATGGACAGGGCCAGAAGCAAATAAAAAGTGGAGAAATGTTTTATGGAGTGACGAAACAAAGATAAATTTAATCGGGTCTGATGGCAGAAAATACGGGAGACGTCCTCCGAATCAAGAATTTTCACCGAAATACACAAAAAAATGTGTAAAACATGGAGGTGGGAACATCAAGCTTTGGGGATCATTCTCCTGGTATGGGATTGGTCTAATATACTGGATAAAGGAAGGACCAGCATGAATATGTCAACATTCTTGAGACTGTGATGTTGCCTTATGCCGAGGAGAACATGCCTTTAAGATGGACATTTCAGCGGGATAATGATCCAAAACATACTTCGAGAAAGGCAAAGAATTTCTTCGAGGATCATAACCTGACTATAATGTCTTGGCCAGCTCAATCACCCGACCTAAATCCGATTGAGAACTTATGGCAAGAACTCAAGACCGCAATTGGCAAGCATCACATTAGCAACGCGACAGAATTGTGGGACGTTGTGCAAAAAGAATGGTCAGATATTTCCATCCAGCAATGTCAGTCTTTAGTTGACTCAATGCCGAGACGTTGTGAAGCAGTCATCAAAAATAAAGGTTTTGCAACCAAATATTGATTATTAGCTTCCAACAAAACTTTTCTCGCGAAGTTATTGCCCGTGATATATCAAAAAGGTAAACTGGCTCTATTTCATTGGCCAGGCTCTATTTCATTGACCATCCTACTTTTCTAATTTTTTTTTGTTTTCAGGTCACTTTTTCGTCTATCAATTACTCTTCCTTTCTAATTAAATAAAGTACATTATATTTAAGTTTTGCTGCAGTAGTTTTTTCTTGTCGTTCTATCTCTTTAACTATGGTTTTTGTAGAATGTAAGGCTAAGACAGAATGGCTCTATTTCAATGACCACCACTGTATGTATATAGCCCACGTGTTAATTTTATTCACTTTGTAATATTGAACTGCAAGTTATCACGAGGTCGAACAAATGTACATACTGTAATATGCGAGCTACGGCTCGAGTAGATAAAACGTTATTCTGTGAGATTATTTCTTTATTTTCTAGCCTAAAGAACAACTCAAGTTCACACTATACTGTTCTTCGCAAATTCTTTCGTTACAAGGTCTCTTTCATCTCAAATCATTTTATCTCATTTCAATTACTTAATTCACAAATCCAAACTAATTACTTCTTTTTGTTAACTCTCAACTTTCAATTTATCACAAAATTACAACTTCGCCTATTACCACTTTTCCAATCTCTTCGTGCGGTTCAAAACCCAACTGCCCCTGCCTCGATCGCCATCTGTTCTTATATAGTCGCATTTCTGATAGCCAGAAACTTCTAGCAAATTCTTCGACCACTGGAACGAGAAAATTCTGATGTAATAATTCCAAGATGACAGCTGCAGCCAATAATCTCTTGTGGTTATAATTCTCTCTTAATTCCGCGACGTCGTCTTAGACATAATCTTTCTCTATCCGTGGACACGAACCTCGAATATGTTATTATGTTACACTGCCCCCCTCTTAGACTTGTTCGTCCCGAACAAGTGCGTCATCACTTCGGCCATTGAATCGACTCAGTCGGTCCACATGAACCACTTTCATTTTGGCCCTTGGTCCTCGCTGGATGCGGTAGACAACATCGTTGATGCGGGTTACTATTCTGTAGGAATCCTCCCAGTTCTGCTGCAATTTAGGTGATTTCCCGTTTTGGCGATGGGGATTATACAGCCACACTAGATCTCCTTCCTGGAATCCTGACGTTGTTGCCTTGGCATCATACCTGGTCTTCATGCGGTCGCTCGTTATCTTAATCTGGCTTCTGGTCCTTTGGTGTATGTCCCTAAGCTTTTCCCTAAGGTCCGCCACGTACTCTTCTTCATTTCTGGGCTCATCGGTAGGGGATCCAAATTTCACCTCACTGGGTAACCGAGCTATTCCACCAAACAAGATTTCGAACGGCGTATGTTGAGTAGTGCTATGCACGGCACTTCTATAGGCCATCAAAAACAAGGGAATCTGTCGGTCCCAATCCCGTTGGTAGTCACCTACGACCTTCGGGAGATGTTCGTCCAAAGTCCTATTGAAACGCTCCACCATACCGTCCGAAATTAAAACCGATTTTACCACTAAATATTTCGATTCGAAGTCCTCGAATTCTGGTTCAGGGTCGACGTACCCATCTACATCCAGGAATTCATACATCCCCTCTTGAGAAGTATGAAATTTCACCCACTTCTTCCAACTTTTCAACGCGAACTTGAAGAGCTTCTACGGTAGTGATTTCAGTAATTTGCTCCGAAAAGGTAGCTAATCTAGTCAACGAACCTTTTAGATTAGCACGGGACGAACGTAAAGCTACGAAATTGTTCTTTTTAGTGGGCACATTTACGCGAATGAATGTTTTATGAATTGTCTTTAAACACGAGGTGATCGAAGCGTACGAATATGTTCATATATGTATGTATACACCAAAGTAGTTACATACAGTAGTGGTGGTCATTGAAATAGAGACATCTATCTGCTACTAGGAAAAACCTACATTTTTCGAATTTCTTCTTAGTTTTTGGTGTCGCCGTCTAGCGGACAGATTCTGTACATTGTTAACATATGCAAGCATAAACAATTACCGCTATATCGTTTGTCAGCTGTGTGGAAAAATGAATTTTTATGTTAAAGTGTCAATTTGGTGTGGTCAGAAAAATAGAGCCAGAAGTGATTTTAGATTTTTGCTAACTACAAAGTGTTCTAAAAACGTTTCGTATCAAGTCAATTCAAAAGGTAATTAAGAAATCTACTTCAGCAATTTAAGTTTGCTTTATTTTCGAAACAAATTTTAATAGCTATGGGTCGAAAAACTCATTGTACTTCTACTTAGCGAGCAAAGGTTTTGGTATTGCGAAATTAAGCCAAATCTCAACGGCAAATAGCTAAAATCATTGGGAGGTCCAAAAAGATAGATGGTGGAAAACGTCTTTAAAGCAAAGGAGAATGCGGAAAATCGAGGTGCAAAGCGGAAAACCACAATGCGAGTCGATCGAAGAATTGTTCGTGCCGCGAAATCAGATCCCTTTAAGTCTTCTCACAACATAAAAACAGAGCTTGATCTTTCAATAAGTGAAAGAACTGTTCGACGAAGACTGCAGGAGTCTAACCTCAATGATAGAGTGGCGAGAAAGGTTCCACTCCTATGTAAACGACACGTCAAGGCGCGTTTACAATTTGCAAATGACCACCTCCAATGGACAGGGCCAGAAGCAAATAAAAAGTGGAGAAATGTTTTATGGAGTGACGAAACAAAGATAAATTTAATCGGGTCTGATGGCAGAAAATACGGGAGACGTCCTCCGAATCAAGAATTTTCACCGAAATACACAAAAAAATGTGTAAAACATGGAGGTGGGAACATCAAGCTTTGGGGATCATTCTCCTGGTATGGGATTGGTCTAATATACTGGATAAAGGAAGGACCAGCATGAATATGTCAACATTCTTGAGACTGTGATGTTGCCTTATGCCGAGGAGAACATGCCTTTAAGATGGACATTTCAGCGGGATAATGATCCAAAACATACTTCGAGAAAGGCAAAGAATTTCTTCGAGGATCATAACCTGACTATAATGTCTTGGCCAGCTCAATCACCCGACCTAAATCCGATTGAGAACTTATGGCAAGAACTCAAGACCGCAATTGGCAAGCATCACATTAGCAACGCGACAGAATTGTGGGACGTTGTGCAAAAAGAATGGTCAGATATTTCCATCCAGCAATGTCAGTCTTTAGTTGACTCAATGCCGAGACGTAGTGAAGCAGTCATCAAAAATAAAGGTTTTGCAACCAAATATTGATTATTAGCTTCCAACAAAACTTTTCTCGCGAAGTTATTGCCCGTGATATATCAAAAAGGTAAACTGGCTCTATTTCATTGGCCAGGCTCTATTTCATTGACCATCCTACTTTTCTAATTTTTTTTTGTTTTCAGGTCACTTTTTCGTCTATCAATTACTCTTCCTTTCTAATTAAATAAAGTACATTATATTTAAGTTTTGCTGCAGTAGTTTTTTCTTGTCGTTCTATCTCTTTAACTATGGTTTTTGTAGAATGTAAGGGTAAGACAGAATGGCTCTATTTCAATGACCACCACTGTATGTATATAGCCCACGTGTTAATTTTATTCACTTTGTAATATTGAACTGCAAGTTATCACGAGGTCGAACAAATGTACATACTGTAATATGCGAGCTACGGCTCGAGTAGATAAAACGTTATTCTGTGAGATTATTTCTTTATTTTCTAGCCTAAAGAACAACTCAAGTTCACACTATACTGTTCTTCGCAAATTCTTTCGTTACAAGGTCTCTTTCATCTCAAATCATTTTATCTCATTTCAATTACTTAATTCACAAATCCAAACTAATTACTTCTTTTTGTTAACTCTCAACTTTCAATTTATCACAAAATTACAACTTCGCCTATTACCACTTTTCCAATCTCTTCGTGCGGTTCAAAACCCAACTGCCCCTGCCTCGATCGCCATCTGTTCTTATATAGTCGCATTTCTGATAGCCAGAAACTTCTAGCAAATTCTTCGACCACTGGAACGAGAAAATTCTGATGTAATAATTCCAAGATGACAGCTGCAGCCAATAATCTCTTGTGGTTATAATTCTCTCTTAATTCCGCGACGTCGTCTTAGACATAATCTTTCTCTATCCGTGGACACGAACCTCGAATATGTTATTATGTTACACTGCCCCCCTCTTAGACTTGTTCGTCCCGAACAAGTGCGTCATCACTTCGGCCATTGAATCGACTCAGTCGGTCCACATGAACCACTTTCATTTTGGCCCTTGGTCCTCGCTGGATGCGGTAGACAACATCGTTGATGCGGGTTACTATTCTGTAGGAATCCTCCCAGTTCTGCTGCAATTTAGGTGATTTCCCGTTTTGGCGATGGGGATTATACAGCCACACTAGATCTCCTTCCTGGAATCCTGACGTTGTTGCCTTGGCATCATACCTGGTCTTCATGCGGTCGCTCGTTATCTTAATCTGGCTTCTGGTCCTTTGGTGTATGTCCCTAAGCTTTTCCCTAAGGTCCGCCACGTACTCTTCTTCATTTCTGGGCTCATCGGTAGGGGATCCAAATTTCACCTCACTGGGTAACCGAGCTATTCCACCAAACAAGATTTCGAACGGCGTATGTTGAGTAGTGCTATGCACGGCACTTCTATAGGCCATCAAAAACAAGGGAATCTGTCGGTCCCAATCCCGTTGGTAGTCACCTACGACCTTCGGGAGATGTTCGTCCAAAGTCCTATTGAAACGCTCCACCATACCGTCCGAAATTAAAACCGATTTTACCACTAAATATTTCGATTCGAAGTCCTCGAATTCTGGTTCAGGGTCGACGTACCCATCTACATCCAGGAATTCATACATCCCCTCTTGAGAAGTATGAAATTTCACCCACTTCTTCCAACTTTTCAACGCGAACTTGAAGAGCTTCTACGGTAGTGATTTCAGTAATTTGCTCCGAAAAGGTAGCTAATCTAGTCAACGAACCTTTTAGATTAGCACGGGACGAACGTAAAGCTACGAAATTGTTCTTTTTAGTGGGCACATTTACGCGAATGAATGTTTTATGAATTGTCTTTAAACACGAGGTGATCGAAGCGTACGAATATGTTCATATATGTATGTATACACCAAAGTAGTTACATACAGTAGTGGTGGTCATTGAAATAGAGACATCTATCTGCTACTAGGAAAAACCTACATTTTTCGAATTTCTTCTTAGTTTTTGGTGTCGCCGTCTAGCGGACAGATTCTGTACATTGTTAACATATGCAAGCATAAACAATTACCGCTATATCGTTTGTCAGCTGTGTGGAAAAATGAATTTTTATGTTAAAGTGTCAATTTGGTGTGGTCAGAAAAATAGAGCCAGAAGTGATTTTAGATTTTTGCTAACTACAAAGTGTTCTAAAAACGTTTCGTATCAAGTCAATTCAAAAGGTAATTAAGAAATCTACTTCAGCAATTTAAGTTTGCTTTATTTTCGAAACAAATTTTAATAGCTATGGGTCGAAAAACTCATTGTACTTCTACTTAGCGAGCAAAGGTTTTGGTATTGCGAAATTAAGCCAAATCTCAACGGCAAATAGCTAAAATCATTGGGAGGTCCAAAAAGATAGATGGTGGAAAACGTCTTTAAAGCAAAGGAGAATGCGGAAAATCGAGGTGCAAAGCGGAAAACCACAATGCGAGTCGATCGAAGAATTGTTCGTGCCGCGAAATCAGATCCCTTTAAGTCTTCTCACAACATAAAAACAGAGCTTGATCTTTCAATAAGTGAAAGAACTGTTCGACGAAGACTGCAGGAGTCTAACCTCAATGATAGAGTGGCGAGAAAGGTTCCACTCCTATGTAAACGACACGTCAAGGCGCGTTTACAATTTGCAAATGACCACCTCCAATGGACAGGGCCAGAAGCAAATAAAAAGTGGAGAAATGTTTTATGGAGTGACGAAACAAAGATAAATTTAATCGGGTCTGATGGCAGAAAATACGGGAGACGTCCTCCGAATCAAGAATTTTCACCGAAATACACAAAAAAATGTGTAAAACATGGAGGTGGGAACATCAAGCTTTGGGGATCATTCTCCTGGTATGGGATTGGTCTAATATACTGGATAAAGGAAGGACCAGCATGAATATGTCAACATTCTTGAGACTGTGATGTTGCCTTATGCCGAGGAGAACATGCCTTTAAGATGGACATTTCAGCGGGATAATGATCCAAAACATACTTCGAGAAAGGCAAAGAATTTCTTCGAGGATCATAACCTGACTATAATGTCTTGGCCAGCTCAATCACCCGACCTAAATCCGATTGAGAACTTATGGCAAGAACTCAAGACCGCAATTGGCAAGCATCACATTAGCAACGCGACAGAATTGTGGGACGTTGTGCAAAAAGAATGGTCAGATATTTCCATCCAGCAATGTCAGTCTTTAGTTGACTCAATGCCGAGACGTAGTGAAGCAGTCATCAAAAATAAAGGTTTTGCAACCAAATATTGATTATTAGCTTCCAACAAAACTTTTCTCGCGAAGTTATTGCCCGTGATATATCAAAAAGGTAAACTGGCTCTATTTCATTGGCCAGGCTCTATTTCATTGACCATCCTACTTTTCTAATTTTTTTTTGTTTTCAGGTCACTTTTTCGTCTATCAATTACTCTTCCTTTCTAATTAAATAAAGTACATTATATTTAAGTTTTGCTGCAGTAGTTTTTTCTTGTCGTTCTATCTCTTTAACTATGGTTTTTGTAGAATGTAAGGGTAAGACAGAATGGCTCTATTTCAATGACCACCACTGTATGTATATAGCCCACGTGTTAATTTTATTCACTTTGTAATATTGAACTGCAAGTTATCACGAGGTCGAACAAATGTACATACTGTAATATGCGAGCTACGGCTCGAGTAGATAAAACGTTATTCTGTGAGATTATTTCTTTATTTTCTAGCCTAAAGAACAACTCAAGTTCACACTATACTGTTCTTCGCAAATTCTTTCGTTACAAGGTCTCTTTCATCTCAAATCATTTTATCTCATTTCAATTACTTAATTCACAAATCCAAACTAATTACTTCTTTTTGTTAACTCTCAACTTTCAATTTATCACAAAATTACAACTTCGCCTATTACCACTTTTCCAATCTCTTCGTGCGGTTCGAAACCCAACTGCCCCTGCCTCGATCGCCATCTGTTCTTATATAGTCGCATTTCTGATAGCCAGAAACTTCTAGCAAATTCTTCGACCACTGGAACGAGAAAATTCTGATGTAATAATTCCAAGATGACAGCTGCAGCCAATAATCTCTTGTGGTTATAATTCTCTCTTAATTCCGCGACGTCGTCTTAGACATAATCTTTCTCTATCCGTGGACACGAACCTCGAATATGTTATTATGTTACACTGCCCCCCTCTTAGACTTGTTCGTCCCGAACAGCCACACTAGATCTCCTTCCTGGAATCCTGACGTTGTTGCCTTGGCATCATACCTGGTCTTCATGCGGTCGCTCGTTATCTTAATCTGGCTTCTGGTCCTTTGGTGTATGTCCCTAAGCTTTTCCCTAAGGTCCGCCACGTACTCTTCTTCATTTCTGGGCTCATCGGTAGGGGATCCAAATTTCACCTCACTGGGTAACCGAGCTATTCCACCAAACAAGATTTCGAACGGCGTATGTTGAGTAGTGCTATGCACGGCACTTCTATAGGCCATCAAAAACAAGGGAATCTGTCGGTCCCAATCCCGTTGGTAGTCACCTACGACCTTCGGGAGATGTTCGTCCAAAGTCCTATTGAAACGCTCCACCATACCGTCCGAAATTAAAACCGATTTTACCACTAAATATTTCTATTCGAAGTCCTCGAATTCTGGTTCAGGGTCGACGTACCCATCTACATCCAGGAATTCATACATCCCCTCTTGAGAAGTATGAAATTTCACCCACTTCTTCCAACTTTTCAACTCGAACTTGAAGAGCTTCTACGGTAGTGATTTCAGTAATTTGCTCCGAAAAGGTAGCTAATCTAGTCAACGAACCTTTTAGATTAGCACGGGACGAACGTAAAGCTACGAAATTGTTCTTTTTAGTGGGCACATTTACGCGAATGAATGTTTTATGAATTGTCTTTAAACACGAGGTGATCGAAGCGTACGAATATGTTCATATATGTATGTATACACCAAAGTAGTTACATACAGTAGTGGTGGTCATTGAAATAGAGACATCTATCTGCTACTAGGAAAAACCTACATTTTTCGAATTTCTTCTTAGTTTTTGGTATCGCCGTCTAGCGGACAGATTCTGTACATTGTTAACATATGCAAGCATAAACAATTACCGCTATATCGTTTGTCAGCTGTGTGGAAAAATGAATTTTTATGTTAAAGTGTCAATTTGGTGTGGTCAGAAAAATAGAGCCAGAAGTGATTTTAGATTTTTGCTAACTACAAAGTGTTCTAAAAACGTTTCGTATCAAGTCATTTCAAAAGGTAATTAAGAAATCTACTTCAGCAATTTAAGTTTGCTTTATTTTCGAAACAAATTTTAATAGCTATGGGTCGAAAAACTCATTGTACTTCTACTTAGCGAGCAAAGGTTTTTGTATTGCGAAATTAAGCCAAATCTCAACGGCAAATAGCTAAAATCATTGGGAGGTCCAAAAAGATAGATGGTGGAAAACGTCTTTAAAGCAAAGGAGAATGCGAAAAATCGAGGTGCAAAGCGGAAAACCACAATGCGAGTCGATCGAAGAATTGTTCGTGCCGCGAAATCAGATCCCTTTAAGTCTTCTCACAACATAAAAACAGAGCTTGATCTTTCAATAAGTGAAAGAACTGTTCGACGAAGACTGCAGGAGTCTAACCTCAATGATAGAGTGGCGAGAAAGGTTCCACTCCTATGTAAACGACACGTCAAGGCGCGTTTACAATTTGCAAATGACCACCTCCAATGGACAGGGCCAGAAGCAAATAAAAAGTGGAGAAATGTTTTATGGAGTGACGAAACAAAGATAAATTTAATCGGGTCTGATGGCAGAAAATACGGGAGACGTCCTCCGAATCAAGAATTTTCACCGAAATACACAAAAAAATGTGTAAAACATGGAGGTGGGAACATCAAGCTTTGGGGATCATTCTCCTGGTATGGGATTGGTCCAATATACTGGATAAAGGAAGGACCAGCATGAATATGTCAACATTCTTGAGACTGTGATGTTGTCTTATGCCGAGGAGAACATGCCTTTAAGATGGACATTTCAGCGGGATAATGATCCAAAACATACTTCGAGAAAGGCAAAGAATTTCTTCGAGGATCATAACCTGACTATAATGTCTTGGCCAGCTCAATCACCCGACCTAAATCCGATTGAGAACTTATGGCAAGAACTCAAGACCGCAATTGGCAAGCATCACATTAGCAACGCGACAGAATTGTGGGACGTTGTGCAAAAAGAATGGTCAGATATTTCCATCCAGCAATGTCAGTCTTTAGTTGACTCAATGCCGAGACGTTGTGAAGCAGTCATCAAAAATAAAGGTTTTGCAACCAAATATTGATTATTAGCTTCCAACAAAACTTTTCTCGCGAAGTTATTGCCCGTGATATATCAAAAAGGTAAACTGGCTCTATTTCATTGGCCAGGCTCTATTTCATTGACCATCCTACTTTTCTAATTTTTTTTTGTTTTCAGGTCACTTTTTCGTCTATCAATTACTCTTCCTTTCTAATTAAATAAAGTACATTATATTTAAGTTTTGCTGCAGTAGTTTTTTCTTGTCGTTCTATCTCTTTAACTATGGTTTTTGTAGAATGTAAGGGTAAGACAGAATGGCTCTATTTCAATGACCACCACTGTATGTATATAGCCCACGTGTTAATTTTATTCACTTTGTAATATTGAACTGCAAGTTATCACGAGGTCGAACAAATGTACATACTGTAATATGCGAGCTACGGCTCGAGTAGATAAAACGTTATTCTGTGAGATTATTTCTTTATTTTCTAGCCTAAAGAACAACTCAAGTTCACACTATACTGTTCTTCGCAAATTCTTTCGTTACAAGGTCTCTTTCATCTCAAATCATTTTATCTCATTTCAATTACTTAATTCACAAATCCAAACTAATAACTTCTTTTTGTTAACTCTCAACTTTCAATTTATCACAAAATTACAACTTCGCCTATTACCACTTTTCCAATCTCTTCGTGCGGTTCGAAACCCAACTGCCCCTGCCTCGATCGCCATCTGTTCTTATATAGTCGCATTTCTGATAGCCAGAAACTTCTAGCAAATTCTTCGACCACTGGAACGAGAAAATTCTGATGTAATAATTCCAAGATGACAGCTGCAGCCAATAATCTCTTGTGGTTATAATTCTCTCTTAATTCCGCGACGTCGTCTTAGACATAATCTTTCTCTATCCGTGGACACGAACCTCGAATATGTTATTATGTTACACTGCCCCCCTCTTAGACTTGTTCGTCCCGAACAGCCACACTAGATCTCCTTCCTGGAATCCTGACGTTGTTGCCTTGGCATCATACCTGGTCTTCATGCGGTCGCTCGTTATCTTAATCTGGCTTCTGGTCCTTTGGTATATGTCCCTAAGCTTTTCCCTAAGGTCCGCCACGTACTCTTCTTCATTTCTGGGCTCATCGGTAGGGGATCCAAATTTCACCTCACTGGGTAACCGAGCTATTCCACCAAACAAGATTTCGAACGGCGTATGTTGAGTAGTGCTATGCACGGCACTTCTATAGGCCATCAAAAACAAGGGAATCTGTCGGCCCCAATCCCGTTGGTAGTCACCTACGACCTTCGGGAGATGTTCGTCCAAAGTCCTATTGAAACGCTCCACCATACCGTCCGAAATTAAAACCGATTTTACCACTAAATATTTCGATTCGAAGTCCTCGAATTCTGGTTCAGGGTCGACGTACCCATCTACATCCAGGAATTCATACATCCCCTCTTGAGAAGTATGAAATTTCACCCACTTCTTCCAACTTTTCAACTCGAACTTGAAGAGCTTCTACGGTAGTGATTTCAGTAATTTGCTCCGAAAAGGTAGCTAATCTAGTCAACGAACCTTTTAGATTAGCACGGGACGAACGCAAAGCTACTAAATTGTTCTTTTTAGTGGGCACATTTACGCGAATGAATGTTTTATGAATTGTCTTTAAACACGAGGTGATCGAAGCGTACGAATATGTTCATATATGTATGTATACACCAAAGTAGTTACATACAGTAGTGGTGGTCATTGAAATAGAGACATCTATCTGCTACTAGGAAAAACCTACATTTTTCGAATTTCTTCTTAGTTTTTGGTGTCGCCGTCTAGCGGACAGATTCTGTACATTGTTAACATATGCAAGCATAAACAATTACCGCTATATCGTTTGTCAGCTGTGTGGAAAAATGAATTTTTATGTTAAAGTGTCAATTTGGTGTGGTCAGAAAAATAGAGCCAGAAGTGATTTTAGATTTTTGCTAACTACAAAGTGTTCTAAAAACGTTTCGTATCAAGTCAATTCAAAAGGTAATTAAGAAATCTACTTCAGCAATTTAAGTTTGCTTTATTTTCGAAACAAATTTTAATAGCTATGGGTCGAAAAACTCATTGTACTTCTACTTAGCGAGCAAAGGTTTTTGTATTGCGAAATTAAGCCAAATCTCAACGGCAAATAGCTAAAATCATTGGGAGGTCCAAAAAGATAGATGGTGGAAAACGTCTTTAAAGCAAAGGAGAATGCGGAAAATCGAGGTGCAAAGCGGAAAACCACAATGCGAGTCGATCGAAGAATTGTTCGTGCCGCGAAATCAGATCCCTTTAAGTCTTCTCACAACATAAAAACAGAGCTTGATCTTTCAATAAGTGAAAGAACTGTTCGACGAAGACTGCAGGAGTCTAACCTCAATGATAGAGTGGCGAGAAAGGTTCCACTCCTATGTAAACGACACGTCAAGGCGCGTTTACAATTTGCAAATGACCACCTCCAATGGACAGGGCCAGAAGCAAATAAAAAGTGGAGAAATGTTTTATGGAGTGACGAAACAAAGATAAATTTAATCGGGTCTGATGGCAGAAAATACGGGAGACGTCCTCCGAATCAAGAATTTTCACCGAAATACACAAAAAAATGTGTAAAACATGGAGGTGGGAACATCAAGCTTTGGGGATCATTCTCCTGGTATGGGATTGGTCCAATATACTGGATAAAGGAAGGACCAGCATGAATATGTCAACATTCTTGAGACTGTGATGTTGCCTTATGCCGAGGAGAACATGCCTTTAAGATGGACATTTCAGCGGGATAATGATCCAAAACATACTTCGAGAAAGGCAAAGAATTTCTTCGAGGATCATAACCTGACTATAATGTCTTGGCCAGCTCAATCACCCGACCTAAATCCGATTGAGAACTTATGGCAAGAACTCAAGACCGCAATTGGCAAGCATCACATTAGCAACGCGACAGAATTGTGGGACGTTGTGCAAAAAGAATGGTCAGATATTTCCATCCAGCAATGTCAGTCTTTAGTTGACTCAATGCCGAGACGTAGTGAAGCAGTCATCAAAAATAAAGGTTTTGCAACCAAATATTGATTATTAGCTTCCAACAAAACTTTTCTCGCGAAGTTATTGCCCGTGATATATCAAAAAGGTAAACTGGCTCTATTTCATTGGCCAGGCTCTATTTCATTGACCATCCTACTTTTCTAATTTTTTTTTGTTTTCAGGTCACTTTTTCGTCTATCAATTACTCTTCCTTTCTAATTAAATAAAGTACATTATATTTAAGTTTTGCTGCAGTAGTTTTTTCTTGTCGTTCTATCTCTTTAACTATGGTTTTTGTAGAATGTAAGGGTAAGACAGAATGGCTCTATTTCAATGACCACCACTGTATGTATATAGCCCACGTGTTAATTTTATTCACTTTGTAATATTGAACTGCAAGTTATCACGAGGTCGAACAAATAACAAATGTACATACTGTAATATGCGAGCTACGGCTCGAGTAGATAAAACGTTATTCTGTGAGATTATTTCTTTATTTTCTAGCCTAAAGAACAACTCAAGTTCACACTATACTGTTCTTCGCAAATTCTTTCGTTACAAGGTCTCTTTCATCTCAAATCATTTTATCTCATTTCAATTACTTAATTCACAAATCCAAACTAATTACTTCTTTTTGTTAACTCTCAACTTTCAATTTATCACAAAATTACAACTTCGCCTATTACCACTTTTCCAATCTCTTCGTGCGGTTCAAAACCCAACTGCCCCTGCCTCGATCGCCATCTGTTCTTATATAGTCGCATTTCTGATAGCCAGAAACTTCTAGCAAATTCTTCGACCACTGGAACGAGAAAATTCTGATGTAATAATTCCAAGATGACAGCTGCAGCCAATAATCTCTTGTGGTTATAATTCTCTCTTAATTCCGCGACGTCGTCTTAGACATAATCTTTCTCTATCCGTGGACACGAACCTCGAATATGTTATTATGTTACACTGCCCCCCTCTTAGACTTGTTCGTCCCGAACAAGTGCGTCATCACTTCGGCCATTGAATCGACTCAGTCGGTCCACATGAACCACTTTCATTTTGGCCCTTGGTCCTCGCTGGATGCGGTAGACAACATCGTTGATGCGGGTTACTATTCTGTAGGAATCCTCCCAGTTCTGCTGCAATTTAGGTGATTTCCCGTTTTGGCGATGGGGATTATACAGCCACACTAGATCTCCTTCCTGGAATCCTGACGTTGTTGCCTTGGCATCATACCTGGTCTTCATGCGGTCGCTCGTTATCTTAATCTGGCTTCTGGTCCTTTGGTGTATGTCCCTAAGCTTTTCCCTAAGGTCCGCCACGTACTCTTCTTCATTTCTGGGCTCATCGGTAGGGGATCCAAATTTCACCTCACTGGGTAACCGAGCTATTCCACCAAACAAGATTTCGAACGGCGTATGTTGAGTAGTGCTATGCACGGCACTTCTATAGGCCATCAAAAACAAGGGAATCTGTCGGTCCCAATCCCGTTGGTAGTCACCTACGACCTTCGGGAGATGTTCGTCCAAAGTCCTATTGAAACGCTCCACCATACCGTCCGAAATTAAAACCGATTTTACCACTAAATATTTCGATTCGAAGTCCTCGAATTCTGGTTCAGGGTCGACGTACCCATCTACATCCAGGAATTCATACATCCCCTCTTGAGAAGTATGAAATTTCACCCACTTCTTCCAACTTTTCAACGCGAACTTGAAGAGCTTCTACGGTAGTGATTTCAGTAATTTGCTCCGAAAAGGTAGCTAATCTAGTCAACGAACCTTTTAGATTAGCACGGGACGAACGTAAAGCTACGAAATTGTTCTTTTTAGTGGGCACATTTACGCGAATGAATGTTTTATGAATTGTCTTTAAACACGAGGTGATCGAAGCGTACGAATATGTTCATATATGTATGTATACACCAAAGTAGTTACATACAGTAGTGGTGGTCATTGAAATAGAGACATCTATCTGCTACTAGGAAAAACCTACATTTTTCGAATTTCTTCTTAGTTTTTGGTGTCGCCGTCTAGCGGACAGATTCTGTACATTGTTAACATATGCAAGCATAAACAATTACCGCTATATCGTTTGTCAGCTGTGTGGAAAAATGAATTTTTATGTTAAAGTGTCAATTTGGTGTGGTCAGAAAAATAGAGCCAGAAGTGATTTTAGATTTTTGCTAACTACAAAGTGTTCTAAAAACGTTTCGTATCAAGTCAATTCAAAAGGTAATTAAGAAATCTACTTCAGCAATTTAAGTTTGCTTTATTTTCGAAACAAATTTTAATAGCTATGGGTCGAAAAACTCATTGTACTTCTACTTAGCGAGCAAAGGTTTTTGTATTGCGAAATTAAGCCAAATCTCAACGGCAAATAGCTAAAATCATTGGGAGGTCCAAAAAGATAGATGGTGGAAAACGTCTTTAAAGCAAAGGAGAATGCGGAAAATCGAGGTGCAAAGCGGAAAACCACAATGCGAGTCGATCGAAGAATTGTTCGTGCCGCGAAATCAGATCCCTTTAAGTCTTCTCACAACATAAAAACAGAGCTTGATCTTTCAATAAGTGAAAGAACTGTTCGACGAAGACTGCAGGAGTCTAACCTCAATGATAGAGTGGCGAGAAAGGTTCCACTCCTATGTAAACGACACGTCAAGGCGCGTTTACAATTTGCAAATGACCACCTCCAATGGACAGGGCCAGAAGCAAATAAAAAGTGGAGAAATGTTTTATGGAGTGACGAAACAAAGATAAATTTAATCGGGTCTGATGGCAGAAAATACGGGAGACGTCCTCCGAATCAAGAATTTTCACCGAAATACACAAAAAAATGTGTAAAACATGGAGGTGGGAACATCAAGCTTTGGGGATCATTCTCCTGGTATGGGATTGGTCCAATATACTGGATAAAGGAAGGACCAGCATGAATATGTCAACATTCTTGAGACTGTGATGTTGTCTTATGCCGAGGAGAACATGCCTTTAAGATGGACATTTCAGCGGGATAATGATCCAAAACATACTTCGAGAAAGGCAAAGAATTTCTTCGAGGATCATAACCTGACTATAATGTCTTGGCCAGCTCAATCACCCGACCTAAATCCGATTGAGAACTTATGGCAAGAACTCAAGACCGCAATTGGCAAGCATCACATTAGCAACGCGACAGAATTGTGGGACGTTGTGCAAAAAGAATGGTCAGATATTTCCATCCAGCAATGTCAGTCTTTAGTTGACTCAATGCCGAGACGTTGTGAAGCAGTCATCAAAAATAAAGGTTTTGCAACCAAATATTGATTATTAGCTTCCAACAAAACTTTTCTCGCGAAGTTATTGCCCGTGATATATCAAAAAGGTAAACTGGCTCTATTTCATTGGCCAGGCTCTATTTCATTGACCATCCTACTTTTCTAATTTTTTTTTGTTTTCAGGTCACTTTTTCGTCTATCAATTACTCTTCCTTTCTAATTAAATAAAGTACATTATATTTAAGTTTTGCTGCAGTAGTTTTTTCTTGTCGTTCTATCTCTTTAACTATGGTTTTTGTAGAATGTAAGGGTAAGACAGAATGGCTCTATTTCAATGACCACCACTGTATGTATATAGCCCACGTGTTAATTTTATTCACTTTGTAATATTGAACTGCAAGTTATCACGAGGTCGAACAAATGTACATACTGTAATATGCGAGCTACGGCTCGAGTAGATAAAACGTTATTCTGTGAGATTATTTCTTTATTTTCTAGCCTAAAGAACAACTCAAGTTCACACTATACTGTTCTTCGCAAATTCTTTCGTTACAAGGTCTCTTTCATCTCAAATCATTTTATCTCATTTCAATTACTTAATTCACAAATCCAAACTAATAACTTCTTTTTGTTAACTCTCAACTTTCAATTTATCACAAAATTACAACTTCGCCTATTACCACTTTTCCAATCTCTTCGTGCGGTTCGAAACCCAACTGCCCCTGCCTCGATCGCCATCTGTTCTTATATAGTCGCATTTCTGATAGCCAGAAACTTCTAGCAAATTCTTCGACCACTGGAACGAGAAAATTCTGATGTAATAATTCCAAGATGACAGCTGCAGCCAATAATCTCTTGTGGTTATAATTCTCTCTTAATTCCGCGACGTCGTCTTAGACATAATCTTTCTCTATCCGTGGACACGAACCTCGAATATGTTATTATGTTACACTGCCCCCCTCTTAGACTTGTTCGTCCCGAACAGCCACACTAGATCTCCTTCCTGGAATCCTGACGTTGTTGCCTTGGCATCATACCTGGTCTTCATGCGGTCGCTCGTTATCTTAATCTGGCTTCTGGTCCTTTGGTGTATGTCCCTAAGCTTTTCCCTAAGGTCCGCCACGTACTCTTCTTCATTTCTGGGCTCATCGGTAGGGGATCCAAATTTCACCTCACTGGGTAACCGAGCTATTCCACCAAACAAGATTTCGAACGGCGTATGTTGAGTAGTGCTATGCACGGCACTTCTATAGGCCATCAAAAACAAGGGAATCTGTCGGTCCCAATCCCGTTGGTAGTCACCTACGACCTTCGGGAGATGTTCGTCCAAAGTCCTATTGAAACGCTCCACCATACCGTCCGAAATTAAAACCGATTTTACCACTAAATATTTCTATTCGAAGTCCTCGAATTCTGGTTCAGGGTCGACGTACCCATCTACATCCAGGAATTCATACATCCCCTCTTGAGAAGTATGAAATTTCACCCACTTCTTCCAACTTTTCAACTCGAACTTGAAGAGCTTCTACGGTAGTGATTTCAGTAATTTGCTCCGAAAAGGTAGCTAATCTAGTCAACGAACCTTTTAGATTAGCACGGGACGAACGTAAAGCTACGAAATTGTTCTTTTTAGTGGGCACATTTACGCGAATGAATGTTTTATGAATTGTCTTTAAACACGAGGTGATCGAAGCGTACGAATATGTTCATATATGTATGTATACACCAAAGTAGTTACATACAGTAGTGGTGGTCATTGAAATAGAGACATCTATCTGCTACTAGGAAAAACCTACATTTTTCGAATTTCTTCTTAGTTTTTGGTATCGCCGTCTAGCGGACAGATTCTGTACATTGTTAACATATGCAAGCATAAACAATTACCGCTATATCGTTTGTCAGCTGTGTGGAAAAATGAATTTTTATGTTAAAGTGTCAATTTGGTGTGGTCAGAAAAATAGAGCCAGAAGTGATTTTAGATTTTTGCTAACTACAAAGTGTTCTAAAAACGTTTCGTATCAAGTCAATTCAAAAGGTAATTAAGAAATCTACTTCAGCAATTTAAGTTTGCTTTATTTTCGAAACAAATTTTAATAGCTATGGGTCGAAAAACTCATTGTACTTCTACTTAGCGAGCAAAGGTTTTTGTATTGCGAAATTAAGCCAAATCTCAACGGCAAATAGCTAAAATCATTGGGAGGTCCAAAAAGATAGATGGTGGAAAACGTCTTTAAAGCAAAGGAGAATGCGGAAAATCGAGGTGCAAAGCGGAAAACCACAATGCGAGTCGATCGAAGAATTGTTCGTGCCGCGAAATCAGATCCCTTTAAGTCTTCTCACAACATAAAAACAGAGCTTGATCTTTCAATAAGTGAAAGAACTGTTCGACGAAGACTGCAGGAGTCTAACCTCAATGATAGAGTGGCGAGAAAGGTTCCACTCCTATGTAAACGACACGTCAAGGCGCGTTTACAATTTGCAAATGACCACCTCCAATGGACAGGGCCAGAAGCAAATAAAAAGTGGAGAAATGTTTTATGGAGTGACGAAACAAAGATAAATTTAATCGGGTCTGATGGCAGAAAATACGGGAGACGTCCTCCGAATCAAGAATTTTCACCGAAATACACAAAAAAATGTGTAAAACATGGAGGTGGGAACATCAAGCTTTGGGGATCATTCTCCTGGTATGGGATTGGTCCAATATACTGGATAAAGGAAGGACCAGCATGAATATGTCAACATTCTTGAGACTGTGATGTTGTCTTATGCCGAGGAGAACATGCCTTTAAGATGGACATTTCAGCGGGATAATGATCCAAAACATACTTCGAGAAAGGCAAAGAATTTCTTCGAGGATCATAACCTGACTATAATGTCTTGGCCAGCTCAATCACCCGACCTAAATCCGATTGAGAACTTATGGCAAGAACTCAAGACCGCAATTGGCAAGCATCACATTAGCAACGCGACAGAATTGTGGGACGTTGTGCAAAAAGAATGGTCAGATATTTCCATCCAGCAATGTCAGTCTTTAGTTGACTCAATGCCGAGACGTTGTGAAGCAGTCATCAAAAATAAAGGTTTTGCAACCAAATATTGATTATTAGCTTCCAACAAAACTTTTCTCGCGAAGTTATTGCCCGTGATATATCAAAAAGGTAAACTGGCTCTATTTCATTGGCCAGGCTCTATTTCATTGACCATCCTACTTTTCTAATTTTTTTTTGTTTTCAGGTCACTTTTTCGTCTATCAATTACTCTTCCTTTCTAATTAAATAAAGTACATTATATTTAAGTTTTGCTGCAGTAGTTTTTTCTTGTCGTTCTATCTCTTTAACTATGGTTTTTGTAGAATGTAAGGGTAAGACAGAATGGCTCTATTTCAATGACCACCACTGTATGTATATAGCCCACGTGTTAATTTTATTCACTTTGTAATATTGAACTGCAAGTTATCACGAGGTCGAACAAATGTACATACTGTAATATGCGAGCTACGGCTCGAGTAGATAAAACGTTATTCTGTGAGATTATTTCTTTATTTTCTAGCCTAAAGAACAACTCAAGTTCACACTATACTGTTCTTCGCAAATTCTTTCGTTACAAGGTCTCTTTCATCTCAAATCATTTTATCTCATTTCAATTACTTAATTCACAAATCCAAACTAATAACTTCTTTTTGTTAACTCTCAACTTTCAATTTATCACAAAATTACAACTTCGCCTATTACCACTTTTCCAATCTCTTCGTGCGGTTCGAAACCCAACTGCCCCTGCCTCGATCGCCATCTGTTCTTATATAGTCGCATTTCTGATAGCCAGAAACTTCTAGCAAATTCTTCGACCACTGGAACGAGAAAATTCTGATGTAATAATTCCAAGATGACAGCTGCAGCCAATAATCTCTTGTGGTTATAATTCTCTCTTAATTCCGCGACGTCGTCTTAGACATAATCTTTCTCTATCCGTGGACACGAACCTCGAATATGTTATTATGTTACACTGCCCCCCTCTTAGACTTGTTCGTCCCGAACAGCCACACTAGATCTCCTTCCTGGAATCCTGACGTTGTTGCCTTGGCATCATACCTGGTCTTCATGCGGTCGCTCGTTATCTTAATCTGGCTTCTGGTCCTTTGGTATATGTCCCTAAGCTTTTCCCTAAGGTCCGCCACGTACTCTTCTTCATTTCTGGGCTCATCGGTAGGGGATCCAAATTTCACCTCACTGGGTAACCGAGCTATTCCACCAAACAAGATTTCGAACGGCGTATGTTGAGTAGTGCTATGCACGGCACTTCTATAGGCCATCAAAAACAAGGGAATCTGTCGGCCCCAATCCCGTTGGTAGTCACCTACGACCTTCGGGAGATGTTCGTCCAAAGTCCTATTGAAACGCTCCACCATACCGTCCGAAATTAAAACCGATTTTACCACTAAATATTTCGATTCGAAGTCCTCGAATTCTGGTTCAGGGTCGACGTACCCATCTACATCCAGGAATTCATACATCCCCTCTTGAGAAGTATGAAATTTCACCCACTTCTTCCAACTTTTCAACGCGAACTTGAAGAGCTTCTACGGTAGTGATTTCAGTAATTTGCTCCGAAAAGGTAGCTAATCTAGTCAACGAACCTTTTAGATTAGCACGGGACGAACGCAAAGCTACTAAATTGTTCTTTTTAGTGGGCACATTTACGCGAATGAATGTTTTATGAATTGTCTTTAAACACGAGGTGATCGAAGCGTACGAATATGTTCATATATGTATGTATACACCAAAGTAGTTACATACAGTAGTGGTGGTCATTGAAATAGAGACATCTATCTGCTACTAGGAAAAACCTACATTTTTCGAATTTCTTCTTAGTTTTTGGTGTCGCCGTCTAGCGGACAGATTCTGTACATTGTTAACATATGCAAGCATAAACAATTACCGCTATATCGTTTGTCAGCTGTGTGGAAAAATGAATTTTTATGTTAAAGTGTCAATTTGGTGTGGTCAGAAAAATAGAGCCAGAAGTGATTTTAGATTTTTGCTAACTACAAAGTGTTCTAAAAACGTTTCGTATCAAGTCAATTCAAAAGGTAATTAAGAAATCTACTTCAGCAATTTAAGTTTGCTTTATTTTCGAAACAAATTTTAATAGCTATGGGTCGAAAAACTCATTGTACTTCTACTTAGCGAGCAAAGGTTTTTGTATTGCGAAATTAAGCCAAATCTCAACGGCAAATAGCTAAAATCATTGGGAGGTCCAAAAAGATAGATGGTGGAAAACGTCTTTAAAGCAAAGGAGAATGCGGAAAATCGAGGTGCAAAGCGGAAAACCACAATGCGAGTCGATCGAAGAATTGTTCGTGCCGCGAAATCAGATCCCTTTAAGTCTTCTCACAACATAAAAACAGAGCTTGATCTTTCAATAAGTGAAAGAACTGTTCGACGAAGACTGCAGGAGTCTAACCTCAATGATAGAGTGGCGAGAAAGGTTCCACTCCTATGTAAACGACACGTCAAGGCGCGTTTACAATTTGCAAATGACCACCTCCAATGGACAGGGCCAGAAGCAAATAAAAAGTGGAGAAATGTTTTATGGAGTGACGAAACAAAGATAAATTTAATCGGGTCTGATGGCAGAAAATACGGGAGACGTCCTCCGAATCAAGAATTTTCACCGAAATACACAAAAAAATGTGTAAAACATGGAGGTGGGAACATCAAGCTTTGGGGATCATTCTCCTGGTATGGGATTGGTCCAATATACTGGATAAAGGAAGGACCAGCATGAATATGTCAACATTCTTGAGACTGTGATGTTGCCTTATGCCGAGGAGAACATGCCTTTAAGATGGACATTTCAGCGGGATAATGATCCAAAACATACTTCGAGAAAGGCAAAGAATTTCTTCGAGGATCATAACCTGACTATAATGTCTTGGCCAGCTCAATCACCCGACCTAAATCCGATTGAGAACTTATGGCAAGAACTCAAGACCGCAATTGGCAAGCATCACATTAGCAACGCGACAGAATTGTGGGACGTTGTGCAAAAAGAATGGTCAGATATTTCCATCCAGCAATGTCAGTCTTTAGTTGACTCAATGCCGAGACGTAGTGAAGCAGTCATCAAAAATAAAGGTTTTGCAACCAAATATTGATTATTAGCTTCCAACAAAACTTTTCTCGCGAAGTTATTGCCCGTGATATATCAAAAAGGTAAACTGGCTCTATTTCATTGGCCAGGCTCTATTTCATTGACCATCCTACTTTTCTAATTTTTTTTTGTTTTCAGGTCACTTTTTCGTCTATCAATTACTCTTCCTTTCTAATTAAATAAAGTACATTATATTTAAGTTTTGCTGCAGTAGTTTTTTCTTGTCGTTCTATCTCTTTAACTATGGTTTTTGTAGAATGTAAGGGTAAGACAGAATGGCTCTATTTCAATGACCACCACTGTATGTATATAGCCCACGTGTTAATTTTATTCACTTTGTAATATTGAACTGCAAGTTATCACGAGGTCGAACAAATGTACATACTGTAATATGCGAGCTACGGCTCGAGTAGATAAAACGTTATTCTGTGAGATTATTTCTTTATTTTCTAGCCTAAAGAACAACTCAAGTTCACACTATACTGTTCTTCGCAAATTCTTTCGTTACAAGGTCTCTTTCATCTCAAATCATTTTATCTCATTTCAATTACTTAATTCACAAATCCAAACTAATTACTTCTTTTTGTTAACTCTCAACTTTCAATTTATCACAAAATTACAACTTCGCCTATTACCACTTTTCCAATCTCTTCGTGCGGTTCAAAACCCAACTGCCCCTGCCTCGATCGCCATCTGTTCTTATATAGTCGCATTTCTGATAGCCAGAAACTTCTAGCAAATTCTTCGACCACTGGAACGAGAAAATTCTGATGTAATAATTCCAAGATGACAGCTGCAGCCAATAATCTCTTGTGGTTATAATTCTCTCTTAATTCCGCGACGTCGTCTTAGACATAATCTTTCTCTATCCGTGGACACGAACCTCGAATATGTTATTATGTTACACTGCCCCCCTCTTAGACTTGTTCGTCCCGAACAAGTGCGTCATCACTTCGGCCATTGAATCGACTCAGTCGGTCCACATGAACCACTTTCATTTTGGCCCTTGGTCCTCGCTGGATGCGGTAGACAACATCGTTGATGCGGGTTACTATTCTGTAGGAATCCTCCCAGTTCTGCTGCAATTTAGGTGATTTCCCGTTTTGGCGATGGGGATTATACAGCCACACTAGATCTCCTTCCTGGAATCCTGACGTTGTTGCCTTGGCATCATACCTGGTCTTCATGCGGTCGCTCGTTATCTTAATCTGGCTTCTGGTCCTTTGGTGTATGTCCCTAAGCTTTTCCCTAAGGTCCGCCACGTACTCTTCTTCATTTCTGGGCTCATCGGTAGGGGATCCAAATTTCACCTCACTGGGTAACCGAGCTATTCCACCAAACAAGATTTCGAACGGCGTATGTTGAGTAGTGCTATGCACGGCACTTCTATAGGCCATCAAAAACAAGGGAATCTGTCGGTCCCAATCCCGTTGGTAGTCACCTACGACCTTCGGGAGATGTTCGTCCAAAGTCCTATTGAAACGCTCCACCATACCGTCCGAAATTAAAACCGATTTTACCACTAAATATTTCGATTCGAAGTCCTCGAATTCTGGTTCAGGGTCGACGTACCCATCTACATCCAGGAATTCATACATCCCCTCTTGAGAAGTATGAAATTTCACCCACTTCTTCCAACTTTTCAACGCGAACTTGAAGAGCTTCTACGGTAGTGATTTCAGTAATTTGCTCCGAAAAGGTAGCTAATCTAGTCAACGAACCTTTTAGATTAGCACGGGACGAACGTAAAGCTACGAAATTGTTCTTTTTAGTGGGCACATTTACGCGAATGAATGTTTTATGAATTGTCTTTAAACACGAGGTGATCGAAGCGTACGAATATGTTCATATATGTATGTATACACCAAAGTAGTTACATACAGTAGTGGTGGTCATTGAAATAGAGACATCTATCTGCTACTAGGAAAAACCTACATTTTTCGAATTTCTTCTTAGTTTTTGGTGTCGCCGTCTAGCGGACAGATTCTGTACATTGTTAACATATGCAAGCATAAACAATTACCGCTATATCGTTTGTCAGCTGTGTGGAAAAATGAATTTTTATGTTAAAGTGTCAATTTGGTGTGGTCAGAAAAATAGAGCCAGAAGTGATTTTAGATTTTTGCTAACTACAAAGTGTTCTAAAAACGTTTCGTATCAAGTCAATTCAAAAGGTAATTAAGAAATCTACTTCAGCAATTTAAGTTTGCTTTATTTTCGAAACAAATTTTAATAGCTATGGGTCGAAAAACTCATTGTACTTCTACTTAGCGAGCAAAGGTTTTGGTATTGCGAAATTAAGCCAAATCTCAACGGCAAATAGCTAAAATCATTGGGAGGTCCAAAAAGATAGATGGTGGAAAACGTCTTTAAAGCAAAGGAGAATGCGGAAAATCGAGGTGCAAAGCGGAAAACCACAATGCGAGTCGATCGAAGAATTGTTCGTGCCGCGAAATCAGATCCCTTTAAGTCTTCTCACAACATAAAAACAGAGCTTGATCTTTCAATAAGTGAAAGAACTGTTCGACGAAGACTGCAGGAGTCTAACCTCAATGATAGAGTGGCGAGAAAGGTTCCACTCCTATGTAAACGACACGTCAAGGCGCGTTTACAATTTGCAAATGACCACCTCCAATGGACAGGGCCAGAAGCAAATAAAAAGTGGAGAAATGTTTTATGGAGTGACGAAACAAAGATAAATTTAATCGGGTCTGATGGCAGAAAATACGGGAGACGTCCTCCGAATCAAGAATTTTCACCGAAATACACAAAAAAATGTGTAAAACATGGAGGTGGGAACATCAAGCTTTGGGGATCATTCTCCTGGTATGGGATTGGTCTAATATACTGGATAAAGGAAGGACCAGCATGAATATGTCAACATTCTTGAGACTGTGATGTTGCCTTATGCCGAGGAGAACATGCCTTTAAGATGGACATTTCAGCGGGATAATGATCCAAAACATACTTCGAGAAAGGCAAAGAATTTCTTCGAGGATCATAACCTGACTATAATGTCTTGGCCAGCTCAATCACCCGACCTAAATCCGATTGAGAACTTATGGCAAGAACTCAAGACCGCAATTGGCAAGCATCACATTAGCAACGCGACAGAATTGTGGGACGTTGTGCAAAAAGAATGGTCAGATATTTCCATCCAGCAATGTCAGTCTTTAGTTGACTCAATGCCGAGACGTAGTGAAGCAGTCATCAAAAATAAAGGTTTTGCAACCAAATATTGATTATTAGCTTCCAACAAAACTTTTCTCGCGAAGTTATTGCCCGTGATATATCAAAAAGGTAAACTGGCTCTATTTCATTGGCCAGGCTCTATTTCATTGACCATCCTACTTTTCTAATTTTTTTTTGTTTTCAGGTCACTTTTTCGTCTATCAATTACTCTTCCTTTCTAATTAAATAAAGTACATTATATTTAAGTTTTGCTGCAGTAGTTTTTTCTTGTCGTTCTATCTCTTTAACTATGGTTTTTGTAGAATGTAAGGGTAAGACAGAATGGCTCTATTTCAATGACCACCACTGTATGTATATAGCCCACGTGTTAATTTTATTCACTTTGTAATATTGAACTGCAAGTTATCACGAGGTCGAACAAATGTACATACTGTAATATGCGAGCTACGGCTCGAGTAGATAAAACGTTATTCTGTGAGATTATTTCTTTATTTTCTAGCCTAAAGAACAACTCAAGTTCACACTATACTGTTCTTCGCAAATTCTTTCGTTACAAGGTCTCTTTCATCTCAAATCATTTTATCTCATTTCAATTACTTAATTCACAAATCCAAACTAATTACTTCTTTTTGTTAACTCTCAACTTTCAATTTATCACAAAATTACAACTTCGCCTATTACCACTTTTCCAATCTCTTCGTGCGGTTCGAAACCCAACTGCCCCTGCCTCGATCGCCATCTGTTCTTATATAGTCGCATTTCTGATAGCCAGAAACTTCTAGCAAATTCTTCGACCACTGGAACGAGAAAATTCTGATGTAATAATTCCAAGATGACAGCTGCAGCCAATAATCTCTTGTGGTTATAATTCTCTCTTAATTCCGCGACGTCGTCTTAGACATAATCTTTCTCTATCCGTGGACACGAACCTCGAATATGTTATTATGTTACACTGCCCCCCTCTTAGACTTGTTCGTCCCGAACAGCCACACTAGATCTCCTTCCTGGAATCCTGACGTTGTTGCCTTGGCATCATACCTGGTCTTCATGCGGTCGCTCGTTATCTTAATCTGGCTTCTGGTCCTTTGGTGTATGTCCCTAAGCTTTTCCCTAAGGTCCGCCACGTACTCTTCTTCATTTCTGGGCTCATCGGTAGGGGATCCAAATTTCACCTCACTGGGTAACCGAGCTATTCCACCAAACAAGATTTCGAACGGCGTATGTTGAGTAGTGCTATGCACGGCACTTCTATAGGCCATCAAAAACAAGGGAATCTGTCGGTCCCAATCCCGTTGGTAGTCACCTACGACCTTCGGGAGATGTTCGTCCAAAGTCCTATTGAAACGCTCCACCATACCGTCCGAAATTAAAACCGATTTTACCACTAAATATTTCTATTCGAAGTCCTCGAATTCTGGTTCAGGGTCGACGTACCCATCTACATCCAGGAATTCATACATCCCCTCTTGAGAAGTATGAAATTTCACCCACTTCTTCCAACTTTTCAACTCGAACTTGAAGAGCTTCTACGGTAGTGATTTCAGTAATTTGCTCCGAAAAGGTAGCTAATCTAGTCAACGAACCTTTTAGATTAGCACGGGACGAACGTAAAGCTACGAAATTGTTCTTTTTAGTGGGCACATTTACGCGAATGAATGTTTTATGAATTGTCTTTAAACACGAGGTGATCGAAGCGTACGAATATGTTCATATATGTATGTATACACCAAAGTAGTTACATACAGTAGTGGTGGTCATTGAAATAGAGACATCTATCTGCTACTAGGAAAAACCTACATTTTTCGAATTTCTTCTTAGTTTTTGGTATCGCCGTCTAGCGGACAGATTCTGTACATTGTTAACATATGCAAGCATAAACAATTACCGCTATATCGTTTGTCAGCTGTGTGGAAAAATGAATTTTTATGTTAAAGTGTCAATTTGGTGTGGTCAGAAAAATAGAGCCAGAAGTGATTTTAGATTTTTGCTAACTACAAAGTGTTCTAAAAACGTTTCGTATCAAGTCAATTCAAAAGGTAATTAAGAAATCTACTTCAGCAATTTAAGTTTGCTTTATTTTCGAAACAAATTTTAATAGCTATGGGTCGAAAAACTCATTGTACTTCTACTTAGCGAGCAAAGGTTTTTGTATTGCGAAATTAAGCCAAATCTCAACGGCAAATAGCTAAAATCATTGGGAGGTCCAAAAAGATAGATGGTGGAAAACGTCTTTAAAGCAAAGGAGAATGCGGAAAATCGAGGTGCAAAGCGGAAAACCACAATGCGAGTCGATCGAAGAATTGTTCGTGCCGCGAAATCAGATCCCTTTAAGTCTTCTCACAACATAAAAACAGAGCTTGATCTTTCAATAAGTGAAAGAACTGTTCGACGAAGACTGCAGGAGTCTAACCTCAATGATAGAGTGGCGAGAAAGGTTCCACTCCTATGTAAACGACACGTCAAGGCGCGTTTACAATTTGCAAATGACCACCTCCAATGGACAGGGCCAGAAGCAAATAAAAAGTGGAGAAATGTTTTATGGAGTGACGAAACAAAGATAAATTTAATCGGGTCTGATGGCAGAAAATACGGGAGACGTCCTCCGAATCAAGAATTTTCACCGAAATACACAAAAAAATGTGTAAAACATGGAGGTGGGAACATCAAGCTTTGGGGATCATTCTCCTGGTATGGGATTGGTCCAATATACTGGATAAAGGAAGGACCAGCATGAATATGTCAACATTCTTGAGACTGTGATGTTGTCTTATGCCGAGGAGAACATGCCTTTAAGATGGACATTTCAGCGGGATAATGATCCAAAACATACTTCGAGAAAGGCAAAGAATTTCTTCGAGGATCATAACCTGACTATAATGTCTTGGCCAGCTCAATCACCCGACCTAAATCCGATTGAGAACTTATGGCAAGAACTCAAGACCGCAATTGGCAAGCATCACATTAGCAACGCGACAGAATTGTGGGACGTTGTGCAAAAAGAATGGTCAGATATTTCCATCCAGCAATGTCAGTCTTTAGTTGACTCAATGCCGAGACGTTGTGAAGCAGTCATCAAAAATAAAGGTTTTGCAACCAAATATTGATTATTAGCTTCCAACAAAACTTTTCTCGCGAAGTTATTGCCCGTGATATATCAAAAAGGTAAACTGGCTCTATTTCATTGGCCAGGCTCTATTTCATTGACCATCCTACTTTTCTAATTTTTTTTTGTTTTCAGGTCACTTTTTCGTCTATCAATTACTCTTCCTTTCTAATTAAATAAAGTACATTATATTTAAGTTTTGCTGCAGTAGTTTTTTCTTGTCGTTCTATCTCTTTAACTATGGTTTTTGTAGAATGTAAGGGTAAGACAGAATGGCTCTATTTCAATGACCACCACTGTATGTATATAGCCCACGTGTTAATTTTATTCACTTTGTAATATTGAACTGCAAGTTATCACGAGGTCGAACAAATGTACATACTGTAATATGCGAGCTACGGCTCGAGTAGATAAAACGTTATTCTGTGAGATTATTTCTTTATTTTCTAGCCTAAAGAACAACTCAAGTTCACACTATACTGTTCTTCGCAAATTCTTTCGTTACAAGGTCTCTTTCATCTCAAATCATTTTATCTCATTTCAATTACTTAATTCACAAATCCAAACTAATTACTTCTTTTTGTTAACTCTCAACTTTCAATTTATCACAAAATTACAACTTCGCCTATTACCACTTTTCCAATCTCTTCGTGCGGTTCGAAACCCAACTGCCCCTGCCTCGATCGCCATCTGTTCTTATATAGTCGCATTTCTGATAGCCAGAAACTTCTAGCAAATTCTTCGACCACTGGAACGAGAAAATTCTGATGTAATAATTCCAAGATGACAGCTGCAGCCAATAATCTCTTGTGGTTATAATTCTCTCTTAATTCCGCGACGTCGTCTTAGACATAATCTTTCTCTATCCGTGGACACGAACCTCGAATATGTTATTATGTTACACTGCCCCCCTCTTAGACTTGTTCGTCCCGAACAGCCACACTAGATCTCCTTCCTGGAATCCTGACGTTGTTGCCTTGGCATCATACCTGGTCTTCATGCGGTCGCTCGTTATCTTAATCTGGCTTCTGGTCCTTTGGTATATGTCCCTAAGCTTTTCCCTAAGGTCCGCCACGTACTCTTCTTCATTTCTGGGCTCATCGGTAGGGGATCCAAATTTCACCTCACTGGGTAACCGAGCTATTCCACCAAACAAGATTTCGAACGGCGTATGTTGAGTAGTGCTATGCACGGCACTTCTATAGGCCATCAAAAACAAGGGAATCTGTCGGCCCCAATCCCGTTGGTAGTCACCTACGACCTTCGGGAGATGTTCGTCCAAAGTCCTATTGAAACGCTCCACCATACCGTCCGAAATTAAAACCGATTTTACCACTAAATATTTCGATTCGAAGTCCTCGAATTCTGGTTCAGGGTCGACGTACCCATCTACATCCAGGAATTCATACATCCCCTCTTGAGAAGTATGAAATTTCACCCACTTCTTCCAACTTTTCAACGCGAACTTGAAGAGCTTCTACGGTAGTGATTTCAGTAATTTGCTCCGAAAAGGTAGCTAATCTAGTCAACGAACCTTTTAGATTAGCACGGGACGAACGCAAAGCTACTAAATTGTTCTTTTTAGTGGGCACATTTACGCGAATGAATGTTTTATGAATTGTCTTTAAACACGAGGTGATCGAAGCGTACGAATATGTTCATATATGTATGTATACACCAAAGTAGTTACATACAGTAGTGGTGGTCATTGAAATAGAGACATCTATCTGCTACTAGGAAAAACCTACATTTTTCGAATTTCTTCTTAGTTTTTGGTGTCGCCGTCTAGCGGACAGATTCTGTACATTGTTAACATATGCAAGCATAAACAATTACCGCTATATCGTTTGTCAGCTGTGTGGAAAAATGAATTTTTATGTTAAAGTGTCAATTTGGTGTGGTCAGAAAAATAGAGCCAGAAGTGATTTTAGATTTTTGCTAACTACAAAGTGTTCTAAAAACGTTTCGTATCAAGTCAATTCAAAAGGTAATTAAGAAATCTACTTCAGCAATTTAAGTTTGCTTTATTTTCGAAACAAATTTTAATAGCTATGGGTCGAAAAACTCATTGTACTTCTACTTAGCGAGCAAAGGTTTTTGTATTGCGAAATTAAGCCAAATCTCAACGGCAAATAGCTAAAATCATTGGGAGGTCCAAAAAGATAGATGGTGGAAAACGTCTTTAAAGCAAAGGAGAATGCGGAAAATCGAGGTGCAAAGCGGAAAACCACAATGCGAGTCGATCGAAGAATTGTTCGTGCCGCGAAATCAGATCCCTTTAAGTCTTCTCACAACATAAAAACAGAGCTTGATCTTTCAATAAGTGAAAGAACTGTTCGACGAAGACTGCAGGAGTCTAACCTCAATGATAGAGTGGCGAGAAAGGTTCCACTCCTATGTAAACGACACGTCAAGGCGCGTTTACAATTTGCAAATGACCACCTCCAATGGACAGGGCCAGAAGCAAATAAAAAGTGGAGAAATGTTTTATGGAGTGACGAAACAAAGATAAATTTAATCGGGTCTGATGGCAGAAAATACGGGAGACGTCCTCCGAATCAAGAATTTTCACCGAAATACACAAAAAAATGTGTAAAACATGGAGGTGGGAACATCAAGCTTTGGGGATCATTCTCCTGGTATGGGATTGGTCCAATATACTGGATAAAGGAAGGACCAGCATGAATATGTCAACATTCTTGAGACTGTGATGTTGCCTTATGCCGAGGAGAACATGCCTTTAAGATGGACATTTCAGCGGGATAATGATCCAAAACATACTTCGAGAAAGGCAAAGAAGTTCTTCGAGGATCATAACCTGACTATAATGTCTTGGCCAGCTCAATCACCCGACCTAAATCCGATTGAGAACTTATGGCAAGAACTCAAGACCGCAATTGGCAAGCATCACATTAGCAACGCGACAGAATTGTGGGACGTTGTGCAAAAAGAATGGTCAGATATTTCCATCCAGCAATGTCAGTCTTTAGTTGACTCAATGCCGAGACGTTGTGAAGCAGTCATCAAAAATAAAGGTTTTGCAACCAAATATTGACCATCCTACTTTTCTAATTTTTTTTTTGTTTTCAGGTCACTTTTTCGTCTATCAATTACTCTTCCTTTCTAAATAAATAAAGTACATTATATTTAAGTTTTGCTGCAGTAGTTTTTTCTTGTCGTTCTATCTCTTTAACTATGGTTTTTGTAGAATGTAAGGGTAAGACAGAATGGCTCTATTTCAATGACCACCACTGTATGTATATAGCCCACGTGTTAATTTTATTCACTTTGTAATATTGAACTGCAAGTTATCACGACGTCGAACAAATGTACATACTGTAATATGCGAGCTACGGCTCGAGTAGATAAAACGTTATTCTGTGAGATTATTTCTTTATTTTCTAGCCTATAGAACAACACAAGTTCACACTATACTGTTCTTCGCAAATTCTTTCATTACAAGGTCTCTTTCATCTCAAATCACTTTATCTCATTTCAATTACTTAATTCACAAATCCAAACTAATTACTTCTTTTTGTTAACTCTCAACTTTCAATTTATCACAAAATTACAACTTCGCCTATTACCACTTTACCAATCTCTTCGTGCGGTTCGAAACCCAACTGCCCCTGCCTCGATCGCCATCTGTTCTTATATAGTCGCATTTCTGATAGCCAGAAACTTCTAGCAAATTCTTCGACCACTGGAACGAGAAAATTCTGATGTAATAATTCCAAGATGACAGCTGAAGCCAATAATCTCTTGTGGTTATAATTCTCTCTTAATTTCGCGACGTTGTCTTAGACATAATCTTTCTCTATCCGTGGACACGAACCTCGAATATGTTATTATGTTACACTGCCCCCCTCTTAGACTTGTTCGTCCCGAACAAGTGCGTCATCACTTCGGCCATTGAATCGACTCAGTCGGTCCACATGAACCACTTTCATTTTGGCCCTTGGTCCTCGCTGGATGCGGTAGACAACATCGTTGATGCGGGTTACTATTCTGTAGGAATCCTCCCAGTTCTGCTGCAATTTAGGTGATTTCCCGTTTTGGCGATGGGGATTATACAGCCACACTAGATCTCCTTCCTGGAATCCTGACGTTGTTGCCTTGGCATCATACCTGGTCTTCATGCGGTCGCTCGTTATCTTAATCTGGCTTCTGGTCCTTTGGTGTATGTCCCTAAGCTTTTCCCTAAGGTCCGCCACGTACTCTTCTTCATTTCTGGGCTCATCGGTAGGGGATCCAAATTTCACCTCACTGGGTAACCGAGCTATTCCACCAAACAAGATTTCGAACGGCGTATGTTGAGTAGTGCTATGCACGGCACTTCTATAGGCCATCAAAAACAAGGGAATCTGTCGGTCCCAATCCCGTTGGTAGTCACCTACGACCTTCGGGAGATATTCGTCCAAAGTCCTATTGAAACGCTCCACCATACCGTCCGACTGTGGATGAAGCGGGGTTGTTCGTGTCTTATTTGATTCCGAGTAGTTGACACATCTCTTGGAAGATTCTTGACTCGAAGTTCCGCCCTTGGTCAGAATGCAATTCCAAGGGCACACCGAATCTGCTCACCCAATTGTAGACGATCTGCTCCGCCACGGTTCTGGCTTCCTGGTTAGGGATCGGAAACGCTTCCGGCCACTTATTGAAGTAGTCCATTACTACGAGTATATACCGATTACCATTGTCGGTTTCCGGAAAGGGCCCTGCGATGTCAATGGCGATTCGTTCGAAAGGTGCTCCCACGTTGTATTGGTGCATCTTACCTCGAGTTTTTATTCTCGGACCCTGCACACATCGCATTTTCTGCACCAGTCTTCGATATCTTCCTTCGCTTTTAACCAATAAAAACGTGCTCATACCTTTTCTAGCGTCTTATTCACTCCCAAGTGGCTCCGCTATGCATTTCCTGTAACACCTCCTTGACCCTCGTCCGCGGCACGGCAAGCTGCATTACAAATGTCTTTCCGTCGGAGGATTCCCATTTTCTTCTCAGAACACCTTCTTGGACATGGAGGGAGTCCCACTGCGCAAAATATGCCTTTAAGGTCGGGCTTCTGTGAGAGATGTTCTGATGATCCGGTTTCTCCATGTTCTCCTTCCAGGCCAGAATCGGCTCGATATCCGGGTCTTCCTTCTGAGCGTTCCGGATCTCGTCTACGCTCCAGCCGGCGATAGGTTCGGCTCTCAGTCTTTGGATGGCAACCAGCTCCCGTTCTTCCTGACGCGCACAATGTTTACAATCCGTTCTGCATGGTCGCCGGGACAGTGCATCCGCATTAGAGTGGAGTTTTCCTTTGCGATGCTGTATTTCGTAGTCGTAGATTTGCAGCCTTTCGATCCATCTTACGACCTGACCCTCAGGACTCTTGAACTGTAATAGCCATTTTAAAGCTGCATGGTCTGTGCGAAGAACGAACTTCCTCCCATAGAGGTATTTGTGAAAATGCTTCGTTTCCAAGATCAAAGCTAGAAGTTCCCGCCTTGTCACGCAGTAGTTCCTTTCTGGCTTAGAGAGCACCTTGCTGAAGTACGCAACCACCTTCTCTTGGCCATCATGCACCTGGGAGAGTACGGTTCCTACCCCGACATTACTAGCATCTGCATCCACAATGAACGTTTCCCCGGGAGTGGGGTAATCTAGTGTCGGGGCATCGCATAGCCGTTGTTTAAGTGCCTTGAAGCTCTTCTCGCACTCAATTGACCATTTGAATTGTTTTCCCTTTTCCGTCAACTGGTGCAGGCTCTTTGCGATCCCGACAAAATCCTTCACGAACCGTCTGTAGTAGGTGGCTAGGCCGAGGAAGATCCTTAGTTGGTGTTTATCTTTGGGGACTGGCCAGTTTTTCATCGCTTCGACATTCCCTGGATCGATTCTCACTCCTTTTGCTGGAATTATGTGCCCCAAGTACTTGACTTCCGCTCTAAACAGGGCGCACTTCTTGGGGTTGAGTTTCAGGCGGGCACTTCGAAGCCTTTGAAACACATCCCTTAGATTGTCTCGGTGTTGCGCAAACGTTTTTCCTACGACGATGACATCATCCAATTATACCAAACAGGTTTTCCATGTTAACCCTTGCAGGACACATTCCATCAATCAGTCGAAAGTCGCCGGAGCATTGCACAGCCCGAATGGCATTACCGTGAATTGCCATAGCCCATTTCCTGCGGTGAAGGCGGTTTTCTCCCGGTCTTCTGGATGGATCTGTACCTGCCAGTAGCCGCTCTTCAAGTCGAGAGTGGAAAACCATTGGGCTCCTGATAGTGTGTCCAGCGTGTCGTCAATCCGTGGCAGAGGATAGCTGTCTTTCTTGGTGACGTAATTGAGCTGCCGATAGTCCACGCAGAACCGAGTATTGCCATCTTTCTTCTTAACCAGTATAACCGGTGATGCCCACGGACTTTTGGAACTTTCAATCATACCTTCTTTCTCCATTGCCGACACCATCTCTGCAACTTCTGTCTGCTTTGCCAATGGAGGCAGGCTGATGAATTGGTCTAGTATCACCAGTGTCTATTCGATGTTGTACCAGGTGTGTTCGGCCGTATTCTCCGTTCTGTGGGGCAAATACATCAGCGTACTCATTGATAAGATTCTCTGCCATAGTTCGCTGCTCCTGCTTCAGCTCACTGGACTGGAGAATCGTCTCTCTCGTTTCCGCTGTCCAAGGTGATGGGAGAGGTTTTGGAACATCACGTTCAGATATTGTTGCGACGGCGGTAATCGGCGTGCATTTTCCAGTCACCTCCCCTCGCCTTAGTTTGACAGTGTGTAGTCTTGCGTTCAAAACTCTCATTGGAACCATGGTGTTCTTTGGTTCGACTAACGTCTTTCCCACGATGTAGTCTTGAGAATTCTTCTCCGGGTCTGGTTCTACTATGTAGAATCGGTGGCTCCCAAGATCACCTTCCAGCTTCGTCCAAATGATTGTCTCTGAAGACGGCGGCAAAACTTCGTCTTTGCTGATGACTGTTACTTTTATAACACTTTACTGTTATTTGCATCCCGATGTCCAAGATTACTTTATTTGCTTTCATGAAGTCTATTCCGATGATGCACTCGTCGCATATATCTGCCACCAGAAACACATGGGAGAACGTCAGTCCCGCCAGAGTAATCGCAAGACGAACTTCTCCAAACACCTTCGCCATTTCCCCTGTTGCAGTCTTCAGGCAGTAGCTGTTGGTGTTGTGCAGCCAGGCGCTTCTGACGATATCTCTTCTTACAATGGAGGCAGTGGCGCCTGTGTCGATGGTGGCTACGCACTTCTTGTTGATTAGTGCCTCCACTGTCAGGCTCTTGTTACCCCGTATGGTTTGCGAAACTTGAATGGTGGTCCTGGGGGCCTCGATTCCAGTAACCAACTTCTGCCCCGCGAAGTTGGTCCTTACGCATTTCCCGACTGCTGGTTTTGGGAAGTCTGACCGACAGGATGCTTCCTCTCTGCTTCTCCTACTTCCGCAATGTGGACAATTTCCTCGTTTAGGTGCACTTCTGCACTGCCGTTGTAGGTGTCCGGTTTGGTTGCAATTCCAGCAACGGACTTGACTTCCGCGAGCTTTGTCTTCATCCATGACGGCTGTTCTCTGGCATTAGAATTCCACGGCGGACATTTCCCTAACACGGTGTATTCTCTGGTATGCTTGGTCCGCAGCCTTCATTGACAAAGCGAATGCCAATGCCTCGGGGAGTGTTCGCTTTTCAGCCATCTTTACAGCCATTTGCAGTTGTCTGTCCTCTATGGCCTGAATAAAAGCTTCCACCGCCATTTCGTTGATAAGCTCCTCACCGGCTTAGGGTATGAAAGATGGGCTAGTCGCTCTATATCCGCTTGCAACTGTTGGAGCGTTTCCCCCCTTTTCTGGACTCGACTACGCAGCTGAACCCTGTACACCTGCTGCATGTGTTCATCCCCAAACCGCATCTCGATAGCCTGAACCAGAGAGTCGTAATTTTGCTGTTTATCTTCCGGGATGGTCTGCAAGAGCTCCGCAGCTGGACCCCTCAGTGCAAGCGTGAGTGCAATAGACTTCTCTTCATTGTCCCAGCTATTGGTCATTGCGGCCGCTTCGAATTGCCTCTTATAAATTGGCCATGATGTTTGACCATCGAAGATAGGAGGCTGCATCTCCTTTCTTCTAGGACCGTCAGTGGAATATTCCCGTGCTTTCTGTCTCTTCACGTTGCTGAGTTCCTTAGCAAGATTTTCGACTTGCCTTCCTACTCTCTCGAATTGCGTATCCACTTTTTCAAACTGAGTCTCTATCTTCCCGAACTGAGTTTCATGTTTCTCAAAGTTTTCATCGAATCTAGTTTCGACTTTTTCGAGTTGCGTCTCGATTTTCTCTTCGATCGCTTCGAATTTGGATTCCAAGTTCTTGTTTTGCTCATCAAGTTTGCTTTCCAGAGCATCTAGAGAATTCTTTTGTTCGTCCATTGCTTTCTTTTGTTCGTCCAGCTTAAGTTCTAGAGAATTCTTTTGGTCATCGAGCTTAAGTTCCAGAGACTTCTTTTGGTCTTCTATTGCTTTCCTTTGTTCGTCCATGACTGACTTAAGTTGCAGGAGCAGACTTGTTATACCCGGGTCGGCTACTGTACTTGCTGGTTCCTCTTCCACGTGAAACTCTACGTCATGCGGATTTTCACCTTCCTGCTTTATTGCTTCTTCCAGACGAATCAGTAGGGCATCTTTTCCCCCAGTTGTGTCGAGATTCCGCTTACTGAGTTCTGCCTTTAGTTGAATTATAGTTAGTTTTCCCAATTTGCGACCCATTTTGCGCAACTAATTAACACAGAAATGGTTTTTTTTTTTTTTTTTATTGTGCAATTTCACACCACGGAAATAGTTGTTCACAGAATAAGTTTTATCCCACTTCTGACACCGATGTAATATGCGAGCTACGACTCGAGTAGATAAAACGTTATTCTGTGAGAGTTCACACTATACTGTTCTTCGCAAATTCTTTCGTTACAAGGTCTCTTTCATCTCAAATCACTTTATCTCATTTCAATTACTTAATTCACAAATCCAAACTAATTACTTCTTTTTGTTAACTCTCAACTTTCAATTTATCACAAAATTACAACTTCGCCTATTACCACTTTTCCAATCTCTTCGTGCGGTTCGAAACCCAACTGCCCCTGCCTCGATCGCCATCTGTTCTTATATAGTCGCATTTCTGATAGCCAGAAACTTCTAGCAAATTCTTCGACCACTGGAACGAGAAAATTCTGATGTAATAATTCCAAGATGACAGCTGCAGCCAATAATCTCTTGTGGTTATAATTCTCTCTTAATTCCGCGACGTCGTCTTAGACATAATCCTTCTCTATCCGTGGACACGAACCTCGAATGTGTTATTATGTTACAATACATACATGCAAAGCGAATCAAATTACACCTAATGAACTGTTCCCTTACTAATATTCACTATCGATTAAATGCAGTAAAATTTAATCCGGCTCGATTTGGACCAAAAAATGTATGGCAATATCCGAGAAAGAGTCCACGCACACGAATCCAACACCGAAACCCAATGTAGAGAAATCCGAATTGCACGAAATCAAACGAACGATGGCTATGATGGTGTTATATAGGTGTTATACTGAAAATGTGTTAAATCCACGAAAAGATTATGCTCAAACGAAAAGCGAAGGACCAGCACTTGCAGAATGCAAAGGAAAAACGGCGAAACGAGTAAGTGTATATAAAATGCTTATTAGGAGGTACTTATCCCTTTGCTGTTTGAAATCCAAGTGGACGAGAAAAATTATTTTTACAACCAACTGCATATCAGTTATCAAAATCGGAAGACAATAACGTTATGAGTATGGCAATTGAAATCAATGTAAAAAATGAGAGAGAGATCATGACTATTGCAATTAGTTTAGCTGTTGCAAGAAACATAGGGTAATTTTTAACATGTTTAGCAATTACTATAAAAATAAAAATTATACAATGCACCTAAATGAATAATTTCCGATTTAAAATGAAGTTAATATTTTATGATGAAATATTCCAAAACAGGCATATTATCTTATACTCGTAAGGCTCTCCTTGCCGCTAGTAGAGCTAAGCGAACGTCACTCCCACATATTTTACATATTCTGTACAGAAAAAGAACTCCCATAAGCGGACGCGATGCTCTAAAACGGACAATAATTGGTCGAAAATGTTTTTGCTTGAAACAAAAACCTTCCGTAAGTGGACACGTAGCTCTAATATGCGAGCTACCAGGCATGAATGTTCGAATAAAATCGGCGGTTCACTGTTTCATATGCTTACTTCATTTCAGTTGTGTGCTTATTCCTTATTTTGTCGTTTCGAAATAGTTTGATAATCGGATACGACTCAATTTGTTTTTTTTTTTAAATCGACATGTGAGCAATATTCGACTTATCCAATTTAATTATAAACAAAATTGTCTACTTTGTAAAACGTGATTAAAAAAAAAATTACATTTTAATAATCTGGAGTTGCCTTTTGCCTGCCAACGAGCGCACACGCGATCAACCGTCAAGGGCACTCGCGTATACATCAACATCGTTGTGACAAAAAATAAAAAATAAAAAAAATCAAAACCAAATTACTTCCATCTAAAAAAAAAATCAGTCGCGCGCGCCTAATCAAATTCAGTGTAGTGGAAAAAAAAATTAAATAAAATAATTAAATAAAAAAAAAAAAAAAACAGAGAAAAATAGAGAGAGTGTAACATTTAATGCATAGCGGACTGTGAATGTTTATTCGAATAGCGGACCTTAGCTGATTGTCGTTTGGGCATAGCACCTGCGACAGATTGTTTTGGAAAACTATTCTTGGATTTACACTTCACAGTTTTGCTTAGTTACGTCAGAGTTGTGTCTTTTTGTGTTTCTATGTTGTAGTGATGACTAAATTTAGGGTTGATTTTACCAACATTCGTGGGCTTCGAACGAATTTCTTCGATATGTACGCCCACGCCCATTCCCATAAACCAGCTGTTATGACACTAAGCGAAACACAGGTAGTGGAAGAATCTTTCGATTTGAAACTGCCTGGATATAACTTAGTGTCATTATTCTTTCCCCACCATGGCCTCGCCATTTACATCCATAGTGATATTGCTTACCAAGTTCCACCACAGTAGGGCCACTGTTCCAACCCGGAATTTAATTTCAAATGGCTAAAATTCACCGTCCGTAAGCAAATAATTCACTACTGCTTTATATATAGAAGCCCTAGTGCGGACAGCAACTCAACTTTTGACGAATTTGATGCGCTGTCCGATTCCATCACTCGAATTGTCTTCTTGTACCCTTATACTGAAATCGTCATTGCGGGCGATTTCAATATACACAATTCGGATTGGCTTCAACATTCTGTTGAACTTTTAGCTGAGGTAAGCAATTTGACTCAGCTTGTAAATGAGCCTACACGTACACCCCGCGCAACAAAAAAAGCCGCACATGGTAATTTTTAACAAAATGGAAGAAATTTAATAAATGATGACTAATCACTGCGTAGTCACTTGTATTTTTGATATTTAAAATTTAAGTTAACAATTCCCCAATTTGACAATACATTTCGTAGCCTAATTGAAAAAAAGTAATGATCGTGAAGATCAGACTACAAAATATCAGATATTACCCAAGTACTATCAATATACATAAATTAAAAAAAGAGCAACAATTTGAAAAGCAAATTTCTTTTTTCATATTTATATTAACTAAGAAACCTTTTTACATAATTTAAGACTTTCATAATACTAAAAAATGATTCTAGTATTTCGTAGCACCACCCTTCGCCCTAACAACGTCATGAACCGTGTTTGGCATGGAGGCATAGAGATTACCGAGGGAATTGTTATTAATTTCATTGAACCACACTTCTTCAATGATGCTCTTTAGATGCCGCATGGTTTTTGGTTTTTTATCTTGGATCTTCTTTCCCATAAGAGCCCAGACATTTTCGATTTGGTTGAGATCTGGACTGTTTCCCGGCCAAATTAGGGATTCTATTCCTAATTCTTCTTTCAAAGTTTTAATCTGTGGAGGAAATTTAAAAATTAAAATCATAAGATTTTCAAAACACCCATAAATATGAAAAAAAAAAACCTCGAATTACTCACAGATTTTGCTGGGTGGCAAGGTGCTGAATCATCTTGAAAAATTGGTTTTTGATGTTTCTACTGTTATCATTTCCACACTCGGTACAACACCATCTAAGATAATTTGTTTGTACTGCATGGCGTTAACAGTGCCCTCAAGCATAATTAGAGATCCAACTCCGATTGCGGTGATGCATCCCCACACCATAACATAAGGAGAATGTTTTACGGTGTGAGTTATGCATTCGTCGCTGTAGCGTTCCCCTTTTCTACGACGAACTATCTACTTCCCATCCGGTCCGATTAGGTTAAACTTGGACTCATCAGAGAACACCACATTTGACCAATCTTGAACACTCCAGTTTTGCCTTTTCTTAGCCCAGCTAAGGCGCGTTTTCTTCATTTTGCTGGTCAGAAGTGGCTTTTTCGCTGGTCTCCTTGCTAGCAAACCCATCTCGTTGAGACGATTCTGACGCTAACTTCAGCCCCAGTAGCTTCTCGCAGGTCAGCTCTTAACTCCGATGCATTTTTAAACCTGTTTCTTAAGCTTAGCCTCTTCAGTTCCCGGTCCTCCCGAACAGTTGTACATCTCTTCAATCCTGTGCCAATTTTTCTGTCCAGATTGTGATCCCGACGATATTTGTTACAGAATCTTCTTACAGAACTCTCATTGCATCCAATTTGTCGAGCAATTTCACGAAATGACTGATTCTGTTTGGATAAGGCGACGATAACTGCCTTATTTTCTTTACTCAATTGTACCCTTTTAGACATCGCGATATACTCTTTTCACTTTTATTTAAGAAATACAACTGCACGCACTGTTAAATACTGCCAGAATGAATTCCGACACATTCCAAAATGTGCATTACCTAACCCGGAAGCAATAAAATATAATTCGGCGAATCCCTTAAAGGTAATTAGCGCAAAAAAAATGGAAAACCCGTATGCGGCTTTTTTTGTTGCTCGGGGTGTATACCGGACTGTTCCGCAGGCGGCGGACAAGTGGCAGAATAAATAAAAAGGTTCCGCAGGCGGCGGACAATTGACAGGATAAATAAACTAACAGTACAGTTAGTATTTTAGTTGTTGTTGTTTATTTATCTAAAAGGTTACAAATGTTATTGTATAAAAGAAATAAAATAAAAAATTAAGACTTACATCCTGTCTTGTTCTAAAGAAAAAATATAATACTTGACTACTTCGGCTGGCTGTTCCAATTTACTTCAAAAAAAATCCTTTGTGCTAATGTATGTGTCTGGCTCAATAACATGGCTGCCAACTCTAATGTCAAACTTTCTTATGGTCGGCTTACACTTTTGCGGAGTTGCCACTCTCCGCGACACGGACATTGAAAGTCATTCCGCCAACACTTTGGACTTGTTTCTTACTTCGCACCCTGATAAATACACTATTGACGTTTTAGCGCCTCTAGGTCGGTCTGACCATAATATCGTATCAGCTAAATTCTCGTACTCCGACCACTCAGTTAAAGAAAAAACTCCTAAAAGAAAAGTATAGCAATACGAGAAAGTCAACTGGAGCGGCCTTAATAGCTTCTTTAGGAGTTTTAACTGGTCGCTATGCTTCCTCGATAGCGACGTGGATGCCGCTGCTGATATGATCACCATACTCTTAGGTATGAATGACTTTATTCCTAACAGAATAAAGAGCATTAAACCTAAGGCAATCTCGTTGTTTGACCAGAGCTGTAAAGAGGCTATCAGGTTGAAAGAAGTAAGTTTTCGGTCTTATAAACCCAACAAATCTGAGGAAAACCGAAAGAAGTTTAAACAAGCCAGAAAAGACTGCAATGCCCATATTCGACATGTAAAATTCTTACATGACCAAAAATTGAGGCAAAAAATCCTACAATGTCCCAAAGGTAGTAAAAATTTTTGGTCATTCGTCAAAAATATTAAAAATTTTGCCTCGTCTGCCATCCCCACAATGACATTTACAATGACATTCCAGCTGTCAGCTCCTTAGACAAAGCTAATCTGTTGCTGCTCACTTTGCAGCGAGCTCCACGCTGCCAGATATTGCTTTGTCTCCACCTGTATTTGAGTGCGTAAAATTTTTCATGGGACAAGTCCACTTTCGCACTCGTACAGTTGCAGGAGTACTCAAAGGTCTTAACATACACAAATCCGCTGGTCCAGATGGTATCCCCCCCATAGTTCTGAAGAGGTGTTCTTCTACGCTGGCAAAACCTCTGCGTAAGCTTTTTTGTCTATCCTACTTTTCAGGGCTCTTTCCGAGCAGCTGGAAAACAGCATTTGTCCAGCCCGTCCCCAAAAAAGGCGAATCTTCCTCCCCGTCCAACTACCGACCCATTGCACTTACGTGCCTTCTTTCCAAGGTCATGGAAACGCTGATAAATCGTCAGCTTATGAAATATCTCGATTCACGAAAACTCCTTAAGACCAGCAGTATGGTTTTCGTAGCAACAGGTTCACTGGTGATTTGATGGCATATCTCACCGAGAAGTGGAACCAATCTCTCCATCACTTCGGCGAAACCAAGATGGTTGCGCTTGATATTTCAAAGGCATTTGACAGAGTTTGGCATCAGGCTCTTTTGTCGAAAATGCGTGCATATGGCATCGATGAGTCTCTTCTTCAATTGATTAGAAATTACCTTCCGGGGCGTTCAATACAAGTTGTTTTGGACGGCTTAAAGTCTGCAATTCACCAAATAAATGCTGATGTTCCCCAAGGCTCTGTTTTGTCTCCGACTCTCTTTCTTATTTTTATAAATAATCTCTTGTCTGCAACTTCTAATCCAATCCATTCCTTCGCTGATGACAGTACCCTCAGTTTTTCATATTCGTTCCCTAACTCACGTCCTTGTTCTTCGGCCGTAGAAGGGGAACGGCAACGTATGTTAAACACATTAAATTCCGACCTGGAGAGCATAATTAAATGGGGTTCAACCAACAGAGTGGAATTTAATGCTTCCAAAACACAATGCTGTCTTCTGTCTCTTAAACGAAACCAAAACCCTCAACCATTATCCATGGATGGTACTTGCATCATTGAAACCGAAAGACTTGCCATTCTCGGTATGCGTATTAATAACCATCTTCGATGGAATGATCCCATATTCGAGGTCGCCAAAAATGCTGCAAAATGTCTAGGATTCCTTAAACGGTGCAAGAAATATTTTACCCCGTCTGATCTGGCCTCAATTCATAAGGCATTCATCCTCCCTAAGCTGGAATATAACGCCCATATCTGGTCTGGTGCACCCAAGACCGTTTTGCACATTCTTGATAGGGTACAAAATCGCGCGTTAAAACTTATAGGTGATAGAGACATTGTGAATTCCATTCATTCACTAGAACATCGGAGAAATGTCCCCTGCCTCTCCCTGTTTTATCGTTTTTTTTCATAAAAAATGCTCCAGCGAAATAGCCAGCTGCATTCCTCCCCTTCAAAACTTCACCCGCAATACGCGACATGCTTCGAATGCACATCAGTTCACCCTTAAGCCCAACTTTGGTCGTACTGTTAAATATAGGGATTCGTTTATAAGCCGAACGGCACGAATGTGGAATGATCTACCAAGCTCTGTATTTCCCCAACACTACAACCTTCAAACATTTAAAGCCAACGTGCATAGGCCTCTCCTCTGTTCCTCTTCTCCCTTTCCTTAAAAGCTCGTGCTCTGTAACAGTATAAAGGTATTCATATTCCTTTTGGCGCGCGCGAATTATAAAAAAAAAAAAAAAAATTTGAATTTACTTCGGACGGGACCCAGAGCTGAGTATACTCGCCTTTCCAACAGACCTATTGACCAAATTGGCGCACATCAGTTGAATTTCTTTCACAGAGAGCCTCACATCGCAATAAACACCACCTCATTCGAAAAACCAATGCGGAATACTCGCTGTGGCCACACACTTTCAAATACACAGTGTGGCAAATATATCCCGGACACGAACCATATCTCAACAACCAAGAGCGCCATCTATTTGTTCGAACATGCGTTTTAAAGCTTTATTTCTCTACATCTGTCAAAATTTCATGACATTTGGTTGAGATTTAACAATTATAAAAATAATTTTTCCAGAATACCTTTTCATTTAATGTTAAAATTTTAACAAGGAACAAAGAGCGGTTATTAAATTCCACGCAAAACTTGGTAAAAATGCATCCATTCCGATTGATGCAACAAAATTATGATTGTTTGAGTAAAACAGTTTTTCTTCGAGTGGCATAAACTTTTTTTGAGCCGAATATCGAGATCCAGAAAGTTGGTCTCTGTTGCACGATAATGCACTGAGTTACACAGCACTCATTGTTTGCCAATTTTTGGCTCGAAATAAAGTGTGTGTGTTAAATCGTACGCTGTATTCACCTGATTTGACACCGTGCGACTTCTCTTTGTTCCCGAAATTGAAACTGAAGTTGAAAGGATGTTTTTTTGACGACATTTCGACCATTCAAGCAGCTTCGACACGGGCACTGAAGACAATTCCGCAAAATGAGCTAGAGCAGGCATTTGAATCACTATTGAATCGCTGCAACAAGTGTATTGAATCGGAAGGAGTATATTTCGAATAAAATCACCGAAAATTAAACAGAAATCGTGTTTTAATTATGTTTTCCAGAGCCAGTCCGGGATATTATTTGCCACACTGTGTATATTTGTGGTCCGGTCCGTGTTCGTTGGGTATGTCTGATCGAAAGGAGGACCGAACATCGGCGAGTGTTGTTGAAGATGGTTGAGTCCATGAATCAAATACAAACAAACAATTTACGCATTGCGCATGTTCGCCATCTTGCATAACTCAAGCTGACGTCACATGTGCGTAAGACTTGATCGAGAGCAGTTGTGTTGATAGAAAGTAAAGGATTTAGTTCAATAATATTATTATTAACATGGGTGTTTGTGCTGTGTGTGAGTGTAGAAATAACACAGAAAATAAAATTTCAACAAATACGGGTTTCCAATCATTTCCCAAAGATAAAAAATTGTTAAAACAGTGGATACATTTTTGTAAACGACAAGATAAATTCAATCCCAAAAACGCAAGGATTTGCAGTCTGCATTTCATAAAAGAGGATTTTGAAAACAATTTGAAATATGTAATGGGTTAGCAAACAATAATTTATTATTTTATGTTAACACTTAATAATATATGTATATCTTAGGATTTGTTCAAAGCCGAAAAATTAAGAAAAGATCTGTGCCCACTTTATGCGTGAATCCACTAGAAACAGGTGTTCCAGAATCTAGTCGAGCAAACAGGAGCTTCAATAAACAATACAAAGAAATTGTTACTTTTTTGTTGAAGGAGTCTAATGTCACAGGCACCACTTTTGAGCACCTTGCTAAAGAAAGTCCAATCGAAGAACCTTGTGATAAGGAAGATGACTTGCACGACGAGCAGAATTCGCAACGTAAGCTTGAATTTGAAAATTTAACTAAAGATACTAATGTTATGAAGAAAAAAATATGAGTGGCATATTGTTGTGTTAATTTATATGAACTTGCCTTTGAATTAGGTTTTAATTTGCGTATATTTTGTTTCTAGTTCCGATTTAGAAAAAGAAAATTTCATTCTGAAGAATGCCAAACAAGGTTTTAAGAAACAAATACAATCGTTACAACTGAAACTAAGAAAAAGCAAGTACGAGAACAATAACATCGGGGATAAATTAAAGGAGATTTTCACTTCTGGACAAATCAGAAAATTGAAGAATGGCATAAATAGGTTAACTTGGACAGAGGAGGACATCGCCAAATCAATTACTCTTTACTCCGCAAGCTCTCGTACATATAAATTGTTAAAAAAAAATATCTTCTACCCGCTGTTAGAACACTGCAAAGTTGGGGCGAAAAAAATTAAAATCTCCTGGCATTTTGGAACCGGTCATATAAATTATGAAAGCTGCAACACACCTTTCTGAAGAACAAAAGATATGTGTTCTCAGCTTTGATGAGATGAAGGTGAAGAAAGCATACTGTTATGACAAGTCATCAGATACAACATTAAAACTGGCTTCGTATGTGCAAGTGGCGATGTTAAGAGGTAATTTTAAAATATTTTTCATAATTTTAACAATTTGAAGTTCATATTTAATGAATAGGATTGGTTGGGAAATGGAAGCAGCCAATATTTTATGACTTTGATTGCAAGATCATTCATTCATCAACAAGTGCGGTTGTGCTCTCTGTGTTTAGTGAACAAAAGTGATAATTATACTTCGGCAAGGGTTTCTACCTGTGCTGATAATTTCCATTCATTAAAAAAATAAAAAAAAAAATTTTAATTCAAAATTTATGATAGTGTTTCCTGTCGTAAATATAATTAATTAATAAATAGAGGCAAGGGTATCTACCTGCGCTGTTCATTCAATTATTTTAGGACAAAGAAAAAGACGTTTCTAACCCGAGCATAGATGGGTAGAAAAGAAAAGAGAAAGGAAGTCGTCGATGTATTGCCAATCACGGGTAGGAGTTCCTTGTTTCGCTGCATGAAAAACTTGCAGGCATTAATCAACTATACGCGGAGAAGGATGCTAACTTAGTACCCGACAATCAAGTGGAAATCGAAACTGAGCAAGATGAGGACTTTGCTGCCGACATAATGAAAAACGAAGAAACACCGTTCTACCAACTTGCAGACAATGCCTATTACCGGGGATAGTCCTCTGAATAATATCCTTTCTTTCTTAACAGAAAAATTGCCAAATATATTCTCTTATATAAAATATTCATGTAAAAGATTTAGTAGCCATTAATATAGGTTTTTTTTAAATCCTTAGCAAACTAGCCATTAGATATACGTTGAGCCCCTATTGTTGAGCCAACATTAAATTTATAGTTATAAGTCTAGTTTTAATCCAATTTGTATATAGAACGACTAAATAATAAAAATTCTTAAATCTGAATCTTATTTCAATTTGTTTTTCTCATTTTCTTCAAATTATAGTGCATCAGCGAACAATTGCCATTTAAAAAAGAAAACATACTGAAATCAAACGTTTTCCATACACCCTTCATATTCTCTCCGCGCATGTGACATCATGCACAGAAGAGAACAAAAAACGAACGCGGGATGGCATAATCTTTTGTTTGATTTATGGGTTGAGTCCACATATCAGTGGACATGCCAGTCGAACCCTGGTTGTTAGATGATGAGGGATAGGGTATTACACGATTTGACCGATTGTAACTTTCTTGCGTGTTTTTTTTTTTTGCAGTTTTTTTTTTTTTTTGCAAATAACAAATTCATTAGAGGCAGATATACAGTAAAGTTAGCTCATTTACGGGAACTCATTTACTCAATCTACTTAATTTTTGACTTTCACATGTACGACAATTATTATGTTTTGCTTCATAGATTCATTTCAACAAGCTGCATTCCTCTGGCCACCGTATATGCAGCAGAATTCAGCAGGTGCCTTACAATCACCTTCAAATTTTTTATTTCCGTCGATGAGTTCGCAAACAAACGCTCAATCACAGTCATTTACGGGGCCTCTCCAGTTCTTAGGAACTAATCATTTAACGGCAGAAGCGACAACAGCAACCCTATGCCCTCATTCGCAAACAAATGGTAATCGCTTTGTCTCTGTTCCATCAGACACGAAGGGAATAGAACAATCTCAAAAACATGGTGCAATGAAAATTGAAGATTGGAGCAGCGACCACAATGTTGTGAACAAAAGCAAATCAATAGACAGAATAAATAAATCAAAATTTGAAAGCGAATCGAACTATTTAGAAATGCAAACGGATGCAAACTTAGTAGAATCCATGCCAATGTTGCCAAGTGAGCAGCCCCATATTTTATTGCATAATACGTCTTCGCCATCGGAATTCATAAATACACCAATACTTACTTCTAATTTTGTACAATCACCAGATACGACTCCACTTACTCCGCCACAGATGACGCAAGAGGTTGTTGGTGAAATATATAAAAATTCGGCTCACAGAACTTCGACCTTTCAGAAAATTCCAGAAATGCAAGATGTAAATATTCAAACAGATACCCCTGTATGCAGTGAGGATGATAATTCTTCTTTAGAAGTTGCTACATCTGAAACCATATTGTGCAATGTAGAACCATCTGAGCGAAATAAATCTGTATCTAACTTAATACCTACCCAGTGCCATAACAATTACGGTGGGTGCAAGACACTGTTAAAAGAGAATTTTAGTGAGTCATTGCAATTGCATTCAGCAAGTAATGACTATTCAAAAGAAAATACTTCTTTCGCTGTGCCAGAAACACACCTTTTTGAAAGTGAATTTATATCTTATAGATCAGTAAATAAAAATGAATGCTTCAACTCCGATAGTCTGATTGTTCTTCCAACTGCCGATCACGGCGAAAATTCATCATTTAAAGTAACCAATGCCCCCCTGCTCGAAATGTCTGGACTAGAGCTGTTATCAAACATTAGTACAGGATCTTTCGTAAATCATAATTCTCTGAAAGCAGTATTTGTTAAACAAGAACCATGCGAAATTGTTGAAAATGAACATACAAATGAGCAAATGAATAATGCAGTTGGTCGAGACAAGTTAGATATGGAATATTTACATCGCTCTAATAAAAGTGAAATGCACAATGCAATTAATCCATCCACGCAAAACAGTGAACCATCATTGGGTGGCTTAAATCTGCTATGTGCTTTAGCCGAACAGAGAATTCAGGAAGAAGTTGAGAGCAATAATTACAATAATAACGTAATTGACCAGAATTTGATAGTTAAGAGGAGAAAACACAAGCATTCCAAAACAAAATCCAGCAGAAAATCGCGTTACTATAAAAAAAATAAACAGAAATACACTAAGGAACGGAAGGAATACCTTAAAGCGTCTGGTTTGAAATCGGATTGTAACGATGTGCACGAAAATTTAAGAAGTGCCTGCAAAAAAGTTGATCCCAATTATAAGAAATTAAATAAGTGGCCCAATTCAGAAGAATTTTTCAAGGCAATGGAATCTGATATGCGGATGCGTTTGGCTGACATAACAAGACAGTATAGGAAAAAGAAGCGAAAATTAGATGAAATTAGCAAGATAAAAAAAAGAAAAAAAGCATCGTCATCAGAGTACAAATTTGCAAATATTTCCTGCAAGAATCCAAATTTTATATGTTTCCTTGATAAATTTCAATCAACGTCCTCAAATTTTCCTCCTCCCGCTGAACTTAGTGAAAACCATCATATAACATTGCATCATAAAAAGAACTTGTATTGTGCAGCAAAAACAAATGAAGGTTACGAAGAAGCATCTCTCTGTGATGCAATCTATTCTTCGAAGTTTAAAACGCGAACACTATCGCACAATTCAGTTTTGGCTGATAAATTACACTGTAAGGGAAACAAAGATAAAATAAAGCAAAATGAAGTAGGAGGGCATAGAAACTCTGTGGGAAGCAGACTTCTCGCACCAGAATACCAACAACAAGCTACGGTAATTAGATCTAAAAATAATGTTACTATGGAAATTGACAAAGAATTAGTTTTGTCAAATGAACATTTGTATCGAAAGGAAACTCGAGTACTAACCGATATGGGGGGCTTATTCTATGCGGGTATTTTAAAACCTTTGCAGCCACCAGATGTATATGCTATAACACTTGATGGAGAAAGGGGTAATAAATCCCATATTATGTCAAGAGAAGAAATTTTCAAGGATACGGCAAGTGTGCTTAATTCTTATATTCTTTTATATTTATTTTAGTCTCTGTTCTTATAGATTTTGGAAGTGACACCAAAAAATATGGAGAACGTTCCAACAGGCACAAGATTGTGTGCATATTGGAGCCAACAGTATCGGTGCCTGTATCCGGGAAAGGCTATCGAATCTGAAACTTCAGACATTGGTTCAGATTTTATAAGCGTAGAGTTTGATGATGGTGACAGTGGCAGAATCCATTTACAAAACATACGACTTCTACTTAGCGATTATCCAATTGTTGGTAAGTCAGGCTTTGACTATTTTGTTATACTATTTTTATTATTTGTTTGTTAATAATGTGCTTTCTTTCTTGATCCTTTTCTCGTCTTGTCGAATCTTAAAGACCATATTTGTTTTACTGTGCGCTAAGTATTTTGTTAGTTAAATTAGATTCATTAACAACTCTTAAGTAACAGGATACGGTTTTTGTCGACTCGATATATGGTTATGTGTAGTTCATTGCGGTATTCACACGACAAAACACGGCGTTGCTTGATCGTCGAGTCGACACATTATTTCCTCGCGATATCCACGTACAAAACGGGTGGCGTCGACACATCACACCTTGTTTTGCTATAAAAGTGTTCAAACAGTATTTTGTGTTTTGTTCAGATTTCATGGCGACCTATGGCGTGAGGTAAGAGGTTTTTTTTTTTTTTTTATTAGATGAATTTTAATTTCATCAACATTTTTTAGGCTTGTTGTAATTGTCATTAATTAATTTATATATCTATATTATATAGGATGGATAAAATATTTCACCGAACATCATTTTTATTTGCACCTATAAGGGCAAATATTGGTTTCCTGAAAATGTTCGATCTCGAGATTTTGATCAATAAGGACATCATTTTGATATAGAATCAATAAAGAGGGTCTCTGTCTGTCTATATGCATGGCTGACTGCAGCCTGAACGGCATGCGTATAACGGTACTTTAATTATTATTTAGTTCTTAAAATATTATTATTTCTTGGCTATGACTCGATCAATTTTGTTCGAAATTAATACCTAAACAGTATTTGATACATATATGCAAGCTCATGGCATACCCAGTTTGTGAAAAATTGTCAACAAATATTTTGAACTTTAAGGGATTGCCAAATCTGAGTTTTTGCAGAGAAACAATATAAAGGTTCAAGTACGTGCGACACAGTCGTAAACTTTATTTATTCATCGCTTATTTGCATCGCTTCATGAATTTTGAAGCAAAGAAAAAGTGTGCTTCATTGAAGCGACAGAAGTAATTTGCATCGGTCATACTAAGTGTCATTTTTGATCTAAATTAATATTGCGGTATTCGTACCCTTTTTGTTAACAAATTATTAATGTTTATCCGAGTAAACTTGGAAAAATGATCAACGTGAAGCGAAAAATAAAACTGAATTCTAGACCCGTTCAGTAGATCATTAAGCGATTAGTATTTAATCGATACCATTCGTAGTAGTGCTGTCACTGACTAACCTTCGTGCTACGCGCTTTGTTGGCTTCGTCTGCTTTCTCTTTTGTACATAGTATACGAAATTTTCTAGCCTAACTCTTCATCATCGTTCGTTTCCTCTCACTTTTTCTAGAGTTTGGTAGTTTTTGCATAGTATGGTTTTTTCTTAGCACGAGGTGTTGCCTCCCTCTAACCATATGTTCTCAGGGCTAAAAATGAGTACTGGGAATCGGTTTAGTGAGCTTGGGGAAATCTACCCTTCCGAACCTCGGGCAAAATTAAATCAGTTAGTGTATTTGTTAGCACACGCGCAATATGGGAAAAATGAATTCCACTCCAATAGGGAATTACTGGGAAAAGATCTCGTAAATAAAAAAAATCCGAATCTCACACGTTGTAAAAATTGATTTATTCACTGTACACTATCGACTGTACATACAAAATTCTGCTTTTGGGTTTTATACCCATAATTTGGCGGGCAATTACAGGTTATATATATATGTACATTTGATATCTGTCAATTAATAATAAAGGGTTTGATTTATACATTACGTTACGTTATATATACATAATTAGATTTGCCAATATATTATTTTGATTATTTGAATCACCAACATTTTCCCCGGCTGTGAACGGAGTTCGCAATTTGCTGCCCATAGATGTCTTCAATCTTCAGTCTTTAAGTTTAATTTCGGACCACCCTGTGGCCCTGTGCTGCTGAGTCAATCTACTGTTTACATGTTGATGGCAATGGTTACATGTAAAGATAAATGGGATTAGTGAATCGGAACATAAAAGAGACAATACAATGCGACATATATGGAAGTATGTGGAGTGATGAGACGGACACATTATTGGTCGATGTCTTTGGTTTATCAAAGGAGACGATCGGTGTCAATATTATCTCCTGTCCTTCTCTTGCTTTTATCTTCGTATGTACCCGTCGTTGTCCAGCTTTCCCTTTCGCCCTAGCATTGGTTTGTTTCGGTTTTATGTTCTGATTATTAATAAGATGAATTGACATGGGTGTTTCGTAGTACATTTGATTGTATTACTTCGGTGTCGGGTAGTTTATTATGTTTTGATAATTTTTTCATAAGTAAAGTGATCGTTATTAATCGTAATAATAATTGTAATATTAATCGTGTTATTTGATGATTTTTTTTTTTTTTTTTTTGATTTTGTGTGATCAGGTGTATGTGTGTGAGTGCATGTAATGCACGATATTGTTTTGGGGGTAAAGGCGAGCGAATGTTTTGTGATACGCGTCGGTTTTTTGTATCGGTTTAGCATACAGTGCTTTTGGATTGCACTGGAGCTTTTCGTTGCGTGCAATGACCTGCGAGAATAAGCGGGGTTTTTTTTTTTGTTTTTGTTAACAGCTGTTGCTGATCATGTTAATTGTTTCATGTGAGAATAGCGTAAAGATCGATGTAAATTTTGTGTTGTGTAGAGTTATAGAAAATGCCGAAATTGTGTAGTTTTGTATTATGTTGCATGAAAATATTATTTAATAAGTATATTGTGTTGTTAAAAGTGTCGATTAGCGTTTCTGTGTTGTGTTGTATATGAGATATGTATTGCTTTATGACAATAGGTACTCGTAATTGTGTCGTTTAATTTATTAGTTTAGTTTTAGTGGACTGTATAGTAAATAAGTAGCATATTTTGTTATTTATGTTTGATTTGTTAAAATAGTGTGTCGATTTCATTGGTTTTGTTCGATGATACAATAAATAACAAAGTTTGCTTATTGGTCTCTTGATTGTTGCGTTTCTCGTTTTCAGAGTTACCACTCGTACCAAGTCATCGGTTCCAGGATGAAGTTCAAGGATGCGCGCGAGCATCCACTGAGAGGGTGGCAAGCGTTCATCCTTGAGTAGAACTAGGTCCCCTACTTTTGGTGTTTCGACTGTACCTACCCACTTTGGACGCTGTTGCAGACGCGAAAGGTATTCTCCGCTCCACTTTCGCCAAAACGTGTCCACCGTGGTTTGAAGGCGCTTCCAACGCTCCAGATAGTTGACCTTGTCCGTTGAGGCATCTCTTTGGGGCACAGTGTTGATCGCTTGGCCGATTAAGAAGTGTCCTGGGGTTATGACCTCCATCTCATCCGGGTTGTCTGAAATCGGACACAGCCGCCGAGAATTCAGGCATGTCTCAATTTGTATGAGTACCGTGTAAAGTTCCTCGAACGTGAGAATGGTATCTTTCACAACCCGCTTGAGATGGTGTTTCACCGACTTCACCCCGGCTTCCCATAGTAGCTAGGCAAATGAATATTGCGAAGTAGCCTTTTAAGATCTTCGCTCCTCGCCCTTTCCCGGTCTTAATTTCTATTGGACCTGCATAGTCCACCCCAGTGTTGCTGAATGGTCGAGCCATTCTTACTCGATATGGCAGTACTGTATTTTGAAGTCGTCCGCCCACTCGATTAATACCCTGGCCGTCCCTTAAGGCATTTAGTGATTTTAGGCTTTTCAGAATAGAGACATTGTCATCTAATTCGTTAGAGAACATGTCCATTTGAGCCGACCGAACCACCACCTGTGTTGCTGCTTGAAGTTCTTCTGGTCCGAGTATACCAAGCTGTTTGGAGGTAGACCCTGCCATGCAATTTTGGCAGAAACGGCGACAGTAAGCCAAAACTCTAACCACCTTAGAGAGCTTTGAGAATTTTCGGATGAGTTTTCGTATCTCATTGTTGGTGTCGCAAGTTAGAATGTGGAGAGCCTTGACTTTCCGCAATTCTTCTTCGGTTTCCATTACTGCTAGCTGGTCGGGTTCCTCGAATTCCCACTGATCTCTCAGGTAGACTGGACCTCCACCATATATCCTGGGTTTCTGAAGGAGAGATGCCTCGCGATGCAAAATCACCTGGGTTATGTTGAGTTGGTACATGTCTCCATTCGTCGCGGTTCGTGAGCCGCTGAATTTCCGAGACGCTATTGCTGACAAATGTCGTCCATTTTGTATGGTGTCCGGAAATCCATGCTAGGGTGATCGTTGAGTCCGACCATGCATAGACCTTTGCGTGCGATAAATCTAGAACCCTTTTGACGTGATGTAGCAGTGTGGCTAGCATGACTGCTCCACACAGCTCTAGTCGCGGAAGACTTACCGTTTTTAAAGGAGCCACTTTGGTCTTCGCAAGAATAAAGTGCATGTGTATTTTATTGTCGTCATCCAATACTCGTAGGTAGACCGCTGCCCCGTAGGGTTTGAGTGAAGCATCGGAGAAACCATGCAGCTCTGTCGACTTGCTGTTTTTTTCGAATTCCAGTCCATCTGGGAATTTTGATCCGCTGAACGAGTGTTCAATGGGATTGGTTGGTCCCAATCAGTTCCTTGATGCCATAGTTGCTGCATAACAATTTTTTCTTTAATGATGCAGGGTGATATCCATCCCAGAGGATCGAACAATTTGGCAATCGCTGACAGAATTGTCCTTTTGGTGACCTCTTCGACCTCCGGTTGGAAATTCTGAAAAGAAAATGAGTCCGTACCACCTGATGCCTAACGTCTTCACATGATCTGAAGAACCGAAGGGTAACTCGAAGTTAATTTCACGATACTGAACAGGAATGTCGTCTATCAACCTTTTGTCGTTGGAGGTCCATTTCCGGAGATTGAATCCAGCGGTTGCGAGCTTTTTCCGAACTTCATCCCGCTTTTGCTGTGCTTCTCCGATGGTATCCGCTCTGCTAATGAGGTCATCAACGTACATATCGCTCTTGATGACTGTCGCCCCTATAGGATACTTCTCCTTTTCATCTTCGGCGACTGAAGGAGAACGCGAATGGCTAAGAAAGGCGCAGATGCCGTGCCAAAGGTGACCGTTTTCATCTTAAAGGCTTTGACAGGCTGACCTTTATTTGGCCTCCATAAAATAAGCTGATAGTAGCTATCCCCTTCAGTGACCCAGATTTGGCCATACATTTTTTCGATATCCGCCGTAAATGTGTATCTACAGTTTCTCCACCTTAGGATTATATCGACGATGTTGGTCTGGAGTTTGGGGCCCACCATCAAATGATCATTCAATGACGTCCCATCCGTGCTTTTTGAAGCAGCGTCAAACACTACCCTGAGCTTGGTCGTAGAGCTGGCTTCCTTTAGAACGGCATGATGCGGGAGGAAAGAGTGGTAGGATGACTTGATAATGACGTCGCTAGCCAGATCGACTTCCTCCATTTGTTGCAGTGTCAGATACTCCATAATACACTGGCTATATCCATCATGTAGCCGTTCGTCGTTATGAAAACGTTTTTCTAGGTAAGCCAGTCTTTTTTAACCGCAACCTCCCTACTTGAACCTAACGCAGGAGGTTTCCCTCCTCTGAATGGTAGTGCTACCTCATATCTTCCGTCGGCTAGTCGTCTTGCATGTGTAGTAAAATGTTGTTCACATACCGTGTCCTCTTCCGCTGCTTGGGTTTGAAACGGTGCTTCTTCTATCTCCCAAAACTTTCTCATCTCTGTGTCGAGATCTACCAGATGCACAAAACTTTGAAGGGTCCTTGGAACCCTTTCGGCGACCTTTCCCGAAATGATCCAACCTAATTGCGTCTTTTGTGCAATAGGGGCGTTGGCATTGACATTTCGAATGATGTCTGGGAGGATGATGTCTGAGTAAACATCGGTACCGAACAGAATATCGACGGTGACAGGTAAGTGAAAGGCGGGATCGGCTAACTGTAACCCAGTTATATGGTGCCAATCGGCATGCATCATTGGTTGGGCCGGAAGAAACCCAGTCAACGACTTGAAAACGTAGGCCCTGGCAGAGCTCTCAAAATTCGAATTGTTCAACATGAACGCAATGTCGATGTAGCTCTGTCTAGTGCCGTTGCTGACCTTCCCCAGCCCTGATATTTTAACCAAAGTGCGGTGTTTTTTAAGGCGGAGTAATTGGGCAGCTGATTCGGAGATAAATGTTGCTTCAGAACCGGAGTCAATTAGGGCACGTAAATTGACATATCTCCCGTCAGCCGACTTAACTTTGACCACCTCTGTGGCCAACAAAATGCTCGCGTTGACCTCCGACGATGCGAAATAAGTGTTGCAGATATTGGAGCTCGGTTGTTCGGTAATTGTCGTATGGAAGTCAGGCGCATTTGGGTTCATGGCTACCTGCTCCGGTTGACTGCTACCATTAGGGTGTTGACTCCGTAGTGCTGATGTGTGCTCGCGTGGCTGTGTGTAAAGTGAGGAAGTGTGTGCGGGTGTAGTTGTATGCAGAAGTGTGTGGTGTCGCTCATGACAGAAGTAGCAGTCTTTGGAACTAGGACAATCTCGGCTGAAGTGGATATAGGCGAGGTAGTTGTCACAAACACGAACTTGGCGAACAATCTGAAGTCTCTGCGTCACGTCCATGCCCAAAAATCGGAGACATTTTCTTAAAGAGTGTTGTCCTTTCTGACACACCTTACATTGAAACTGCTTCGCCTGTGTTTTAGCGTGAAACACCTTCGGCATGCTCTCCGATCTTGATCCTGGCTTGGCGTTGGGCTTCAGTGTTGATTGTTGCCCGATGGCTTCCAGTGTTCGAAACCGCGTTTCCAAAAAATCTCTAAATTCAGACATGGTAGGTAGCTCCTTCGTACTGCCAAGTCTTTCTTCCCACAATTGTTGAGTAAGTATGGGCAGCTTTTGAAAGATGACATTATAACTGCCATATATCCCAAAATAACTGCCACTAGCATTCGTATTATAACGTTTGGTTTCGATAGTCGACAAAATAAAGAATTGTTTAATTATATTTGTCTAGCGTCATTTTGCTTTCCATTTTGCAAGGTATTAATAAAGTGAATTATAATTAATCAGTTCGTGATTTTACATGACGACCGTGACAGGACTTTATTGTTCGTGAAATTCAAAGAACAGTGTAGCAACTCTTCGGGACAATATATTGTAACATGCGAGCTACGGCTCGAGTAGATAAAACAATTATTCTGTGAAATTTATTTCTTTATTTTCTAGTCTATATAACAATTCAAGTTCACACTATACTATTCTTCGCAAATTCTTTTCTTACAAGGTCTCTTTCCTCTCAAATCACTTTATCTCCTTTCAATTACTTAATTCACAAATCCAAACAAATTACTTTTTCTTGTTCACTCTCAACTTTCAATTTATCACCAAATTACAACTTCGCCCATTATCACTTTTCCAATCTCTTCGCCACGGTTCTAAACCAACTGTCCCTTTTTTTTGATCGCCATCTGTCCTTATATAGCAGAAGTTTCTGATAGCCAGAAACTTCTAGCAAATTCTTCGACCACTGGAGCAAGAAAAATTCTGATATAATAATTCCAAGATGACAATCATTTCGTGCAGTTATAATTCTCTCTTGTTCTCTTTTATCCGCGATATTATCCGAGCTGTGGTGACTAATTTCAGACACGAACCTCAAAAGAAAGCAATGAAAAGACACTTCGGAATTTGTTGCCTGTTCGAGGGCGTAGTTATTATGCTACATTATGTTACACTGCCCTCCTCTTAGACTTGTTCGTCCCGAACAAGTGTGTCCTCACTTCGGCCATTGTATCGACTCAGTCGGTCCACATGAACCACTTTCATTTTGGCCCTTGGTCCTTGCTGGATGCGGTAGACAACATCGTTGATGCGGGCTATTATTCTGTAGGGACCCTCCCAGTTCTGTTGCAACTTAGGTGATTTCCCCTTTTGGCGATGGGGATTATACAGCCACACTAGATCTCCTTCCTGGAATCCTGACGTTGTTGCCTTGGCATCATACCTGGTCTTCATGCGGTCGCTCGTCATCTTAATCTGGCTTCTGGTCCTTTGGTGTATGTCCCTAAGCCTTTCCCTAAGGTCCGCCACGTACTCTTCTTCATTTCTGGGCTCATTGGTAGGAGATCCAAATTTCACCTCACTGGGTAAACGAGCTATTCCACCAAATAAGATTTCGAACGGCGTATGTCGAGTAGTGCTATGCACGGCACTTCTATAGGCCATCAAAAACAAGGGAATCTGCCGGTCCCAATCCCGTTGGTAGTCACCTACGACCTTCGAGAGATGTTCGTCCAAAGTCCTATTGAAACGCTCCACCATACCGTCCGACTGTGGATGAAGCGGGGTTGTCCTTGTCTTTTTGATTCCGAGTAGTTGACACATCTCTTGGAAGATTCTTGACTCGAAGTTCCGCCCTTGGTCAGAATGCAATTCCAAGGGCACACCGAATCTGCTAACCCAATTGTAGACGATCTGCTCCGCCACGGTTCTGGCTTCCTGGTTAGGGATCGGAAACGCTTCCGGCCACTTACTGAAGTAGTCCATCACTACGAGTATATACCGATTACCATTGTCGGTTTCCGGAAAGGGCCCTGCGATGTCAATGGCGATTCGTTCGAAAGGTGCTCCCACGTTGTATTGGTGCATCTTACCTCGAGTTTTGATTCTCGGACCCTTGCTAGCTGCACACACGTCGCATTTTCTGCACCAGTCTTCGATATCTTCCTTCGCTTTTAACCAATAAAAACGTTCTCGTACCTTTTCTAACGTCTTATTCACTCCCAAGTGGCCTCCGGTCGCCCCGCCATGCATTTCCTGTAACACCTCCTTGACCCTCGTCCGTGGTACGACAAGCTGCATTACAAACGACTTTCCGTCGGAGGATTCCCATTTTCTTCTCAGAACACCTTCTTGGACATGGAGGGAGTCCCACTGCGCAAAATATGCCTTTAAGGTCGGGCTTCTGTGAGAGATGTCCTGATGATCCGGTTTCTCCATGTTCTCCTTCCAGGCCAGAATCGGCTCGATATCCGGGTCTTCCTTCTGAGCGTTCCGGATCTCATCTACGCTCCAGCCGGCGATAGGTTCGGCTCTCATTCTTTGGATGGAAACCAGCTCCCGTTCTTCCTGACGCGCACAATGTTTACAATCCGTTCTGCATGGTCTCCGGGACAGTGCATCCGCATTAGAGTGGAGTTTTCCTTTACGATGCTGTATTTCGTAGTCGTAGATTTGCAGCCTTTCGATCCATCTTGCGACCTGACCCTCAGGACTCTTGAACTGTAATAGCCATTTTAAGGCTGCATGGTCTGTGCGAAGAACGAACTTCCTCCCGTAGAGGTATTTGTGAAAATGCTTCGTAGCCAAGATCAAAGCTAGAAGTTCCCGCCTTGTCACGCAGTAGTTCCTTTCTGGCTTAGAGAGCACCTTGCTGAAGTACGCAACCACCTTCTCTTGGCCGTCATGCACCTGGGAGAGTACGGCTCCTACCCCGACATTACTAGCATCTGCATCCACAACGAACGTTTCCCCGGGAGTGGGGTAAGCCAGTATCGGGGCATCGCATAGCCGTTGTTTAAGTGCCTTGAAGCTCTTCTCGCACTCAATTGACCATTTGAATTGTTTTCCCTTTTCCGTCAACTGGTGCAGGTTCTTTGCGATCCCGGCAAAATCCTTCACGAACCGTCTGTAGTAGGTGGCTAGGCCCAGGAAGCTCCTTAGTTGGTGTTTGTCTTTGGGAACTGGCCAGTTTTTCACCGCTTCGACCTTCTCCGGATCGGTTCTCACTCCTTTCGCTGAAATTATGTGTCCCAGGTACTTGACTTCCGCTCTAAACAGGGCGCACTTCTTGGGGTTGAGCTTCAGGTGGGCACTTCGAAGCCTTTGAAACACATCCCTTAGATTGTCTCGGTGTTGCGCAAACGTTTTTCCTACGACGATGACATCATCCAAGTATACCAAACAGGTTTTCCATGTTAACCCTTGCAGGACACATTCCATCAATCGCTCGAAAGTCGCCGGAGCATTGCACAGCCCGAATGGCATTACCGTGAATTGCCATAGCCCATTTCCTGTGGTGAAGGCGGTTTTCTCCCGGTCTTCTGGATGGATCTGTACCTGCCAGTAGCCACTCTTCAAGTCGAGAGTGGAAAACCATCGGGCTCCTGATAGTGTGTCTAGCGTGTCGTCAATCCGTGGCAGAGGATAGCTGTCTTTCTTGGTGACGTAATTGAGCTGCCGATAGTCCACGCAGAACCGCGTGCTGCCATCTTTCTTCTTTACCAGTACAACCGGTGATGCCCACGGACTTTTGGAACTTTCAATCAGACCTTCTTTCTCCATTGCCGACACCATCTCTGCAACTTCTGTCTGCTTTGCCAATGGAAGGCGCCTAGCAGGCTGACGAATTGGTCTAGTATCACCAGTGTCTATCCGATGTTGTACCAGGTGTGTCCGGCCGTATTCTCCGTCCTGTGAGGCAAATACATCAGCGTACTCATTGATAAGATTCTCTGCCATAGTTCGCTGCTCCTGATTCAGCTCACTGGACTGGAGAATCGTCTCTCTCGTTTCCGCTGTCCAAGGTGATGGGAGAGGTTTTGGAGCATCACGTTCAGATATTGTTGCGACGGCGGTAATCGGCGTGCATTTTCCAGTCACATCCCCTCGCCTTAGTTTTACAGTGTGTGGTCTTGCGTTCAAAACCCTCACTGGAACCATGGTGTTCTTTGGTTCGACTAACGTCTTTCCCACGATGTAGTCTTGAGAATTCTTCTCTGGGTCTGGTTCTACTATGTAGAATCGGTGGCTCCCAAGATCACCTTCCAGCTTTGTCCAAATGATTGTCTCTGCTGTTTATCTTCCGGGATGGTCTGCAAGAGCTCCGCAGCTGGACCCCTCAGTGCAAGTGTGAGTGCAATGGACTTCTCTTCATCGTCCCAGCTATTGGTCATTGCGGCCGCTTCGAATTGCCTTTTATAAATTGGCCATGATGTTTGACCATCGAAGATAGGAGGCTGCATCTCCTTTCTTCTCAGACCGTCAGTGGAATATTCCCGTGCTTTCTGTCTCTTCACGTTGCTGAGCTCCTTAGCAAGATTTTCGACTTGCTTTCCTACTATCTCGAATTGCGTATCCACTTTTTCAAACTGAGTCTCTATCTTCCCGAACTGAGTTTCATGTTTCTCAAAATTTTCATCGAATCTAATTTCGACTTTTTCGAGTTGCGTCTCGACCTTCTCGATTTTCTCTTCGATCACTTCGAATTTGGATTCCAAGTTCTTGTTTTGCTCATCAAGTTTACTTTCCAGAGCATCTAGAGAATTCTTTTGTTCGTCCATTGCTTTCTTTTGTTCGTCCATTGCTTTCTTTTGTTCGTCCATTGCTTTCTTTTGTTCGTCCAGCTTAAGTTCTAGAGAATTCCTTTGGTCGCCCATTGCTTTCTTTTGTTCGTCCATCGCTTTCTTTTGTTCATCCAGCTTAAGTTCTAGAGAATTCTTTTGTTCGTCCATTGCTTTCTTTTGTTCGTCCAGCTTAAGTTCTATAGAATTCCTTTGGTCTTCTATTGCTTTCTTTTGTTCGTCCATGACTAACTTAAGTTGCAGGAGCAGACTTGTTATACCCGGGTCGGCTGCTGTACTTGCTGGTTCCTCTTCCACGTCAAACTCTACGTCGTGCGGATTTTCACCTTCCTGCGTTACTGCTTCTTCCAGACGAATCAGCAGGGCATCTTTTCCCCCAGTTGTGTCGAGGTTCCGCTTACTGAGTTCTGCCTTTAGTTGAGTTATAGTTAGTTTTCCCAATTTGCGACCCATTTTGCGCAACTAATTAACTCAACACAGAAATCGTTTTTTTTTTTTTTTTTTTTGTTTGTGCAATTTCACACCACGGAAATAGTTATTCACAGAATAAGTTTTATCCCAGCTTCTGACACCAATGTAACATGCGAGCTACGGCTCGAGTAGATAAAACAATTATTCTGTGAAATTTATTTCTTTATTTTCTAGTCTATATAACAATTCAAGTTCACACTATACTATTCTTCGCAAATTCTTTTCTTACAAGGTCTCTTTCCTCTCAAATCACTTTATCTCCTTTCAATTACTTAATTCACAAATCCAAACAAATTACTTTTTCTTGTTCACTCTCAACTTTCAATTTATCACCAAATTACAACTTCGCCCATTATCACTTTTCCAATCTCTTCGCCACGGTTCTAAACCAACTGTCCCTTTTTTTTTGATCGCCATCTGTCCTTATATAGCAGAAGTTTCTGATAGCCAGAAACTTCTAGCAAATTCTTCGACCACTGGAGCAAGAAAAATTCTGATATAATAATTCCAAGATGACAATCATTTCGTGCAGTTATAATTCTCTCTTGTTCTCTTTTATCCGCGATATTATCCGAGCTGTGGTGACTAATTTCAGACACGAACCTCAAAAGAAAGCAATGAAAAGACACTTCGGAATTTGTTGCCTGTTCGAGGGCGTAGTTATTATGCTACATTATGTTACAATATAAAAGAACATATTAAGAATAGACTATAAAACTCTAAAACTTTAAAAAAGTGGAAAGCAGTCGGTTTCGGTATCGCGATCGGTTCAAAAGTTGCAGCATTTACAAAAGCAAGGAAATTTGGTGAGTCTGTATTGTAAATTTTAGTTAAAATCTACAATAGAACAATAAGCATACATACGTTTAAACATTACCTAAATACCCTTGCCATCGTTAGTCGCTCGATATCGCAAAATAGAAACTTTCCCACACTCTACATACATAAGTACATAGGTACATCTTGTATTTATGCACATTCGTTACCAAACGTAGCTTTGTTACCCATTAATACAAACGGTACGAACACAAACTTTGTACTATACAGTCGCTAGATAAATATTCGTCGCTCTTCTATAGTACAAGATTTCAATAGTTTGTACTTGCAATTCGCTGCAAATCGCACTTATAACTTCGACATAAGTTCTCGCATACAATTCGTCGTATGCTCCTGATATTCTTCTCAGTTTATACAAGAAGTCATAGCAAAAAAATATACACTAAGTCATACAGCTGTGAATTTGCATGGAATGACCTACGAGAACTTTGGACCAAACGGACTTAATCATTAGTCTGTGCTTCCGTATAGACGAAGCCATTTCGCCCACTGTTGAAAACTTTGGTCGCCTCCCACTGTTAAGACAGTTTTGCTGTCGAAAACTTTGCTACCTCCTCTTGTGGAGCATAAGCATACATCGTTGCTTACTTACAGCCTAACTGTGGAAAATTTCGTCAGCACCGTTCTCCCTTGCTGGGCGTGAGCATACATCGTTGGTCTTCTCGCACATTAAAATTGCATTGGAAGAAAATTATCGTCAAAGCATTGCATTGCGTTGTCCATTTATTGATGCATGCTGTTAAATATTAATTTCGCCGTGTTATCAACGGAATTATATGTGTCTTATTCGCTTTAAGAATTCAAATTTCATAAGCGGAACTAAGATCATCATCGCTGATCAGAAGTAGGTGTTCGGAGCTTATTCAAAGGAATTCGCCGACGTCTGAGACCGAAAAATCGCATGATGTAAAATAATATTTTTTGAGAGAGAGAGAAGATTAGGGAAAATCACTATGCCGACGGAATCAGAAAAGTCTCTTGAAACTTTAAAAATAAATAGAGCGTCCACAAAGGGAAGTATTTCTAAAATTAAGACTCTAATCGAAACTAAATCGAAAAGTTTAGAATACGCCGAACTAGAATGTCGCAGGCTCTTAATTATCAAACCCGAATCGAGGAACTAGTTCCACTTGATAATGGGCGAAGTGAAATTGAAGAATTATTTTGTACTACAAAATCCAAAATACTTTCGCTAATGGGGCATAATAGACGACCAAGTATTCCAGACACATCAATGGCTGTTGCGTCAACTCCCACTTCTCGTTTACCACCTCTCAAATTGCCAAAGTTTTCCGGAAAATATACGGACTATAAAAACTTCATTGGGACTTTTAAGACACTGGTACACAAAGATCAGTCGCTTACGGGTATCGAAAAGTTCAACGATTTAATCTCGTGTTTGAGTGAGCAAGCGCTTGGAACTATAAAAGCCTTTCAAGTGACGGAAGAAAATTATCCCAAGGCACTCAAACGGCTTGCAGAAAGATACGACAATAAATGTTTAATTTTTTTGGAATATATCTCCACTCCGTTCGAGCTTCCGAAAAATAAGGGAAATTCTTCAGTACAACTCAGAAGCTTAGTCGACAATGTTTCCGCATTAGTAGATTCGTTAACGTCATTAGGTAGCCATGAGGATATTTGCAACGCAATTGTTATTTGCATAGTAATGTCAAAGGTAGATGAAGAGACCCACCACCCATGAATGAGTCATTAGATTATTCAAAGCTACCGACGTGGGAGCTCTGCTCGGAGCTGCTTAGCAAACGGTGCCAATACTTAGAGAGTAAGGAGTCGAAGAGTTCGCATGCAGATTCTGGAAAGTACAGTCAAGCATTCAAACCAAGTTCGTGGAAACCTACACATGTAAGTCACCAAATCATTTCATTGTAGATTGCAATAAATTCAGGAACTTGCGTGTATACGATCGTTACAAGCAAGCAAAAAGCTTGGGTTTGTGTATAAATCAATAAGGGTCATGAAGTGAGCAATTGCTCGTCCAAAAAATGTGACGTCTGTTTAGACCCTCATCATCAACTGATGCATCGATATAGCAATATTCACACTCAGGAGGGTCACACCGTGCTTCCTCTTTCTGCGGAGAACTCGCAATCGGTATTGATAGGCTCAACATATGAAAATGCGGATTCACACGTCATCCTAGCGACAGTGGTAGTTAGAGTGAGAAATCTGGCAGGCGAGCTCGTACCAGCTCGAGCTCTACTCGATTCCGGTTCCCAGATCAATTTGATGACTCAGGCTCTTGCAAACATCCTTCAATTAAAGTTGGTGTATAGACCAAGTTGGTACACAACTTTCGAACCAAACCTCATCGGCTATTCAATCGCGATGCGGAGGGTATGAAAAAAGGATTGAATTCTGGATAACTCGTTCCATTACGGAATGCCAACCCCAACGGGAATTACGAACGAGTAGTTGGCAAATTCCTAAAGACATATCTTGAGAAGTGGACGCATTGAGTTATGTGCAAATCTGCCGATTTTGCATAGAACGGTTTTCGGTTGGATAGTTTCAGGAGCGTACAGGGGAAATGAGAATAAAACCATAAATTTTGTACAAGAATATTCAGATAGCACTTGTTTTGACTTAGACAACGCAGTGGAAAGATTTTGGAACATAGAAGAAATTTCGAATTAAGTCATACGTACTCCAGAACAGACAATGTGTGAAGAGCATTTTTCTAAAAATTTAAGGGTTTTGCCAAATGGTAGGTTTTCAGTTAGATTGCCATTCAAGGATAGCCCATCGCAACTAGGAAGCTCATTGGAAATAGCCAGGAAAAGGTTTTTTGCGTTGGAGGGCAGATTATGGAAAAGTCCCGAGCTTAAGGAGGAATACTCCAAGTTTATCAATAAGTATTTGGAGTTAGGGCATTTGTCGTTAATGGAACACATTAATTATAAAGAACCCCACTACTATATGCCACATCAATGCGTTCTCCGTCCTCAAAGTTCGTCCACAAAGTTTAGAGTAGTTTTCGACGCATCGTGTCAAACTTCTTCTTGTTTGTCACTGAACAATTTGTTGATGGTAGGACCAACAATTCAAGAGGAAGTATATTCCATTGTATTACGATTTCGGAGTCATCAATACGCTCTAACTGCAGACGTGCAGAAAATGTTTCGTCAGATCGAGATCGATTCAACAGATCGGAAGTTTCAATTGATTCTTTGGAGAAATAACTCGTCTGAAAGGCTGCAAACGTATTGTCTTAACTCCGTCACATATGGAACTGCCTCTGCACCATTTCTTGCAACTCGGTGTCTGCACGAAATCGGCGTGCGGAACCAAAACTGTCGCGTAGAGAGTCAAATCATTCGTCGAGATTTCTATGTTGACGATCTTATAACTGGCACCGACTCAGTACACGAGCTGAGGAAAATACAGATCGAAGTAACCAAACTGCTAAACTCAGCTCATTTTGAGCTACACAAGTGGCACTCGAACGTCGAGTTAAATTCTTCCACGCAAACTAGTAGTGTTGAGTTCAAAGATGATAGCATCGAAACAACGAAAACGTTGGGAATCGAGTGGAACCCGAGGGAAGATGTTTTCAAATACTTTTATAAAGATTCGTTCTTACCGAATATTTTAACGAAACGTACCATTCTCGCCTCGTCCAGTAAATTGTTCGATCCTCTTGGTCATCAAGCCCAATAGTCATCAAAGCAAAAATATTTCTAAAGGTACTGTGGGGGGAGAGTTAGGTTGGGATGATCCGCTACCGAAAGAGCTAGATTCCTGTTGGAGGGAGTACATAGCAGACCTTCAGAACTTAAATAGCCTCAGCGTACCTCGGTTCATCTTTCGACCTAAATGGAAAAGCGTCCAGATACATGGATTTTCGGATGCGTCAATAAACGCTTATGGATGCTGTCTCTATGCCAGGTGCGTTGACGACCTGAATGGCTTGTCGGTAAGGCTGATTACGGGAAAGTCAAGGGTTGCACCAGTCAAAACGCAGTCTATTCCTCGGTTAGAACTTTGTGGTGCGCAGTTGTTGGCAAAATTATGGTTAAAGGTTAAAAAGGCATTGAGGATTGAATTTTCCGAAATCTACTTCTGGGTGGATTCAGAAATTGTGTTATATTGGCTTGGCTCGTCATCAAATTCGTGGCAAACTTTCATAGCTAACAGAGTCAGCGATGTTCAGTCATCTGTATCGAACACCGTGGAATGGAGACATGTGAGATCGGAGACCAACACAGCGGATCTGATATCAAGAGGAAGTACTGTACAAGACTTATATTTTTCAATTTGGTTTAATGGTCCAGATTTCCTGAAAAAAGATCCTAAAGAGTGGCCGGAAAATCCTAAATTCGATCCTCAGAACCTAGACAAGTCGCTGCTAGAAGCGAAAAAGAAGAAAAACGTGTTTGTCAACACTATCGCTGAAATTCATTTCGTCCAAACATTTTATAAATATAGTAGCTATACCAAAACCATTCGCATAGTGGCTCTGATATTCCGATTTATCAGAATTCTTCAAGGTCAAAAGGAATTACAAGGAACCCCGCTTACATCCCAGGAATTGGAGGAAGCCTTAATAAAAATAGTCTGGTGTATTCAACAGGAGAGTTTCGCAACCGAAATTGAAGAAGTTATTGCAAAGAAGGACAAGCTTTCTTCAAATAGCTTAGCAAAATTGTCTCCGTTCTTGGACGTCGTGCACAATAGAACATTGCTACGAGTTGGACGTCGCATAAGGAAAGCGGATATTGCATACAACACCAAATTCCCCATTCTATTGCCGAGTGGAAATCATTTTGCAAAGACGTATACGAGACACTTGCATTTCAAAAATTACCACGCTGGACCTCAAGCCTTATTGAACTTCGTCAGGTATCGATTCTAAATTTTAAATGCTAGGAATAAGTTAGAAGTGTTGTCAATGAATGCGTCCATTGCAAAAGATATAAACCCAAACTCTTTCATCAAGTTATGGGCAACCTACCCAGAGATCGTCTGACGCCAAATATTCCTTTTAAAATTTGTGGAGTGGACTTTTGTGGGCCCATTCTTACGTCATGGAAAATTCGGGGGAAGCAACCATATAAGACATATAGCTGTGTTCGTTTGTTTTTCGACTAAGGCTGTCCATTTGGAAGTAGTTTCTGACTTGACTTCGAATGCTTTCATTGCCGTTCTTAAGCGACTGTCCACAAAAAATACATTGCGATAATGCGACCAACTTTGTGGGGGCAAAAACTAAACTAGAAGAATTTAGGAAAACATTTTTTAAACAAAATACTAATACAAAAATACAAGAGTTCGTTACAGATAAGGGCATCGATTTCCAGTTTATACCGCCTCGCGCACCTTACTTCGGTGGCATATGAGAAGCTGCAGTCAAATCGGCAAAGACTCTGTTGACCAAAACACTAGGAGGCGCTCTCTTAACGTACGAGGAACTGACTACAGCATTGGCAGAAATCGAAGGAGTCCTAAATTCAAGACCCATCACACCAGTCAGTTCAGACCCATTGGATATAAGTGCTCTTACTCCAGGGCACTTTCTGATCGGAGCTCCAATAAACTCATACACAGAACCAGAAATGTCCTTTAATCAGATTTCTTATTTCAACAGGTGGCAGAGAATCACAGCACTAAACCAGCACTTCTGGAAAAGATGGTCCTCTGAATACATCCGAAATCTTCAACAGAAGTCGAAGTGGTTTTCGCAACAGCCGAACGTGGAAGAGGGAAGTCTGGTGGTTCTCCAAGATGAAAACTTGCCCCCTTACAAATGGGCACTAGCGAGAGTGGAACGAGTCATCAAAGGCGACGACAACAGCGTCCGTGTAGTCGATCTCAGAACAGCCCGACAGGCGTCCCGTCACTAAGATAGCCCATCAAGGAGGCCGGAACGTTGGCGTAAATTTAAATATTCCCGCCACAACTTTCATCAAAATTAAATTATATTTCAAAATACTGTATCCCCCACCACCAATCACCCAACTTTTCCTCTATCCCAAAATAACTGCCACTAGCATTCGTTTTATAACGTTTGGTTTCGATAGTCGACAAAATAAAGAATTGTTTAATTATATTTGTCTAGCGTCATTTTGCTTTCCATTTTGCAAGGTATTAATAAAGTGAATTATAATAAATCAGTTCGTGATTTTACAGACATAAATAATTATTGTGTCCCAATGCTTAACAGGCAATTCTAGATTGTCCAATGCATGCAAACATTCTTAAGACACATCTAAAATCGATTTGAGTCCCTCTGCAGACTCTCTCTCATAAGGGTAGACTGATTGAAAAAGAGTCTCAGCTGCGCATTAGCCAACATGCGTTTATGGTCAAATCTCGCTTTCAGCAGTTCCCAGGCCTTGGTGTAGTTTCCTGCATCTAAAGCCAAATGTTGCAGGAGTTTGGCTGCATCACCCGTGAGACTTGGCTTAAGGTAATGCAGCTTTTGAATCTCACTAAGATGTCATGAAATGACCGCCATTTGATGTATGATCCACACCGAAAGACGAGCTGCCAAATAATTGGAAGTAAGACGAGGCTCGTCTGTTTTTTAAAAGTAGTGCGATCACGCACTATTTGCTCTAAAAGCATTTTTTGGAGTTCTTCAAACGACATGCTAGGACCTCTTCTTATAAATAAATGAAAAAGAACAAAAGGAAATGAAAAAAATTAGGACTTATTTATGCCTTGAGTTGACGGTGAAAATTGAATTGCACGACGCGGGAATTCCGTGCAGATCGGAATTCCCGCGTCGTGCAATTCAATTTTCAATTGTCCAACAATGGAAGATAGAACAAATTTGCCCTTTGCACTTTCACACAGTATAGTATCTGTGTACACCTGTACTATATGTAAGTTTTGTTATAGTTTAAATTGTTTGTCACACACTTTAATGTTTTCTGTTTTTATTGTTTAAATTCTCGCACATACAATCCGGCTCGATATGACCAAAATGTTAGAACACGCGCAATATGGGAAAAATGAATTCCACTCCAATAGGGAATTACTGGGAAAAGATCTCGTGAATAAAAAAAAAACCGAATCTCACACGTTGTAAAAATTGATTTATTCACTGTACACTATCGACTGTACATACAAAATTCAAAAAATTACAGGTTATATATATATATACATTTGATATCTGTCAATTAATAATAATGGGGTTTTTTTTTTTTTTTTTTTTTTTTTTTTTTTTTTTTTTTTTTTTTTTTTTTTTTTTTTTTATATATAATTTGCACGTGTGAAAGGGGTTATGAATACCCTTATACTAATTTTAGGACACGGGCGTTCTTGAGGAAAGGGGAAGAGACAGAGAGAAAGACAGATTGGTGTAGTTGGTTTGAAACTCAGCTGGTATTAAGTTTCAGTGAACTCCAAGGGTGGCTGTCCAGATAACTGGGGAGATTGTTTGTTTATGTTTTTGTCGTTACTTATGATTCACAGTATTTTTTTCCGTCCTCCTGATGTCATCATCACGATTAAGTTGCATTTTAGCCATATGACCGCCCTACTGCAAGTGTTATGCCTTCGCAGTAGAGTTGACATAAGCTTTCGCAATTGATCGACTTTTTATTTATTTCATGCGAAATAAATAGATGAGATTATTGACATCAGGATTCGAACCGTGAACCTGTAGCGTGAGAAGCGATGATGTTACCACTACACCACGGCCACCCTGATTTTTACATTACGTTACGTTATAAAGGGTGGTTAAGTTTTAAGGGCCGATGTTGATTTTGAATAAAACACAAATTATTTAGGAAATTACTGTCATTTCTTTTTATTATGATAATATTGGTATGGTTCAATTATGTATGGAACAAAATATCCATCATCCTTTAGCTCTTGAATTGTTGCTGGCTTATCGACGTACACCTTTTCTTTCAAATAACCCCAAAGAAAGAAGTCCAACGGTGTCAAATCACATGATCTTGGCGGCCAATTGACATCGCCACCACGTGAGATAACACGGCCATTGAATTTGTCGCGCAAAAGAGCCATTGTTTCGTTAGCTGTGGGGCAAGTGGCACCATCCTGTTGAAACCACATATCGTCCACATCCATATCTTCCAATTCGGGCCATAAAAAGTTCGTTATCATCTCACGATAGCGAACACCATTCACAGTAACTGCCTGACCGGCCTCATTTTGGAAAAAATACGGCCCGATGATGCCGCCAGCCCATAAACCGCACCAAACAGTCACTCTTTGTGGGTGCATTGGTTTTTCGACAATCACTCTTGGATTATCATTCGCCCAAATGCGGCAATTCTGCTTATTGACGAATCCACTGAGGTGAAAATGTGCCTCATCACTGAAGATGATTTTCTTCGAAAATTGATCATCCACTGTTGCCATTTCTTGCCACCATTGTGACCATTGACGACGCTTGAAATGGTCAAAAGGCTTTAGTTCTTGAGTCAATTGCACCTTGTAAGCGCGTAAATGCAAGTCTTTATGCATAATGTTCATCAACGACGAGCGTGAGAGGTGCAATTGTTGGGCACGACGACGAGTTGAGGTGGACGGCTCTTCAGCCACATTATCGCGAACAGCAGCAATATTTTCTGCAGTACGAGCTGTACGAGCATAATTAGATTTGCCAATATATTATTTTGATTATTTGAATCACCAACAGTATTCTTGTTAAGAGAACTATCGATTTAGCTAGCACTGTATGCGAGCAATTAACTCGACTAAAAGAAAACATATTCATTGTTGGCGCCACGATACACAAGAAGTAAGAATACCGCATTTGTTTATTACGAGTATTTTATTTTCCTGATGAGAAAATACAATTATATTTGGTGGATTATTAGGGATGAAAAAATACTTACACTTGTGCTGGCTCGTCCTCTCGAATGGCGTCAACGGATATGAATGAACAAAAATGCCGGAAACTCCAGCCATTAGACCTTGACACTTCGAGAGGCGAAAAGCACCAGTGTTCACAATCGTTATCGAATAGTTACAAGAGATTACCGACACAATGTTATCGAATAGTTATGAGAGGTTACCGACGCTGCATGGTGGATTTTTTTTTGCTGACAAATTCCTAGTTATTAGTTCACTTTCTAACCTTCGCTCGGTTTTAATAAAATTACACTGGCGTTTCAACTCCTCAACACGAATAGTTTATGCACCATGTCTTATAAAGGTCCCTCAACCGGAAAGTTTCTGAAGTGAAACCACATGGTGCATCGGACGTCTACAAATTCACCAGACAAATAGATAGCGAACAACAAGCAATTGGTGCTATCAGAACACTGTAGCTCTGTAGAAATAGGATGGTATAATACCAAACTAACAGAGTTTGTTTCGAACCTCATGGGTTGCCGTAACTGTCAGTTACTGGACCACAAAAAAGGGAAGGTAGCACAACCTGTAACACAACCTGTAACACTAGCAATTTAACACCAAATGCAGTTTAGTATAATAAACCCACTAATTTTGTGTCTCCACTGAGGATGAACCGTTTTTAGGGACGATAATTACTTGCGACATGGTGTATTTTTTACTTGTATTTGAATAGACCCTGACGTGAGTGTGATTTTTCATTCCAGAAGATGGTTTATCCCCAGCGGATACTTCGAATTAATACACCAGCAGTTCCTACTCTTTACTCAATATATTAAATTGTATTGTTTACAATTAAGTACAAGTACTTCCAGTTATTATATTATGATGCTCCAGGATTTGCAACGGAACGTGAATGGTTATTTCAACAACACTGCAATTATTAGTAGAAGAAATAAAACCTTCTATAATCTCCTTGCAAGAAACCCATATCCATCAAACTTCCAATACCTATTCACCCAAATAATACTCCACGTTTTTCTACAATTTAGACACTAATACGTCAGCGTAACAAGTAACTGAATTGTTAGTAAAAAAATCTATACCTCACAGGTTCATTAATATTAAATCAAACGTTTTAGTAATAGCTGTCGAAATTGAACTAAAAATATCAGGAATAAAAACCAATCAGGAATTTTCACCCAGAAACCTCGAACACATTGTTCTACAGTACTTCCGGACGTAAAATATTATCTGGAATCAGTCTTCGAAGATTCAAATTTTACCGGTTTACCCTCTTTTCAAACTTAAATTCTTGAAATTGCATCACACAGGGAACCATGCACGAGTATTAATCAAGAACCAGCCACAATATATAAAGTCAGTCGCTAGGCAGCCAGCTAATTTAGCAATTTCACAGTCACATGACTAATGGAAAAAAATAGTCCCTGGTGAAACAAAGAAATTCATGAATTGTGGGTAGAAAAAGAAAATTATCCTTATATCACAAAGCCACTGATCTCTTTCGAAAGACTTCAAAATCTGCCAAAAAGCCTTGCTTTGAAAATTACGTCTAATATCAACCCTAATGCAACTTTGATAAACCTTTTGGGCAGATATTAAGTCACTAACGGGAAAATATGTAGATCGCACTGTCAAAGTCATTATAACTAAATCAGAAACTTCATCGTGCCCATATAAAATGGTGGAGTATTTGGCAAAGACTTGGTCTGATTGTTCAGGCGATGCAAACTTTTCCTCTGAGTTTCTCCGCGCAAAATTGAGCACCAGAAGCTGTAATATCGATTCTTCGGCTAGATCCGTCTAAATTCTCACTAGTATAATAAAACTGGGAAGCTCTCTTAACCAAGGGTAAAACCCCTGGATTTGATCGTTTATCATAAGTATGTTTTTTAGCCGCCATTTTGGTTCGGTTGGCAGTTGTCAGTTAGTATTTGATGGTCGTCATGAGCAGTCGATAACAATATATTGTGGATCATCTAACGCCTCAACAACATGTTGAAGTTATTAAAACATTTTATTTAAATAATCGTTCAATTGTGAAAACACGAATATGGGAAATTCGGCCCAACATGTATAAATACATTAAAGCCTTTCTACCCAATAGATACATTAAACTAAATAACATTAACTCTTCCGTCAAAAAACTTTGTACCACAGGGATCACCCTCTCAGTAATTGTTTGATCTAAGTGAAATCGCACTCAAGTATCATTCAATATCCTTAGCAATTGAGCTCATTCAATAACATTTCTGGGTCGAAGATATCATTTGGAAAAAACAAAATCGTGCATAATTCTAACTTCTGGAATATGCTTTATTTACTTACTTAGGTGGCGCTACAGTTCGGGGTGAACCTGGGCCTTAACCAAGAAGTTAGCCCGGTTTTAGCTAACTGCCTCCAGTTGCACACTCCAAGTTGGTTGAGGTCCTCTTTTACTTTTGCGCGTCATCTTAGGCGAGGTCGTCCTCTACTGCGTTGTCTTTCCGGGTTAGATTTGAATACTGCGGGCCAGAGCATTTGTAATTTTTCTCTCGAAACGACAGAGGATATCTTCATCCGCATTTGACAGTGTCCATGATTCAGCGCCATAAAGCAGGACTGGGATGTTTAAGTTAGAGTCCCCTTAGTTGTTCGGGATAGGGCCTTACTACTCAATTGCACTCTCAGCCCAAAGAAACAGCGATTGGCAAGAGTTATTCTTCGTTTGATTTCTTCTGAGGTGTCACAAAGTCCCTTACTACCTCGAAGTTATAGCTGCCGACTGTGACGTTTTGTCTAATTCGTTGATGTTGTGTGTCTCTTCTTGTTGACATACTTGGTTTTGCCCTCATTTACTGCTAAGCGCATTTTGGCAGCTTCCGTTTCAATATTAGCGTGACCAGTGACAGCCCGCTGAGTTCATCCAATTATGTCAATATGGTCGGCGTACGCTAGTAGTTGCACAGATTTTTGAAAGATTGTGCCTCCGGTGTTGGCTTGTGAGTTTCGCACAATTCTTTCGAGTATGATGTTAAAGAAGTCACATGACAGCGCATCACCTTGCCTAAATCCTTTTTTTGTCATCGAAGGTCTCGGTGAGGTCGTTACCGACTTTGATGGAGCAGGGAGCATTATCCATCGTCAACCTGTATAGACGGACGAATTTGGCAGGGATGTTAAAACTAGTCATGGCTCTATAGGTTGTCTCTACAAATGCTGTCATATGTAGTCTTAAAATCGATAATAAGATGGTGGGTATCGATTTGGACTTCTTTTGGGTTTTCTCCAGGATCTGCCGAAGTGTGAAAATTTAATCGACTGTAGACTTTCGTGGCCTAAAACCACACTGATATGGGCCAATCAGATCGTTAACGAGGGGTTTCATGCGTTCTGCCGAAGTTTTTCCATATTCTCAGCACCGACTGTGACACTACTACGAGGTTTCCTTCTTCATCTGTACAAGCCTCGTATGATTAGAACTTTTTCTATAGTGTGCAGAATTACTGTTATTATTGTTTTTGAACGGCCGTTCTTGCTTATCTTGGGTCTTTTGTCTACCTACATATTCACCTAAAAATTGATTATTTGGATGGAAATTGGTATAACTACTATTTTGACGATTGTTATTTTTGTATTGCTTGTCTTTTTGCCTGTCATATTAGTATACTCTTTCTTTTTCTATAAATATAAAATTTCTTTGACCTCGTATACATGATATTTATCTCTGACTTCTCTCGCTAGATTTCCAATAGTTAGTTCCCTAATTTTGTTAACTATAAAATAATGATTTAGGGCTGTTTGATTCATTTGCGTACATTATAATTGTGTGAATGTCCGTCATAATATTCTTATTGGTTATTGGTCAAGTACAGAACTCACCCTTAAATTGTTGATTTTCTTGGTAATCTCCTTTTGATCGATGACAGGTTTGAAGTACTTCTGAACAGTTATTTTGCTGCTTCCCACGTTGTTATGTCGTTTACCAAAAGTAGCTCCTTCGACTTTCCGATGACTTTACTTTTACAGATGGCTGTCGATATAGCCGTTCGTTGGTTTTCTGTTGTGAGATGAATGTGATTGTCCACCATAGTTACAAATTATGTAAGTCAGTTCTATTGCCATCAAACTCCCTGGTGTATGCAATTTCTTTCAAAAGAACTAGTGCCCTACTTGTTTGCTGTTGGCTATTTGCTTCCAGTCTAGTTAGAATTTTAGCCATATTGGCTAGGTTATTTGTCATTTCCTCCGCCTTTTCAAATGTCGCTCTTTTTGTTCTTTTTTTTTTTGTAGTTCATCGAATATATTCACTTTGGATAGATGACTGATTTGTAGTCATTTTAATAATTGAATTTGATTGACTGATTTGTAGTCACTTTTATATTCGTTCTCTTTGGATATCCTTCGCTTAAGGATATCCTACCGACTGCGCCAGAAAAATAACATAAATATTTACTATAATGGAAATAAAACACAAACGACAAAAGCTGTTTGAATAATTTGATTTACGGTTATTCTCTACGACGGTTCCTAGTTATCTGACACTTTTTTCAATCGCTTTATTTTCACTTTGGCTGCTTATGCAAAGATTTGTTGATAGGGCAAGAATGCCGCATAAGGTTAATGCCATCCAAACTGCATTCTGTGCAGAGCGGCGAAAGTGCTTACATGCAGTTAAATTTATTTTGCTAATGTCAATAACCTGGGGTTATTGGCCAACCTGACTTAATTACTTTTGCGGTGCAATGCCACCATACAGGTATGTAACTCACGCGAAGTTTGGATCGTTAAAATTAGATAGACGAAACATTTTAAGATTATTCTTAGTCAAAAAGCAGGCCCTTGGTTTACCTGCTCCATTTGCACAAAACAACGCGTAATTCTTTGCCCTTAATCCCGCTATGCAATTGTAGTTGGTGACTCACGGCTCTTGAATAAGGGTAATATCTTCCCCACCTTCTTGTAGGCGTATGTATGCTTTTGAGTGATGGAGATTAATATATACCAGTCGAAGCATTAGTGTTAACCGGTACAGATTCTTCCATAACTGTAACGTTACAATCCTCCGATTCAGAAGACCGATCGCCACTTTCTTGCTCCTCAGGGAGCTTGTTGGGAGATTCGACCGGTTTTCCAGCTAAGGAAGAAATCAGTTTACCGTCTCTTTCGTATATTTGTAGGTGCAATGACTCCAACCCATAAAATATTCTGAAATCTCTTTTACCGAGGGGCTCAATAGAATCCGAGCTTAATAGTAAGGATACTTATCTCCCTTTTTCACTTGGCTCCCCAACCTTAATGAACCTTTAATTTTGCGTAGGAAGGTACGGATTCTGAATATGAGCCGGAGCATGCCCGTCGGATCACTAGGCCCTGGGGGAATCCAAGTCCTAGGTCTAGGCCGAACTCTGATTTCCACCTTACGCATGGCATTAAGTTTCGCACCAGGTCACAATGCGTCAACCTTTGCTATAGCCGACTGTATGAAGTCAACCGTGTTTTGATGACTGCAGATCAGCAATTTGCCACCAGTTTGATGCCAACCACCATCTTTACAATTTGGCGCCGATAACTGGTTAACCAGGCAGTGCGAAAGAATGTCCGAAAATACTTTTGCCTTAATGAGCCTCCAGTTGTCTGCACTGATTCTACCTTTCTTGTCAACCTGGTCAACGATGCCAAAGATCAGATGGTCCTTCTCCACCTCGTTAAAGGGCCTAGATAACGGTGCGGCTTTCCTTGCTGGGTTAACTTTCCTTGTTTTCAAGCAGTGCCCTTGCCCATGTGGCGGGATCTCGCTCATTATCATCCCAGTTATCTTCTCCTTTTTTCAGTAGACTATCTAGGAGGAATTTGGCCGTCCTACTTTTTTTTATATAATTTTGCACTGGGGGGCACAACTGTTGAAGTATGTGTGTTTAGTGTTGGCTGTGTATGGTTGAAGTAATAAAAAGCAATGTTTCTGTACTTAATATGAAGAACAGAGTGATGATTAGCAGTGATCGCAATCACAGTCTCACATTTAGACTTGAGTGAAAATTCTCACGTACGACTCGAAGATAAACGACTGTCTTTAACACAGCTTGCGATGCTTCGGCAAATCCATGTAGCACCACGCATAACGACGATGAGGATAATCTAATCCATCTGGAACTGATATAAAAGACAATTCATTCAATTGGTTGACATACCATTTCCAGCGTGATACAAGATAAAAAAGCGATAGGTTCATCCCAATCTAGATCTACTTGCCATAGCTCGTAGATGAATATTTACCAAGTGTTAGGCTGCTCTTGATAGAAGCATTCTTTTTGTATAAACTGAGACTTTCTTGCATGAAAATTAATTTATCTAACTTGTGTTGCCAGTTGAAGCTTAAGGTTCGATTAATTTGTTGTACGGTTGTACATCCACTTTTGAAGAAGTCTCCTATTTTGAAGAAACTAATGATTTGATTAATTCTTTTCTTACCTTCTTCAATTAATAAAGCGCTCTCATAAAAGTCATTATCGTAGAAGTTGTTCTGGAAAAATCCTTAACCATAGGAAAACGAATACTTTCGTCTCCTGCGAATTGACGTAAGACACGGTTGGTCAGATAAGGAGCAGGAGTTGTACCGTATGTTACTGTTGTCAGGAGGAATTCAACCATATCTATTTTCTCAAATCAGGATTCACTGATAATTTCAGTACATAGTCAGAATGAACTTCAATTTGGCGAAGTATTTTTACCACATCCGATGAGAAGGCAAACTCGTATTTGCGCCAAAGGGTTAATACATCTGAAATATCTTTTTGTTATTGTGCTATTCCTTTAATTTTACTTGTTTCTCTTTTATGTTCGGGTGAATCTTGGTTGATGTTCGGGCTCGAATATGAATATGAATCAGCTCCAATACGATGGAAAGCGATGAATGTGATCTTGGAAGGTGAAGTGATTGAGTTAGATGCTCAGATTCCAGGTTAATTTCGGACCCCTGCTCTAAAAATGTTCGAAACGTGAAGAATTGTCTTGGGCTTGACTCTAATTTAACCACCGCTGTTGGAACACTGATTGTTTTGGAGATTGAGAGATACATGTCATGTGAGATGATGCGATAGTTCTTAATCAAGGTTAACGCAAATTGACAAGTTTGAATATATATTTGAAGTACAGGTGATGATTTCCTTGCTTTCGGCTTCTTTGGTCACGTTAGTTGTTTGAATGAAACAAGATTACTTTATTTGTTTTCCCGAAGTTTCGGTAGGGATCGCTGCCTTCGTGCTTTGGGGAGGTTCATTTGAGAAAATGGTATGCAAAGATGTGGGAACATTCAGTGTGTGAACATTAGCATAAATTAAAAACTACTACTGTATTATATACGTACTTGCTGACCCGGCGAACTTCGTACCGCCTCAGAATCAATAAATGTTGTGTTAAATTATTACCTGAATTAAAGTCAGTTTTTTATTAAGATAAAATGAATCCTCAAAATGAATTAAGTTCATAAATGTACAAAAATTAAAATGAAATGTATTTCAATTATATTGAAATGAAAGTAATTCACGTGGCAGCAAGGCATTTGATTTATTGAAGTGAATCGAAATGATTCGCGTAGCATTGTTGCACCACTTTTGGTTAAACTATTTTCTGGGTGGGTTGCACTCGGGTCGATTCCCTTTATTGAAGCACCTAGTGATATACGACATTTTTCATTTTCTTTGTTTCTGTCTTGTATTGAACAACCAAATCAATGCAGGATGTACATGAAGTAGTTGCTGCAAATCTTGAAAAATTGCTCTTTTCATTACCGTATTGATCGTTTGACGCCGATCAAGTTGGTCCTTCATATTGCTCATGAAGTAAATTTGGATGAATTTATGCTGTGCGTCTTCAAGCGGTTACAATGATCAAATTCGATGGTGAATTTGGCCTTGAATCTTTAAAGGCGAAGTCAGAATTACTGATTTATGATCACCAAAAGAAAATGAACGTTTACTCTCTCGAGCAGAAATTACCTTGAATGTCGGTTTGAATCCGCGTTCTTCGATAATGTCTGCTTCAAATGAAGTCATTTGGAAACATCCATTGTATCTATGAGTGTTCGTTGGAAAATGTCGTGATTCTGGCGTTTCGCCACGAAGCAATGAATGCAATGGCTCAAGTTGCCACTGAGACAGCACAATCCAGGCGATTCTGCAGCGACATGCACCGCAATGATCGCACACAACCTCCATTGGGTCAATTCGAACGAAACGATGCGAGCTGTAATGAATTGTGCAATCGTATTGAAGCACTACTCGATTCATATCAAGACTTAAAGCATTTCTTCTTGCGCGTCGAAGATTAGAACGTTATTGATCTATGCGATAAGCTCGACGATTTCTCATTGTCAACTGAGCCGTTTGACGTACTGCCTCTCGTTGTTGTTGTGTTTGTGATGCCCGAAGTCGGGCCATACTAACGCGGCACTCGTGCGATTTCTTGTTCATCTGCAGTGGATTTATTCGCAATATTCCGAAGTCTAATTGCATTACGGCTTCGTTGTGAAAGATTAGATCTTCAGGATCTCGGCATTGTAAATAACACTAGAAAATTAATCACACAATTACATAATGAAACAATTATCGATGCGTGCACAATCACAAATGTATTAAATAAAACACAGAACAAGCAAAAATACACTTTTATTTTAATACTATTTAGTAAAGATCTAATCCATAAAGTTTCTCTGACATCCTCGAACAATTCACTTTCAATTTCAATTTATTCAATTTTGTGGTATGTACATTAAGATAAAATCTTTTATAGTACTTAGAATTGCTATAGAGATCTAGACATGTTTAATCATTTGAATACAAAACTTAAAAAATAAAATACAAAATTTGATGGTAGATGGTAGTGTGTAATATACAATACATAGTTTAAGTATGCAGTGAGAAATAATCAAGGATTGCACTTTTGAAGCGTGTGGTATTGGAAATATTTCTTATACTTAAAGGTAAAGAATTCCATAATTTAATCGAGTGGATGAAAAATAGTCGGGATGAGTTTAAAAAGCGATGACGTGATGGAATTAAGCTAAGGGCCCTGAGCGAACGAGCGAAATTAACTTTTTCTTACAAATAATACTCTGGCGTCTTGTTTTTTTATAATATTGTAGCATAATAATAACTACGCTCCTACGACTATGCAACCCATTTCGAAATGTCTTTTCAATTTTGGTCCGAAGTGTTCTTTCATTCGAGGTTCGTGTCTGCGGTTTCCACAGTTCATGTCTACGAAAGAGACGGATAATATCACGGATGAGAGGGAATTATAACTGCAAGAATGATTGTCATCTTGGAATTATTACATCCGAATTTTTCTTGTTTCAGTGGTCGAAGAATTTGCTAGAAGTTTCTGGCTATCAGAAACTTCTGCTATATAAGGACAGATGGCGATCGAGAGGGGGCAGTAGTTTTAAAACCGTGGCGAAGAGATTAGAAAAGTGATAATGTTCGAAGTTGTAATTTTGTGATAAATTGAAAGTTGAGAGTTAACAAGAAGAAGTAATTAGTTTGGATTTGTGAATTAAGTAATTGAAAGGAGATAGAGTGATTTGAGAGGACAGAGACCTTGTAAGAAAAGAATTGCGAAGAATAGTATAGTGTGAACCTGAATTGTTCTATAGACTAGAAAATAAAGAAATAATTTCACAGAATATTGTTTTATCTACTCGAGCCGTAGCCCGCATATTACAGTATTGTGTAAGAAAATACAATTTCGTTGATGTATTGTTGAAGAGTGGTACCAAGCAAATTCTTTGAATATTTAGATAAATGGTCATATCTTCGAAGACCATAAACATATCTCACTGAGTCATTAAAAGCTACTTGTAACTTTCGTTGTGACAGCGAATCTATATTACAGTATACTACTTCAGCATAAGTTATTAAGGGTAACACAAGACTTTTAACAAGCTTCCTTCGAGTTTCAGTAGGCGTAAAATTAGCAGTTATCCAAAGCTTGCGAATGCATCCTGATTACAGTGTTGGTGTGATTGTATCCAGAAAGCTTACAAATAATAACGAATCCTAGACTAGTTACACAGTGTCAGCAACTTTAAGTTTACTTCCAGAGAGCAGCACATCAGGCAGAAGGTTAAAGTCGAGCATTTGATTGGATATTGGAATAAACTGGGATTTCGTCGGATTTAAAAGCAATCCATTAGTTACCGACCAATTGTGTATACCAGACAAATCCTCGTTAATATGAGTGACAAGCTCAGTTATGCTATTAACTGGCATAGCCGAATATAGCTGAACGTCATCCGCATACAGGTGGACAGAATTGTATTTACAGACAGATGGCAAGTCATTTATAAATATACAAAACAGAATTGGGCCCTAAATAGACCGCTGAGGTACGCCCTGTTTCACAGCAAGAAGGTCAGAGGAAGAATCATAAGTCACAACCCTCTGAAATCTATTGCAGAGAAAACTTTCAATAAGTCTTACTGCTCCGCCACCGAACCCAAACAAATTTTTTAGTTTCCACAAAAGGATTTTGTGATTTACTTTATCGAAAGCCTTCGAGAAATCCAGCAGACAAAGAAGCGTAACATGTCCTCTATCAAAATTCTGTCTTACATCTTCCATTATGTTGACCATAGCTTTTTTTTTTTGTGTTTAAGAATCTGTCTTGCTATGTGCTTCTCAAAGACTTTCGACAAGCACGGCAAAATGCTGATGGGTCTGAAATCAGCAGCGGAGACAGGAGTCACCTTTTTTGCAACAGGTATTACTCTAGCAATCTTCCATGACTTAGGGAAAGTTGACGTTGTGATACAGTGGTTTATAATATGTGTTAGGTGGGATATGATGTAAGGCAGAATGAGTTTAATGAAACGCAGAGGTAACCCATCTTCACCAATTGAGTTTGATTTTATGGCTGCAACACAGCTAATAACCTCATTTTCACTTACCGCTTCCACTTCAAAGTCCCTTAACGAATGCAGAAATGGGTTGGAGCTTTCAGCTAAATTGAAACTTAACTCTTCAGTACTATTTTCAACAAAAAGCTTATTCAACAAATCGGGATCAAATTCACACTCAGCGTTATTTTTGGCATTGGAGATACCAATCTGTCGCAAGTTATTCCAGAGCTTTTTGGGAGAGAGGGATGTGCTCAGTTTAGAAGCGTAGAAATTTCTTTTAGCAGTTCGTACTACATCAGTTGAATGGTTTCGCAAAGATTTGTAGGCAAGCCAATTGGCATTAGATGGCTTATGTTTCCATTTACTGTAAAGCTTGTTGCGAGCTTTGATGGTATCAAGAACCTCAGTCGTAAACCAAGGGCAGTTTTTATTACGGATGTTCACGGTTTTAGTAGGTACATGACGAGTGTATAGCTGAGTGATAATTCCCTGAAAATAGTGCAGTTTTTCTTCAGGATCTGAACTCAGTCGACAGCAACCCCAAGGAGCTGTAAGGGCAGAATACTGTAGAGCATCCATGTGAATAGAACGAAAATCTTTATAAGTAAAAGACAGGTGAACAGCAGAGTGATTAAAATGAATGTTGTATGTACAAAAGAGAAGATCGTGATCCGAAATGCAATCTAAAGAAAGCTGATCGAAAATGAGAACAGAGGAAATATCAGATACGATTGCCAGATCCAGGAGGCTGGGAGTACAGTTTTTAGCGAATTGCGTTGGGTAGTTGGTATTGATTATCTGGAGTCCTAAGGCAGAGGCTAAATCTTTTATTTGAAAAGCACGAGCGACGTTTTTAAACAGATCAGCATTAAAATCTCCACAAACAATGAAATGTTCATATACAACTGAAAATTCAGAAAGAGCCGAGAAAAAAAGGTTGAGGAGAACAACTTCGGTTAGGATTATAGGCACACGCAACAATGCATTTAGAGCAGCCATCTTGTATTTCGACAACTAAATACTCCACATCTAACTCAGTCGATTTACAAATTATTTTGCAATTAAGAGTAGATTTGCAGTAAATTGTTATTCCACTTTCCCACGTACATGTTACTCTATCATTTCTAAAAATTGTATAGTTAGTTATATTGTAGGTAGTGTCAATAATATCAGGCCTAAACCAGGTCTCGCTTACACAAACAACATCAACACCAGAATTTGTAAACATGTGTTTAAGATAGTCTAATTTATATTGATTAAGGCTACGTGCATTTAAATGACACACTTTAAAACCATCACGACATTTTGAAAGAACATTAAGCATTAAGTGCGTCGATTTTTCATCCACACTGTAATTGGAACATCTACTGCCCATTTTATGTCAAAAATAATACAGAGAAAAGAGACAAAAATAATACCACAGACTAAAAAAAAAGTATACAACAGAAGAGCGACAGATAGATAAATATTAAGAGAGAAACATTAGAAAGAGCAAAACAATAAAAGTTTGTTTAATTTAATAAATGAATACGATACGGTGATTTTAATTATTCATAACAGCAACAGCACCAGCAGCAATGGAATGGAGATCATCAGTACTTTCGATAGAAAAGCTTCTTCCGTTTGCCACCTTCTTAGCATAAACAATTCCGGATTTCGAGAAAACAGAGAACAGTAGTTTTTTCCTCTTAAGCCCAAGCGCACTATGTAAGAGAAAGCGCGAATGCTTGGTTAAGCTCTCATTCAAGAAGCAGCTGTCGTTTGATTCAATGCCTAAATCATTGAGTTTAAGCACTTTGTTGTGTTTTTTTCCAATGAGTTGTTGAATTTCAAGATAATACATGGTGGGGCAGTCTGTGAGGAATTTTTGTTGGTGTTATTTCGCCCTTTTGTACGAAAGGCGGCAGCTAAGAGAGGCGGGTTATAGTTGATAGTGTGACATAGTTTATTAAAGAGATGTGTCAGATTCTCTTCTGGAAGTTCGGGTACACCATAAACAATGCCATGTATTCAGCTTTGGCTGACGAAGCTGCTACTGAATTTTGCTTCTTTGTATTCCAACAAATGTACTTTTTCGATCAGTTTCACTTCCACCCCAGTCAGCGTCCACATATCCAACTAAAAATTCCTCGTATGCTAATTTCTTATAAGTTAATTTAAGGTTTATCGTACCTTTAATGTATCTCAAAATTCTTTTTAAACTATACCAAAGCTCTTTATTATTTTTATTTGGTATCTAATTAAGAAATTAATTGCTGTACATAAATCAGGACGAGTACATTGCATTACATACATAAGACAACCAATAAGGTTTCAACAGGAAGCTTCGAATTCTTCATCAGAATTTAAAGCTTCGAAATTTAATTTTACCGGAAGTGGCGTACTTATAGAATTGCAGTCAATCATATTGAACTTACTAAAAACATTTTTCAAATAATTAATTTGGTTTAAAAATATTTTATTGCAGTTTCTTTCTATATGTATTCCTAAAAATAGCTTAACTTCATACATGTCTTCGAACTGCTATTTTAAATACTGTTTGAAATTTGACATTGTATCTATTTCTCCTGTTACAATTAAGAGGTCATCTACATATAGTATTACATAAATGTTTTTATGTGGATTTCCTCTATCCAAAAAATGTAAACAGTGATCATTTGGGGAACTTTTAAAATTATGTCCTTTTAATATTGCATCGAATCGTTCGAACCAGTATCTTGCTGATTGCTTTAAACCATATAATGATTTATGCAATTTACAGACCAAATTATTATTTTGGTTTACGCCCTGTGGTATACGCATGTAAATTTTTTCTTTTAAACATCCGTTTAGGAATGCTGTTTTAACATCCATTTGATGGATTAATGAATCGAACTGATTTGCAAATGCCAAGAGTATACGAAATGTAGTAATTCGTACTACTGGTGCAAAGGTTTCATTATAGTCTTCTAAATATCGTTGACTAAAACTTCTCGCAACTAATCTTGCTTTATACCTGTACGGATTTCCATGCACATTATATTTTATTGAAAAAAACCATTTACAGTCAACAATATTTTTATTAATTGGCTTTTCCACAATTGACCATGTAATTAATATACTTCTAAAGATTCAATTTCTTCTTTTACAGCTTGTTCCCATTGAATTTTATCTTCCCTTTTTATTATATCATGGAAGTTTTTGGGAACTGAGTAAATAATTGATTGCGCACATAACAAATAATTATCAATATCTTCTTCATCCTCATTATATGAGGGTGTTTGAAGATTTTAAATTCTCTCACTCCTTCTACAGTTCTCTTCTGCGGTTTTTGAGTTTTGAGATTGAACATGTGCGTCATCCGTTTCTTTTACAAAATTTCTTCTTTTTACGGATTTACCTGTTTTATTACAGTCAACAGGTTTCTGATTGATATTAGGTTTTGTAATATTAGGCATTTTTACAACGTTAGAGTTTTCTCAATCAACTCTTTCATCAAAACATAACTCCGGTCTTGATGTACTAAGACCTACCTCATCAAAAATTACATCACGGGCTGTGAACATTTTATTAGTTTCTGTTTGAAAAATTTTGTAACCATTTGGTTCATACCCTATTAATATGCCTTTAAAAGATTTTTCATCGAATTTGCTTTTTCGATTTTTATTATGCACAAAGACTGTGCTACCAAAAATTCTCAAATTATCTAATTTTGGTTTTTTGTTATGCCACATTTCATAAGAAGTTTTATTTGATTCCAACCGCTTTCTTTGGGGATATGTTTAATAAATATGTGGCTGTTAAAATTACTTCTCCCCAAAATCATTTATGCAATTTTGCACTATGTATCATAGCTCGAGCTTTGTCAGTAAGGGTTCCATTCATTCTCAAATGATAGGATATACCCTTTTCTTTGAAAAGTTTTTTCATGTCATTGGAAATATATTCGCCTCCATTATCACAATAAAAGTTTACTATTTTGAATTTAAAATGAGCTTCGCTTTTTGCTGTGTAATCTTTAAATACTTCAAATAGTTCAGATTTATGTGTTAGCAAGTACACCACTACATAATGAGTGTATTCATCAATAAATATAACGAAGTAATTTTTATTATTTATTGTGAGAGGACTCCACAAATATCGGAATGAATAATAAATAGAGGACGCTGTACATGAGACTTATCTTTTCTTTTAGAAAATGGTAAACGCGCTTGTTTTCCATAAATGCATGATTCACACAAGGTATTTGTAGGGTTTATTTTTTGTATCATGCTTTTATCCTGTGTCATATCCCTCGCTTTTATTTCTAAAAATTTATTTTTACTTATGTGACCTAGTCTTTCATGCCGAAGTCTATAATTATCATATACAATATTGTTACAAGCATTAACTTCATAATTATTTTCCATAAGAGTATACTTGAATTTAATTATTATTAATCTATTTATTGACTCATCCTTTACCAATACTTTTTTGTTTCTTTTAATTACCACTTCTCCGTTATCTTCGAAATTTACTGACATTCCTCCTTCTTTAAGGCGGCTGACCGAAAGAATATTGTACGGGACTTCAGGAGAATATAGGACGTCTTCAATCACACCTGCAACCCCTTCTTGAGAAACTACTTTGATTGATCCTTTTGAATGTACTTTGATTGAAGTATATTTTTTTGCTACACCAATTTCCAGTAGTTGATTCAACTGTGAGATTTTTGTAAAATATTCAAGTTTATTTGCAATGTGATCGGTAGCTCCGGAATCCAGTAAAAAATTAATTTGATTATTGTTGGGATATGTTTTCTTGATGTTTTGCCTAAGGCCAATTATAAAAACAAACCCCGTGTTTATTAGGTTCCATTGCTTTAACTGTTTAAATTTGTCCTGTATTATAATTTTTATGATGTTTTCGGTTTTTATTATTGTTTATAGATTTTTTATAATAATAGCAGTTAATTTTAATATGGTTATTTCGCCCACAGTAATCACACTGGACGAATTATTATATTATTGAATCTATTTATTTTTTTATGACCAAAAACTTTCTTTTCACTTTGAAATCTATTAAATTTACTTGTTGTTGGTTTGTTGTACGGATTCACTTCAATCTGTAGCACCTTTGAAGACGTATCGCGATGTTCTTGTTGTAATTTTGTCTCATAGTCAAGCAATCTTGTTTTAACAAAAGCTAATGCAAAATCATTTTCCGCAAGAGTTTGGACTGCAGTCACTATTCCGTCATACGAAGAGGGTAATGTTAACAGTAAATGCGCCACCTTACCCATTTCATTAATCGTCGCGCCTGCAGCTACTAACTCAATAATAAGCTCATCAAATTTAATGAAATGTTCAATGAGAGTTGTAACACCTTTAAATTTAAAGCTTAGTAGTTTCTTTTGTACTGACAACTGCGTGGCCAAACTTTTTCTTTCGTAGATTTCGTCGAGTTTTTGGAATATTTGTAAGGATGTGCGTTGTTCGGTGATCATTCCAATAATAGTGTCACTCAAATGTTCAATTATGCAGCCTTTTGCCACTCTCTCCATCCTCCACCATTCTGCTGATTCCTTCTCTGCTTCTGTTGTTTCGTCCAGCACCTTGCGGCAGTCATCTTCGGCCATTAGGGCTCTCAAACGGAATTTCCAAATGCTATAGTTCTCTCCATTGAATGGAATTATGTTCCTTTTTGTTTTTCTGTTGTCCATATTTACTGCTAAGAAATACTAATTCAACTGATATCAAATGCTATGGACACTTTTCTTTTATTTTCAATTTTTTTTATTATTGAATATTTTCACTTTTTTTTTATTTATTTGCGTGGGCTGCGCCAATAACCTATTAAATAAAACACAGAACTCCGTTTGGGTTGGCGGTTTAATGCAGAATAAATGTAAAAATTTAACAAGCAGAAATACACTTCTAGGCCTTAGCCGTAGAAGTGGATTCCCCAGATTCGAAAAAACATTCCAATTGTTATTCAGGGAAAAATCAATGTAGGCAAAAAAAAATAGCTTAACTTCATTTATGTCTTCGAACTGCTATTTTAAATACTGTTTGAAATTTGACATTGTATCTATTTCTCCTGTTACAATTAAGAGGTCATCTACATATAGTACTACATAAATGTTTTTATGTGGATTTCCTCTATCCAAAAAATGTAAACAGTGATCATTTGGGGAACTTTTAAAATCATGTCCTTTTAATATTGCATCGAATCGTTCGAACCAGCATCTTGCTGATTGCTTTAAACCATATAATGATTTATGCAATTTACAGACCAAATTATTATTTTGGTTTACGCCCTGTGGTATACGCATGTAAATTTTTTCTTTTAAACATCCGTTTAGGAATGCTGTTTTAACATCCATTTGATGATTAATAAATCGAACTGATTTGAAAATGCCAAGAGTATACGAATTGTATTAATTCGTACTACTGGTGCAAAGGTCTCATTATAGTCTTCTAAATATCGTTGACTAAAACTTCTTGCAACTAATCTTGCTTTATACCTGTACGGATTTCCATGCACATTATATTTTATTGAAAAAACCCATTTACAGTCAACAATATTTTTATTAATTGGCTTTTCCACAATTGACCATGTAATTAATATACTTCTAAACATTCAGCTTGTTCCCATTGAATTTTATCTTCCCTTTTTATTATATTGTAACATCGTCTAAAAGTATGCAACAATAATGTAGAATAATAACTACGCTCCTCCAGCCCATTCCAAACTGTACTTTCATTCGAGGTTCGTGTCTGCTATAGCTGACAACGCCACGGATAAAGAGAGAATTATAACTGGAAGAAATGATTGTCATCTTGGAATTATTACATCAGAATTTTCTGTTCCAGTGGTCGAAGAATTTGCTAGAAGTTTCTGGCTATCTGAAACTTCTGCTATATAAGGACAGGTGGCGATCAATAAAAAGGGCAGTAGTTTTTAAACTGTGGCGAAGAGATTAGAAAAGTGATAATAGGCGAAGTTGTAATTTTGTGATAAATTGAAAGTTGAGAGTTAACAAGAAGAAGTAATTAGTTTGGATTTGTGAATTAAGTAATTGAAAGGAGATAAAGTGATTTGAGAGGAAAGAGACATTGTAAGAAAAGAATTGGGAAGAATAGTATAGTGTGAACCTGAATTGTTCTATAGACTAGAAAATAAAGAAATAATTTCACAGAATATTGTTTTATCTACTCGAGCCGTAGCTCGCATGTTTCATTGGTGTCAGAAGCTGGGATAAAACTTATTCTGTGAATAACTATTTCCGTGGTGTGAAATTGCACAAGAAAAAAAAAAAAACGATTTCTGTGTTGAGTTAATTAGTTGCGCAAAATGGGTCGCAAATTGGGAAAACTAACTATAATTCAACTAAAGGCACAACTCAGTAAGCGGAATCTCGACACAACTGGGGGAAAAGATGCCCTACTGATTCGTCTGGAAGAAGCAGTAACGCAGGCATAGAGTTTGACGTGGAAGAGGAACCAGCAAGTACAATAGCCGACCCGGGTATAACAAGTCTGCTCCTGCAACTTAAGTTAGTCATGGACGAACAAAAGAAAGCAATAGAAGATCAAAGTCATAAGCTCGATGACCAAAAGAATTCTATAGAACTTAAGCTGGACGAACAAAAGAAAGCAATGGACGACCAGAAGAATTCTCTAGATGCTCTGGAAAGCAAACTTGATGAGCAAAACAAGAACTTGGAATCCAAATTCGAAGTGATCGAAGAGAAAATCGAGAAGGTCGAGACGCAACTCGAAAAAGTCGAAACTAGATTCGATGAAAATTTTGAGAAACGTGAAACTCAGTTCGGGAAGATAGAGACTCAGTTTGAAAAAGTGGATACCCAAATCGAGACAGTAGGAAAGCAAGTCGAAAATCTTGCTAAGGAGCTCAGCAACGTGAAGAGACAGAAAGCACGGGAATATTCCACTGACGGTCTGAGAAGAAAGGAGATGCAGCCTCCTATCTTCGATGGTCAAACATCATGGCCAATTTACAAAAGGCAATTCGAAGCGGCCGCAATGACCAATAGCTGGGACGATGAAGAGAAGTCTATTGCACTCATACTTGCACTGAGGGGTCCAGCGGCGGAGCTCTTGCAGACCATCCCGGAAGATAAACAGCAGAACTACGACTCTCTGGTTCAGGCTATCGAGATGCGGTTTGGGGATGAACACATGCAGCAGGTGTACAGGGTTCAGCTGCGCAGTCGAGTCCAGAAAAAGGGGGAACGCTCCAACAGTTGCAAGCGCATATAGAGCGACTAGCCCATCTTCCATACCCTAAAGCGGGTGAGGAGCTTATCATAGAGGACAGACAACTGCAAATGGCTGTAAGGATGGTTGAAAAGCGAACACTCCCCGAGACATTGGCATTCGCTTTGTCAATGAAGGCTGCGGAGCAAGCATACCAGGGAATACACCGTGTCAGGGAAATGTCCGTCATGGAATGCTCATGCCAGAGAACAGCCGTCATGGATGAAGACAAAGCTCGCGGAAGTCAAATCCGTTGCTGGAATTGCAACCAAACCGGACACCTACAACGGCAGTGCAGAAGTGCACCTAGACGTGGAAATTGTCCACATTGCGGAAGTAGGAGAAGCAGAGAGGAAGCATCCTGTCGGTCAGACTTCCCAAAACCAGCAGTCGGGAAATGCGTAAGGACCAACTTCGCGGGGCAGAAGTTGGTTACTGAAATCGAGGCCTCCAGGACCACCATTCAAGTTTCGCAAACCAAACGGGGTAACAAGAGCCTGACAGTGGAGGCACTAATCAACAAGAAGAAGTGCGTAGCCACCATCGACACAGGCGCCACTGCCTCCATTGTAAGAAGAGATATCGTCAGAAGCGCCTGGCTGCACAACACCAACAGCTACTGCCTGAAGACTGCAACAGGGGAAATGGCGAAGGTGTTTGGAGAAGTTCGTCTTATGATTACTCTGGCGGGACTGACGTTCTCCCATGCGTTTCTGGTGGCAGATATGTGCGACGAGTGCATCATCGGAATAGACTTCATGAAAGCAAATGAAGTAATCTTGGACATCGGGATGCAAGTACTGAGGTATCGAAATGTGGAGATTCCGATGGTATACGGAAACGAGAATGCCGTAACTCTCAGGACAGTCATCAGCAAAGACGAAGTTTTGCCGCCGTCTTCAGAGACAATCATTTGGACGAAGCTGGAAGGTGATCTTGGGAGCCACCGATTCTACATAGTAGAACCAGACCCGGAGAAGAATTCTCAAGACTACATCGTGGGAAAGACGTTAGTCGAACCAAAGAACACCATGGTTCCAGTGAGAGTTTTGAACGCAAGACCACACACTGTCAAACTAAGGCGAGGGGAGGTGACTGGAAAATGCACGCCTATAACCGCCGTCGCAACAATATCTGAACGTGGTCCTCCAAAACCTCTCCCATCACCTTGGACAGCGGAAACGAGAGAGACGATTCTCCAGTCCAGTGAGCTGAATCAGGAGCAGCGAACTATGGCAGAGAATCTTATCAATGAGTACGCTGATGTATTTGCCTCACAGGACGGAAATACGGCCGAACACACCTGGTACAACATCGAATAGACACTGGTGATACTAGACCAATTCGTCAGCCTGCTAGGCGCCTTCCATTGGCAAAGCAGACAGAAGTTGCAGAGATGGTGTCGGCAATGGAGAAAGAAGGTCTGATTGAAAGTTCCAAAAGTCCGTGGGCATCACCGGTTGTACTGGTTAAGAAGAAAGATGGCAGCACGCGGTTCTGCGTGGACTATCGGCAGCTCAATTACGTCACCAAGAAAGACAGCTACCCTCTGCCACGGATTGACGACACGCTAGACACACTATCAGGAGCCCGATGGTTTTCCACTCTCGACTTGAAGAGTGGCTACTGGCAGGTACAGATCCATCCAGAAGACCGGGAGAAAACCGCCTTCACCGCAGGAAATGGGCTATGGCAATTCACGGTAATGCCATTCGGGCTGTGCAATGCTCCGGCGACTTTCGAGCGATTGATGGAATGTGTCCTGCAAGGGTTAACATGGAAAACCTGTTTGGTATACTTGGATGATGTCATCGTCGTAGGAAAAACGTTTGCGCAACACCGAGACAATCTAAGGGATGTGTTTCAAAGGCTTCGAAGTGCCCACCTGAAGCTCAACCCCAAGAAGTGCGCCCTGTTTAGAGCGGAAGTCAAGTACTTGGGGCACATAATTTCAGCGAAAGGAGTGAGAACCGATCCAGAGAAGGTCAAAGCGGTGAAAAACTGGCCAGTCCCCAAGGATAAACACCAACTAAGGAGCTTCCTGGGCCTAGCCACCTACTACAGACGGTTCGTGAAGGATTTTGCCGGGATCGCAAAGAACCTGCACCAGTTGACGGAAAAGGGAAAACAATTCAAATGGTCAATTGAGTGCGAGAAGAGCTTCAAGGCACTTAAACAACGGCTATGCGATGCCCCGATACTGGCTTACCCCACTCCCGGGGAAACGTTCATTGTGGATGCAGATGCTAGTAATGTTGGGGTAGGAGCCGTACTCTCCCAGGTGCATGACGGCCAAGAGAAGGTGGTTGCGTACTTCAGCAAGGTGCTCTCTAAGCCAGAAAGGAACTACTGCGTGACGAGGAGAGAACTTCTAGCTTTGATCTTGGCTACGAAGCATTTTCACAAATACCTCTACGGGAGGAAGTTCGTTCTTCGCACAGACCATGCAGCCTTAAAATGGCTATTACAGTTCAAGAGTCCTGAGGGTCAGGTCGCAAGATGGATCGAAAGGCTGCAAATCTACGACTACGAAATACAGCATCGTAAAGGAAACTCCACTCTAATGCGGATGCACTGTCCCGGAGACCATGCAGAACGGATTGTAAACATTGTGCGCGTCAGGAAGAACGGGAGCTGGTTTCCATCCAAAGAATGAGAGCCGAACCTATCGCCGGCTGGAGCGTAGATGAGATCCGGAACGCTCAGAAGGAAGACCCGGATATCGAGCCGATTCTGGCCTGGAAGGAGAACATGGAGAAACCGGATCATCAGGACATCTCTCACAGAAGCCCGACCTTAAAGGCATATTTTGCGCAGTGGGACTCCCTCCATGTCCAAGAAGGTGTTCTGAGAAGGAAATGGGAATCCTCCGACGGAAAGTCGTTTGTAATGCAGCTTGTCGTACCGCGGACGAGGGTCAAGGAGGTGTTACAGGAAATGCATGGCGGGGCGTCCGGAGGCCGCTTGGGAGTGAATAAGATGCTAGAAAAGGTACGAGAACGTTTTTATTGGTTAAAAGCGAAGGAAGATATCGAAGACTGGTGCAGAGAATGCGACGTGTGTGCAGCTATCAAGGGTCCGAGAATCAAAACTCGAGGTAAGATGCACCAATACAACGTGGGAGCACCTTTCGAACGAATCGCCATTGACATCGCAGGGCCCTTTCCGGAAACCGACAATGGTAATCGGTATATACTCGTAGTGATGAACTACTTCAGTAAGTGGCCGGAAGCGTTTCCGATCCCTAACCAGGAAGCCAGAACCGTGGCGGAGCAGATCGACTACAATTGGGTTAGCAGATTCGGTGTGCCCTTGGAATTGCATTCTGACCAAGGGAGGAACTTCGAGTCAAGAATCTTCCAAGAGATGTGTCAACTACTCGGAATCAAAAAGACAAGGACAACCCCGCTTCATCCACAGTCGGACGGTATGGTGGAGCGTTTCAATAGGACTTTGGACGAACATCTCTCGAAGGTCGTAGGTGACTACCAACGGGATTGGGACCGGCAGATTCCCTTGTTTTTGATGGCCTATAGAAGTGCCGTGCATAGCACTACTCGACATACGCCGTTCGAAATCTTATTTGGTGGAATAGCTCGTTTACCCAGTGAGGTGAAATTTGGATCTCCTACCAATGAGCCCAGAAATGAAGAAGAGTACGTGGCGGACCTTAGGGAAAGGCTTAGGGACATACACCAAAGGACCAGAAGCCAGATTAAGATGACGAGCGACCGCATGAAGACCAGGTATGATGCCAAGGCAACAACGTCAGGATTCCAGGAAGGAGATCTAGTGTGGCTGTATAATCCCCATCGCCAAAAGGGGAAATCACCTAAATTGCAGCGGAACTGGGAGGGTCCCTACAGAATAGTAACCCGCATCAACGATGTTGTCTACCGCATCCAGCGAGGACCAAGGGCCAAAATGAAAGTGGTTCATGTGGACCGACTGAGTCGATACAATGGCCGAAGTGAGGACGCACTTGTTCGGGACGAACAAGTCTAAGAGGGGGGGCAGTGTAACATCGTCTAAAAGTATGCAACAATAATGTAGGATAATAACTACCCTCCTCCAGCCCATTCCAAACTGTACTTTCATTCGAGGTTCGTGTCTGCAATAGCTGACAACGCCACGAATAAAGAGAGAATTATAACTGGAAGAAATGATTGTCATCTTCGAATTATTACATCAGAATTTTCTGTTCCAGTGGTCGAAGAATTTGCTAGAAGTTTCTGGCTATCTGAAACTTCTGCTATATAAGGACAGATGGCGATCAATAAAAAGGGCAGTCGTTTTTAAACTGTGGCGAAGAGATTAGAAAAGTGATAATAGGCGAAGTTGTAATTTTGTGATAAATTGAAAGTTGAGAGTTAACAAGAAGAAGTAATTAGTTTGGATTTGTGAATTAAGTAATTGAAAGGAGATAAAGTGATTTGAGAGGAAAGAGACATTGTAAGAAAAGAATTGGGAAGAATAGTATAGTGTGAACCTGAATTGTTCTATAGACTAGAAAATAAAGAAATAATTTCACAGAATATTGTTTTATCTACTCGAGCCGTAGCTCGCATGTTACAATATCATGGACGTTTTTGGGAACTGAGTAAATAATTGATTGCGCACATAACAAATAATTATCAATATCTTCTTCATCCTCATTATATGAGGGTGTTTGAAGATTTTAAATTCTCTCACTCCTTCTACAGTTCTCTTCTGCAGTTTTTGAGTTTTGAGATTGAACATGTGCGTCATCCGTTTCTTTTACAGAATTTCTTCTTTCTACGGATTTACCTGTTTTATTACAGTCAACAGGTTTCTGATTGATATCAGGTTTTGTAATATTAGGCATTTTTACATTATTAGAGTTTTCTAAATCAACTCCTTCATCAAAACATAACTCCGTCTTGATGTACTAAGACCTATCTCATCAAAAATTACATCACGGATCAGGGAAAAATCAATGTAGGCAAAACTATTACATTTTGGTGTACACATTAAGGTGTATACCCAATAAAATGTGATAACCTCACAAAGTGAACATCTTCAATGGCAACTTACCGTTTGAAAATCACGATCGAAAATAGAATAACACAGAATTACTAACGAATCCGCCTAGAAAATGAAACACGCAGTCCAAAATTACCGATTGGATTGATTGTCGATGACAAACCACTTTACCTTTGACAATGTGCACTTCATAAAACTAAACTTAGCTCTTTGAAATCACTTTTCGCTGATGAATTTCAGAAAAAAATCGTTTGAAGAGATATTAATTGAAACAAATTCAAATGTAATAACCGTCGCAAATGAAAATTGGTGAAAACTCAAAAAAAATGCTGATAAATCGCGGCGCACGTCTGCACAGCTAGCTCAATGGTATGCAATGAAAGGACAGCGCAACTGAATCAGCTGTCAAAGGATAATGCATACAACGCCATCTACTGGCATTACCGGAACCAGCATACAACGCCATGTTCATTTTTGTTTCTGTCTTGTATCAGAGATGGCGTTGTATACGGATTTAATTTTTTTTGTGATTTTCTTACTTTACTAATGTCTCGAGGCTGAGACGAACAAAAAAAAATCATCGAAATCAGTCAATCCATTCTCGAGATACCATCAAAAAAGCTTATGTCAACTCTACTGCGAAGGCATAACACTGGCAGTAGGGTGGTCATATGGCTAAAATGCAATTTGATCGTGATGATGACATTAGCAATGACAATAACAAAACTTGATACCACCTGAGTTTCAAACCAACTACTCTGTAGCTGCGCCAGCCTCCAGAAAATTCCGGCTATAAATATCGCTTGTAGAAGTTCACCAAAAATTCCCAAAATAAAGGAAAATACAAAAACAAAACTTGGTGAACAGCGATTTTATTTCCTAGTAAAACAAAGAAAAATAGGAATCAAGGGATTTGCCCTTTTACAATGTAAAAAATAAAATACTCACATCCGTGAATTTGGCTAGCTAACCTCAGCTAACAAGAATCTTAAAATGAAAACTAACCTCAAGTAAAAACGTGTCTTTTCCTTTGACACATGAAAGCGAAGAAAACAGTGATGCCAAAATGGTGCTTCTTTAGGTCTCGATGAAATGCAGTTATACCAAGTTATGCTTTTTAAGTGGCTCGATGACATACTCCATGCTGTCTTTCTCTCTGCCTCTTCCCCTTTTCCACAAAACGTCCGTGTCCTAAAATTAGTATAAGGAAGCACAATGGGATGGACAGAGATCAGAAGCAGCTCTTATTATTATTATACGAGGGCCTGCTGATAAGTTGAAACAGTCGCCATAAGTTCGAAGCCGACTTTTCCACCTTGAATTTCTTCGACGGCCTCTTCCCTTTTTCAATCCATTGCATAGACTCTTGTTCGGACTCCGGAACATATTGGCGAACTCAAGTCTCATCCACAGTTACAATCCGGTTGCAAAAATTTCGTCGAGATTGTCCCCGGTTAACTTCAAAAATCTTTGCAACACTCGAGTCGTCGTTGCTTGTCGAACGGCGTGAGCATTTTCGGCACCCAGCGCGCACAAATTTTGTTCATGTTTAAATGCTCGTGCAAAATTTCTCCAATCCATTTTTTGCTGATACGCAACTCGTCCGTTCTCTGCCTCATATTCAACCATGCCAAGGATTCAACCATACGCAAACGTATTGCCGAAAAGAACCGCGATGTGTCAAATGCGCCGGTAAACATCTTAGTCAAGAGCGTGGCGTAAACAAAAAACCCCTGCAGCGTATATTAACTGCAATTATAAGCACCCGGCTAATTACAGAGGCTGTGAAGTAGCCAAAGAATTGCAAAAAAGAAGAGATCGACTTATGAAGCCGAAAAACCCACCTTTAAAACAGGTAAATAAGGAAAAGTCGAAAACGTTTTCGACGTTTTTTCCATTATCCTTGCGAGGCTTGAGGAATAAACAAAAACAAACATGCTAATTGTCGAAAGGTTGGAGAAGCTTGAATATAAGCTTAACAATAGGAGCATTTCAAAACGAACATGACGAAACTTCTTAAAATTGTTGCATGGAACGCCAACGGTCTCATACAAAGACTAGAAGCTAGAAATATTTCTACAAGAAAATGACATTGACATATGTTTGATCTGTGAAACTCAACTGACGAAACTATCGCGTGTAAACATTACTGGATACAGTGCCTATCACGCTTATCACCCGTCGGAAAGATTGCATCCAACACTCTGAAGAGATTATGATAGAGTTTGAGACAATGCAAGTGAGCACTGTACGCGTGAAAAATGGACATTACTCTTTCAATGTCTCGTCTATTTATTGTCCACTGCGTTGCAGGCTTGAAAAAAATGATTTTACAAATATTTTCAACTCTCTTGGACAGAATTTTATTATTGGCGGTGATTTCAATGCAAAACACACCTTCTGGGGTTCAAGATGTGTCTCACAAAAAGGCAGAGCACTCTACAACGCCTGCATGCAACACAGTTGCGACTTTCACTCGACTGGTAAACCAACATATTGGCCGACTGATAGCAACAAAATACCCGATCTGATCGATTTCTTTGTTGTAAAAGGAATACCAGACAACTGTATTAAAATTGAAAGTTTTGATCTCTCTTCCGATCATTCCCCTATCATTCTAACGATGAGCGAACGCCTAATTAAAAAAGATGTACATGCTAGACTAACTAGCAGAAAAACTGATTGGAAAGGAAAAGACGTTGAAGAAATGTCCACCGGAAATAAAAGAAATGGTAAGGGAGAAGAGAAAAGCGCGTAGAAAATGGCAACAAACTCGTGCTCCGCAAAATAAATCGCATTTAAATCGCTTGTGTAACTTTCTAAAAAAAGCCATTATTGGTTTTAAAAATCGGATAACACAAACCAACATTGAAAGCTTAACAGCAGAAAAAGATTCCAATTATTCGCTCTGGAAAGCTATAAAAGGCATTAAAAAACCGAAAATACAAGCGGCCCCAATCAAGAAAAATGACAACGAATGGGCCAAGAATGATAAAGACAATGCAGAAGTCTTTACCGCCCATTTAGAAGAAACATTTAAACCATTTGATGGACAAACGCTTGTTGAAAATGATAATGCGTCGGATATAGCACTGACCGAACTTCAACAAGAAATAAAGAAACTGAAACCGAATAAAGCTCCTGGATACGACCTAATCACAGAAGAGCTTCTTAAATCGTTACCTAGAAAAGCGTTAATTTCCTCTACATTATAAACGCAGCGATAAGACTAGAATATGTTCCGAGTCAATGGAAAGTCGCGGAAGTAATAATGATTCTGAAGCCAGGAAAACCGCCGAATGTTAAAAAATCCTATAGACCTATTTCGCTGCTGCCGATTATGTCTAAAGTTTTCGAAAGAATAGTACTTAAGCGATTACAGCCGGTTATAGAAGAAAGATCTCTTATTCCCAATAACCAGTTTGGGTTTAGAACCAAACACTCAATAATAGACCAAGTGCATAGAATAACTGATTTAATTGAAAAAGTTTACGAAGAAAAAAAGATTTGCTCGAGCGTATTCCTTGATGTTTCTCAAGCTTTTGAAAAGGTCTAGCATGATGGATTGAAATATAAATTACGACAAGTTCTGCCGGAACACTTATATAATATTCTCGAAAAATACTTGACGAATCGACTTTTCCGAGTCAAACACGGAAATGAATATTCAGAATTTAAAGAAATAAGGGCTGGGGTACCGCAGGGAAGTGTCCTTGGACCGCTTTTGTACCTATTATATACTCGCGATATACCGCAAGAAGAAGGCATCGTATTAGCTACATTTGCCGACGAAACTGCCATCATGGCAACGGGTAAAACGATCGAAGAAACGACTGAAAAATTGCAAGAAGCATTGAATAAATTAAATGATTGGACAAAGATTTGGTGACTAGCTTTAAACGAAAACAAATCTGTTCATGTCAATTTTACTTATAAGAAAATAAATAATTTGCCGATCTTTTCAAACTCTGTTCAAATTCCGTTTGCAAACGAGGCTAAGTATCTTGGAATGGCACTTGATGCTAAGCTGAAGTGGAAATCGCACGTGAAGAAAAAACGTAAAGAAGTAGAAACCAAATACAGAGAAATGTACTGGTTACTTGGAAAACATTCTAAGCTTAATATAGAGAACAAACTGCTTCTATACAAGCAAGTGCTAAAGCCGATGTGGACATATGGAATACAACTCTGGGGTTGTACCAAAATAAGTAATGTCAATATTTTACAAACTTTTGAAAATAAAGTGCTAAGATCAGTAGTTAATGCACCGTGGTTTATTAGAAATAGCGATATCCATAGAGATTTAGGAATTGCAACAGTCGAACATTAAATCAAAATCTTCGCGCGTAAGCATAAAGACAGATTACAAGAATGCTAAGCTGAAGTGGAAATCGCACGTGAAGAAAAAACGTAAAGAAGTAGAAACCAAATACAGAGAAATGTACTGGTTACTTGGAAAACATTCTAAGCTTAATATAGAGAACAAACTGCTTCTATACAAGCAAGTGCTAAAGCCGATGTGGACATATGGAATACAACTCTGGGGTTGTACCAAAATAAGTAATGTCAATATTTTACAAACTTTTGAAAATAAAGTGCTAAGATCAGTAGTTAATGCACCGTGGTTTATTAGAAATAGCGATATCCATAGAGATTTAGGAATTGCAACAGTCGAACATTAAATCAAAATCTTCGCGCGTAAGCATAAAGACAGATTACAAAAACACGTTAACAATGAAGTCCTTCGAATTCTAGATGAGAGGAATCTACTGCGTCGTCTAAAAAGGACTATATCTTTCGACTTAACGCGATAGCAAGAAACCGCTCCTTATTTTGCGGAACAAGCAGGAGCTTTTAAGGGAAAGAGACCTGCCAAACGATCTCAATATGTGAATGAAAAACTGCTGGATAAGTCAAAACATAGTTGTAGTAATCAAAGAAATTTATCACGAAAAGAGGTTTTGTTTAGTGAGTAAAAATCTCACACTACTATGAGCACGCTCTATCGATCCTCATAGTGTCTTCATGAAGATTTTTTTCCTACCCTCGGAAAAAAAAAAAAAAAAACTTCCGACGTTTTCTTCAGTGACTACTTACACTGGGCGGAGGTCGTCTTCACAGCTCTCTTGCCCTTGTTGAAATAAGATAGCACCTTTTTTGACCATAGTATGCGAAGGCCCAGAATCCTGAAGAGTCGATGACATGTCTTCGAAAATTTCTTTAGGCAGATTTTCCTTTTTCCACGAGGTATTTTATAATGCCGCGGTGCTCAAAATTGAGAGAATTTCCGATTTCGTCTGACATGGTGATGATTATCCTACCACAGATAATAACAAAATTAGATTATTGAAATGAGATGATATTTATACTACTTAAGAGTGCCGCAGTTAGTGCTATCACTAATGAGAAGATACTCGTTGCTGAGTATCTCAGGCCGCGAACTTATCAGCCGCCCTCGTATTATTATTTCGACACGTAAGCGACCCCTATGCAGGCAGTAGCAAGTGTCGAAGACCAGTCCATCCATCAGAAAAGCCGCAACTGATGTGCTGGGTTTCACCCGACGTCCATCACGAAACCCCTGGTTTAACGAAAAATGCAGGCAAGTAGTGCAGATACCAGTAGAGATGAAGGTGGAAACCTTGTAGTAGAGTAACTGTCAGTACTGAAAACAAAGTAAGAATAGCTATATCCAAGATAATATCCAACAAGGCTGCTGGACCTGACGGCTTACCGGTGGAGTTATTTAAAGCAGCTGGAAATAAGTTGGTAGAAAGCATACACCAACTCATTTCTACTATTTGATCAGACGAGTCTATGCCTGATGAATGTAATCTCAGCATCTTTTGTCCTCCATAAGAAAGGAGACCCACTCAACTGCGCCAATTACAGAAGCATCAGTCTTCTTAGCATCGCGTAGAAGATTCTATCAACCTGATTGGCCCCTCTCAGTGCGGTTGTAGGCTAGGAAAGTCCACAACCGATAAAATCACACTTCGGCAGATCCTGGAGAAAACTGAAGAAGTCCAAATCATAGAGCCATGTCTGGTTTTGGCGTGCCAAACTCGTCCGTCAATCCAGGATGACGACGGAAAATGCTCGCTGCTCGATCAATGCCCTCACCGAGACATTTGATGTTAAAAATAGATTTAAGCATGACGCGCTGTCATGTAACTCCTTTTTTTATTTGAGAATCATGAACAATTTGGTGCGTATTTCATCTTTTATTAAATTACAAGAAAATAGAGGGATAACTTTAAAAAGAGTAATTGGATTCAGCATATGTGGTAATTTGTTTGTGTTGTGTTTTGTTAATGAAAATTAGATCATGGGGTGTTAAATATAGTACGGGATTGGGATGGTGTTTTATGGGAAGTTATCGGAGCGATAATTGTGTTATTAGGTGTTAGATATACGAGTATGTATGATTATATGATGGGTGGACGTATTAATTGGCGGATATTTAGGTCATGTGATCTGTGATTCTTTTAATAGGAGATTATTTTTACACGTTTTTATCGGAAGCAACAAATTACCTTCAGAGGAAGTATTAGATTACATTTGGTCATTTATACGGTTTTCCCGTGTATAGAAAAGTACAAAAGCAAAACCCCTGAAAAAACATAATAATGTTTCATATACATACATGGTAGGAGTAGGGGAATTTTCAGTTTGCGTTTCCGTTATTCGACGCTATTACATTGTTGTTCAATCCGGTTAGATGTAGTGTTTACGTTCATTATATTTGTGATTAAAAATAAATAAATTTTTTGTTTATAGCCTTTCGCTTGGTCCACTATTACGAGTAATCTGGTGAAATCGATAAAATAACTCTAAAAAGGGTAAATATTTGGCGTCATGAATTTATTAAATACTGGTGAAACAGAAAAAAAAATGATCTCATTACTCTTTACTGGCTTACGAACTCTACCAGCTAGGATAGTAAATATATGGCACGTTTGTAAATTGTTCAGATTTCAATCTTGAACATTTTTAAGCGTACAAGTATGTCCAAAATTTGAATGTCATGTCTTTAAATATGTCAGAAATAACTTAGATACCAATTTTGAATAATATCGTCTCATCCATATCCGAGAAAAAAAACATTTTTCGCAAGTCCGCTAATAAGTAAAGTACTGAATGAAAATTTAAATTTCGCTACAGACACCAGATATGAAGTTTGAAGAAAATCCGTTCAGCCGTTTAGGCTGCAGACTGAGCTACAGACAGATAGAATTGTGAGACTCACTTTTTTTTAGTTCCTTTATTCCTTTATTATAGATCCATTGTACACCTAGCGCAACAAAAAAAGCCGCACATGGTAATTTTTAACAAAATGGAAGAAATTTAATAAATGATGACTAATCACTGCGTAGTCACTTTGTATTTTTGATGTTTAACATTTAAGTTAACAATTCCCCAATTTGACAATACATTTCGTAGCCTAATTGAGAAAAAGTAATGATCGTGAAGATTAGACTACAAAATATCAAATATTACCCAAGTACTATCAATATACATAAATTAAAAAAAGAGCAACAATTTGAAAAGCAAATTTCTTTTTTCATATTTATATTAACTAAGAAACCTTTTTACATAATTTAAGACTTTCATAATACTAAAAAATGATTCTAGTATTTCGTAGCACCACCCTTCGCCCTAACAACGTCATGAACCGTGTTTGGCATGGAGGGATAGAGATTACCGAGGTAATTGTTATTAATTTCATTGAACCACACTTCTTCAATGATGCTCTTTAGATGCCGCGTGGTTTTTGGTTTTTTATCTTGGATCTTCTTTCCCATAAGAGCCCAGACATTTTCGATGGGGTTGAGATCTGGACTGTTTCCCGGCCAAATTAGGGATTCTATTCCTAATTCTTCTTTCAAAGTTTTAATCTGTGGAGGAAATTTAAAAATTAAAATCATAAGATTTTCAAAGCACCCATAAATATGAAAAAAAAACCTCGAATTACTCACAGATTTTGCTGGGTGGCAAGGTGCTGAATCATCTTGAAAAATTGGTTTTGATGTTTCTGCTGTTATCATTTTCATACTCGGTACAACACCATCTAAGATAATTTGTTTGTACTGCATGGCGTTAACAGTGCCCTCGAGCATAATTAGAGATCCAACTCCGATTGCGGTGATGCATCCCCACACCATAACATAAGGAGAATGTTTTACGGTGTGAGCTATGCATTCGTCGCTGTAGCGTTCCCCTTTTCTACGACGAACTATCTGCTTCCTATCCGGTCCGATTAGGTTAAACTTGAACTCATCAGAGAACACCACATTTGAGCCCAGCTAAGGCGCGTTTTCTTCATTTTGCTGGTCAGAAGTGGCTTTTTCGCTGGTCTCCTTGCTAGCAAACCCATCTCGTTGAGACGATTCTGGATAGTTCTGATGCTAACTTCAGCCCGAGTAGCTTCTCGCAAGTCAGCTCTTAACTCCGATGCATTTTTAAACATGTTTCTCAAGCTTAGCCTCTTCAGTTCCCGGTCCTCCCGAACAGTGGTACATCTCTTCAATCCTGTGTCAATTTTTCTGTCCAGATTGTGATCCCGACGATATTTGTTACAGAATCTTCTTACAGAACTCTCATTGCATCCAATTTGTCGAGCAATTTCACGAAATGACTCATTCTGTTTGGATAAGGCGATGATAACTGCCTTATTTTCTTTACTCAATTGTACCCTTTTAGGCATCGCGATATACTCTTATCACTTTTAATATGCATTACCTAACCCGGAAGCAATAAAATATAATTCGGCGAATCCCTTAAAGGTAATTAGCGCAAAAAAATGGAAAACCCGTATGCGGCTTTTTTTGTTGCGCGGGGTGTAGATTGATTTTAAGGGTTTAAGCGCTCCCCCTACTTGGAGATCTAGTCGATGAGATACTCGACTGAGAGAACCTCCTCTCCATCTCCGCAAAATCTACATTCTCCCCGTTGCTATATACCCAGTTTCCTGTGGTATTCCCTAATCTCCACGACGTCTGTCAATCCATGGTTAGATTTGGTATATGAGCCTATGAGGCAACCTACTTTTCTCAGAATCATTCTAACATTCTTGCCACTCTCCTGGGCTTTCAGTTCTGTGTAGCCGGTTTTCGCTGTCCTCATTTCTTTCTCTTCTTGCGCAGTACTGACGTTGCTTTTCTACTGTCAGAATATTTGTTGGGAGCATTCTCGCTACAACGCAGGCTACATAACTAGAAATAGTATTAAATGCGCAGCTAGCTCTTAATGTACATACTCGGTACACAGGTGTGATATGTGATTTGTATGTTTTAACTGTCATGGCCCTGGCCCAAATCGGGGCGGTATATGGGATTATCGACGTAACCACTGTTTCAAAAACTAACCTGCGACTATGTCTTGGCCTTCCTGTGTTGGGCTGGTGTAGAACTTGCTATTTCACCTTTTCGGCTTAAAAACTTAAGGTGATCTTTAAATCAGAGCATTGTATCTATCATAATGCCTGCGGTTTAGATGTTGATGATTACAATTTCTACCTTTTTTCTACTGCTTATTAAGACCGCTTCAATTGTATGCCATTCAAATAAGCCATTTTATGTATGCTTATGTGTTCCACCTCCTCCAAGAGTTTAGCAGTGACAGTAATGACGATGTCGTCAACAAATCCTGTTATAGGGTGTCGCAATATACCGTCGTACATAACTTTTCAGAGCAGTGGGCCAAGGACTGAGCCCTGTGGTACTCCGTTGGTGATCTCGTGTTCCTTGAGGCCGTGGTTGGTGTTGTATACTAAATTGCTGAGCCTGAAGTAGTTTACAACAACATTTATGAGCTATTTTGGTATTTGCATCGCTTTCAGCGCTTGCAAGACGTGACTCCTTATATTGCCTCTTGTGTCGTTTTAACTACCACGTTTATTGCGTCTGTTGTTGAGCGTGCTTTCCGAAAACGGTATTAGTGTTCTGGGAGTCCTCCAGATTCTTGAATTACTGCCTCTAGCCTGTTGTAAATGATTCGTTCCGTATCTAACACACAGAGCGGGCTGTATGATGATGGTTCATCTGGTGGTTTGATACATTTGGGAAGAAGCACTTATGTAGCTTTGTTTCCACTGGTCTGGGAAGTCTCCTTCCTTCAGGCACGAGTTGTAGATGTTAATGAACATGTCTTGCTTTTATTGCTGTCTTGTGTGCTCTATTTGGGATACCATCTGGTCCAATTGTTTTTTTTTTATATCCAATTTTATTGTAGATTTCGAGTATTTCCTCTGCAGTGACCTCTCGTGTTGTTGGTGTTTCCACTGTGGGATCATTCGAGAAAGCGTTCTCATGATGTTGTGTAAGAACTCTGGGCAGGTAGAAATCTGCGGCTACCACAAATCTGCGGCTGCCACATTTTCCCTTTTTTCATGTCGATTTGGTAGACTGCCCCAAGGATTTTTGTCAGCTTCATCACACAATTCGGCAAAACACTTCCATTTGCTCTTGAATATGGCTGTTTTTAGGTCCTTTCGAGTCACCCTGTAGTGTTCTTGTAGTTCGCTGGAAGGAGCCCTCGCTGTCTAGATCACGTATCACTTGATGACACTTAGCACGTAGCTGTGCGATTTCTTCGTTCCACCAGTAAGCTGGGGGACGATGCTCCATGGCTTTTCATCTCATCTTTTATTGGGAGCTCCTTACCTCGGGTGGGGGGTAGTAAATAATAAAAACGACTTTCTTATCGAACGACAAAAACAAATTAACTTTATTCAGTGAACTTACAAACTATTTATACATGATTTACAGGTGATTTCATCAAATGTTCTTACAAATAATTCTGAGGAGTTAGCATTATCATAGTGCGCCTGGACGCAATGTGACACCACCTGAAGTTTAGTGGGGAAATTCTATACTGAGCGTGAGAATATTTGATGTAAACATTTCTAAGGTGAATCGACTGTGTGCATTACGATATCTTATGTTATATGTGGGAGCGTGTGGGATGAGGTGAATGGACAGTGTTAATTATGATATCTTACGTTCTATGTGGGAGCGTGTGGACAGGTTTATTGAGAATGCTTATGTTAAGCTAGGTTAGGGATTAGTGGAACAGCTGCAGGTGTGATCTGATTCCTAATTTTCTCCCCCGCGTTGAATGTGGAACATTCAACCAGAGTGATGATCGATAGTGATATCAAAGTCCGCTCCCGCTGGTTGATGCTTGTGCTTGTCATCAGAAAGTGCCCCTTGGAGTGCAGAAGATCGAGGAACCGGTTCAATAGAATCCTTGGATTGGTTGTTGGTAGTACTGCATCTCTTCCAAATTAGGTAGCAACCTACGGCAATTATCACGAGAAGAATGAAGCTTGTCTCACTATAGTGATAAATATCATGATTATTAAGTTCTCGCGGAAGCTCAGCTTTCATCTGCGTGAGTCTGTGTTTAATTTCATCCAATTATTGCAATCCAATGACCCTTTTTCAAAAAGTTCAAGGGTATCTCGATCTCCTCCACCAAGATCGAATACAGTGGTGGAAAAAATAATAGAAACAAATGTTTACATAATGTTCAACAATCAATAACTGGATACAATTTAGTCCTTCTCCGAAAATATTTCTATACTCGAATGCTACCTAACGGTACTTTGAAATGCTGCAACAATTTGCTCGTATCAGCTTTTTGTTTTCGTCTAACAGTAAAAAAAGCGACTGAGAGGGTTATTTTGCCTGGAAAAAATAATAGAAACAAACGATTACCATAGTCCGCATCAGTGATTCTGAAGTAAAGGACGGTCTTGTTTTAATTGAAATAGTCGTAAACTAGTGTGTCTTGTGTTTTAGTGTTATTTAGAAGAACAAATTAAGCACTGAAATCAAAAATTTTTTAAAATGGGTCGTGGAGTCCATTGCACCAGTTCTGAGCGTGATTTGATAAAGAAGTTAAGAGGAGACGGCAAAACAATGGATGAAATAAAAAAAGTATTCACAGCTATCCATTCAAGTCCCAAAATAGAAACCAGAGGCAGAAAACGACAAACAACTCCGCGATTTGATAAACTGCTAGTACGACTGTGCAAGAATAAGCCGTTTTCTTCTTCCACAAAACTCAAAAATGAGTTAAACGCACCAGTGACCAGTCGTACAATAAGAAATAGAGTAAAGGAAGCAGGTCTTCCTGCAAGAAGTCCCAGAAAAGTTCCATACTTAAGAAAAAAATAAATAAAACAGAGACTAGTTTTTTCCAACAAACACCTTCACCCTGCTAATTGGAATAAAGTCTTATGGTCGGATGAAACTAAGGTCAATTTGTTTGGTTCCGATGGAAAAATGTACGTCAGACGACCAAAGAACTCCGAATTCGATCCCAAGACAGTGAAACATGGTGGAGGCAATTTAATGATTTGGTGGTGCTTTTCAACATCTGGGGTTGGTCCACTTTTCTTGATAAAGGATAAAATGTGTGCCATAGACTACGTGGAAAACCTAAACACGGCCTATTAAATGGGAGTTTATGCAGGATAATGACCCCAAGCACACTTCAAAGTTGGATAAAGAATGGTTTCATCAAAACAAAATCGATGTTATGGAGTGGCCATCACAGTCCCCGATCTTAACCCGATAGAACACCTATGGGGTGTTCTTAAGCGCAAGATCGGGGACTGCAAAGCCAAAAACAAGGAAGAACTATGGTCAAATATACAAAATGCATGGCACTCCATACCTCCCGAGACTTATGCCAATTTGGTCCATTCTATGGGACGAAGATGTGAAGCAATTATTAAAAATAAAGGCCAAACGACCAAGTATTAAAAAGATATGAAACACCTTTACCGTAAATTAATTCGTCACAAAAAAAAAAATAAATAATTTGTTTCTATTATTTTTTCCAGGCCAAATTCAAGGAAAATCAAGAATCGACATTTTTCACCATTTCTCTTTTTTTTATTAAAAACTTTAATATTACATTTTTGCATTACATTGTACCAAATCTATTAGTATGTGTTTAATTTATGTTTTATCCAGAATACTTTTTATTTTTCCGATAAACGGTGAAGAACAAGCTTGTTTCTATTATTTTTTCCACCACTGTAACTCCGGGAAAAGAAGTCCACCGGAAGCGCCAGCGCACGGAATTCAGGACTCAGCGAAATATAACAGCTTTGAGGAAGAAAATAAAATACTCCGAAGGAAGCTTAACGAAATGGATCTACTCTATCAAGAGCTCAAGAAAGAAATAGACTTATTAAAAGAAGAAAATAAGGTCCTAAAGAGCTCACATATAGAGAAAAAACGCGAGTGTACTCCAGCACGCTTAGCTAGTCGAGAATATCACAGCGACGAAGAAGAGCTAGCACGCGAAACGTGTCGAGTCACAAAGAACAGACCTAGTAAGAAACGGAGAGCCGGCTCTACGCCCGAAGTCGAGTCCCTAAAAGAAAAAGAGAAAGAAGAGCACAAAGAACCGCAAGAAAAGCAACCTCGAGCGCAATCTCGTCCACCCCCACCAATTAACATAGTAGAGTTAACGGAATTTAATAAGTTGCAAAGCGTTCTAAAAGGAACTTTAACATCGAAATATAAGGTCACGTCTTTGAGGGACAATGCGTGGAAAATTAACGTCGATGAATACGACGACTACCAAGCAGTGTCCCAAAAGTTAAATACCGAAAAAATTGAGTGGTATACTTTCGAAATGAAATCAGAAAGGCCACATCGTGTTGTTGTAAGGGGACTCCACCCCTCATGCACCGAAGAAGAGATTATGACTGACCTTCAAGACAAAGGCTTTAAAATTCTTGATGCCGTTAATATCATCAAAAAGGAGAAGCAACAAACGGAAATAGATAAAGACATCCTGGTAAGGCGTGGACTTGCGCTCTTTATGCTTACCTTCGATATATCCAACAATATCGACGATATCTACCGAATTAGGACCATACTAATTATCGTAGTTAAAATCGAGCTAATGCGTAGAAATATAAGAATGATTCCGCAGTGCAAACGTTGGCAAGGATTCAATCATACTTAAATGTACTGCAAAAAAGAACCGAGATGTGTGAAACGCGCTGGAAATTACCTCTCCCAAGTTTGTGGAGTAAACAAACAAACCTCCGCAACCTGTGCTAATTGTAAGGGAAAGCAAGAAATTATAGAGACCGTGAAGTAGCTAAAGAGTTACAAAAACGAAGAGATGCGCTCCTTAAGCCCCTAAATGAAAAATCAAAACCGCAAACTAAGCCAAAGCGTAAGGTCGCGGAGGAGAAAGAATGCAAATTCAAACTACCGGGTTCAGAGCGCAAAAAGGTGAGGGAAAGAATGACAAAAGAAAAGCCCTCGACCCCTGTTCCTAAAAGAAACGGTACAGAAAAGTTACCATTGGAAAAGCGACCGGGTAATAACCTTCGAACAGCAGGAGTGCAGACTTACGCTCAGGCCGCGGCATCCGAAATACCAAAAAATATTGAAATTTCGAAGGACCCTGTTTCTCATGTTTTGTCAGTTATTCTAGAGAAACTTGAAGAACGAAGCAAAATAAATAAAATTATTCTCGATAGGCTGGTTAACCTCGAAAGTAATTCAGGGAAAACGCGTACTCCAACTAGAATATGAATGAAAAACGAATGTTAAGAATATGTACTTGGAATGCAAACGGACTTTTGCAAAAACTTGACGAATTGGAATTATTCTTGCGTGAAAAAGATATCGATATTTGCTTGATTTCTAAAACCCACGTAAAAAATGAATCGCATTTAAAAATAAAAGACTATAATGATTACCAAGCTTGTCACCCTTCAGGAAAAGCGAGAGCCTCATCGTCATTGTTTATTAAAGACTGCATCGAACAATCCGAAGTCCTAAAGATCGAGCTCGAAACTTTGCAACTGTGCACGATTCGAGTAAAATATAGTCAGCGTACTCTTAAAATCTCATCTATCTACTGCCCACCGAGTTCCGCGCTTGAAAAAAGTGATTTTACTAACTTGTTTAAATTGCTGAAACCTAATTTCATTATTGGCGGCGATTTTAATGCGAAACATACATTCTGTGGCTCAAGACACAACTCGTAAAAAGGCAGAATGCTCTATGAGGTATGGAGTACAGTTTGATTTCCATTCGACGTGTAAACCGACCTACTGGCCAACTGATACTTCGAAAATTCCTGACCTGATCGACTTTTTTGTCGTGAAAGGATTTTCTACCAACCACATTAAAGTTGAAGAGAGCTTTGATCTATCGTCTGACCATTCCCCTTGACATTGAGTGAAAAACTAGTCTAGAGCGATAGGCTCTTACCTTGAAAGTTTAACAGCGAAAAAAGATTCCAATTATTCACTTTGGAAAGCTGTAAAAGGCACCAAAAGACCCAAGATCCCCGCGTCGCCAATTAAATTAAATCACAATGAATGGGCAAGGGAAGATAAGGAAAAAGCGGATGTTTTTGCAAGACACGTTTAAACCGTACGATGGTCAAGTGTCTTACGACAATATCAATAGGCCGGATTTACCATCTGACGATTTAGCACTTACAAGTGCAACGGTAAGGGAACTCAAAGATGAGATCGGGAATTTAAAACCTAAGAAAGGTCCTGTTATGACTTGATCACCGGAGAAATTCTCAACCTAGAAAAGCATTGATTAAGCTTCTTCATATTGTAAATGCTGCGTTCAGATTAAAACACGTGCCTAACCATTGGAAAGTTGCGGAAGTTATAATGGTTTTAAAACCAGGAAAGCCGCCAAATGAGGTAAAATCTTATAGACCAATTTCGCTACTTCCAGTTATATCCAACATTTTCGAGAGGATATTACTAAGGCGTCTCCAACCGGTTATGGAAGGAAATAATCTTATCCCTGACCACCAGTTTGGGTTCAGAAGTAAGCATTCGACGATTGACCAGGTGCATAGAATTACTGACGTAATCGTGAAAGCACTTGAAGAGAAAAAGATATGCTTGTATTTCTTGACGTCTCGCAAGCCTTTGATAAGGTGTGGCAATGTAATGTCTTGCAAATTTTCCTAAACTTGGCCCGAATACCTTTTGCAAACGAGGGCAAATACCTTGGAATGGCACTCGACGCAAAACTGAAATGGGATTCGCACGTGAAAATTAAACTAAATTAAAGTATTGAGAACAAACTGCTTTTATACAAGCAAGTGCTAAAGCCGGTGTTTACTTACGGTATACAACTTTGGGGCTGCACCAAGAAAACAAACGCCAATATTTTACAAACTTTTCAAAATAAAGTGCTAAGAGAAATTGTCCACGCACCGTGGTATACTAGAAACGATGATATCCACAGGGATCTCGGAATTCCGACAATCGAAGCTGAAATTAGAAGCTTCGCGAGAAAGCATAGAAACCGAATAATCGAACATGTCAACAATACAATCCTACAAATTCTGGATGAAAGCAATTTAAAACGCCGACGACTACAAAGGACGAAACCTTTCGACTTGGCGAGATAGGAATCAACCGCGCCTAGATTGCGGAACATGCAGGATCTTTCAGTGGAAAGTAACCTGCCAAACTAGTTTTTTTCATGATAGAAAAATTGCTTGATAAGGTTCTTCTTAGTTGCAATATATAACAAATGACACTACTATGAGCACGCGCTTGCTATCCTCATAGTCCATGTCCATGGAAGATTTTTCACCAACCCTCGGGGGAAAAAAAAAACATTTTGCTGCCAATTCTAGCACTCTTCTGAATGTTTTTTTCTGTATCGATTTTAATGATGTTCTTCTTTATGACCAGCTGTCTACGCCCGCCTTTTTCAAACATGATCTCCTGTTATTAACTTTTAACTTTTTGATAAATTGTTCCGCTTCAAGCTATGAATATAGAGATTTTAACTGAATTGAGCTAGACGGCTGCAATATTGAATGGGATCGTGTGTTTTTCATGGCCTCTCCATGTGACCAAATTGATTTCCTTAACTATAATATTTGTGCCCTTTTTAACAATCAAAGTGAAACGTATCGAGTATGGTCAATGTCCCTGGTTTACCTCTGAAATCCGGCTGCTCATCGAACAACGGAATCGGGCCTACAAAGAGTGGAAGCATTATAGGTTAGACATGCATTTACAACTTTATCGTTCCTTGCGCAAAATAAAAGTTGCTAAAAGTAATTTTTATAGAAATAAATTAAATCCATTGATGAAGGGCCGACAGCTATGGAAAAATCTGCGAGAAATCGGAATTGTTAAAAATAAAAATAATCTAAATGTTGATGATAGTTTAGATATATGTACATATGTAGACCTTCTGAGTAAAAGTTTTGTCACACTTCCTTTTCCCATTCTTAATGGCGTTCCCTCAAATCCGTCTGTCTCTCATGAAATCAGTTTGTCAGTTAGTGCTTTTAAAGGCATCTTGGTAAGGCGTGGACTTCCGCTCTTTATGCTTACCTTCGATAAGTCTGACAATATCGACGATATCTACCGAATTAAGACCATACTAAATATCGTAGTCAAAATCGAGCCAATGCGTAGAAATATAAGAATGATTCCGCAGTGCAAACGTTGCCAAGGATTAAATCATACGCAAATGTACTGCAAAAAAGAACCGAGATGTGTGAAATGCGCTGGAAATCACCTCTCCCAAGTTTATGGAGTAAACAAACACACCTCCGCAACCTGTGCTAATTGCGAGGCAAAACACCCGGCAAATTATAGAGGCTGTGAAGTAGCTAAAGAGTTTCAAAAACGAAGAGATGCGCTCCTTAAGCCCCTAAATGCAAAATCAAAACCGCAAACTAAGCCAAAGCGTAAGGTCGCGGAGGAGAAAGAATGCAAATGATGAGGGAAAGAATGACAAAAGAAAAGCCCTCGACCTCTATTCCTAAAAGAAACGGTATAGAAAAGTTAGCATTGGAAAAGCGACCGGGTAATAACCTTCGAATAGCAGGAGTGCAGACCTACGCTCAGGCCGCTGCATCCGAAATACCAAAAAATATTGAAATTTCGAAGGACCCTGTTTCTCATATTTTTTCAGTTATTCTAGAGAAACTTGAAGAACAAAGCAAAATAAATAAAATTATTCTCGATAGGCTGGTTAACCTCGAAAGTAATTCAGGGAAAACGCGTACTCCAACTAGAATATGAATGAAAAACGAATGTTAAGAATATGTACTTGGAATGCAAACGGACTTTTGCAAAAACTTGACGAATTGGAATTATTCTTGCGTGAAAAAGATATCGATATTTGCTTGATTTCTAAAACCCACGTAAAAAATGAATCGCATTTAAAAATAAAAGACTATAATGATTACCAAGCTTGTCGCCCTTCAGGAAAAGCGAGAGCCTCATCGTCATTGTTTATTAAAGACTGCATCGAACAATCCGAAGTCCTAAAGATCGAGCTCGAAACTTTGCAACTGTGCACGATTCGAGTAAAAAATAGTCAGCGTACTCTTAAAATCTCATCTATCTACTGCCCACCGCGTTCCGCGCTTGAAAAAAGTGATTTTACTAACTTGTTTAAATTGCTGAAACCTAATTTCATCATTGGCGGCGATTTTAATGCGAAACATACATTCTGTGGCTCAAGACACAACTCGTAAAAAGGCAGAATGCTCTATGAGGTATGGAGTACAGTTTGATTTCCATTCGACGTGTAAACCGACCTACTGGCCAACTGATACTTCGAAAATACCTGACCTGATCGACTTTTTTGTCGTGAAAGGATTTTCTACCAACCACATTAAAGTTGAAGAGAGCTTTGATCTATCGTCTGACCATTCCCCTTGACATTGAGTGAAAAACTAGTCTAGAGCGATAGGCTCTTACCTTGAAAGTTTAACAGCGAAAAAAGATTCCAATTATTCACTTTGGAAAGCTGTAAAAGGCACCAAAAGACAATGAATGGGCAAGGGAAGATAAGGAAAAAGCGGACGTTTTTGCGGCCCACCTGGAAGACACCTTTAAATCGTACGAGTGTCTTACGGCAATATCAATAGGCCGGATTTACCATCTAACGATTTAGCACTTATAAGTGCAATGCTAAGGGAACTCAAACATGAGATCGGGAATTTAAAACCTAAGAAAGCTCCTGGTTATGACTTGATCACCGGAGAAATTCTCAAAGCTTTACCTAGAAAAGCATTTAAGCTTCTTCATATTGTAAATGCTGCGTTCAGATTAAAACACGTGCCTAACCAATGGAAGGTGGCAGAAGTTATAATGGTTTTAAAACCAGGAAAGCCGCCAAATGAGATAAAATCTTATAGATCAATTTCGCTACTTCCAGTTATATCCAAAATTTTCGAGAGGATATTACTAAGGCGTCTCCAACCGGTTAAATAATATTATCCCTGACCACCAGTTTGGATTCAGAAGTAAGCATTCGACGATTGACCAGGTGCATAGAATTACTGACGTAATCGAGAAATCACTTGAAGGGAAAAAGATATGCTCAAGCGTATTTCTTGACGTCTCGCAAGCCTTTGATAAGGTGTGGCAATGTAATGTGGCTTGAATTGCAAATTACAACAAGTTCTCCCTGTATGCCTATACGACATTCTAGAATCATATCTAGGGAATAGACTCTTCCGAGTTAGACATGGAAATGAATACTCGGAACTCAATTAAATTTCGGCCGGTATACCGCAAGGACGCGTTCTTGGGCCACTTCTCTATCTGTTATATACTCGAGATATACCGAAAGAAGATGACACTATCCTGGCTACGTTTGCCGATGACACCGCTATCCTAGCTGTAGGTAAAACAATCGAAGAAAAAACTGCAAAACGCACTGAATAAAGTAAATGAATGAACGAGGGACTGGCGGATCGCCCTCAACGAATCTAAATCTGTTCACGTGAATTTCACTTATAAGAAAACTAATGTCTTATCAATTTTCCTAAACTTGGCCCGAATACTTTTTGCAAACGAGGCCAAATACCTTGGAATGACACTCGCCGTAAAATTTAAATGGAATTCGCATGTGAAAATGAAACGCAAAGAACTAGAAATCAAATATAGAGAAATGAACTGGTTGCTCGGAAAACACTCTCAGCTGAGTACTGAGAACAAACTGCTTTTATACAAGCAAGTGCTAAAGCCGGTGTTTACTTACGGTATACAACTTTGGGGCTGCACCAAGAAAACAAACGCCAATATTTTACAAACTTTTCAAAATAAAGTGCTAAGAGAAATTGTCCACGCACTGTGGTATACTAAAAACGATGATATCCACAGGGATCTCGGAATTCCGAAAATCGAAGCTGAAATTAGAAGCTTCGCGAGAAAGCATAGAAACCGAATAATCGAACATGTCAATAATACAATCCTACAAATTCTGGATGAAAGCAATTTAAAGCGCCGACTACAAAGGACGAAACCTTTCGACTTGGCGAGATAGGAATCAACCGCGCCTAGATTGTGGAACATGCAGGATCTTTCAGTGGAAAGTAACCTGCCAAATTAGTTTTTTTCATGATAGAAAAATTGCTTGATAAGGTCCTTCTTAGTTGCAATATATAACAAATTAAATCGCAGGGTGGTGTTTTTTTTAGTCAGTAAGAATCTGACACTACTATGAGCACGCGCTTGCTATCCTCATAGTGTCTATGGAAGATTTTTCACCAACCATCGGGGAAAAAAAAAAAAAAAAAACATTTTACTGCCATCGCTTAACTGAATTTAATTTTAATGGGTCTGCATGGGAGTCCACCGATGAGTTTAGTGGTTCTCCAATAAGGAAGTGTCCCGGTGTTAAAAACATTAAATCATTGGGATCTGCTGACATTGGTGTTATTGGTCTTGAATTTAGTATTGCCTCTACTTCAGTGAAAACCTTTTCCATTTCTTCATACGTTAATGCTGCCGCTTCTAATGTTGACTGTAGCAAGTGTTTGGCCGACTTAACAGCAGCTTCCCAAAGTCCGCCGAAGTGTGGTGCTCGTGGAGGTATGAGATGGAAGTCTGTTCTCTTCGAACTGCATAATGATGTGATCTTGTTTAAGGCATACTGGGATTCAATAAATTCCTTCACTTCATGCAGCTGATTTGTTGCACCTACGAAGTTTGTTCCGTTGTCACAATAAATGTGTCGACAGGTTCCTCTTCTTGCAGTAAATCTTTTCAACGCTGCGATGAAGCCTTCGGCGGAAAGATCGGTGACCAGCTCCAAATGTATTGCCTTTGTAGCAAAACAGCAAAAAACTGCAATGTAGGACTTTTGAGGGTGTTTTCCTCGTACCTTAAAATGAGTCCAGAAATCTACACCCGAATTTAAAAACGGTCGCGCGGGTTGAATCCTCGCTGCAGGAAGATTTCCCGTTAACTGATTTAGTGTCTTGGGTCGAGCCCTTGCACAGAAGACACAATGCTGGACCACAGATCTTGCTAACATATTTCCCTTTATGGGCCAATAATTTTGCCTCGTAATTCCCAATAGCACCCGAGGGCCGACATGCCGATTCTTCAAATGAATTTCTGTGAGTATCACCTTTGTCAATGGGTGATTATAAGAAAGTAGGATGGAATGTTTTGCGTCATAGGATAGATTTGATGCTTCTAGTCTGCCACCAACTCTTATTATACCTTGATGATCAATGAACGGCGTAAGTCCAGAGAGGGCTGGCTCTTGATACTTCACAGTCGCAAACTTCTGATTCTGTACAGTTTTTAAAATGAGAATTCGTGCATCCTCTAAATCCCCAGCTTGAAGCTCCAGTGAATGAGCTCTGTTTCTTCGAATTGCATTGACAAACCGTGTCATGTAAGCTGCAGCCTTTTAAATGAGTTCCTGTGATTTATAGCATCAATCACGGAAACTTGCCTTTCTGGTACCGTAGTTGTAGCTAGTGCTGATTTTTTCCGCTCCAAATCACAAGTACCGGGTTTTATGTAAGACGGAGGCCAAATCTTCTTCCATAGAACCACAAGTTACAGGTCCTTATTTTTTCTGTGAGTACTCCTCTTGATAGTGGGTCTGCTGAATTTTCTTTGGATCTGACATGTCTCCATTGTTTTGGTATGGAGAATCGATGAATGGAGGCTATTCTGTTTCCAACAAATATGTGGAAGTCAGTTGACGCTGAGTTTATCCATGCTAAGACTATTTCCGAGTCAGTCCATAGGAAAGTGGGCTTATCTTCAATCTTAAGGCACCGTCTTACTCTATCAACTAACTTGGCTGCTAATTCTGCTGCGCAAAACTCTAGCCTTGGAATAGTAATTTTCTTTGGTGGAGGGGGAGCCAGTCTGGACTTTGAACACAAGAGTCGTACTATCGTCCTTCCGTCGTTGTCCGTAGACCGCATGTATATGATAGCACCATAAGCCTTCTCCGATGCATCAGCGAATACATTTAACTGTACAGTATGAGGAATTCGGTCGGCAAAAACATGTCGGGGAATCTGGAATCCTTCTAGTGAATATAGGCTTTGTCGGAAATGGGTGCATCGGGTGTGTAGTTGCATGCGTCCCAATCCTGTTTAAGTGTCCATAACTCTTTTTTTTTTATTTTTATAATCTGCGCGCGCCAAAGGGAGTATTAATACCCTTTAATTGTTTCAGGGCACGGGCGTCGAGGAAAAGGGGGTAGAGGAATAGAGGAGGTACCTATGCACGTTGGCTTTGAATGTTTGAAGGTTGTAATGATGGGGAAATACAGAGCCTGGTAGATCGTTCCACATTCGTGTTGTTCGGCTTATAAATGAATCCCTATATTTGACAGTACGAGCGAAGTTTGGCTTTAGGGTAAACTGATGTGCATTCGAAGCATGTCGCGTATTGCGGGTGAAGTTTTGAAGGGGGGGAATGCAGCTGGCTATTTCGCTGGAGCATTTTTTATGAAAAAAAACGATAAAACAGGGAGAGGCAGGGGACATTTCTCCGATGTTCTAGTGAATGAATGGAATTCACAATGTCTCTATCACCTATAAGTTTTAACGCGCGATTTTGTACCCTATCAAGAATGTGCAAAACGGTCTTGGGTGCACCAGACCAGATATGGGCGTTATATTCCAGCTTAGGGCGGGGTAAAATATTTCTTGCACCGTTTAAGGAATCCTAGACATTTTGCAGCATTTTTGGCGACCTCGAATATGGGATCATTCCATCGAAGATGGTTATTAATACGCATACCGAGAATGGCAAGTCTTTCGGTTTCAATGATGCAAGTACCATCCATGGATAATGGTTGAGGGTTTTGGTTTCGCTTAAGAGACAGAAGACAGCATTGTGTTTTGGAAGCATTAAATTCCACTCTGTTGGTTGAACCCCATTTAATTATGCTCTCCAGGTCGGAATTTAATGTGTTTAACATACGTTGCCGTTCCCCTTCTACGGCCGAAGAACAAGGACGTGAGTTAGGGAACGAATATGAAAAACTGAGGGTACTGTCATCAGCGAAGGAATGGATTGGTTTAGAAGTTGCAGACAAGAGATTATTTATAAAAATAAGAAAGAGAGTCGGAGACAAAACAGAGCCTTGGGGAACACCAGCATTTATTTGGTGAATTCCAGACTTGAAACCGTCCAAAACAGCTTGTATTGAACGCCCCGAAAGGTAATTTCTAATCAATTGAAGAAGAGACTCATCGATGCCATATGCACGCATTTTCGACAAAAGAGCCTGATGCCAAACTCTGTCAAATGCCTTTGAAATATCAAGCGCAACCATCTTGGTTTCGCCGAAGTGATGGAGAGATTGGTTCCACTTCTCGGTGAGATATGCCATCAAATCACCAGTGGACCTGTTGCTACGAAAACCATACTGCCGGTCATTAAGGAGTTTTCGTGAATCGAGATATTTCATAAGCTGACGATTTATCAGCGTTTCCATGACCTTGGAAAGAAGGGACGTAAGTGCAATGGGTCGGTAGTTGGACGGGGGGGAAGATTCGCCTTTTTTGGGGACGGGCTGGACAAATGCTGTTTTCCATCTACTCGGAAAGAGTCCTGAAAAGTAGGATAGACAGAAAAGCTTGCGCAGACGTTTTGCCAGCGTAGAAGAACACCTCTTCAGAACTATGGGGGGATACCATCTGGACCAGCGGATTTGTGTATGTTAAGACCTTTGAGTACTCCTGCAACTGTACGAGTGCGAAAGTGGACTTGTCCCATGGAAAATTTGACGCTCTCAAATACAGGTGGAGACAAAGCATTATCTGGCAGCGTGGAGTTCGCTGCAAAGTGAGCAGCAAGCAGATTAGCTTTGTCTAAGGAGCTAAGAGCTGGAATGTCATTGTAAATGAGCGTGGGGATGGCAGACGAGGCAAAATTTGTCTGTACATTTTTTGTATGTCGACAGTGAATACGAATCGAGGTAGCCGAATTGTAATAATACACTGAATAACTCTTCCTGTAGTACAGGCCCCGTATGTAAAATATCGTTGAGTGAGATATTTGTCGATGTTTTTGCTGATACATCGAGCACTACTCTCAACTTCGTAGTGCTGCTATCGGGCTTTAGAACGCAATGGTGTGGAAGGAAGTAGTGCGATGTCGGAATAGATTCCGTAGCCAGTTCTTTCATATGGCCTAGCTGCTCGTATTCTTTCATGAAGACTCTGTATTGATGCCGCAGCTCGGGATTTTTTTCCAGTTTTCTTTCTAATGCCATAAAACAACGAAGAGCTACCTCCTTAGATTGTCCTAAGGTTTGTGGATCATCAGAGAACGGCAGGCCTACCACAAATCGGTTATTGTCATCTCTACTAACAGTTTGATTGAAGTGTGTCTCGCATCGCCTTTCTCCTATCATTAATTACTTTCCCTGTGTTTCCTCTGGGTCTTCGGTATCCCAAAATTTTTGAATTGCTTCTTTCACACTGGTCATTGGTGCAAATTCCGCAGCTTACCGTGGTGGAAGGAATCCTCCTAATTCTGCCCACTACTATCCACCCGAAAACAGTTTTCTATAGGGTTGGCAGCTCGTCGGATGGTTTTATTTGTCCGATTGCAAGAAATTCATGGTGAAATTCTGCTCCAAGCAGAAGTTCTATGTTATCAGACTGGTAAAATGTTGGATCAGCTAATTTAATATTTTGCGGGATGACCCATCCGGATATGTCTATCGTTTGACTAAGCTGTGGTGAAATGATTCTTGGAAGAGCAAAGGCTTCGATTCTCGCAGAATATCCACTTAATCTTGAATGCATTAAGGCACTGACTCTTCTTGGAGCCCTTTGAGTTGCTCTATCTTGATCATTCTGTCGGTAATTATGTTGATTTGTGAGCCTGAATCTAATATTTCTCTGCAATCGATTTTATCTCCTGCTTTAGTTTGTAGCTGAACTATTACCGTGCTTAGTAGGACTCTTGTGCCTTCTTGCTTCGAATTCGCCTTTAGAGTAACGAATTTCGCAGTGAGATTACCTAATCTTTCCGTGTTGTTGGGAGACGGTTTTGTATTTATTACAGCCGTAAAGTCCGAAAATTCTCCCTTTGATGCTTCTTCCAGATGAAGAAGTGTGTTGCGTTGTGCCCTGGACGCAAACAGTTTCTGCAGTACCTTGCCTTCCGCACAACGTTTAAGCGATTCCTTGTGCTTAAGTTCAAAAACTTCGGACAAGTATATAATTGATAATCACCCCTGCATGATATACATGCTAGCCCCGCTGTTACAATCGTCGGTAATGCTCGCGACATTCCTTGTCGTTTATGTTGCTCTTCTTAATACGTCTTGTATGCTCTCGGTTCTAATGCTTCTAAAGACTAGATTGCATCATTAACTTGTTGAGGAGCGCTGTGACCAATAAACGGGTGTTCTCGTAGCGATCTGTATTGACCTTCCACGCCGCGCGCCTCAGATGTTGTAAAGTGCGGAATAAGTTTCTCGGCTTCGCCTGTAAGGGTTGTTTTGAGGTACCACATTTTCTGACAATGAGGAATCGGCTGGTTATGCACTAATTCCGTATATATGATAGATCGCGAAACTGCCTCAATTTTAAATAGTCTCCATCGAATCTGGTTAACACTATTTTTGGTAATTTGAAATTTGATTAGTAAGTGCGTGAGGATTCTGATGAGCAGTGATTGAGAGTTCTGAAGCTGACTTTTATCGTTCATGCAATTTGATGACTGCATTCTGAACTTCTTTTTCGATAAAAAAATACCTATCCACATCGTAGATAAAGGTATTTGGTTCCTCCATCATATCCCAAATTTTGCTGTGTTGCGTTTCTACAACTGACCAGTGCTGTTCAATAGCTTGGACCTTTACGGTGTAGAACTCTGCTGTATGCTGCTCCTTATCCTCTGCTAGTTGTGTTAATGTCTTCTTTATCACATTAATCACTGTCTGTTGTTTTTGGATTAGCCCAGAAATCTGAGTTCTGGGTTTAACGATAGGACCGAATTTGTTGCCCATCTCCAGCAGACCTAAATCTTCCTTAGGGTTTAAGCCGAACTGATTTGCCTCTTGTACTGAGGCTGCAGCGCCATGATCTCCCTAATCCACCAGTTGCTTTTCCTGCCCTTGGAATTTGTCTGGTTCTTCCCTGAGAGAATATCGTTGATATGCTGGGTTCTTTAATGCTTAGATCTTGAGCATGATGTCTGACATTGTGTATTTAACCAGCTTGCTAATGCCGCTGTAGTAATCCTTGGCAAAGTAGTGGTGGTCCAATGCGGTGCTATACTTGTTTCGAATCTCCGAGAAAGAAACTGCTCTAACTTGCTAAAAGCAAGATCCAAATTGCTTGTTAAAAATGATCAACAAATTTAGCTTGTACACGAAACTTGTTCGCGATTCGCTTACATTCTACACTTTTCAAATTGATGAAATGTTAGTGTGATGGGAGCCTATTGCTGAATGATACACAGAAAGAAATCAGAAAAAGTTTATAAGCAGTAAGCCACAAAAAGTAGTTTTAGTTTTTTAAAAAAAAAAACGAACATTTCCCTGATTTTGCAAAACATAAAATAACATTATTTCGAGTAGATAAAACGATATTCTGTGAAATTTATTTCTTTATTTTCTAGTCTATAAAACTTTTCAAGTTCATACTATACTATTCTTCGCAAATTCTTTTCTTACAAGGTCTCTTTCCTCTCAAATCACTTTATCTCCTTTCAATTACTTAATTCACAAATCCAAACTAATTACTTCTTCTTGCTAACTCTCAACTTTCAATTTATCACAAAATTACAACTTCGCTCATTACCACTTTTCCAATCTCTTCGCCACGGTTCTAAACCAACTGCCTCATTTCGATCGCCATCTGCACTTATATAGCAGAAGTTTTTGATAGCCAGAAACTTCTAGCAAATTCTTCCACCACTGGAACAACAAAAATTCTGATGTATTTAATAATTCCAAGATGACAATCATTTCTTGCAGTTATAATTCTTTCTTATCCGTGATATTATCCGTCTCTTTCGTAGACATGAACTGTGGAGACTTAACTGCAGACACGAACCTCGAATGAAAGGACACTTCGGACCAAAATTCTGCGTTATACTTTTAGGGAGCGTAGTTATTATTATGTTACACTGCCCCCCTCTTAGACGTGTTCGTCCCGAACAAGTGCATCCTCATTTCGGCCATTGTATCGACTCAGTCGGTCCACATGAACCACTTTCATTTTGGCCCTTGGTCCTCGCTGGATGCGGTAGAAAACATCGTTGATGCGGGTTATTATTCTGTAGGGACCCTCCCAGTTCTGCTGCAACTTAGGTGATTTCCCCTTTTGGCGATGGGGATTATACAGCCACACTAGATCTCCTTCCTGGAATCCTGACGTTGTTGCCTTGGCATCATACCTGGTCTTCATGCGGTCGCTCGTTATCTTAATCTGGCTTCTGGTCCTTTGGTGTATGTCCCTAAGCCTTTCCTTAAGGTCCGCCACGTACTCTTCTTCATTTCTGGGCTCATTGGTAGGAGATTCAAATTTCACCTCACTGGGTAAACGAGCTATTCACCAAATAAGATTTCGAACGGCGTATGTCGAGTAGTGCTATGCACGGCACTTCTATAGGCCATCAAAAACAAGGGAATCTGCCGGTCCCAATCCCGTTGGTAGTCACCTACGACCTTCGAGAGATGTTCGTCCAAAGTCCTATTGAAACGCTCCACCATACCGTCCGACTGTGGATGAAGCGGGGTTGTCCTTGTCTTTTTGATTCCGAGTAGTTGACACATCTCTTGGAAGATTCTTGACTCGAAGTTCCTCCCTTGGTCAGAATGCAATTCCAAGGGCACACCGAATCTGCTAACCCAATTGTAGACGATCTGCTCCGCCACGGTTCTGGCTTCCTGGTTAGGGATCGGAAACGCTTCCGGCCACTTACTGAAGTAGTCCATTACTACGAGTATATACCGATTACCATTGTCGGTTTCCGGAAAGGGCCCTGCGATGTCAATGGCAATTCGTTCGAAAGGTGCTCCCACGTTGTATTGGTGCATCTTACCTCGAGTTTTGATTCTCGGACCCTTGCTAGCTGCACACACGTCGCATTTTCTGCACCAGTCTTCGATATCTTACTTCGCTTTTAACCAATAAAAACGTTCTCGTACCTTTTCATGCGTTTCCGGTAACACCTCCTTGACCCTCGTCCGCGGTACGACAAGCTGCATTACAAACGACTTTCCGTCGGAGGATTCCCATTTTCAGAACTCAGAACCATGTCCAAGAAGGTTCTTGGACATGGAGGGAGTCCCACTGCGCAAAATATGCCTTTAAGGTCGGGCTTCTGTGAGAGATGTCCTGATGATCCGGTTTCTCCATGTTCTCCTTCCAGGCCAGAATCGGCTCGATATCCGGGTCTTCCTTCTGAGCGTTCCGGATCTTATCTACGCTCCAGCCGGCGATAGGTTCGGCTCTCATTCTTTGGATGAAAACCAGCTCCCGTTCTTCCTGACGCGCACAATGTTTACAATCCGTTCTGCATGGTCTCCGGGACAGTGCATCCGCATTAGAGTGGAGTCTTCCTTTACGATGCTGTATTTCGTAGTCGTAGATTTGCAGCCTTTCGACCCATCTTGCGACCTGACCCTCAGGACTCTTGAACTGTAATAGCCATTTTAAGGCTGCATGGTCTGTGCGAAGAACGAACTTCCTCCCATAGAGGTACTTGTGAAAATGCTTCGTAGCCAAGATCAAAGCTAGAAGTTCCCGCCTTGTCACGCAGTAGTTCCTTTCTGGCTTAGAGAGCACCTTGCTGAAGTACGCAACCACCTTCTCTTGGCCCTCATGCACCTGGGAGAGTACGGCTCCTACCCCGACATTACTAGCATCTGCATCCACAATGAACGTTTCCCCGGGAGTGGGATAAGCTAGTATCGGGGCATCGCATAGCCGTAGCTTAAGTGCCTTGAAGCTCTTTTCCACTCAATTGACCATTTGAATTGTTTCCCCTTTTCCGTCAACTGGTGCAGGTTCTTTGCGATCCCGGCAAAATCCTTGACGAACCGTCTGTAGTAGGTGGCTAGGCCCAGGAAGCTCCTTAGTTGGTGTTTGTCTTTTTCACCGCTTCGACCTTCTCTGGATCGGTTCTCACTCCTTTCGCTGAAATTATGTGCCCCAAGTGGGCACATGAGCTTCATGTGGGCACTTCGAAGCCTTTGAAACACATCCCTTAGATTGTCTCGGTGTTGCGCAAATGTTTTTCCTACGACGATGACATCATCCAAGTATACCAAACAGGTTTTCCATGTTAACCCTTGCAGGACACATTCCATCAATCGCTCGAAAGTCGCCGGAGCATTGCACAGCCCGAATGGCATTACCGTGAATTGCCATAGCCCATTTCCTGCGGTGAAGGCGGTTTTCTCCCGGTCTTCTGGATGGATCTGTACCTGCCAGTAGCCACTCTTCAAGTCGAGAGTGGAAAACCATCGGGCTCCTGATAGTGTGTCTAGCGTGTCGTCAATCCATGGCACAGGATAGCTATCTTTCTTGGTGACGTAATTGAGCTGCCGGTAGTCCACGCAGAACCGCGTGCTGCCATCTTTCTTCTTAACCAGTACAACCGGTGATGCCCACGGACTTTTGGAACTTTCAATCAGACCTTCTTTCTCCATTGCCGACACCATCTCTGCAACTTCTGTCTGCTTTGCCAATGGAAGGCGCCTAGCAGGCTGACGAATTGGTCTAGTATCACCAGTGTCTATTCGACCAGGTGTGTTCGGCCGTATTCTCCGTCCCCTGGGGCAAATACATCAACGTACTCATTGATAAGATTCTCTGCCATAGTTCGCTGCTCCTGATTCAGCTCATTGGACTGGAGAATCGTCTCTCTCGTTTCCGCTGTCCAAGGTGATGGGAGAGGTTTTGGAGCATCACGTTCAGATATTGTTGCGACGGCGGTAATCGGCGTGCATTTTCCAGTCACCTCCCCTCGCCTTAGTTTGACAGTGTGTGGCCTCGCGTTCAAAACTCTCACTGGAACCATGGTGTTCTTTGGTACGACTAACGTCTTTCCGACGATGTAGTTTTTAGAATGCTTCTCTGGGTCTGGTTCTACTATGTAGAATCGGTGGCTCCCAAGATCACCTTCCAGCTTCGTCCAAATGATTGTCTCTGAAGACGGCGGCAAAACTTCGTCTTTGCTGATGACTGTCCTGAGAGTTACGGCATTCTCGTTTCCGTATACCATCGGAATCTCCACATTTCGATACCTCAGTACTTGCATCCCGATGTCCAAGATTACTTCATTTGCTTTCATGAAGTCTATTCCGATGATGCACTCGTCGCATATATCTGCCACCAGAAACGCATGGGAGATCGTCAGTCCCGCCAGAGTAATCGTAAGACGAACTTCTCCAAACACCTTCGCCATTTCCCCGCTGCAGTCTTCAGGCAGTAGCTGTTGGTGTTGTGCAGCCAGGAGCTTCTGACGATATCTCTTACAATGGAGGCAGTGGCACCTGTGTCGATGGTGGCTACGCACTTCTTCTTGTTGATTAGTGCCTCCACTGTCAGGCTCTTGTTACCCCGTTTGGTTTGCGAAACTTGAATGGTGGTCCTGGGGGCCTCGATTTCAGTAACCAACTTCTGCCCCGCGAAGTTGGTCCTTACGCATTTCCCGACTGCTGGTTTTGGGAAGTCTGACCGACAGGATTTATGTTATCACCGCCGGATGCTTCCTCTCTGCTTCTCCTACTTCCGCAATGTGGACAATTTCCTCGTCTAGGTGCACTTCTGCACTGCCGTTGTAGGTGTCCGGTTTGGTTGCAATTCCAGCAACGGATTTGACTTCCGCGAGCTTTGTCTTCATCCATGGCGGCTGTTCTCTGGCATGAGCATTCCACGACGGACATTTCCCTGACACAGTGTATTCCCTGGTATGCTTGGTCCGCAGCCTTCATTGACAAAGCGAATGCCAATGTCTCGGGGAGTGTTCGCTTTTCAACCATCCTTACAGCCATTTGCAGTTGTCTGTCCTCTATGATAAGCTCCTCACCCGCTTTAGGGTATGGAAGATGGGCTAGTCGCTCTATATGCGCTTGCAACTGTTGGAGCGTTCCCCCTTTTTCTGGACTCGACTGCGCAGCTGAACCCTGTACACCTGCTGCATGTGTTCATCCCCAAACCGCATCTCGATAGCCTGAACCAGAGAGTCGTAGTTCTGCTGTTTATCTTCCGGGATGGTCTGCAAGAGCTCCGCCGCTGGACCCCTCAGTGCAAGTATGAGTGCAATAGACTTCTCTTCATCGTCCCAGCTATTGGTCATTGCGGCCGCTTCGAATTGCCTTTTGTAAATTGGCCATGATGTTTGACCATCGAAGATAGGAGGCTGCATCTCCTTTCTTCTAGGACCGTCAGTGGAATATTCCCGTGCTTTCTGTCTCTTCACGTTGCTGAGTTCTTTAGCAAGATTTTCGACTTGCCTTCCTACTCTCTCGAATTGCGTATCCACTTTTTCAAACTGAGTCTCTATCTTCCCGAACTGAGTTTCATGTTTCTCAAAATTTCCATCGAATCTAGTTTCGACTTTTTCGAGTTGCGTCTCGACCTTCTCGATTTTCTCTTCGATCGCTTCGAATTTGGATTCCAAGTTCTTGTTTTGCTCATCAAGCTTGCTTTCCAGAGCATCTAGAGAATTCTTTTGTTCGTCCATTGCTTTCTTTTGTTCGTCCAGCTTAAGTTCTAGAGAATTCTTTTGGTCGTCTATTGCTTTCTTTTGGCCGTCTATTGCTTTCTTTTGGTCGTCTATTGCTTTCTTTTGGTCATCGAGCTTAAGTTCCAGAGACTTCTTTTGGTCTTCTATTGCTTTCTTTTGTTCGTCCATGACTGACTTAAGTTGCAGGAGCAGACTTGTTATACCCGGGTCTGCTACTGTACTTGCTGGTTCCTCTTCCACGTCAAAATCTGTGTCATGCGGATTTTCACCTTCCTGCGTTACTGCTTCTTCCAGACGAATCAGTAGGGCATCTTTTCCCCCAGTTGTGTCGAGATTCCGCTTACTGAGTTCTGCCTTTAGTTGAATTATAGTTAGTTTTCCCAATTTGCGACCCATTTTGCGCAACTAATTAACTCAACACAGAAATCGTTTTTTTTAATTTTTTTATTGTGCAATTTCACACCACGGAAATAGTTGTTCACAGAATAAATTTTATCCCACTTCTGACACCAATGTAATATGCGAGCTACGGCTCGAGTAGATAAAACGATTCAAGTTCACACTATACTATTCTTCGCAAATTCTTTTCTTACAAGGTCTCTTTCCTCTCAAATCACTTTATCCCCTTTCAATTACTTAATTCACAAATCCAAACTAATTACTTCTTCTTGTTAATTCTCAACTTTCAATTTATCACAAAATTACAACTTCGCCCATTATCACTTTTCCAATCTCTTCGCCACAGTTCTAAACCAACTGCCTCCTTTCGATCGCCATCTGTCCTTATATAGCAGAAGTTTCAGATAGCCAGAAACTTCTAGCAAATTCTTCGACCACTGGAACAAGAAAAATTCTGATGTAATAATTCCAAGATGACAGTCATTTCTTGTAGTTATAATTCTTTCCTATCCGTGATATTATCCGTCTCTTTCGTAGACATGAACTGTGGAGACTTAACCGCAGACACGAACCTCGAATGAATGGACACTTCGGACCAAAATTCTGCCAGAATGAAAAAACATTTCGGAATTTGTTGCGTTATACTTTTAGGGAGCGTAGTTATTATTATGTTACAATACTTTACAAATAAAAGAAATTCCAAAACTATTTGTTGCAATTGTTTTACTTCGTATAAAAATATATTTTTAGTGATTTGTTTCTTTTCTTGAAAAGGTAATTGTCGTCAGTACTAAAATTTGTGATGTGATAAATACTAGAATGTCATAATTTTGTAACTTAATTTTCGCAGACCTGTGTAATCGATCTATGTTTGCGATTAAAAACCTTCAGTTGCATATCAGTAAGATAAGGTTAAAAAGCGATCGGCGACATCACCCATTGCTTTGCTTTTATTATTTTTAAAAATTGTGTAAAATATTCCTTTTAGATTTCGAAAATGTGCAGCCCTTGTCCTTTTATCAAATTTTGGGTACATAATTCATCCCCAACTTGAATCATCAAAAATTGCTGATTACATTCGAGTAATTTAATTCAGCGTACAATTTTACTTTAGATATTAAGTATATAGACCAGAGCAACTATACTATATAAAGGGTGGTTAAGTTTTAAGGGTCGATGTTGATTTTGAATAAAACACAAATTATTTAGGAAATTACTGTCATTTCTTTTTATTATGATAATATTGGTATGGTTCAATTATGTATGGAACAAAATATCGGCCAAATGGCCGCCGCGACCTCGTCGGCACACCTCCATCCAATGGTCCAAATTTTCGATGACGCTGAGGCATAATTGAGGTTCTATGACGTTAATGTGCAGAATTATCTCATCCTTTAGCTCTTGAATTGTTGCTGGCTTATCGACGTACACCTTTTCTTTCAAATAACCCCAAAGAAAGAAGTCCAACGGTGTCAAATCACATGATCTTGGCGGCCAATTGACATCGCCACCACGTGAGATAACACGGCCATTGAATTTGTCGCGCAAAAGAGCCATTGTTTCGTTAGCTGTGTGGCAAGTGGCACCATCCTGTTGAAACCATATATCGTCCACATCCATATCTTCCAATTCGGGCCATAAAAAGTTCGTTATCATCTCACGATAGCGAACACCATTCACAGTAACTGCCTGACCTGCCTCATTTTGGAAAAAATACGGCCCGATGATGCCGCCAGCCCATAAACCGCACCAAACAGTCACTCTTTGTGGGTGCATTGGTTTTTCGACAATCACTCTTGGATTATCATTCGCCCAAATGCGGCAATTCTGCTCATTGACGAATCCACTGAGGTGAAAATGTGCCTCATCACTGAAGATGATTTTCTTCGAAAATTGATCATCCACTGTTGCCATTTCTTGCCACCATTGTGACCATTGACGACGCTTGAAATGGTCAAAAGGCTTTAGTTCTTGAGTCAATTGCACCTTGTAAGCGCGTAAATGCAAGTCTTTATGCATAATGTTCATCAACGACGAGCGTGAGAGGTGCAATTGTTGGGCACGACGACGAGTTGAGGTGGACGGCTCTTCAGCCACACTATCGCGAACAGCAGCAATATTTTCTGCAGTACGAGCTGTACGAGCTTGCACTGGTGTTTTCACATCTCCTACAGACCCGGTTTGCACAAATTTTTGCACGATTTTTCCGATTGTACGCACATTTGGACGATTAAATTGACCGAAAGAATCACGAAATGCACGATATGCATTTTGATTTGAACGCCCATTTTCATAATAAGCCTGAATAACTTTAACGCGTTGCTCGATTGTGTATCTTTCCATGATTCAAATTGAGTTAGTCTGAAATTGAGAAATGTCAAATAAAATGCAGAAAAAACTTGACGTTTAGGTGTGGTTTACATTCAACATCGGCCCTTAAAATTTAACCACCCTTTACATCAGTGGCGTTGGGTGAAATTTCAAGAGAGGGAAGCTGAAAAAAGTTTAAGTAAAATGTATTATTCAAGACTTACCATTTGGTGCTTATTCGAAACACAAACTTAAGATATGCTATCCAAGCTACCTTTGTTATACTTTAAGTCATTGGAATTTGCGTAGACAATGAGCTCATCACATTAAAAAAGAAGGCTTCGAAAGAAGCCGTTCTGGGCAAAGTAATCTATATAAGTTATTGATAACTCGGAGCGTTGTTAAATATAAACAATTTAGCAACTACAATTATGTACTACCTATTTGTACTCTAAAGCTATCCTACGATTCTTTTTTACGAATTCTACTAAAACTCTTTCATAAAAATTTGAGTTGTTTTTAATTTCTAAAAGACGGTGCTTTTCGATAGATAATAGTACCAGATCTGAGAGTCTTTCTTTTTTTTGGGAATTTCTTAAGTAAGTGTGGACTCTTTTTAAAGTCGAAAAAGATCTTTCGACAGAGGCCACAGTCAAAGGCAGGGTTAAAAAGATTTCACACAATGTTAGAGTTTGAGAAAAGTATCTCTAAGTATTTCCGTATTAAAATGCTTATAAAGTTGAAAGACATCAAGCTTTTTAAGTAAACGGGTAGTGTATAAAACTATGAGTTCGTTTTTTAAAGTAGTAAAATTAAAAATGCCAGGAAATAGGCTAATTAAAGAAGATATTTTGTCATCCGGCATTGAATTAGAAAAATAATCATATTTTGATTTGTTTAATAAATCAAAGAAAATATATGAACTAAATGAACTATACCTATTCTTAATCTGACTTATAACATTATCTATAATTGCTACAAAAATTCGGCTATAATTTGTTTTTGAATCAATATGAAGTAGTCGGCGTTTGCGTGGAGGTTCTGAGCAGTCACTTACGCTCTCATAGATTGAGTCAAATGAGTTTAAAAATTCAGAATGAATCCATGACTCAAAACCCTCGATCTCTTGCTTCGCAAGCTCTATGTCAGTTTGTTTATTTTGAACTAAACTAAAAAGAATATCTGTTTTTGCAAAAATGACCGAAGTAACATGCAATAAAAAAAAGAATTCTTTGTCCTGCAGTTTGTACAACAAACTTTTGGACATAACCAGACATAACAACAACAACAACGTTATTAAATTTTCTTACCTCTTTTCTGAACTTGCCATTTAAATTATTCTGTGTGGTTTTGTCGCTTGGCGCCCTTGTCTGTTGCCACCGTTTTCTAGTCTTTCTCTTTTCCGCAATAATTTCACATATTTCTTGAGGGTAAGAGTTTTGTTTTATTTTTGTTGTTATTTTGGGAGTTGCAGACCATGCAGCTTATTGTACGTTCAGCAGTGGCGTGGGGTGAAATTTCAAGAGAGGGAAGTCATAAGAGTTTAAGTAAAATGTTTTATTCAAGACTTACCATTTTGGTGCTTATTCGAAACACACACTTAAGATATGCTATCAAAATAAAGGTGGCTTCTTTGTTATACTATAAAAAAAAGTGGCTTCGAAAGAAGCCGTTCTGGGCAAAGTAATCTATATAAGTTATTGATAACTCGGAGCGTTGTTAAATATAAAAAATTTAGCAATTACAATAACTCGTATGTACTACCTACATATTTGTACTCTAAAGCTATCCTACGATTCTTTTTTACGAATTCTGCTAAAACTCTTTCACAAAAATTTGAGTTGTTTTTAATTTCTAAAGGAAGATAGATAAAAGTGCCAGGTCGGAGAGTCTTTCTTCTTCTTGGAAATTTCTTAAATAAGTGTGGACTCTTTTTAAAGTCGAAAAAGATCTGTCCACAGAGGCCACAGTCAAAGGCAGGGTTAAAAAGATTTCACACGATGTTAGAGTTTGAGAAAAAGTATCTCTAAGTATTTGCGTATTAGAATGCTTATAAAATTGACGAACATCAAGCTTTTTAAGTGAAGTGGTAGTGTATAAAAATTTGAGTTAATTTTTTAAAGTAGTAAAATTAAAAATGCCAGGAAATAGGGTAATTAAAGAAGATAATTGTCATCCGGCATTGAATTAGAAAATTCATATTTTAATTTGTTTAATAAATCAAAGAAAATATATGCACTAAATGAACTATACCTATTCTTAATCTGACTTGTAACATTATCTATAATTGCTACAAAAATTTGTCTATAATTTGTTTTTGAATCGATATTATGTAGTCGGCGTTTGCGTGGAGATTCTGAGAAGTCACTTACGCTCTCATAGATTGAGTCAAATGAGTTTAAAAATTCAGAATGAATCCATGACTCAAAACCCTCGATCTCTTGCTTCGCAAGCTCTGTCTTTGTTTATTTTGAGCTAAATTAAAAAGAATATCTGTTTTTGCAAATATGACCGAAGTAACATGCAATACAGAACAGAGTTCTTTGTCCTGCAGTTTGTACAACAAATTTTCGGACATAACCAGAGTATCGTTATCCCATTCTCCTGGTTCACATAAAATCTGTTCAAAAGTTTTTATAATATCTTCTCTGCAATTGACTAAGACGTTCACTATACGCGAATGATATTGCCATCGACTCCCTAATACCCCGGGCATTCGTCGATCAGCAATTGTTTTTTAGCAGATTGGTTCTTTTAGATGATTTATTAAAAAGCCTAACGATACTACTAAGAAAGTTGGCTTTCAATAAATAATTTCAACTCCGGAATGCTTTCTAACGATTTAGATAACACTAGATTCAGAACATGGGCATAAAACGGAATAAAAATAGCCATTGGGCATATATTCCGGATTCTTATTTGGACTCCACCATGGCCACCGGACATTACGGCCGCACTATCGTAGGGCTGACCTTTTAACTTTTCTTTACAGTTAAAACTATCTAAGACATTTATAGTTTTATCGCACAAGATAACCGCGATTCGACAGACACTCACGTCAAAAACTTAGAAATCTTTCTTGTATTCTATTTTCTACTAAATAGCGAACTACAATACTTAGCTCTTCTCTGTAGCTCACATCTGGTGTTTCATCGACCATCTCAGATACAAATTTTATTGAACTGATTTGATCCTTAATTACGGATTTGATGACTGCAGCGATACTATGTATCAAGTCATTTTGAATGTCATTGGAGAGGCCGGAAAAAATTGAATTTTGGGAACTTGAACTTTGTTCTAAATGCGAATGCATTAAATGGTCGTACTTAGCCAAGTATGAAAGGGTTTCAATATAATTACCGCGATTATCTGATCCAGATTTTTCATCGTGACCACGGAATGCCAGCTCTTGTTTTCCTAGGAGAACTACAGTGTCTATGAAACGCTTCATTAAATCGCGATTGCGATAAATTTTTCTATTATGAGCCTCGTAAGAATTCCCTAAAGAAGTCTCTATGCGATATTAGCCAAATTTATGCAAATGCAAGCAGCTGCGTATATGCTCTTCCATTTGAATATGTTTTTTGGAGGAATTAATAAAATTGTTTATATCAAAGAACACTGTGTGACTCCAAATACTAGGAGAATTAGAAAAAAAAAGACAATGAAAACAAAACATTCTATTTAATTTGCAACTGCCAGTCAGCCATGGATTATTTTTGTAAAAAGACACATGAAAATGTTTCTGATACCCATCCTTTCGCGTATAACCAATTTTCATTGATGGTGTCGAGCGACCTAGTTCTATAACTTTTTTTTTGTTGCAAAAAAGAAAGCTTACTGAAGTCGTGGGTTTCTTTTAGAAGAAAATCAGTTAAACAACACTCAAAATTAACTAGAGACATCTTGTCTAAGAATAATAAGAATGTTCAATGGGGCACATCTTGAGTAGATTTACAATTACTTACTTGGCATATAGCTAATAACTATTCACTTAGCTCACTCACTACTTTATAATAATTTAATAATTTAAAACTCTAACTTAACTACCAATATGTAATTGCTAAATTTTTAAAATTTTCTAATAATTAGCAGTCACAAAAATCACAAAAATTTGCATCCGAATTTTCAATAAATCACGCACAATAACACAACCGATTTGCAACTGTCATTTCAAATTTGAAAAAAAAAAAAAATATATATATACAAAGAAATTATACCCGTTCGAAGCACTACATCACCCAATAACCCGATTTTCGTTGGCTTATTTTGTTGCTACAATAAAAAAAAAAACTACCTTGAACTAAAACCTTTCTCCTCCACCAATGTTCATCTACAAAAGCCGAGAAATCCCGGGTTATTTTCCTCATAAGCGGATGTATGTTAGACAAAGAAATCGCAAATAAACTTCTACTATATGCCAGAAAGGAATAGAGTTGAAAGTTCGTACTGTGAAGAAATGAATGCATAAGCCGGAAAATGAACGGCTTTTCAAAAAAAATTCATTGCACACTTTTCTTTTGAAAAGAAGCTGTCTCTCGTTAGCGGAGTTCATACTTGTCTCGGGTATGTTTGCGAGTTTGTGTATGAGTAAAAATGAATAAACAACCGAAGTGGTCGCAGCATTTATGAATGATTTATGAATGAAAAATGGTTTGGTGAACAAATAATTGAATAAATTCAAATGAAAAGAGAAGTCGGAAGGAATCGGCTTATATGGACCCCACGCCACTGATATACATACATATGTATATAGTTGTTGGGTGGCGAAAAGGAATGTCTTGTTTACATCTAAAAATAAAGCTAAAGGGTCTTTCATTAAGCGCTTCGTATATTTAAATTTAAATAAAACAAAGTGTGTGTGAGATATCATCGAAATTTTTTATTCGTTTGAAAGGCCTATCGATGCCATTATGTATGGAATATAACATCGTTCAAATGTCCGCTTCTCTGGGTGGCGCGCATCCCAAATATCCAATTTTCCATGACTCCGGCGCATAAATCAGGCTGAATTTGACCGATGGCATGGTTTATGTTGGCTTTGAGAGCCGCTGTGGTTTGTGGCTTATTCGCATAGACCCGCGACTTCAGAAAACCCCACAAGAAAAAGTCTAACGGGGTCAAATAGCACGATCTCGGTGGCCAGTTCACATCACCTCCACGTGAGATGACCATGCCTTCGAATCGCTCGTACAGAATTTCCAATGTGGTGAGAGCTGTGTGGCACGTAGCGCCGTCCTGTTGAAATCACATGTCGTTGGTGTCCATATGATTCAATTTAAGCGAAAAGAAGTGCCTTCGACACCGTATGGTTAGAGGGATTTTTCTACAAGCTGAGCAGGCTGGGCATAAGCAAACCACTGCTGTACATACTTTATAATATGCTCACCAGTAGAGAGTTAATTTTCAAAAATGGCAATGTGACTTCTGCTGGAACATTTCTAATTAAAAACGGTCTGCAACAAGGTGCGGTTAATTCGCCGATCCTCTTCAACATTTACACGAGCGATCTCATAGGATCACTTCACCATGCCATAGCGTACGCACACGACTTGATTGCGTACAGTTGAAGATCAACTTCCAGAAATCGGAAACCATTCTTTTTAGGACGCCGTTGTCTGGCGCCTCTAGGGATACGAGAAAGAATAGGCGAAAGTTCTCAATCGTTGGACCGCACGGACAGCCACTTGCGAGTCGAAGTGTAGTCAGATACCTAGGGCTTTGGTTAGACCAATATCTATATTTTAACAAACATATAGATGCAGCTCTGCCCAGAGCCAGGGGTGCTTTTGCCCTTACAAAGAGACTTTTTTATAGCAAGCAACTCGATGCAAGGGTAAAGGTAATCTGCTACATGGCCCTCATTCGGCCCATGCTCGTATATGGATGCTCCGTGTGGTTCAACGTGGGAGCAAGCTTGTTGGAAAAGATTCGGGTGTTTGAGAGGGCTTGCCTTCATTTATACAGAACACCAGAATCCCAGTACATAAAATTCTATCCCAAAGAGGTCCTCTACAACAGGGCTAACCTAATAAGGGTGGATAATTTCCTGATCAAGCTGACTCGAAGGCATATTGCAAGAGCAATGAGCTTGATGAATAACCTGATCTCTGGGGCTTATTACCCCAATTACAGGTACCACAAGAGAGTGCGCCTCGATGCGAGTCTCGATGAGAAAGGTCTGATCCAGAACAGATTGACAGTCCCGCTAATCTTCCATGTTGCTCGGACAGTTGCGGATAGGCGACTCAACTACGACAAAGACGTTGCACACAGCAGTGTGGGGCGTCTCCGGTTTAGTAGGGCGGTATCGAGTCGCGATATAGACGACGTACAACGTCAGTACGGACATTTTTGGTGGCTAGCCGAACAAGGGGGAACTCCTTCGTCGTTTCCCCATAACCCAGGGTAGCCAGTTTGAAGTCAGCTGGTTTTGCTATGGCCGATTTACATAGCTTAGGGTTAGGTAGTTTTTAGGTAGATTTTTTAGATAACATATATATATATAAAAAAAAAACACAACACTTGAATCTATTTAAAAAAAAAAAAAAAAAATACATATATAATTACGTAGTTGGAGTAAGTAGATTAAAGTAGAATAAGGTAGGTTAGTATTTATTTTAAGATAGTCTATAAGTTTTATACATATAAGAAACAAAAAAAAGTTAATTTACTAAGTTTTTTTTATCTAAATAAAACTTTTCTTAGTAATTATTAGTAATAAAAAAAAAACAAATAAATACAAATTTAAGTTAAGCGTTTTTTGTCTAGCAAGTAAGTTATAATGAATTAATAATTAATAAAAATGCAAAAAAAAAAAGCCAAAAGAAGTTGGTAATCATCGACCTATAGCGCTCGCCGTTGACGGTGATGGCCTGGGCAACGTCGTTCTCAAAGAAATATGGACCGATGACGCCACCAGCCCAAAATCCACACCAAACAGTGAGCTTGGGATGCAGTGGACGCTCTTGGATCTCATATGGATTGTTATCGTCCCAAATTCGACAATTTTGTTTGTTGACGTACCCATTCATTCAGAAATGGGCCTCATCGCTGTAGGTGGTTTTTCGATGAAAATTAGGGTCAGTTTCCAACTGCTCCAGAGCCCATTCAGCGAACACACGTCATTGTCTATAGTCGTTTACCTTCAGCTCCTGGGTCAGTTGAATTTTGTACGGGTGCAGGCCCAAGTCTCGTCTCAAAATTCGCCAAGTTGTGGTCTGCGAAAGGCCGAGTTTTTGTGAGCGACGCAAAATCGACTGCCTTGGATTCTCCTACACACTCTCACCGACAGAGGCGATGTTTTCGGCAGATCTCGCGTTTCGTCAAAGTACGGGTGTTGGTTGATGGTTTACTGAACCAATGGACTCAAATTTATCCACCACACTGCGAATAGTCCTCTCGGAAGGACGTGTTGTTCAACGCTATATCTGTCCATGTTGATTTGGCAAAACATACTGAATAAATGACAGCCAATTTGACAGATGTAGCTTCAATAATATGGCCGCTATCAACTGTCAAAGTTCGGAAGTCCCTATTGGAAGACCATGTACATAAAAATCCTACACAATAAACAATCGCAAACAAATACTGTTTGATTATTTATTTGAAATCAATATTTTGCAAATTCGTTTGATCTAGATCTTTGTCAATCTTATAACGAGTATGAATAACATTCGATGCGCACTTAAATAACAAATTAAACGTGCACATCGTGACATCATGTTAAATGTATTAAATTGGTTAGTATTTACGTATTTTTGCTAATTAAAATTAAATTGGCTGAGTGTGCTAAATTATACAGCATCATACGAAGTACGAAGTTCGATGCTGCCTAATTTTTCTATCGAAACAAGTACAATTGTATCGAAAATTTCATTCCTGCTGGAAAAAATCAGGTAACTGTTCCTTTTATTCGCGGTGCTGGTATTGGGTAAGACCAACCTCGAAGAATATATTGTAACATAACGTAGCATAATAACTACGCCCTCAAACAGGCAACAAATTCCGAAGTGTCTTTTCATTCTGGCATAATTTTGTTCCGAAGTGTCTTTTCATTCGAGGTTCGTGTCTGCAGTTAGTGTCCACAGTTCGTGTCCACGATAAGAGATGGATAATATCTAAGACAACGTCACGGAATTTGGAGAGAATTATAACCGCAAGAAATTATTGTCATCTTAGAATTATTACATCAGAATTTTCTTGTTCCAGTGGTCGAAGAATTTGCTAGAAGTTTCTGGCTATCAGAAATGCTGCTATATAAGGACAGATGGCGATCGAGGCAAGGCAGTTGGTTTTGAACCGCACGAGGAGATTGGAAAAGTGATAACAGCCGAAGTTGTAATTTTGTGATAAATATTGAAAGTTGAGAGTTAACAAGAAGAAGTAATTAGTTTGGATTTGTGAATTAAGTAATTGAAAGTAGATAAAGTGATTTGAGAAGAAAGAGACCTTGTAAGGAAGGAGAATAGTATAGTGTGAACTTGAATTGTTCTATAGACTAGAAAATAAAGAAATAATATCACAGAATATCGTTTTATCTACTCGAGCCGTAGCTCGCATATTACATTGGTGTCAGAAGTGGGATAAAACTTATTCTGTGAACAAGTATTTCCGTGGTGTGAAATTGCACAATAAAAAATAAAAAAATAGAACCATTTCTGTGTTGAGTTAATTAGTTGCGCAAAATGGGTCGCAAATTGGGAAAACTAACTATAATTCAACTAAAGGCAGAACTCAGTAAGCGGAATCTCACTGCAACAGGGGAAATGGCGAAGGTGTTTGGAGAAGTTCGTCTTACGATTACTCTGGCGGGACTGACGTTCTCCCATGCGTTTCTGGTGGGAGATATATGCGACGAGTGCATCATCGGAATAGACTTCATGAAAGCAAATGAAGTAATCTTGGACATCGGGATGCAAGTACTGAGGTATCGAAATGTGGAGATTCCGATGGTGTACAGCAAAGACGAAGTTTTGCCGCCGTCTTCAGAGACAATCATTTGGACGAAGCTGGAAGGTGATCTTGGGAGCCACCGATTCTACATAGTAGAACCAGACCCAGAGAAGCATTCTCAAAACTACATCGTGGGAAAGACGTTAGTCGAACCAAAGAACACCATGGTTCCAGTGAGAGTTTTGAACGCGAGGCCACACACTGTCAAACTAAGGCGAGGGGAGGTGACTGGAAAATGCACGCCGATTACCGCCGTCGCAACAATATCTGAACGTGATGCTCCAAAACTTCTCCCATCATCTTGGACAGCGGAAACGAGAGAGACAATTCCCCAGTCCAGTGAGCTGAATCAGGAGCAGCGAACTATGGCAGAGAATCTTATCAATGAGTACGCTGATGTATTTGCCCCACGGGACGGAGAATACGGCCGAACACACCTGGTACAACATCGAATAGACACTGGTGATACTAGACCAATACGTTAGCCTGCTAGGCGCCTTCCATTGGCAAAGCAGACAGAAGTTGCAGAGATGGTGTCGGCAATGGAGAAAGAAGGTCTGATTGAATGTTCCAAAAGTCCGTGGGCATCACCGGTTGTACTGGTTAAGAAGAAAGATGGCAGCACGCGGTTCTGCGTGGACTATCGGCAGCTCAATTACGTCACCAAGAAAGATAGCTATCCTCTGCCACGGATTGACGACACGCTAGACACACTATCAGGAGCCCGATGGTTTTCCACTCTCGACTTGAAGAGTGGCTACTGGCAGGTACAGATCCATCCAGAAGACCGGGAGAAAACCGCCTTCACCGCAGGAAATGGGCTATGGCAATTCACGGTAATGCCATTCGGGCTGTGCAATGCTCCGGCGACTTTCGAGCGATTGATGGAATGTGTCCTGCAAGGGTTAACATGGAAAACCTGTTTGGTATACTTGGATGATGTCATCGTCGTGAGAAAAACGTTTGCGCAACACCGAGACAATCTAAGGGATGTGTTTCAAAGGCTTCGAAGTGCCCACCTGAAGCTCAACCCCAAGAAGTGCGCCCTGTTTAGAGCGGAAGTTAAGTACCTGGGACACATAATTTCAGCGAAAGGAGTGAGAACCGACCCAGAGAAGGTCGAAGCGGTGAAGAAGACGAAACACCAACTAAGGAGCTTCCTGGGCCTAGCCACCTACTACAGACGGTTCGTGAAGGATTTTGCCGGGATCGCGAAGAGCCTGCACCAGTTGACGGAAAAGGGGAAACAATTCAAATGGTCAATTGAGTGGAAAAGAGCTTCAAGGCACTTAAACAACGGCTATGCGATGCCCCGATACTAGCTTACCCCAATCCCGGGGAAACGTTCATTGTGGATGCAGATGCTAGTAATGTCGGGGTAGGAGCCGTACTCTCCCAGGTGCATGATGGGCAAGAGAAGGTGGTTGCGTACTTCAGCAAGGTGCTCTCTAAGCCAGAAAGGAACTACTGCGTGACAAGGCGGGAACTTCTAGCTTTGATCTTGGCTACGAAGCATTTTCACAAATACCTCTATGGGAGGAAGTTCGTTCTTCGCACAGACCATGCAGCCTTAAAATGGCTATTACAGTTCAAGAGTCCTGAGGGTCAGGTCGCAAGATGGATCGAAAGGCTGCAAATCTACGACTACGAAATACAGCATCGTAAAGGAAAACTCCACTCTAATGCGGATGCACTGTCCCGGAGACCATGCAGAACGGATTGTAAACATTGTGCGCGTCAGGAAGAACGGGAGCTGGTTTCCATCCAAAGAATGAGAGCCGAACCTATCGCCGGCTGGAGCGTAGATGAGATCCGGAACGCTCAGAAGGAAGACCCGGATATCGAGCCGATTCTGGCCTGGATGGAGAACATGGAGAAACCGGATCATCAGGACATCTCTCACAGAAGCCCGACCTTAAAGGCATATTTTGCGCAGTGGGACTCCACAATTGGGTTAGCAGATTCGGTGTGCCCTTGGAATTGCATTCTGACCAAGGGCGGAACTTCGAATCAAGAATCTTCCAAGAGATGTGTCAACTACTCTTAATCAAAAAGACAAGGACAACCCCGCTTCATCCACAGTCGGACGGTATGGTGGAGCGTTTCAATAGGACTTTGGACGAACATCTCTCGAAGGTCGTAGGTGACTACCAACGGGATTGGGACCGGCAGATTCCCTTGTTTTTGATGGCCTATAGAAGTGCCGTGCATAGTACTACTCGACATACGCCGTTCGAAATCTTATTTGGTGGAATAGCTCGTTTACCCAGTGAGGTGAAATTTGGATCTCCTACCAATGAGCCCAGAAATGAAGAAGAGTACGTGGCGGACCTTAGGGAAAGGCTTAGTTACATACACAGATGGCGATCGAGAAGTGGCAGTAGTTTTAAAACCGTGGCGAAGAGATTAGAAAAGTGATAATGGACGAAGTTGTAATTTTGTGATAAATTGAAAGTTGAGAGTTAACAAGAAGAAGTAATTAGTTTCCCCCTTCGGGTAGGGGTTAGAATATACCCGAGGTAGGCATTCCATGTCGTAAGAGGCGACTAAAATCCACCCTCCGTATACCAAGTATGGCGTATACAAAACATGCAATGAACAAAACGAAAGATATTAATACCCCAGGTGGCAGTCCAGGTACACTGAAAAATCCACCCTCTTCGGAGGTCGGCTCTACGGATTCTGGGGAGAGCCATTTATTGCGTTCATCTGAACCTTTTAAAAAAGGTACTAGGGTAGTTAGATCTCCAACATCAAGATCTACCATGAAAACGTGCGGAACTAGAAGTCCGGCGACATCGATAGTGTCGGCGCACGAACAACGGACTTCAGCGAAAATTCAAAGCCTAACGGACGAAAATATGGAACTCCGGACCAGGCTAAGTAAAATGGAACTTCTCTGTGAAGAACTAAGAAAGGAATTAAATGTACTTAAAGCAGAAAATAAAGCATTTAATGATACATCGAAACCTCGTAATGAGTCTGCTGCGAGTTCAATCGTCCCCGATAACACGGATTATAAAACGGATGATGAAGAACTAAGTCGGGAAACCAATTGGATTCTAAAAAAAACGGCCAGTCAAAAAACGAAAAGCTGGCTCTTCGCCCGAAATGTTAACGAGGCAAGAAAACACGCAAAATAAACGAGAAGGTAAAGAACAGCCTGACAAAATAAACACGTGTGCCGAAGAAAATCCACGAAATAAGGTACGACCACCGCCACCAATATACGTGATCGGAATTGCAGACTATAATAAACTGCATTCTTTTCTCAAACCTTTGTTGCTATCCGATTTTGAAGTAACATCGCTCAACAACAACAAATGGAAAGTAAATGTAAAGAACTCAGACAGTTACCGCTCAGTATCTAATAAACTGAATACTGAAAAAATCCAGTGGTATACGTATGAAAATAAATCTGAAAGACCGATACGAGTCGTAGCTAGAGGACTTCATGCCGCATGCCGAAAGGAAGACGTTGTTCACGATTTGAAGAACAAAAACTATAAAATCGTCGATGCGGTAAACTTAATTAAACGGGAAAAGCAAAAATTGGAAGGCGAGGAAACGATGGTTAAGCGCGAGCTTCCTCTTTTTATGCTAACCTTTGATAAGGCTGAGAGTTTAGAAAAGATTTACGAAATAAGAACAATTCTGAATGTCGTAGTCAAAATTGAACCCATGCGCAAGAATACAAGGTTGATACCTCAGTGCAAACGATGCCAAGGATTCAACCATACGCAAACATATTGCCGAAAAGAACCGCGATGTGTCAAATGCGCCGGTAAAAATCTTAGTCAAGAGTGTGGTGTAAACAAAAAAACCCCTGCAGCGTGTATTAACTGCCATGGTAAGCATCCTAATTATAGAGGCTGTGAAGTAGCCAAAGAATTACAAAAAAGAAGAGATCGACTTATGAAGCCGGAAAACCCACCCTCAAAACCGGTAAATAAGGAAAAGTCGAAAACTGCTGCAAGAAAAGTGACTAGAGACAACCGAGCCGACCCTGGCGCGCTTACGTACGCTCAAGCTGCGACATCAAACACCGATCAAATTCCACACCGTGTTAAGGTAAAAGCGCCTAAAGAAAAGCCATCAGATTCTGACATGCAGACGCGTGCTCAAACATCAACATCAACAAAGACGAACACTGATAATTCGGAAAACCCCGTATCTCACGTCTTTTCCATTATCCTTGCGAGGCTTGAGGAGCAAACAAAAACAAACATGCTAATTGTCGAAAGGTTGGAGAAGCTTGAATATAAGCTTAACAATAGGAGCATTTCAAAACGAACATGACGAAACTTCTTAAAATTGTTGCATGGAACGCCAACGGTCTCATACAAAGACTAGAAGAGCTAGAAATATTTCTACGGGAAAATGACATTGACATATGTTTGATCTGTGAAACTCACCTGACGAAACTATCGCGTATAAACATTACTGGATACAGTACCTATCACGCTTATCACCCGTCGGAAAGAGCCAGAGGCGGATCGTCTTTAATCATAAAAGATTGCATCGAACACTCTGAAGAGACTATGATAGAGCTTGAAACAATGCAAGTGAGCACTGTACGCGTGAAAAATGGACATTACTCTTTCAATGTCTCGTCTATTTATTGTCCACTGCGTTGCAGGCTTGAAAAAAAAGATTTTACAAATATTTTCAACTCTCTTGGACCGAATTTTATTATTGGCGGTGATTTTAATGCAAAACACACCTTCTGGGGTTCAAGATGTGTCTCACAAAAAGGCAGAGCACTTTACAACGCCTGCATGCAACACAGATGCGACTTTCACTCGACTGGTAAACCAACATATTGGCCGACTGATAACAACAAAATACCCGATCTGATCGATTTCTTTGTTGTAAAAGGAATACCAGACAAATGTATTAAAATTGATGAAAGTTTTGATCTCTCTTCCGATCATTCCCCTATCATTCTAACGATGAGCGAACGCCTAATTAAAAAAGATGTACCTGCTAGACTAACTAGCAGAAAAACTGATTGGGAAGGCTTTAAAAAAGACGTTGAAGAACATATCGAACTGAGAGTATCACTTAGGACGTCTTCTGAACTCGAAATCGAAATTGATCGTTTTGTTGAAGTTCTGCAGCGCGCCGCGTGGAAAAATACTCCCTATCAAAGGAAAACGCCAATCAATCATGCCCAAAAATATCCACCGGAAATAAAAGAAATGGTAAGGGAGAAGAGAAAAGCGCGTAAAAAATGGCAACAAACTCGTGCTCCGCAACATAAATCGCATTTGAATCGCTTGTGTAACAGCATTGAAAGCTTAACAGCGGACAAAGATTCCAATTATTCGCTCTGGAAAGCTATAAAAGGCATTAAGAAAACGAAAATACAAGCGGCCCCACTCAAGAAAAATGCCAACGAATGGGCCAAGAATGATAAAGACAATGCAGAAGTCTTTGCCGCCCATTTAGAAGAAACATTTAAACCATTTGATGGACAAGCGCTTGCTGAAAATGATAATGCGTCGGATATAGCATTTCACAATTACACAGTAAGAAATGCAAGGCTGACCGAACTTCAACAAGAAATAAAGAAACTGAAACCGAATAAAGCTCCTGGATACGACCTAATCACAGGAGAGCTTCTTAAATCGTTACCTAGAAAAGCGTTAGTTAAGTTCCTTTACATTATAAACGCAGCGATAAGATTAGAATATGTTCCGAGTCAATGGAAAGTCGCGGAAGTAATAATGATTCTGAAGCCAGGGAAACCACCGAATGATAAAAAATCCTATAGACCTATTTCGCTGCTGCCGATTATGTCTAAAGTTTTCGAAAGAATAGTACTTAAGCGATTATAGCCGGTTATAGAAGAAAGATCTCTTATTCCCATTATTTGGGTTTAGAACCAATTACTCAACAATAGACCAAGTGCATAGATTAACTGATTTAATTGAAAAAGCTTACGAAGAAAAAAAGATTTACTCGAGCGTATTCCTTGATGTTTCTCAAGCTTTTGACAAGGTCTGGCATGAAGGCTTGGAATATAAATTACGACAAGTTCTGCCGGAACACTTATATAATATTCTCGAAAAATACTTGACGAATCGACTTTTCCGAGTCAAACACGGAAATGAATATTCGGAATTTAAAGAAATAAGGGCTGGGGTGCCGCAGGGAAGTGTCCTTGGACGGCTTTTGTACCTATTATATACTCGCGACATACCGCAAGAAGAAGGCACCGTATTAGCTACATTTGCCGACGACACTGCCATCCTGGCAACGGGTAAAACGATCGAAGAATCGACTGAAAAATTGCAAGAAGCATTGAATAAAGTAAATGAATGGACAAAGATTTGGCGACTAGCTTTAAACGAAAACAAATCTGTTCATGTCAATTTTACTTATAAGAAAATAAATGATTTGCCCATCTTTTCAAACTCGGTTCAAATTCCGTTTGCAAACGAGGCTAAGTATCTTGGAATGACACTTGATGCTAGCTGAAGTGGAAATCGCACGTGAAGAAAAAACGTAAAGAACTCGAAACCAAATACAGAGAAATGTACTGGTTACTTGGAAAACATTCCAAGCTTAATATAGAGAACAAACTGCTTTTATACAAGCAAGTGCTAAAGCCGATATGGACATATGGAATACAACTTTGGGGTTGTACCAAAATAAGTAATGTCAATATTTTACAAACTTTTGAAAATAAAGTGCTAAGATCAGTAGTTAATGCACCGTGGTTTATTAGAAATAGCAATATCCATAGAGATTTAGGAATTGCGACAGTCGAATATGAAATCAAAAACTTCGCGCGTAAGCATAAAGACAGATTACAAGGACACGTTAACAATGAAGTCCTTCGAATTCTAGATGAGAGGAATCTACTGCGTCGTCTACAAAGGACTAAACCTTTTGACTTAACGCGATAGCAAGAAACCGCGCCTTATTTGCTGAACAAGCAGGAATTTTCAATGGAAAGGGACCTGCCAAACGATCTCAATACGTGAAAGAAAAACTGCTGGATAAGTCAAAACTTAGTTGTAGTATGTAATCAAAGAAATTTATCACGAAGGGAGGTTTTTTTAGTGAGTAAAAATCTCACACTACTATGAGCACGCTCTATCGATCCTCATAGTGTCTTCATGAAAAAAAAAAACAAAAGGTGATTAGTTTGGATTTGTGAATTAAGTAATTGAAAGGAGGTAAAGTGATTTGAGAGGACAGAGACCTTGTAAGAAAAGAATTGCGAAGAATAGTATAGTGTGAACCTGAATTGTTCTATAGACTAGAAAGTAAATAAATAATTTCACAGAATATTGTTTTATCTACTCGAGCCGTAGCTCGCATATTACAGTAACATAATGTAGCAAAATAACTACGCCCTCAAACAGGCAACAAATTCCGAAGTGTCTTTTCATTCTGGCATAATTTTGTTCCGAAGTGTCTTTTCATTCGAGGTTCGTGTCTGCAGTTAGTGTCCACAGTTCGTGTCCACGATAAGAGACGGATAATATCTAAGACAACGTCACGGAATTTGGAGAGAATTATAACGGCAAGAAATTATTGTCATCTTGAAATTATTACATCAGAATTTTCTTGTTCCAGTGGTCGAAGAATTTGCTAGAAGTTTCTGGCTATCAGAAATGCTGCTATATAAGGACAGATGGCGATCGAGGCAAGGCAGTTGGTTTTGAACCGCACGAGAAGATTGGAAAAGTGATAACAGCCGAAGTTGTAATTTTGTGATAAATTGAAAGTTGAGAGTTAACAAGAAGAAGTAATTAGTTTGGATTTGTGAATTAAGTAATTGAAAGTAGATAAAGTGATTTGAGAAGAAAGAGACCTTGTAAGGAAGGAGTTTGCGAAGAATAGTATAGTGTGAACTTGAATTGTTCTATAGACTAGAAAATAAAGAAATAATTTCACAGAATATCGTTTTATCTACTCGAGCCGTGCATACAAATACTATTCTACGAAAAACTCGATCGAATGATTTCAGTAGGAGTCACTAGAAGAAAGCAACAGCGCCTGAAGTTCGAAAACTGCTCGAACAAAATTATGCAATACATGGGACTCAAATTAAGGCAGCTATAAAGGACGTTGGACATAGTGAAGGACATTATCGTAGAAGTAACTAACAAAAACGGTCAAGGACAAATTATTCGAGTACCAGTTTTTGTTTCGATTGAGAGCAAGGCCAAAGGGATAGGTCATATATATAAAACCTGATCCCCCGGAAATCATCATTTTCACATGAAGAGATTTCTTTTCTAGAGAGAAATTAGATTGGATTACTTATGATCCTCGTATTCTCTGAGCTGACTAAGTACATATGTATCTTCTAGTTGCAGTTAGCCTTTCGGCTATAATGTTTCCTATGAGTTTAACCTTTTGGACCTGGAGACAAATCTTCGAATCCTGCAGACGTACAGACCCGAAAAGTCGTTTAGGTTGTTGAAGAAGTATCCACCTAAGGTTATACTTCTTAAAGAGGATAGATTAGGACAGGTGCACAGAATGTGAGTTACAGTCTCCTTCTCGTGATGCCCCGAATAGTACCCTCTTTTGCTATATCATCCACCTTGCAGTTTCCTGGAATGACCCTATAGCCTAGGACCTGGCACAGGGATAGTTCGCATTTGTCCAAAATTTCGTTAAGAGATCCACGGCATTAATTAATCACCTTATCGTTGGCCATTCCAAAGTGAACTGGAGAAGACTCCTTCTGAGCCAGGAAGTTCTTACTCTATCCATTTGCTGAGATTCCCTTAGTCATAGTGCTGCTTTTAGACCACCAGCATCGTTTCCAGAGCAACAGTAGGAGTTGTTCTTTATACACCCATTATACAGATGCATGCCAACTTCTGCATTCTTTCCGAAAGTGTAGTGTAACATCTTTTGTCTAGTGCCTGCCATAAGATCAAAGTCCCGTACACCAGAGTAGGTCTTACTGCCGCGTATATATCCAGTGGACTACCCGAGGCTGAAGGCCCCATTTCGGACCAAGAAACTTTTTGCATGTGTATAGGACAACCGAGGTCTTCCTGCATATTTAGTTTAATTCTGAGTTTTTTATCCAGTTTCGTAAACTACAATATATATGTAGGTATTTGGCAGAGTCTGTTTTTAAGTTTTGCTGCATGATACTTTGTATTTTCTTGGGAACACCAATAGCTAAGTCTTGCAGGGGTTGACCCCCAGCTTAATTTTGGATATGCACTCGATGAGATTACTGGTTCCATCAGCTCCTTTATTGTTGGAAGAAACTCCATCGATTTTCCTTTACGGTGTACGTGCTGAGAATCTAAAATCAGATTGCTGTCCAATATATACACGTCAACCACCTTACCAGTGTTCTTAAAAGAAAAAAAAAAGAAAAGACAAAAGCTTGATAGGATGAAATCTTAAGAGAAACAGTTCGGCCAGGTTTCGGTAATAGAAACCACCTTAATTTCCCTTCAAAATCTTGGAGTGCAGCTTAAAAGTAATCAGTCACGGGAAGAGCCAAGTGAAATATATAGCTTCACCAGAATAATGGCATCTTCAACAAGTGACTAATCCTAAGGATGGACGTTATTATGGCTATTTTCTGAGTGTGTAATCTATGTTTTATTACCCAGAAACTGAATCTCTAGAAGAAGTTCCAGTATTCTGGAACTCACTCGTCATGGTCCAGTTACCGTCTGTTTATTTTTGCTAAAGCTTGGCATAAATGGAGATTTGGACAAGATTTTCTTAATCCTGGAGCAGTCGCTGGTCATTTTTAGCAAATTCTGGAACAATATGTGTTGACTATCGTATTGCTTCCTCGTTATTTGGATATTAATTGGAAGATATGTCTTCGTACTTAGCATTTTCACTTAATATTTCCATTTCAGGTCAGTTTTGAATAAAAAATAAAGTTTCACTAAAATAAAGTAGAATGCGATCAAATGGAAGCATATTAAAGTAAAGTCACGTCACTGATTGATCACCACCATCCTCTTTTGTCAGAGAGCCAAATAGTAATGAAAATTGAATCCATTCCAATTTGCTTGTTTGTACTGTCATAAAAATCTTTTGGTTAAAAAGATGTTCCGTCCAACATTTCTTTGTTTGAAATTGTTCTTTATTCTGTGTTTGAAAAAAAAGATCCCTGTATATACTCGTACGTACACTTGTCCTCATACAATTAAGCCACAGGATGAAAGGCAGCAGTTTTTGCGAAAAAATATTGTCTCGTTTGTTTTATGCATCTGTTTTTGTGTGATTCTAAAGTCCGTTATCTTCACTTCAATGTCACAAGCACATGAAGAAAAAAAAAAAAACCTTTGTGTTAGAAAAAGTGACTAGTTGTTTCTGAAAAGTCAGTAAAAGTCAGTAAGGTTAGTGCTCATATATGTAATTAGGCCATTTTGTGCGATAAAAGTAAGTTAACTACTTTTCTATTACCATTTTTACTGAAATTTATTTAACATGTGAATTTATTAATTTCACATACAATTTGATCGAAATTTAGAAAAAAAAACTAGTTAAAATGGGTAAGAATAAGAGCTCCAACCCATACGAGAGGACGTCATCTGGAGAGCCTTCCAAAAATACAGATCAATTGGAAAAGTGGTGGATTTTTTTAGGTTTTTTATGAGGTAAAGTGAAAAATGCAATTCACTATTACCAAAAAAAAAAAGCATTTGATAATCTTCCGCGTAATAAACCGCGCAAAACCACACTTTAGGTAGATAGACAGCTGACTTTCTGACTTCACCACAGCTGAGAGCCCAAATGGACACGGAATATAGGGTAAAAATCTCCGTACAAACATTCCGGAGGCATCTGAAGGAAAATAATTTAAATGGAAGAATTGCGAGACGTAAACCAAACGTGTCGAAAAAAAATATTGCACGAAGGTTACAATTCGCAAAAGAACATCTCCCTAAAAACATAAATGTTTGGAAATTTGTCGTCTGGAGCGATGAATCGAAATTTAACGTCTTTGAAAACGATAGAAGACCATAAGTAAGGAGTCCCTCATTGAAAGAATTAGACCCCAAGTACACCAAGAAAACGGTCAAGCATGGTGGCTCATCCGGCGTTGGTCCGATTGTGGAAATAAATAGAAAAATAATGAATGAGATGTATAAAGACATCTTAAACAATAATTTAATTGGAGAGTTCGGTGACAATTTGCCACTAGAGTTATATAATTTAACAAAAAAAACAAACTTTTTTCAATTATTTTATTTATTCTCCAGAGTGCCGCTGTCTTCAGCTAGGCTGCACACTCTTTCGAATATGAATCAATTTATTATTTTATTAATTCTCAAGAGTGCAGCTGTCTTCAGCTAGGCTGCACACTCTATCGAATATGAATGACTTATCTTAACCAACCCGATTTTACAGTTACCAATACTTTTTATATTACAATATTACTTAGCTTAACATTTCTGTTTTACAGTATTTTTGCTAACTTAACAGAAATAACGAAAAGTACATTTATATTACAATATTGCAATATTTATTAATTCTTAACTGCTAAATTGACATTATTGGCAATTCCAGTTCATTAGCATTAATAATTTACTCTTCATTCATTTTCAATATATATGTACCGTCAGCAAGTTTTTTGACTCTGTACAGGGGGTCATATGTAACTTCACCCCCTTTGATTGGAAATTCTCATGAATTTCATTGGAAATACTTGGCTTTAAGGTTTCTTGGATATTTTTTACAACGACTTTAAGTTTCCTGTTCTTATTTCTTAATACTGTAGCATAATAATAACTACGCTCCCTAAAAGTATGATGCAACAAATTCCGAAGTGTCTTTTCATTCAGGCAGAATTTTGGTCCGAAGTGTCCTTTCATTCGAGGTTCGTGTCTGCGATGAAGTCTCCACAGTTCATGTCAACGAAAGAGACGGATAATATCACGGATAAGAGGGAATTATAATTGCAAGAATTATTACATCAGAATTTCTCTTGTTCCAGTGGTCGAAGAATTTGCTAGAAGTTTCTGGCTATCAGAAACTTCTGCTATATAAGGACAGATGGCGATTGAGAAGGTGCAGTAGTTGGTTTAGAACCGTGGCGAAGAGATTAGAAAAGTGATACTGGACGAAGTTGTAATTTTGTGATAAAATGAAAGTTGAGAGTTAACAAGAAGAAGTAATTAGTTTGGATTTGTGAATTAAGTAATTGAAATGAGATAAAGTGATTTGAGAGGAAAGAGACCTTGTAAGAAAAGAATTTGCGAAGAATAGTATAGCGAAACTTGAATGGTGGTCCTGGGGGCCTCGATTCCAGTAACCAACTTCTGCCCCGTGAAGCTGGTCCTTACGCATTTCCCGACTGCTGGTTTTGGTAAGTCTGACTGACAACCAGATGCTTCCTCTCTGTTTCTCCTACAGGTGCAATGTGGACAATTTCCTTGTCTAGGTGCACTTCTGCACTGCCGTTGTAGGTGTCCGGTTTGGTTGCAATTCCAGCAACGGATTTGACTTCCGCGAGCTCTGTCTTCATCCATGACGGCTGTTCTCTGGCATGAGCATTCCACGACGGACATTTCCCTGACACAGTGTATTCCCCGGTATGCTTGGTCCGCAGCCTTCATTGACAAAGCGAATGCCAATGCCTCGGGGAGTGTTCGCTTTTCAGCCATCCTTACAGCCATTTGCAGTTGTCTGTCCTCTATGGCCTGAATAAAACCTTCCACCGCCATTTCGTTGATAAGCTCCTCACCGGCTTTAGGGTATGAAAGATGGGCTAGTCTCTCTATATCCGCTTGCAACTGTTGGAGCGTTTCTCCCCTTTTCTGGACTCGACTACGCAACTGAACCCTGTACACCTGCTGCATGTGTTCATCCCCAAACCGCATCTCGATAGCCTGAACCAGAGAGTACAATTGGGTTAGCAGATTCGGTGTGCCCTTGGTCAGAATGCAATTCCAAGGGCACACCGAATCTGCTAACCCAAATGTAGACGATCTGCTCCGCCACGGTTCTGGCTTCCTGGTTAGGGATCGGAAACGCTTCCGGCCACTTACTGAAGTAGTCCATCACTATGAGTATATACCGATTACCATTGTCGGTTTCCGGAAAGGGCCCTGCGATGTCAATGGCGATTCGTTCGAAAGGTGCTCCCACGTTGTATTGGTGCATCTTACCTCGAGTTTTGATTCTCGGACCCTTGCTAGCTGCACACACGTCGCATTTTCTGCACCAGTCTTCGATATCTTCCTTCGCTTTTAACCAATAAAAACGTTCTCGTATCTTTTCTAGCGTCTTATTCACTCCCAAGTGTCCTCCGGACGCCCCGCCATGCATTTCCTGTAACACCTCCTTGACCCTCGTCCGCGGTACGACAAGCTGCATTACAAACGTCTTTCCGTCGGAGGATTCCCATTTTCTTCTCAGAACACCTTCTTGGACATGGAGGGAGTCCCACTGCTCAAAATATGCCTTTAAGGTCGGGCTTCTGTGAGAGATGTCCTGATGCTGTATTTCGTAGTCGTAGATTTGCAGCCTTTCGATCCATCTTGCGACCTGACCCTCAGGACTCTTGAACTGTAATAGCCATTTTAAGGCTGCATGGTCTGTGCGAAGAACGAACTTCCTCCCATAGAGGTATTTGTGAAAATGCTTCGTAGCCAAGATCAAAGCTAGAAGTTCCCGCCTTGTCACGCAGCAGTTCCTTTCTGGCTTAGAGAGCACCTTGCTGAAGTACGCAACCACCTTCTCTTGGACATTAAGCACCTGGGAGAGTACGGCTCCTACCCCGACATTACTAGCATCTGCATCCACAATGAACGTTTCCCCGGGAGTGGGGTAAGCTAGTATCGGGTCATCGCATAGCCGTTGTTTAAGTGCCTTGAAGCTCTTCTCGCACTCAATTGACCATTTGAATTGTTTTCCCTTTTCCGTCAACTGGTGCAGGCTCTTCGCGATCCCGGCAAAATCTTTCACGAACCGTCTGTAGTAGGTGGCTAGGCCCAGGATGCTCCTTAGTTGGTGTTTATCCTTGGGGACTGGCCAGTTTTTCACCGCTTCGACCTTCTCTGGATCGGTTCTCACTCCTTTCGCTGAAATTATGTGCCCCAAGTACTTGACTTCTGCTCTAAACAGGGCGCACTTCTTGGGATTGAGCTTCAGGTGGGCACTTCGAAGCCTTTGAAACACATCCCTTAGATTGTCTCGGTGTTGCGCAAACGTTTTTCCTACGACGATGACATCATTCAAGTATACCAAACAGGTTTTCCATGTTAACCCTTGCAGGACACATTCCATCAATCGCTCGAAAGTCGCCGGAGCATTGCACAGCCCGAAGGGCATTACCGTGAATTGCCATAGCCCATTTCCTGCGGTGAAGGCGGTTTTCTCCCGGTCTTCTGGATGGATCTGTACCTGCCAGTAGCCACTCTTCAAGTCGAGAGTGGAAAACCATCAGGAGAGTGGGCTCCTGATAGTGTGTCTAGCGTGTCGTCAATCCGTATTGCCGATTGTCCACGCAGAACCGCGTGCTGCCATCTTTCTTCTTAACCAGTACAACCGGTGATGCCCACGGACTTTTGGAACTTTCAATCAGACCTTCTTTCTCCATTGCCGACACCACCTCTGCAACTTCTGTCTGCTTTGCCAATGGAAGGCGCCTAGCAGGCTGACGAATTGGTCTAGTATCGCTAGTGTCTATTCGATGTTGTACCAGGTGTGTTCGGCCGTATTCTCCGTCCTGTGAGGCAAATACATCAGCGTACTCATTGATAAGATTCTCTGCCATAGTTCGCTGCTCCTGTTTCAGCTCACTGGACTGGAGAATCGTCTCTCTCGTTTCCGCTGTCCAAGGTGATGGGAGAGGTTTTGGAGCATCACGTTCAGATATTGTTACGACGGCGGTAATCGGCGTGCATTTTCCAGTCTTGCGTTCAAAACCCTCACTCGAACCATGGTGTTCTTTGGTTCGACTAACGTCTTTCCCACGATGTAGTCTTGAAAATTCTTCTCCGGGTCTGGTTCTACTATGTAGAATCGGTGGCTCCCAAGATCACCTTCCAGCTTCGTCCAAATGATTGTCTCTGAAGACGGCGGCAGAACTTCGTCTTTGCTGATGACTGTCCTGAGAGTTACGGCATTATCGTTTCCGTACACCATCGGAATCTCCACATTTCGATACCTCAGTACTTGCATCCCGATGTCCAGGATTACTTCATTTGCTTTCATGAAGTCTATTCCGATGATGCACTCGTCGCATATATCTGCCACCAGAAACGCATGGGAGAACGTCAGTCCCGCCAGAGTAATCGTAAGACGAACTTCTCCAAACACCTTCGCCATTTCCCCTGTTGCAGTCTTCAGGCAGTAGCTGTTGGTGTTGTGCAGCCAGGCGCTTCTGACGATATCTCTTCTTACAATGGAGGCAGTGGCGCCTGTGTCGATGGTGGCTACGCACTTCTTCTTGTTGATTAGTGCCTCCACTGTCAGGCTCTTGTTACCCCGTTTGGTTTGCGAAACTTGAATGGTGGTCCTGGGGGCCTCGATTCCAGTAACCAACTTCTGCCCCGCGAAGCTGGTCCTTACGCATTTCCCGACTGCTGGTTTTGGTAAGTCTGACTGACAGCCAGATGCTTCCACTCTGCTTCTCCTACTGGTACAATGTGGACAATTTCCTCGTCTAGGTGCACTTCTGCACTGCCGTTGTAGGTGTCCGGTTTGGTTGCAATTCCAGCAACGGATTTGACTTCCGCGAGCTCTGTCTTCATCCATGACGGCTGTTCTCTGGCATGAGCATTCCACGACGGACATTTCCCTGACACGGTGTATTCCCTGGTATGCTTGGTCCGCAGCCTTCATTGACAAAGCGAATGCCAATGCCTCGGGGAGTGCTCGCTTTTCAGCCATCCTTACAGCCATTTGCAGTTGTCTGTCCTCTATGGCCTGAATAAAAGCTTCCACCGCCATTTCGTTGATAAGCTCCTCACCGGCTTTAGGGTATGAAAGATGGGCTAGTCTCTCTATATCCGCTTGCAACTGTTGGAGCGTTTCTCCCCTTTTCTGGACTCGACTACGCAACTGAACCCTGTACACTTGCTGCATGTGTTCATCCCCAAACCGCATCTCGATAGCCTGAACCAGAGAGTCTACAATTGGGTTAGCAGATTCGGTGTGCCCTTGGAATTGCATTCTGACCAAGGGCGGAACTTCGAGTCAAGAATCTTCCAAGAGATGTGTCAACTACTCGGAATCAAAAAGACAAGGACAACCCCGCTTCATCCACAGTCGGACGGTATGGTGGAGCGTTTCAATAGGACTTTGGACGAACATCTCTCGAAGGTCGTAGGTGACTACCAACGGGATTGGGACCGGCAGATTCCCTTGTTTTTGATGGCCTATAGAAGTGCCGTGCATAGCACTACTCGACATACGCCGTTCGAAATCTTATTTGGTGGAATAGCTCGTTTACCCAGTGAGGTGAAATTTGGATCTCCTACCAATGAGCCCAGAAATGAAGAAGAGTACGTGGTGGACCTTAGGGAAAGGCTTAGGGACATACACCAAAGGACCAGAAGCCAGATTAAGATGACGAGCGACCGCATGAAGACCAGGTATGATGCCAAGGCAACAACGTCAGTATTCCACGAAGGAGATCTGGTGTGGCTGTATAATCCCCATCGCCAAAAGGGGAAATCACCTAAATTGCAGCGGAACTGGGAAGGTCCCTACAGAATAGTAACCCGCATCAACGATGTTGTCTACCGCATCCAGCGAGGACCAAGGGCCAAAATGAAAGTGGTTCATGTGGACCGACTGAGTCGATACAATGGCCGAAGTGATGACGCACTTGTTCGGGACGAACACGTCTAAGAGGGGCAGTGTAGCATAATAATAACTACTCTCCCTAAAAGTATGATGCAACAAATTCCGAAGTGTCTTTTCATTCTGGCAGAATTTTGGTCCGAAGTGTCCTTTCATTCGAGGTTCGTGTCTGCGATGAAGTCTCCACAGTTCATGTCAACGAAAGAGACGGGTAATATCACGGATAAGAGGGAATTATAACTGCAAGAATTATTACATCAGAATTTCTCTTGTTCCAGTGGTCGAAGAATTTGCTAGAAGTTTCTGGCTATCAGAAACTTCTGCTATATAAGGACAGATGGCGATTGAGAAGGTGCAGTAGTTGGTTTAGAACCGTGGCGAAGAGATTGGAAAAGTGATAATGGGCGAAGTTGTAATTTTGTGATAAATTGAAATTTGAGAGTTAACAAGAAGAAGTAATTAGTTTGGATTTGTGAATTAAGTAATTGAAATGAGATAAAGTGATTTGAGAGGAAAGAGACCTTGTAAGAAAAGAATTTGCGAAGAATAGTATAGTGTAAACTTGAATTGTTCTATAGACTAGAAAATAAAGAAATAAATTTCACAGAATGTCGTTTTATCTACTCGAGCCGTAGCCCGCATATTACAATACTATTAATATGAAACTTGATGCAATTATTAGAGCTATCACAATTGTTAAACTTATAATATAATTAGTATTTTTATGATATTTTAATTCATTGATCTCTTTTATGTTTTCAAAATTTCTCAATACAATGTTGTCGAATGTAATGGATTTAGTATAATTATAATGATTATCTTCAAAATAGTGATATTTGGCTCTAAATTCATAGTTTTGTTGAATATTTGAACAGAAAAATTGTTAAAATTTATCAAAAAATGTTCTCTTAGTTTTAATTTTCTATCGTCACAATAATTTGATATATCGTCATCATTCATATTTTTACATATTATTGTTTACTGATATATTTTGTTTTCAATAATGGTTTGTCTTAGTTTTTGAATGTTTGTGTACATTGCCTGTTGAGGTGTCATTTTGATAGTGCTATGATATCTATTGTTATAATTGTTTATTACTCTATGTAGTTTTGCAATGAGTGTGAGTGTAGTGTCTTTTAGGCTGGCAAGTTTTTCTTGAATTGTCGAATGTAGTCTTTCTATGTAGGCGTTTCCAGTGTGGCTATTTGGTTTGGTTAAGTGTAACGCCCCACGTGGGCGTCGTGGCGTAGTGGTTAGTGTGTCGGATCACTATGAAAGAGGTTCCAAGTTCGAATCCCAGAAAACACCAAAAAGTTTTTTTACGATCCACCTCTCGCGAACGTCTGACAAACATCCGAGAGTATTGTTGCCACGAAAAAGCTTCTCAAAACAAGTTGCCTTTCGGATACGGCACTAAACTGTAGGTCCCTTCCATTCGTGTGAAAAATATAACGCACACAACACGAGTGGGTACGAGAAGCTAGGCCCTGGCACTTAAAGAGCTGTTGCGCCAAATATTTATTTATTTATTTATAAGTGTAATTCTATTTCTTGATTGTTTAAGTATTCTAATAATTGATGTGCTTTGAATTCGTTATCAGTTATAATTTTGTTCGGCTTTCCAAATTTAGAATAATGCTCTTCTAATATCTCAATTCTTTTTAACCAATTTTTGTTTGTTAAATGATAAGCATAAGCTTTCTTTGTTAGTTTGTCAATAAGGACTACAAATGACTGCCCTTGAAATGTAAATACGTCCATATGTAGGATGTCATTTGGTGATTCGGGAGTTTCTGTGATGCTAAATTTAGGTTTTATTGGATCTCTTTCATATTTGGTTTCCAAACAAATTCTACAATTATTTATTATTATTTGTATTTCTTTTATTAAGTTTGGGTAGTAGATCTTATTCTTAAGTGTGTTATAAGTTTCTATTATACCGCTATGTATGCTTTCTTTGGTGTGATACCTAGAAATTTCTTGTCGTATTTCATAGTTTGATTTTGTTTCTCTTGCCCTAAGAGTACATTTTATAAATGAAATTTGTTTATCATGACTAAAGATTCCTATTAAAATTTGTTGGATTTTGTTATATTCTCCATACGAAAGGTCTGTATACATACCTATCTTTCCTGGTTTAATGGTTCTGTTAAACAAGTCCTTCCAATATAACTGATTTTTAGTCATATCAACTTGTATTATTCTCCTCCCATGAATTACTTCTATTTCATTTGTAACGCTGTTGGTTAGTATAAGTTGTGTTTTATATTTATTCACAATTTCTTCCTTAATTGGAAAGTGGTCTAGTAGTTGTTCGGGTACGGAGTGCGTTGTAGCATGATCTGAGGTTGCCTCATCATCTAAATTATTTACATTTTCTATCCTACTTAGGAAGTCGGCAATTTTATTTTTTCTTCCCTTAAGGTATTCTATGTCATAGTTAAATTCAGATAATTTCAATAACCATCGTTGATTTCGTTGCGAGAATTCTTTTCCACTGTATTTTTTGTTTAAATACTTTATTGGTTGGTGATCCATTATTATTTTAAATTTATTTCCCCATAAATAGGGTCTGAAATAAGAAACTGACCAGACTATCGCCAAGAATTCTTTGTCTGTCACTGATAAATTTTTTTCATGGTCGTTAAGAGACCTTGATGCATAGCAGACAGGTTGCCCTTCCTGAGTGAGGACACCACCTATTGCATAGTTGGAAGCATCAGTAAATAGTGTAAGTAATTTATCGAACCTTGGAAATTTGAGTATGGTTTGATTGATAATATTCAATTTTAATGTTTCAAATGCTTGAATATATTCCGGATCATTTACATTGATCTTGGTATCTTTCTTCAAGTATCTGATCATAGGATATGCTATTTTAGAGTAGTCCTTAAAAAATTTTCTATAGTACCCTGTAGTTCCAAGGAACCCTTTCAACTGTTTTTCCGTTTGAGGTGTTTTGTAATCTATTATACATTTAATTTTGTTTGGATTTGGTTTCATTCCTTCTTTTGTTAAGACATGTCCCAAAAATTCGGTGTCTTTTGCTAGGAATGAACATTTATCGAACTGTACCTTCAAATTATGTTTGGCTAATATGTTAAATATTGTTTTAACAGCAGTAAGGTGTTCTTCTAAGCTCGTAGAAAATACTAAAATGTCATCTAGGTATACCACACACATCTTATTGATGTGCTCCCTCAATATTTCATTCATAAGCCGTTGGAATGTCGCTGGGGCATTCTTCAGGCCGAATGGCATCCGAGTGTATTCATATAATCCATTTGGTGTAATAAATGCGGTCTTATGAATGTCTTTTGGATGCATTCTAATCTGGTGGTAGTCTTTCGCTAAGTCCAGAGTTGTGAAATATTGTGCTCGCGCTAGCTTATCTAATATACTATCTATATTAGGAAGAGGGTATTTATCATCAAGTGTTACTTCATTTAGTTTTCTGTAGTCTACACAAAGTCTAAATTTTTGTTCTCCAGAATTATCTACCTCTATTTGATTCTTTACTTCTTCTTCATGTTTTGGCGGTAATCTATATAATCGGGCATTTATCTGTTGGTCAGTAGTAGTTTTGATTTCGTTTTTTTTTTTTTTTTTGGATTGCGCCAGGGATGTATAATCTTCATAGATACTAGTAGCCCGAGTGCTACTAGCATGCACAATTCGCAAACCTGAGTACTCGATGCCAGGAATACGCCTACGTACTAAACACACACCCTACACACTTCAACCACTCTCCCCGCGGGACTGCCGTTAGGTATTACTTCGCGGGGCTGGTTAGCAATTCATGCTATGCTTCTTGTATTGCTGCTTCTGATGCTTCTGTTGCTTCTGCTGCTCTTCTTAGCTTTTCTATTCTCCGCAGCTCTTTTTGTAGAGTTGTTACGAAAGAACATATTGCCATCCAATTTTCTTCCAACCGTAACATATGGTCGAGGAGTAATGACGGACTTGGCAGAGTAATTCTCCATGCCGTGAAACGTGTGCAGTAAAACACTGCGTGCTCCGTATCCTCATCTTCACCTGGGCATTCCGGGCAGGATGGTGAGTTGTCGTGTCCGAATCGGTGTAGATATTTGCTGTAGCCACCGTGGCCAGACAGGAACTGCGTTAGATGGTAGTTGCAGTCTCCATGCTTTCGACTTATCCAATCTTGGATTGTCGGTATAAGTTTGTATGTCCATCTGCCTTTTGTTGTATTAGTCCAACGAGCTTGCCACATAGCTGCTGACGCTGCCCTTTCTTCAATTTTTATCACCTTGATACCAGTGGCGTCGTGATGACTCAATGCTCTTCTGTTATATATCCTCAGCATTTCATCTGCGAGAATATCGATGGGGACCATTCCAGCTATGACAAATGCAGCTTCGTCAGAGATGGTTCGAAAGCCGCTGATTGTCCGTAGCGCACAGAGTCTGTATGATGACGATAGTTTCCTTTTGGTCTCCTTCGTCCTCAGTGCCTCCGCCCAGACTGGGGCGGCATATAACAGAACTGAGGTGATAACTCTAGAGAGTAGAATCCTTCTAGCGTATCCAGGTCCACCTATGTTAGGCATGATACGCGAGAGAGCTCCCTGCATTTGCGATGCTTTTTTGGTAGCAAAATCAACATGCGTTTTAAACCGTAGCCTGTTGTCCAGCATTACTCCAAGGTATTTAACTGCCTCTTTCGACCTGATGGTTTGGTTACCAACCTGAAAGTTGGCAAATTCGATAGTTTTCCGGCTGGTTATAAGAACAGCTTCTGTTTTATGGTCAGCTAGTTCTAGTCCGGCGGATACTAGCCAATCTTTTATCCGGGCAATTGCTTCATTTGTAGCTGATTCTACTGCACGGATCTGTTTAGCTACTGTCACGACTGCAATGTCATCGGCGAATCCAATTATCGTTACTCCCCCAGGTAACGCTAATCGTAGTACTCCGTCGTACATGATGTTCCACAATAGTGGCCCTAAAACCGATCCCTGTGGAACTCCCGCAGTTACGTTGTAGTATTTTACGCCTTCATCGGTATTGTACCTCAGCTTTCTGTTGTTGAAGTAGTTCGTCACTATCCGTAGCAGGTAATATGGCGTATCCATCCTGGCAAGTGACCTTCTAATAAACGACCAGTTCGCAGAGTTAAATGCATTTTTAATGTCCAGCGTTACTACTGCACAATACTCCTTTGTGCCGTAGAGCCATCTTTCTCCTTCGATGGCACCTTTGGCGATATCGACTACCGCTCTTATGGCATCAACAGTAGATCGTGCTCTTCTGAAGCCAAATTGGTGATCTGAGAGGGCTCCTTTCTCTTCTACTACTGCGAGTAATCTATTATAGATTATCTTCTCGAGGATCTTTCCCATGGTGTCTAATAGGCATATTGGGCGATAGGATGATGGTTCTCCTGGGGGCTTCTTTCCTTTTAGCAGTAGGACCAAATGCTGCGTTTTCCATTTTTGGGGAAAGGTTCCTTCTTCAAGGCACTGCTTCATTGTTGTTATGAAGAGGTCTGGTCTTTTTGTTACAGCTGCCTTTACTGCCTTGTTCGGGATGCCGTCGGGTCCCGGAGCCTTGTTGTCACCTATCTTGCTGCATGCCCTTAGCAGTTCCTCGTGAGTAATTAAAGGAATATCTTCTGGATTGACTTCTCGTATAATATTGCACATAGCAGCAGGCCTTTGAGGGAAGAGGTGCTCTACTATGGATCTCAGCATTATCGGACATGTCATCACCATTCTGTATGCCGAGCCCCATGGGTTGATGTCGGCTTCTTGACAGAGACGTTTAAAGCATGCAGTTTTGCTTTCCTTAATGGCTCTATTTAAGCTACGTCTCGCCAGTCTAAGGGTGTCCAGGCATTGTTGGAAATCCGCCCTCCTTCTTGATCGTTGGACTTTACGCCGGGCTTGCAGACATTTTGCCCGGAGTTCGCCTATTTCCTCGTTCCACCAGTAACACGGTGATGCGTTCCTGGTGTTTGCTCTCCTAGGCATTGATGCGTCGCACGCTGTGGTGATGGTGCCTGTGAGGTGGTGAGCGAGGGTCTCCGCTGTTCCGCTTGGAGCTTGATCACCGTTCAACATCTCTTCGAATGCATCCTTATCGAAAGATCTGTCATTCCATTTTGGGCCAGTGAGTTTTGGGAGCTGGACTGGTTTTTTCACTTTTATTTCCAGTATTATCACCTGATGGTCGCTGTGTGAATATTCCTCACTGACCCTCCACTTTATGGTTTTCAAGATGGAGTTGCTCGCAAAGGTGATGTCAATAATGGACCCTACTCCAGCCTTCCGGTAAGTATTTGTCCGGCCCTTATTAGCAATGCCTATCGCTAGGGGAGCGAATGTCTCCAATAAGACCTGTCCTCTGGTGTTGGTGAGCCTGCTGCCCCATTCTGTGGCCCACGCGTTGAAGTCTCCTCCTATAACCACTGGGGCTCTCTGGAGCGCATCCGTGGTTAGATTATCCAGCATTAGTTGGTACTCGCTGGCCGTCAAACTGGGTCGGGCATAGCAGCTATAAAAATGGATCCCATTTATTTTCGCCCGCACGAAGCCGACTGTTTGGTCGTTTGTTTCTTGAAAGGCATAGCGTCCACACATCCATATCGCCGCCTGTTTTGCCTTATCGCAGATCCAATTGTTGTTCTCTTCGGGACATTTATATGGTTCACTGATCATAATAACGTCAGCGCTTTCGTCCTTGGCCGTTTGTGCTAGGATGTCCTGTGCTATTCTACAGTGATTAAGATTTATCTGTAGAATCTTCATGGTATTTTGCTTGTAATAGCTCTCCGAAATACTGGGCATTTGCTACTGCCGGCTACATGCTGCGCGGCGTCCGGGTGGTCTTTCTTGCAGAACATGCAGGATGGATCCTTGTTGCAATTCTTCGCTATGTGGCCTTCTCCTCCACATCTCCTACATAGCTTGGAGCGGTCTTCCTCGCTTTCGCATTGCCAGGCTAGATGACCAAACTCTAAACATTTGAAGCACTTTTTAAGGAGGGTACGTTCGCGCATGCGACAGTTAACCCAGCCGATTTTAATCCTTCCTGCTTCTAACAGCTTTCTTACGTCTACTGCGGGAAAGCTGATCGTTGCTGTTTGTGTTCCTCCGTACGCCCTCCGCAGGGACAAAATATCTGCCGGTGAAACTTTCACTCCAAACTGGGCTTCGATTGCATTGATTACGTCGTCTATAGTCGTGACCTCATCGATGTCTTTGATCTCAAGGGTAGTGCGATGCGTAATCGAACTTACATTCGCTTGCTCTGCTAGAGCTTCACTAATGGCGCCTTTAAATTCGTTTGTCTTATTTCCCGTCTCCTTGAATTGTATAAGGAGGTCTCCCTTCTGTGTCCTCCTGATTTTAGTTACCGCCTTTCCCACTGTTTCCAGTTAGGGGTCTGCCTTCACCTCCGCGTATGAGAGGGACCCCGTCGCTTTAATGACGATAGCGTCAGGTCTAGGTCTTTTGACCTCTTGTTGCTTCTTTTTGGCGATCTTCTTTTTGGTGGTATTTACCCATTCTTCTCCTGCCGCTTGCTTCTTGTTTGTGGCTGTAACTTTTTTCTTAGGTCTGACCACTGGGGTCTCTACGCCGTTGGTCTCATCCTTCTCCTTGGTGTTTATCAATGGAGTTTGTTTTTGTTTACGCTTTGGCTCCGAGCGCTTTTTGCCTGTAACATCGTTTGATGTATTTTTCTGCGTCTGTTTTGGCTTCGGTGGTTCGTTGTCTGCCGCGCCACTCGGTGGCTGTTGCTGTTTTCGTTTTGGCTCCGGGGGTTCGTCGTCTGCAACTTGTCTTCTCTTGGGTTCAGATGTTGTTTTTAGCCATGGCGAAGTTTGCGACGAGTTGTTCCGGCGAATCACTTGCTTTGCTTCCTCATCGTGTAGCTGAATCGCCGAGAGCTCGTAGAGAGCTCTGATGCTTTCAATAGCATCTCGCATCGCTTGGTGGATTGAACGCCTTTTGCCATCTTCCAGCATTTCTACCAGACCTCTAATTTGCTCACCTAACTTGTGGAAATTAGTTTTATGGGTTGGTGGTTCGACCGTCACCTATCGTATTGCGGGTGACTCGCGTCGTTCCGCACTTCTTTGTGATGCTGCTACTTGGTCAATTGGTGACCTCAGCATCCTTGATCCCCTCTGGAAGGGGTTCTTCTCATTCTCCAAAAAACGCCAAAAAACTTCTAGGAGTGTAATATATATTTTTTGGGGAGCATTTTTTGTATTTCATTTACTAACAATAATGGTAAAAAGTTTATAAATGCTAAAACGTTTATATTATAAAAATTACGTTGTTTATAAAAAAAAAGTTCTCAACCACATTTATTGTATTGGATCTATTTCGAGTTAGAGCCGAAGAAATTTACAATTTATATAAATACACGAAACAAAATAATTATTACGCGGCTTAAAACTTAGAGCAGAGCATAACTCTTTTATAAATATAGCATCTTGACGTTATCCACTTGAACTGTTTCGGGTTCTAGAAATCGTGTGTACAAAATTTCACCTTCCGATAACAAATATATATGTATATTTGGAGGTTTGTGTTACAAGGTAGATATCAAAATTAATATACCCACTGTGGAAGAGGGTTTAAAGGTAGTCGACGGCGGATCTATGGACGAACGATTCATACACTTTGGTTGAAAATGTTCATCCGAATTCGGTTGTATTGTAATATCAGTCTAACTTAACACCTCTGAAAGGATTTGAAATTCTTGTGCCCTGGTCCAGTTATAGATGGTTCCTGAATATGATACCATTTTCTCACTGTTCCACCTGTAGTCTACCTTTCATAGAAAGAGTAAAACGATTTTTGTCTCATTTTCGCTTGTCTGCCCGAGAAAAGTGACCTTGAACTGACTGTCTTTATCAGTACGGGTAACTAAAAACAGTTAAAAGAACACCAGAGGCGTTTTGAGTTCATGTCCGACAAACGCTATGGTGCACTTCAATGAGACTCAGGGAATCTGGTTGATAGACTCCTAAGCCATAAGGTCACAGCAGTATTCTTCCACTGGAGTCAATAGGAAAGATTTCACTATCAAAGCGAAATGAAAGAGCGGAAGGGTGAAGAACGATTTTGACACAGCAATCGTCACCGGTAACTTAAAAATGGACTGCAAATTCATTGTGACTTGAATACATGCAAGTCCTGTTGGCTGCCGGACTATGCCAGTGTCTTCCAGGCGGAACTGCTGGAACTGCTGGCAATCTTCAAGGCTTATACGATCGCTCTATTTATCAAAGGTGAATTTCATGTGGAGTAAATAACTTAGCTGTAGCATATTCTTAACAAGGCTCGAATTGATAGCACCCGCATTAAAGCGACTAGTATGCCAAAGTTTTAGGCATGATAATGAGAAGAAAACTCTTACTTAGATCTCCAGCGTTAGCAATAGGCTTAGCTAAAATATGCAGGGCTTCTATCATTGCACAATATTGTCAGAGATAACACGTAGAACAATGTTCTTTAAATCCAATTAATGGTCGATCTAAGAATTGAAGAGCTTTACAAATAATCTCAGCAATAGCCAAAAGGCCCAGTTTCACCCCGGACTGTAGCGCCACCTTAAGTAATACCAAAAATTATTTCTTACAATGATTCAGTTCGTTGTTTTTTACTCCTTTGTCTTATCACTTTGAATTTTGAATACCTTTTTACCTACTTTAAAAGCTTATGCGGATATGTTTAATCCGTCGCTAATTTTTCCTATGTGAAACCTAAAATGACTGGTCTATTATGTTCTCCTCAAACTTTGTAGACATAAAGAATCATAGTTCATAATTTTAGATTAAAAACTTCCACTTATTCCCATAGCCATGTAACAGGAAAATAAATGACAGACTAGTACAAATGTCTATTCAAGTGACAACTTGAGTGACTATGGAAATACGTACAAGGTTGAGGCTTTCTTCGCATAATATCACACGAATTTCCAATTATTGTAACAGGCAAAATAATGTGAGGTGACATTCTGTCACTTCAAATAAGGGAAAAGAATTGCTTATTAGGCGGAATATAAAGAAGAGTTCCTTCTTTAGCTAAAAAGCACTGTATGTAGTTTTTTTTTAGATTTTTATTTTATAATACATGTTTTATTCATATTTTCAGAATACAGTGAAAATCCATTCAATACTCTTGGAAAAAATAAAAGGTCAGCAAATATGAAGACATTATCCACCTATACGATGTCCAGAGAAGAAACGCGAGCGCCGTTCATTCAAGAATTATGTGCTCCCAAAATTGATAGGAAGAAAAACCAATTTGACCAAAATTTGTTATCTACGAGTAACTTAAATGAAAATGTGCATAAACACAGAAAGCATAAGAAGAGAAAGAAACATAAAAAACATCATCGTAAATCGTCTTCAAAAATGTCAACTGCTGTCATTGATAATGATCATACAGAGAAATTTAACAAAGCTATTCAAGGAGGCGATCAAGCAAATTTGGATTTTGATGGAGTAAACAATAATTATCAGAAAAAAAGTAACTGTGAGCCAGAGATATCGAAAAACACCGCACTGGGGAAAAAAGGCTTTAATACGTTATTAAGAGAAAATATGAATTCGACAGCTATTGGATTGGTTGATGAGGATTCTACTTCAAATGTTGTATCCGAAGTATCTGACGAGGTAAGTGAAAAATAAAAATCTGTGGTCTATATATAATTTTCTAGAGCCTTTAACTTGGTTCCCAATAATAATAGGAACATACATACAAATTCTACGCAATATTGGAAAAATAAGACTTATTGACTGATCACTTACTCACTCACTGATCATCAAAACCTATGGGGTACTTCAAGTAAACATAATAAATAACTTAAATAACTAAATATTTTGGCGCTAACAGTGCAGTACCTAGCTTCTCACAGCCACTCGTGCTGTGCGCCGCACGAATGATTTGGACCTACAGTTTTATGCTGTTTCCGAAGGTAAATTTTTTCTATTGAAAGAAGCTTCTCGTGATAAATTTACTCTAGCATGTTTGTCAGACATTCGCGAGAGTGGACCGTGAGAAAACTTTTTTTGTTTTTTTGGATTCGAACTTTGAACCTTTCACTCAGTGATCGTGCACTTAACTACTGAGCCACGGCGTCCACTTCCAGTGAACATGGAATCTTGAAAATTGGTGCAAATGTATTGCTTGAGTGTAAACAAACGATAAAATGATGTGGCTGTGTTTAATAAATTCGGCTAACCACTGTTTGATGAGTTTTTTTTATTCATCTATTTTTTCAACTAACGAAATATGTATATTACAAGACTACAATCTGTCTGGAATGGTTTATATGATACCCTAACCCCAATCTCTAGCAAAGTGGGAGTGGTTCAGAAATTTTGAACTCAAACTTAATGAATTGCATACCTTTCTATTCAGTGCATATTTTCGCTACTTTTACGATATTTTGTCGGAAAAACTGATTTTATGGGTTCTTTTTATAAGAAAATGGGCGTAGCTGATGAAATCTTTAAAATAAAGCTTAACAATCACCGTAAGTAGCTTTCTACTTACGGTTCTAAAAAGCTTATATACCTAATTTTATCTTCCTAGCTCAACATTTAAGGCCCAAATCTGATGACTGTCGCACGAACGGACGGGCATGGCTAGATCGACTTATCTTTCAATGTTGATCATAAATGTTTATACTTTGATGTACCTATCTTTATTGTTTCTCTATGTTATAAACTATGTATCAAAATGAATATACATATTGTAATATGCAAGCTACGGCTCGAGTAGATAAAACGATATTCTGTGAAATTTATTTCTTTATTTTCTAGTCTATAGAACAATTCAAGTTCACACTATACTATTCTTCGCAAATTCTTTTCTTACAAGGTCTCTTTCCTCTCAAATCACTTTATCTCCTTTCAATTACTTAATTCACAAATCCAAACTAATTACTTTTTCTTGTTCACTCTCAACTTTCAATTTATCACCAAATTACAACTTCGCCCATTATCACTTTTCCAATCTCTTCGCCACAGTTTAGAAACTACTGCTCCTTTTTGATCGCTATCTGTCCTTATATAGCAGAAGTTTCTGATAGCCAGAAACTTCTAGCAAATTCTTCGACCACTGGAACAAGAAAAATTCTGATGTAATAATTCCAAGATGACAATCATTTCGTGCAGTTATAATTCTCTCTTGTTCTCTTTTATCCGTGATATTATCCGAGCTGTGGTGACTAATTTCAGACACGAACCTCAAATGAAAAGACACTTCGGAATTTGTTGCCTGTTCGAGGGCGTAGTTATTATGCTACATTGTGTTACACTGCCCTCCTCTTAGACTTGTTCGTCCCGAACAAGTGTGTCCTCACTTCGGCCATTGTATCGACTCAGTCGGTCCACATGAACCACTTTCATTTTGGCCCTTGGTTCTCGCTGGATGCGGTAGACAACATCGTTGATGCGGGTTATTATTCTGTAGGGACCCTCCCAGTTCTGCTGCAACTTAGGTGATTTCCCCTTTTGGCGATGGGGATTATACAGCCACACTAGATCTCCTTCCTGGAATCCTGACGTTGTTGCCTTGGCATCATACCTGGTCTTCATGCGGTCGCTCGTTATCTTAATCTGGCTTCTGGTCCTTTGGTGTATGTCCCTAAGCCTTTCCCTAAGGTCCGCCACGTACTCTTCTTCATTTCTGGGCTCATTGGTAGGAGATCCAAATTTCACCTCACTGGGTATACGAGCTATTCCACCAAATAAGATTTCGAACGGCGTATGTCGAGTAGTGCTATGCACGGCACTTCTATAGGCCATCAAAAACAAGGGAATCTGCCGGTCCCAATCCCGTTGGTAGTCACCTACGACCTTCGAGAGATGTTCGCCCAAAGTCCTATTGAAATGCTCCACCATACCGTCCGACTGTGGATGAAGCGGGGTTGTCCTTGTCTTTTTGATTCCGAGTAGTTGACATTCTTGATTCGAAGTTCCGCCCTTGGTCAGAATGCAATTCCAAGGGCACACCGAATCTGCTAACCCAATTGTAGACAATCTGCTCCGCCACGGTTCTGGCTTCCTGGTTAGGGATCGGAAACGCTTCCGGTCACTTACTGAAGTAGTCCATCACTACGAGTATATACCGATTACCATTGTCGGTTTCCGGAAAGGGCCCTACGATGTCAATGGCGATTCGTTCGAAAGGTGCTCCCACGTTGTATTGGTGCATCTTACCTCGAGTTTTGATTCTCGGACCCTTGCTAGCTGCACACACGTCGCATTTTCTGCACCAGTCTTCGATATCTTCCTTCGCTTTTAACCAATAAAAACGTTCTCGTATCTTTTCTAGCGTCTTATTCACTCCCAAGTGGCCTCCGGACGCCCCGCCATGCATTTCCTGTTGCATTACAAACGTCTTTCCGTCGGAGGATTCCCATTTTCTTCTCAGAACACCTTCTTGGACATGGAGGGAGTCCCACTGCGCAAAATATGCCTTTAAGGTCGGGCTTCTGTGAGAGATGTCCTGATGATCCGGTTTCTCCATGTTTTCCTTTCAGGCCAGAATCGGCTCGATATCCGGGTCTTCCTTCTGAGCGTTCCGGATCTCATCTACGCTCCAGCCGGCGATAGGTTCGGCTCTCATTCTTTGGATGGAAACCAGCTCCCGTTCTTTCTGACGCGCACAATGTTTACAATCTGTTCTGCATTGTCTCCGGGACAGTGCATCCGCATTAGAGTGGAGTTTTCCTTTACGATGCTGTATTTCGTAGTCGTAGATTTGCAGCCTTTCGATCCATCTTGCGACCTGACCCTCAGGACTCTTGAACTGTAATAGCCATTTTAAGGCTGCATGGTCTGTGCGAAGAACGAACTTCCTCCCATAGAGGTATTTGTGAAAATGCTTCGTAGCCAAGATCAAAGCTAGAAGTTCTCTCCTTGTCACGCAGTAGTTCCTTTCTGGCTTAGAGAGCACCTTGCTGAAGTACGCAACCACCTTCTCTTGGCCATCATGCACCTGGGAGAGTACGGCTCCTACCCCGACTGCATCCACAATGAACGTTTCCCCGGGAGTGGGGTAAGCCAGTATCGGGGCATCGCATAGCCGTTGTTTAAGTGCTTTGAAGCTCTTCTCGCACTCAATTGACCATTTGAATTGTTTTCCCTTTTCCGTCAAATTGTGCAGGCTCTTTGCGATCCCGGCAAAATCCTTCACGAACCGTCTGTAGTAGGTGGCTAGGCCCAGGAAGCTCCTTAGTTGGTGTTTATCCTTGGGGACTGGCCAGTTTTTCACCGCTTCGACCTTCTCTGGATCGGTTCTCACTCCTTTCGCTGAAATTATGTGCCCCAAGTACTTGACTTCCGCTCTAAACAGGGCGCACTTCTTGGGGTTGAGCTTCAGGTGGGCACTTCGAAGCCTTTGAAACACATCCCTTAGATTGTCTCGGTGTTGCGCAAACGTTTTTCCTACGACGATGACATCATCCAAGTATACCAAACAGGTTTTCCATGCTAACCCTTGCAGGACACATTCCATCAATCGCTCGAAAGTCGCCGGAGCATTGCACAGCCCGAATGGCATTACCGTGAATTGCCATAGCCCATTTCCTGCGGTGAAGGCGGTTTTCTCCTGGTCTTCTGGATGGATCTGTACCTGCCAGTAGCCACTCTTCAAGTCGAGAGTGGAAAACCATCAGGAGAGTGGGCTCCTGATAGTGTGTCTAGCGTGTCGTCAATCCGTGGCAGAGGATAGCTGTCTTTCTTGGTGACGTAATTGAGCTGCCGATAGTCCACGCAGAACCGCGTGCTGCCAGCTTTCTTCTTAACCAGTACAACCGGTGATGCTCACGAACTTTTGGAACTTTCAATCAGACCTTCTTTCTCCATTGCCGACAGCATCTCTGCAACTTCTGTCTGCTTTGCCAATGGAAGGCGCCTAGCAGGCTGACGAATTGGTCTAGTATCACCAGTGTCTATTCGATGTTGTACCAGGTGTGTTCGGCCGTATTCTCCGTCCTGTGAGGCAAATATATCAGCGTACTCATTGATAAGATTCTCTGCCATAGTTCGCTGCTTCTGATTCAGCTCACTGGACTGGAGAATCGTCTCTCTCGTTTCCGCTGTCCAAGGTGATGGGAGAGGTTTTGGAGCATCACGTTCAGATATTGTTGCGACGGCATTAATCGGCGTGCATTTTCCAGTCACCTCCCCTCGCCTTAGTTTGACAGTGTGTGGTCTTGCGTTCAAAACTCTCACTGGAACCATGGTGTTCTTTGGTTCGACTAACGTCTTTCCCACGATGTGGTCTTGAGAATTCGTCTCTGGGTCTGGTTCTACTATGTAGAATCGGTGGCTCCCAAGATCACCTTCCAGCTTCGTCCAAATGATTGTCTCTGAAGACGGCGGCAAAACTTCGTCTTTGCTGATGACTGTCCTGAGAGTTACGGCATTCTCGTTTCCGTACACCATCGGAATCTCCACATTTCGATACCTCAGTACTTGCATCCCGATGTCCAAGATTACTTCATTTGCTTTCATGAAGTCTATTCCGATGATGCACTCGTCGCATATATCTCCCACCAGAAACGCATGGGAGAACGTCAGTCCCGCCAGAGTAATCGTAAGACGAACTTCTCCAAACACCTTCGCCATTTCCCCTGTTGCAGTCTTCAGGCAGTAGCTGTTGGTGTTGTGCAGCCAGGCGCTTCTGACGATATCTCTTCTTACAATGGAGGCAGTGGCGCCTGTGTCGATGGTGGCTACGCACTTCTTCTTGTTGATTAGTGCCTCCACTGTCAGGCTCTTGTTACCCCGTTTGGTTTGCGAAACTTGAATGGTGGTCCTGGGGGCCTCGATTCCAGTAACCAACTTCTGCCCCGCGAAGCTGGTCCTTACGCATTTCCCGACTGCTGGTTTTGGTAAGTCTGACTGACAGGATGGATGTTATCACCGCCAGATGCTTCCTCTCAGCTTCTCCTACTTCCGCAATCTGGACAATTTCCTCGTCTAGGTGCACTTCTGCACTGCCGTTGTAGGTGTCCGGTTTGTTTGCAATTCCAGCAACGGATTTGACTTCCGCGAGCTTTGTCTTCATCCATGACGGCTGTTCTCTGGCATGAGCATTCCACGACGGACATTTCCCTGACACGGTGTATTCCCTGGTATGCTTGGTCCGCAGCCTTCATTGGCAAAGCGAATGCCAATGTCTCGGGGAGAGTTCGCTTTTCAGCCATCCTTACAGCCATTTGCAGTTGTCTGTCCTCTATGGCCTGAATAAAACCTTCCACCGCCATTTCGTTGATAAGCTCCTCACCGGCTTTAGGGTATGAAAGATGGGCTAGTCTCTCTATATCCGCTTGCAACTGTTGGAGCGTTTCCCCCTTTTCTGGACTCGACTACGCAGCTGAACCCTGTACACCTGCTGCATGTGTTCATCCCCAAACCGCATCTCGATAGCCTGAACCAGAGAGTCGTAGTTCTGCTGTTTATCTTCCGGGATGGTCTGGAAGAGCTCCGCAGCTGGACCCCTCAGTGCAAGCGTGAATGCAATAGACTTCTCTTCGTCGTCCCAGCTATTGGTCATTACGGCCGCTTCGAATTGCCTCTTATAAATTGGCCATGATGTTTGACCATCGAAGATAGGAGGCTGCATCTCCTTTCTTCTCAGACCGCCAGTGGAATATTCCCGTGCTTTCTGTCTCTTCACGTTGCTGATTTCCTTAGCAAGATTTTCGACTTGCTTTTCTACTTTTTCAAACTGAGTCTCTAACTTCCCGAACTGAGTTTCATGCTTCTCAAAGTTTTCATCGAATCTAGTTTCGACTTTTTCGAGTTGCGTCTCGACCTTCTCGATTTTCTCTTCGATCGCTTCGAATTTGGATTCCAAGTTCTTGTTTTGCTCATCGAGTTTGCTTTCCAGAGCATCTAGAGAATTATTTTGTTCATCCATTGCTTTCTTTTGTTTGTCCGTTGCTTTATTTTGTTCGTCCATTGCTTTCTTTTGTTTGCCCAGCTTAAGTTCTAGAGAATTCCTTTGGTCTTCTATTGCTTTCTTTTGTTCGTCCATTACTAACTTAAGTTGCAGGAGCAGACTATTTATACCCGGGTCTGCTACTGTACTTGCTGGTTCCTATTCCACGTCAAACTCTACGTCATGCGGATTTTCACCTTCCTGCGTTACTGCTTCTTCCAGACGAATCAGTAGGGCATCTTTTCCCCCAGTTGTGTCGAGGTTCCGCTTACTGAGTTCTGCCTTTAGTTGAATTATAGTTAGTTTTCCCAATTTGCGACCCATTTTGCGCAACTAATTAACTCAAAACAGAAATCGTTTTTTTTTTTTTTTTATTTTTATATTGTGCAATTTCACACCACGGAAATAGTTATTCACAGAATAAGTTTTATGTTTTATGCAATGTAATATGCGAGCTACTTCTCGAGTAGATAAAACGATATTCTGTGAAATTATTTCTTTATTTTCTAGTCTATAGAACAGTTCAAGTTCACACTATACTATTCTTCGCAAACTCCTTCCTTACAAGATCCCTTTCTTCTGAAATCACTTTATCTCCTTTCAATTACTTAATTCACAAATCCAAACTAATTACTTCTTGTTAACTCTCAACTTTCAATTTATCACAAAATTACAACTTCGGCTGTTATCACTTTTCCAATCTCCTCGTGCAGTTCAAAACCAACTGCCCTGTCTCGATCGCCATCTGTCCTTAAATAGCCGCACTTCTAATAGCTAGAAACTTCTAGCAAATTCTTCGACCACTGGAACAAGAAAATTCTGATGTACTAATTCCAAGATGACAGCTGCAGCCAATAATCTCTTGTGGTTATAATTCTCTTGCGGTTATAATTCTCTCTTAATTCTGCGACGTCGTCTTAGCCATAATCCGTACACAAGCCTCGAATGAAAAGACACTTCGGAATGTGTGTATACTTTTGGGAGCGTAGTTATTATGCTACATTATTGTTGCATACTTTTACATTATGTTACAATATATACAAAGATGTTCCATAATTTTCCTTAATTCAATTAGACCAGAGTAGTCATCATTTTTCTTCACCAATCATCAAACCGTAATTTCCACAACTCCTCTTCATTGGAATAGTGGCGGCCTTTCAGACACGTTTTAACGTACAAACCAGAGTCACAAAAGGAGAAATCTGGGCTATACGGAGACTGATATAAAAGGCTTATTTCAGTGTTCTTCAAGTGTTCTGCAGTGAGGCCTGCTCTGTGCCGATCACCTATTGCAATTGAAAAAGTGCCCTTGGATTTTTATTATTGATCATGTTCCATGCCAATACCACTCTGTAGTCTTATTTTTTGCGCGAGAAGACATGAAGTACACAGTGAGTACAAAGGTTCCTAATTTTGAGATAATCGGCCACAATTCTATGTAAACTAGGTACATTAATACTAAGGCCTCATCCATCTGGTAATACGTCACTCGTCTATCTTTGAGCATTATTTCCTAGATCCTGGCTACCATTTCAGGAGTGGACACCTCTTTTAAACGATCGGTATATGATTAGTCAAATACCACCCCTCGACGGTCTTAAGGGATGATAAATTATCCCGTAGAACAAAAGTCATTTCATATTAATTTAAACCAATTTTATTTCTCTTTTTTTATAATAATTGTATGTTTAACTTTGTGGTCTTATTAAACCATGCTGATTTGAACAGATTAAGAGTCTTACTTCAAACATTATATTGTTGTGAACACGTTTTCCAAATATTAAAGATAGAATCTCTGAAATAGTTCCATATACAGTCCACGGAACCCTTTTGTTCTCGCTAGTACATCCGCCCTTCAGTCTGCCACCATCTCCTACCTAATAGCTATAAGCTTGTGTATAGGGTGACCAGATAAGAACGATAGGAAAAGAAATTTAAATAAAACAACAAGGGTGTGAGATATCAAATTGATTCTGGCTTTATTTTGAAGCTACATTCATGCCATTATGTATGGAACACATCATTTAAATGGCCGCCTCGGCTTCGCTGGCAGTGCTTCAAGTGGTCGGTCCATTTTTTGATGTCTCGGTCCAATATATGCGGCGTTATTCCGGCAATAGCGACTCGAATGTTGGCCTCGAGCTCGTTGAAAGTGGTTACCTTGTTAGCGTAGACTAAGGACTTGACATAGCTCCAGAGAAAAATAATCGAGGAGTGTCAAGTCGCATGATCGTGGCGGCCAATTGATGAACGCTCGTCGTGAGATGACCCAGTCGCCAAATTTCTCCTTCACCACTTCGAGCGTTGCGTTGCTTGTATGGCATGTAGCGCCGTCTTGTTGGAACCACAGCTCGGACATATCGATATTGTCCAGCTCTGGCCACAGAAAGTCGATTAACATCGCTTTATACCGAGGACCATTGACGGTAACGGTGTCTCCTTCCTCATTCCGAAGGAAATAAGATCCGATGATGCCGCTGTGCCATAAACCGCACCAAACAGTCAATCTTTGTGGATGCATTGATGCTTAGTCGAACACTTCTGGATTGTGGTCGCTACAATAACGGCAATTTTGCTTGTTCACATAGCCGCTGAACCAAAAATGGGCCTCGTCCGAGAAGAGGATTTTTTGGCCAAAATCCGGATCTCCGGCCAACATTTCCAGCGTTTAATTAGAGAACTCACGGTATTGTCTATGGTCGTCCGGCTTCAATTCTTACAATCTTATACGGATGTAGGCCCAAATCTAACGCAAAATAAGCCTGGTTGACTCTCTGGCGTTGCCCAATTCAGTTGATCGGCGCCGAATCGACATTTCTAGGTCTTCTTCGATACTGGCCGCTACGGCGGCTATGTTTTCTTCACTTCACACCGATCTCTATCTGGTTGGTAGTTTAAGGTCCAAAAGAGTATACTCACGGTCAAACTTTTCCACGGTGCGACGAATTGTCTGTGCACTGAAGCCATGATGACGACCGACCTCAGGACGAAATTCACGTTGCGTATTTACAACTGAGCCGGAATTTCGATAATATTTTTTAATAATTTCCTCACGTTCGGAAAGCGTCAAACGATGCATGATGAAATGACAAACTTTACTGAATATTGAATATTTGGACAGCTGTATGTCATTGGTAACTTTGTCAGCTGCTGAAACATAACAATTGGAAAAACTATCATTGCTATCTGATCATCCTTTACTGTTTTTAGAAAAGTCGTGCAGAACAACAAACCAAGTTTTATTTTTACAGTTTTGAAAAAAAAAATCTTTTGGATGTGGCTCCAGTACAAATGCAATACAAAAGTATAATGTTTTGTTACAAAATTATTTAAATTTGAGCACACCGTGGAAGAATGTTTGCGAATAATTATTGACTGAATAAAAAATCGTGGTAATAGAGCATTTTCACATCTATATCGACAATTAAGTTTCGATTATTAGTTTAGGAGCTAAGTTATTTCTTATGTATGAAATAGATTATTGCATATCGCTTCCCCGCGCGTCTTGAAGTAGCGCTCGAAAAACATTCTATTTCGAGGCATGCCAGAAAAGTCCTCTAATCAGCAGGAATACTGTAATTTCTTCTTTTTTTTTATATACTTATACATATTGTAGCATAATAATAACTACGCTCCCTAAAAGTATGACGCAACAAATTCCGAAGTGACTTTTCATTCTGGCAGAATTTTGGTTCGAACTGTCCTTTCATGAATTGTTCTATAGACTAGAAAATAAAGAAATAATTTCACAGAATATTGTTTTATCTACTCGAGCCGTAGCCCGCATACTACAATATAATCTTCTCTCAGGAAATGAGCCAATGACAGCGCCCCGAGATGCCTGTATGAGATGCCAGCTGGTTCTGCCTTTGAATAATAGTGGCTTGTGCTAACATACCAAACAAAAGAATAACACTTTTTTTAGGATTTGACATTTTGATGATTTTTTCATTACGGCAATACATATATTATTAATCGTCATACTTCATTGTATGATACATATTTGCAGAGCAGAGCATAAACGCACGAAGTTTCATATTGTGACTGTTAATTAATTCTCTCCCATACGTCTAGCTCAAAAATTACTAGATGAATTTTAACAAGGTGGTGGTAAGGTATGAATCGTGAGCTCTCAAAAATCTTAAAAAATTATGAAATGTAATCGGCTAACTCTACCTCTTAATAGAATTGTTTGAAATTTGGTTCATTTGGCTCCCCATCTTAAACTCATCGAAATCGGTTATAACAGTGATGCTACCAGTCTTACCCACTATGTATTTATATACACTGAGTATAATGAAACATATTTTCTTTGAGAACAATACTGCGAACTACTACTGTAGTTTAGCTATTTTGAGGATAATTTAATTGCTGATCAATTTTGCAGATATATTTATGTAAGTTCTTAATTTATGCTAATGTTCACACGCTAAATGTTGCCTCATTTTGTATTCAGCTTTCTGAATTAAAGATCCTCTGAAGAAGGCAACAGGCCTTAGTGAGCTAGCAGATATGTCTTCTGGTTCAAGCTAGAATTTATGTAAGTAACGAAGACGTGTTCTGGTTATACAGTCACAGTGACATAAAATATGTTCTGCTGATTCTTCGTCTTCGTTACATATTCTACATTTAATATCTTGCACTATCCCCATGGCCATGAGATGTTTTCTGACTCGACAGTGGCCTGTGAGGAATCCTGTGGCTTTTCGAATTTGACTCCTAGTTTGCTGTAGGAGTTGAGTTGTTTCGTTCTTTTGTGGGCGGTATTTGGCAGAAAGATTTTGGCTTGTCGGTTACCTTCAATTTTCATCCAGTAATGATGCCTTTTTTCTTTTTCCCAGATATTTATACAGCTTTTTGCTGTACTTACTGGTAATCCACAGAATGGTCTTGACATCATAAATCTTGATGCAGCTCCTGTTCTGGCTAGCAGGTCAGCCATTTAATTTCCTTCATGTCCGCTGTATCCTGGCAGTCAAATGGAAAAAAAAATCTGTTTATGCTGGGTAGCGTTACGAGTAGTTGAAGGCAGTCCCATACTAGTTTGGATGTGATTTCGCAAACCTTAATTGCTAATAGAGCAGCCTTACTATCTGATAAGATATAAATATTCTTGTTGGTTATGGATCTGTTTAAAATTTCCCTGATGCATATTTCATGGCAAATATTTCGGCTTGGAATACAGAGTTCCATTTTCCCATACTCAAGCGGATGAAGGTCTTTATAGTAGCACCGTATACACCAGCCCCAACTCCTTCATTTGTCTACCATACATTAGCTGACCCCGAAATTAAGTTTGTATGTACTTAAATTTTATTTATAAATTATAGATATACTTGTGTATGCAAGTATATCATATAATACGGTTATGTTTTTATATTTATATCTAGTTATTCGATAAGAAATTAAGTCATATGACTTTAATGTTTTAAACCGCTTAATGGTATTGTTGTTGTATTGTATTTGAGGATTTATATGGTATTACAGTTGTTGGTCTAAATGCATTTTTTTTAACAATTTCACTAACATTGTTTAAAGCTCCATCGATAGCAAACCCCAATTAACCAATACGCTCAAATTCCAATACCTTAAATGTTTCCTACGCGACAAGGCCGCAGACCTATATATGTTTGCGATCAGAACTATATCCAAGCCTGACAGCGGCTTGAAGCCCGTTATGATCGACCGCTACAAATCGTTAATTCGTTCATTAAATCTTTTATGAGCCTTCCCTCCTGTAATACTACTGATCTCAACATACTTCAGAATACCACGGATGGAGCCGACGAAGTGGTTAGGGGCTTAGAGGCGATGAAGCGAAGCGGGCGAGATTCATGGCTTATATTTATCCTGTTAAATAAAACTGATCCAGGCAGTCGTCATGCATGGGCGGAATCGAGCGTGGATAATAAAGACCCAACAATTACTTCATTCTTAACCTTCTTGAATACGCGTTGCGCAGCATTGGAATTAAGCTGCAACGGTAATCGTTCGACTAATCCAAGAAAATCTCAACCATCAGATTGCACTTTTGTCGCTAAGTCTATTGATAATGTCACTCAGGGCTCATCGAAGTGCCTGAAATGCAGCGACAGTCATTTGCTCTTCCAGTGCCAAAAATTTCGGGCAATGGATATAGCTTCACGTAGTCAATACGTAAAACAACATGACTTATGTTTCAATTATCTCCGCCAGGGGCATTCATCGAAAAAATGCAAATCATTGTACAGATGTAATGAATGCGGTAGTCGTCATCACGCTAGTTCATTCGAATCCCTCGAGTTCCATCGTCGCTTCTTCTTCGCAAACATCACAACCTTCGTCTTCATTTCACTCTTCGTCACCAACCTCTTCGTTATCGCACTCTTTGTCACCTCATCTCTCGTCAAACCAACCGTTGTCATCTAACTCTTTGCGAACTCACTACTCGCCACCTAACACATCGAAACCACAATCATACTCCGTTAATGTCGGTATTACTCAAAATCATTCGCTCGCCTTTATTCCTACTGCAGTCGTTAATGTTTTGGACGTCCAAGGACGCACTCAACCCTGTCGCATAATACTAGATTCAGGGTCGCAGATCTCATTCATTTCGGAAAGCTGTATTCATCGTCTTGGGCTTTGTAGAAAAAAGGCAAATCTTTCAATTTGTGGAATATCGTCATCAGATGGTGGAACTACTCGCGGTCGTTGTAAACTGCGCATCCAGTCTCGCGTGTCACCTAACAACATCGAAGTCATATGAGTAGCATATATTCTCCCTAGGTTAACTTCTTCCCTTCCTGCACTCTTACTCGATGGTCCAACATTAAACAAGGTGAAGTCGTTAACTTTAGCCGATCCGTTATTCGCTAAAACTTCAGATATCGATATCTTGTTAGGAGCGGACCAATTTTCGAATGTACTAACAAGTGACAGACTCATAGGAGATAATGGTCATCCCATAGCACAATCCTCAATATTTGCTTGGATAGTCATAAGTTCCACTGCCACTAGTGTCGGTCAAATTTCTTCGTTCAACAGTATAATCAACTTCGACAACACATTAAAGCTATTTTAGGAACTAGACGAAACACCATCGGCAGTTCAGAGGTACTCAGAGGAGGACAAGGCTGTGGAAGCTCATTTTCGATCGACTGTCACCCGATGTAGAGATGGCAAATACTGCGTTCACCTTCACGTTTAAATCAGATGAGCCGGTATTTGGTAACACGTACAATGGTGCTATTTCTCGATTATTATCGGTCGAACGTCGGTTTTCGAAGGATCCATCTCTAAAGGACCAGTACATCCAATTTATGCGTGAGTATTTGCGGCTGGGACACATGAGGGTGTTGCCGGCTGCTTAAATAGGTTGCTACAGGAAGATCGCTTAACGTTGAACTACATATAGGTACTAGCATTCGAAGAAATCTAATACCGGGTTGTCTTCGATTTTGCCTGCATCGCTTTGTGTTTTCTGCAGACATAGTCAAAATGTTTAGGCAAATTTGGGTAGCCGAACGTCATCGTCGATATCAACGGATTCTTTGGAGGAAGAATTCAACAGATGAAATTCAACATTTCGAGCTCTGCACCGTCACGTACGGGACGTCATGCACTCCTTTTTTATCGGTGCGAGTTCTGCAGCAGTTGGCGATGGATTTTGCAGAGAAGTTTCCCCTAGCTTCGAAGATTCTACACCATGATTTTTATGTGGACGTCGTCCTCACGGGAGCAAATACTATATCTGAGCTCATTAACAAAAGAGATAAATTAGTCCAGCTACTCTCCTTGGGTGGGTTGGAGCTAAGCAAATGGATTTCGAACTCTTCAACACTGGTAAACTCGTTGTACTCTGATGAAATAAATATGACTTCACTATTTGAGGGAAGTACTAGTTCAGTAGTTAAGGTCTTAGGAATATTTTGGAACTCGTGTGAAGACAACTTAATGTTTAAAGTCAATTTAGGAGAGGCAGTCAGGGCTACTAAGAGGCAGCTTCTCTCCGATGTAGCTAGGATCTTGGTCCGCCTTGGTTTGCTCGCACCCGTCAGCTAGCCAACAGTATATGCCGAGTCTCCCATCATCAAGGGTGTCTCAAGCCTACTCTTTTGAAAAATTTGTATATGAACTTATTTATGTTTGCTCTTATATATAAAACTTACAAATCTACCTTAAAATAAATTTTAAACTGCCTTATTCTAAGTTAGCCTATCTTCTTCTTCCTTACGTATAATTATAGGTACATTTTTTTTTGTTTTTTTTTTTTGTCGAGTGCTGCTCTTTTTTATTTTTTTGTATTTTTTGTGTTTTTTTTTAATTTTTTCATCCAAGTGCTGTTGATATTTTTTGTCGGCCATGGACAACAAACAGCCAACTTCAAACATACAACAGACTACCCTGGATTAGGAGGAAACGACGAAGGAGTTTCCTCTCTTTCGGCTAGCCACCAGAAATGACCGTACTGACGTCGTACGTCATAAATATCGCGACCCGATACCGCCCTACTAAACGAGAGACACTCCACACTGCCATGTGCAACGTCTCTGTCGTAGTTGAGTCGCCTATCCACAACTGTCCGAGCAACGTGGAAGATTAGCGGCACTGCCAATCTGTCCTGGATCAGACCCTTCCCATCAAAATAGAAGAACGCCTCTGGGGGAACAAAGCCGTTAAGGCGCACTCTCTCATGATACTCGTAATTGGGGTAATAAGCCCCGGAGATCAGGTTGTTCGTCGAGCTCATTGCTCTTGCAATGTGCTTTCGGTCAGCTTGATAACTAAATTATCCACTCTTATTAGGTTAGCCCTGTTGTATAGGACCTCATTGGGATAGAATTTTATGTACTGGGACTCTGGTGTTCTGTATAAATGAAGGCAAGCCCTTTCAAACACCCGAATCTTTTCCAACAAGCTTGCTCCCATGTTGAACCACACGGGGCATTCATATACGAGCATGGGCCGGAGGAGGGCCATGTAGCAGATTACTTTTACCCTTGCACCGAGTTGCTTGCTATAAAAAAGTTTCTTTGTAAGGTCAAAAGCACCTTTGGCTCTGGTAAGAGCAGCATCTATATGTTTGTTAAAATATAGATACTGGTCTAACCAAAGCCCCAGGTATCTGAGTACACTTCGACTCGCAAGTGACTGTCCGTGCGGTCCAACTATTGAGAACTTTCGCCAATTCTTTCTGGTATCCCCAGAAGCACCAGACAACGGCGTTCTAAAAAGAATGGTTTCCGATTTCTGGAAGTTGATCTTCAACTTCCAGTCATCGCAGTATCGCTGAATCTTATCGAAGTTACGTTGCAAGAGAATTGCAATGACCTCGATTTTTGGTCCTGATCTGTACGCGATCAAGTTGCATGCGTACGCTATGGCATGGTGAAGTGATCCTATGAGATCGCTCGTTTAAATGTTGAAGAGGATCGGTGAATTAACCGCACCTTGTTGCAGACCGTTTTTAATTATAAATGAACTGCCTACTCGTGAGCATGTTACGAAGTATGTACAGCAATGGTTTGCTTATGCCCAGCCTGCTCGGCTTGTAGAAGAGTCCCTCTAGCCATACGGTGTCGAAGGCTTTCTCCAAGTCAATCAGGCAGGCACCCGTGCATTGGTTCTTGCATTTGTTCCATTGGATATCCGATATCAGTTTAGACGCGGCATGTATTGTATCATGCCCCGCCTTAAAACCGAATTGGGTATCCAGAATTATATTATTGTTCTCAGTCCACTTAAGCAGGGCTCTATTGATCACTTTTTCGAATACCTTGCTGATGTTCGGAAGGAGACTTATTGACCGGAGATTTGCCGGCTTGGAAGTGTCCTTACCCCTTTTGGGGATGGGTTGTATCACTGCTGTTTTCCAATGCGCTGGATAATGTGTATTATTCAGCGCATTGTTAAACAGAGTGATGTAAATGTCCACCGCTTCAAGAGGGAGATGTCGAAGCACAATGTTCGACACTCCGTCGATTCCTATAGACTTTTTCCTCCTCAATGAGTCGAAGATCGTTTGGAGCTCCACCTTCGATATGTACTGGGGTGTACCCTTTCATCGTTATCGTCCTTGAACTCGGTAAAACCTATGTTCTTGGACCGCCAGTGCTCTATATCATTTCGAAGGTAGAAGTTGTGCACAAGGACTCGATTTTCCAGGACGTGGTTCGGGCATATGGTATAATTCACTTTGTACACTTCCTGAAAAGACACTCCTGGAGCCTCTACCTTCTCCTGCGGATCTTCGACCACAAAGAAGTTGTCATCCTCTACTGCATTATCTGGATCTATACCTGCTGTTATTAGTATTCGTCCATTGTTCGTCATTCGGGGGATCTTAAAACGCGGAAAGACGTTTTGATTATTCCTCCGAAATATTTTATTTAACTGCGGGAACATACTCGGGTTGTTGGATTTTACAGCCCGAATTTTGTTGTTCCAATGCAAATTTACAGAAAGTCTGTAATTTTCTCTAATTAATTTCTGGAGGTTTTTCTTCAGCGTCTTAACCTTCGAGTTTTGTCTGTCAGTAAACTGTCTGTACAAGGTTTTTAGTCTTGACAGCAGTCTACTTTTATGTTGGTGTAGTGCGTCAATTGTTGCATTCCGGAATATGTCTGCGTTGTCAGTATGTTGATACCGAGGTATCGTATTGTCAGTAGTTCGTTTAATTGTCTCGTCCATTTGTTTTAGGTACCAGTCAATCTCCTCATTTGACAGATTCCTATTGGACGGTGGGTAGAGCGAATTCGAGGAGAGTGCTCTTGTCAAAACTCTAGAGAAGCGAGTCCAACGTGTCCTACTATAATTGTAGGAGTACGTTTGGACGAACTCCTCCAACTCCTCAATTTCGTTGGGAATCGTTATTACGGCACTGAGTCCGCAATGGTCACTGTCATACATAAATGTGTGCAGGCAGTTTATAGTTTGTCGGTCCATGTCGGTCAGTTGTAACCGTACGTCGAACAGCATAAGGTCCAGATAGCAGCCGCTTCTAGGAAACGACGGACTATCTATAGCTTTCAAATCGAGTTTATACTCGACACTGTGCCGACCCCACCAATTGAATAGTAGGTTCCCTCTAGGATTAGGTGTGTTATTTCCCCAATCTCTATGTTTGGTATTTAGACCTCCGGCCATGATGAAATAATTCTCCTCCGACTCCAACCTTAGGAATCGAAAAAGTGTCTCGAGCTCTGAAATAAATAAAGTAGATTGAGTAACTTCAGATGCATAGAGTGCGACCAAGTACATCCTCTTTCCACTACGGAGAGGAATGCACACGATACACGCTTCCAGCTCCTGGAACCTTCGCACTTCACCGCTGTACATTACTTTAAATTGCAGCTGTTTGCGTATGAAGATCGCAATACCTCCTCCTTGTGTGGAGTTGGGTCGGTCTCTTCTGACAATATTGTATTTATTGTGCCCCAATTTGTGCTTCTGGGATAGCTTTGTTTCGCTAACCATAAGCACATCAGGGGTTTGGTCTTCTAGCAACTTAAACAATACGGCTCTTCGCTCGATCCTAATCAGTGAATTCACATTCACCGCAAGGATCTTCAAGGGTTGCTCCTCCATGTTCGTACCCATTACGACTGGAGGTGCGTTAGGCCCGGCAGAAGTGCGTAGATCTGGTCCACCCGCTTCGCCTGCTCCTGTACCTGACATTGAAGTTGCTCCATCTGCCCTTGGGTAGAGAGCAAGATGGCCAGCAAGTCAGTTTGAGCCTCCGGTGCTCTAGGCACTGGTGCTTGAGATAAAACCTTCGGTCTTTTCTGTTACGCGTTTCCCCGACCTACCGCCATTTGGGCGTGGGTCACTTGGGGAGTCACGGATTGTGTTTGAATTGGAGCAGGTGGACGTTTTGCTACAATCTTCTCCTGACGAGCCAGATTTACTTTCTTAATATACTGGAACTTAGGACAACCCCGATAGTTTGCGGTGTGTCCCGAGTTCCTGCATAAAGCACACGAGAGCTGGCTCTTATCTGCCACTCCATCCTTACCCAGAGTGCATTCCTCTGCTTTGTAGTTCCTTCCACACTTGACACATCGAGGCTGCATTTCGCAGTTCGCAGTTCGACGCGGCGTGACCGAACCTTTTTCAGCGAACACATTGCAAAATGTTTTCGCTCCTTCTTAATTTTTCCCATGCGGCAACCTGGCAGTCTAGGACTTTAATACTCCTTAGATCATCCAGTTTGCTATTGGGTGAAAGCTGAACTAGGAAGAACGGCAGTTTCCGCTTCTCCGTTTTTACTTTAGCTGTGGTGAATGGCTTGACCCCTACGAATTCGAGCTCGTTGCACTCTTTCTCTCTAAGCAGCGCAAGGAGCGTCTCCGGATCAGTAGACGGGTCTATCCCCCTCAGCAGCATTGTTTGCCGCTTTTCCCCCTTCGGGGTGAAGGAAAAGAACTCCGTCGTCGTGTCCTTTAACAAATCTTTAATTTTTTTTATACTGTTCCACTGTATTGCAGTGGATAGCGTGCCTGTCTTCATTTAATCGTTTAATAGAGAAATTGTTGCCTATGGCCGACTTACATAGTTTAATGGTGTCCATAAAGCGGTACCCTCGCTTTTGTCGTCGTATTCGGTTGCTGTTGCTTCTGCTGCGGGTGTTGTTGCTGTTGTTTCTGCTGCTGCTGCGGTTGTTGTTTTATTTCTTGCTGCATTTTCTGCTGCTTTTGTATTTGCTGCTGTTTTTTCAGCTGTTGTTGTTGCTGCTGCTTCGGCTGCAGTATTTGCTGCTGTATTGGCAGTTGCCGCTGGTTTTCTGGCAGCTGCTGCTGTAGTTGTTGTTGTTAATTAGGGCGCTGGAACTCTAGCTGCCGCTCCATCTCTCTTCTGGCCACTTGTTTTTCTTTTATGGCACGCACTCTTTGTTCGAGCTGCCTGATACTGCTAGTCAGACTCTCGACTTCTTCATCTTCATCATCCGATTCGGAGGCCGCCAGAACTGCGAAGCTGTTGTTGGTATCTCCAACGTAGTGGCCTTCCCCACCGTCGGAGATGTCAGCTAACTTGTCAGAGTCATCCGACCTCTGCCGCTTCTTCTCTGCTGCTACTGTTGTTGCTGTGGTCGGCGCCCCTTCCCTCACTCCACCCGGCAGCTGTACAGCTGAAGCTAATGTGGAGGGGCGCTTTACCAAATTGGTAGATGGTTTCAATTTCCTTCTCCGCTTCGATGTACCATCTGCAGCCACTGTTACTGGGTGCGAAGGGATAACATTTTTTCATTTTTTCATTTTTAATGCATTTTTATTTCATAATTCATTATAACTTACATGCTAGACAAAAAAACGCTTAAAACTAGCTTAACTAACTTAACTATTCTTATTTTAACTTACTGGCCTTATGCGGGCGCTCTAAGCTAAACCTAATACTTAAAACTATGTCTTTTGACGTAACTAACTTTATTTATTTATTTATTTTATTATTCAATTAACTAACTATTGATACTAAGAAAAATGTTTAATGAGTTGAAAAAACTTAGTATATGAACTTTTTTTTTTAATGTTCTTATATATAAAACTTATAAACTACCTTAAAATAAATCTTAAAACTATCTTATTCTAAATTAGCCTACCTTACGTATTTTCTACGTAAATTTTTTTTTTTTTTTTCCATCCAAGTGCCACACAGCATATATATATATATTTTTTTTTTTCTATCGTTACCTACACCTACCTAAACTACTTACACCTAAACTATGTAAGTCGGCCAAGGTCAAGAACAGCCAACCTCAAACATTAAACAGGCTACCCTGGATTAGGAGGAAACGACGAAGAAGTTTCCTCTCTTTCGGCTAGCCACCAGAAATTACCGTACTGACGTTGTACGTCATCAACATCCCGACCCGATACCGCCCTACTAAACCGGAGACATTCCACACTGCCATGTCTCAGATTGTTATCCCATCCCAAATATACACGCAATCTTAGAGCAGCTGGGAGGTGCAAAGTATTCTACTACATTAGACCTACAATCTGGATTTCTCGACTACCATTTGGCCTCAAGAATGCTCCATAATTTTTTCAAAGAATTATGAACAATATTCTAATGGATCTCCTAGGGAAATAATGCTTTGTTTATATTGATGACATTATAATATATAGGATTCAGATTAAGGTTTTTATTGTTTAGTCGTTCTATTTACAAATTGGCTTAAAACTAGACTTATTACTATAAATTTAATGTTGGCTCAACAATAGGGGCCCAACGTATATCTACTGGCTAGTTTGCTAAGGTTTTTTTTTTTTAAAAAACCTATATTAATGGCTACTTAATCTATTACATGAATATTTTATATAAGAGAATATATTTGGAAAGTTTTTTTTTTTTTTGTTAAATAAAGAAATATGTTATTAAGGGGACTATCCCCGGTAATAGGCATTGTCTGCAAGCTGGTAGAACGGTGTTTCTTCGTTGTTCATTATGTCTTCAAATCTTGAATCGATGATTGCTCGTGCACTCAGGTATCGGTGGCTTGGATCGATCTGCTGTCGGATGTAGTCTTGTATTTCCTCGTTAGGGTGGTCAACAAGATTTTGCAGGAGTCTACTTGAAAGTTGAATCATATACTGGTCGATTGGGCTCACACCGGCGTTCTCGTAAAGAAAAGCCTTAGGGTGGTACTTCCTTGTGATTGGGTTTCGCCACAGTCCTGTACAGATTCGAAGGACCTTCCGTTCGAATATTTGAATCTTCTTCATGGTGGTGGGCGATATGGTGAACCATATGGGGCAGCCATATGTGATAACTGGTCTTATCAGCTGCTTGTATACGAGCAGTTTAGTCTTCTTGCTGAGCCCATTTCTCTTTCTGAGTAATGGGTGGACTAAATGCAACGCATAATTGGCCCTCCTTAGGATGATTTCAGCGTGAGGATTAAACTTAAACCTCTCGCTGAAATTGATTCCAAGATATTTGGTGGTTTGCTTGGTTCGCACCTCGGTGTTATCTGGAAGAGAAATCCGTATGTTGTGGCAGCGAGTTGCGAACGCTCGGCGTCCCCTCGTAGCTGTCACTGGATTTCTGAAGCAGATTAGTTCCGTCTTGCTGCTGTTGATTTTGATTCCCCATTTGAGGTAATACTCCCAAAGATTTTTGACGTGGGTTTCAACTCTCCTAGCTGCTATTTCCGGGGAAAGCGAAACAGCGTAAGTGATGGAGTCATCCGCATACAGCATTGTTCTGGTCCTAGCTGCATTCAGTGGTTGGTCTGCAGTGAAGATGTTGAACAGTATTGGTCCAAGCCTTGATCCCTGGGGCACTCCAGCGTTGATTCGTTTTATTGAAGACTTTGCTTGATGTACCTGTACATAAAAAATTCTCTGGGTTAAAAAATTGAAAATTAATCTTACAAGATAATTGGGGAATATAATATATAGGAACAATCTCCAAGAACATAACAAAAGGTTTAAAAACATAATTGATAGGTTGAAGATAAGCTAATTTACAAATATAAATCCGAATTCTTAATGGAGAAGCCTAATTGGTAATTAGGTGTCCTAAATATTCATAATAGCAGTAAAAGCAATTGATAATTTGAAATAGCTTGAGAATCCCAATGTAATTGAAAGCTGAAAGAATTTATATTATTATAATACAATACTCAGATTTCGAAAAACTGTTTGTGATAACAACGGATGGTAGTAATTTAGGAATTGGTGTAGTTTTATCACAAAGAAATTCAGGAAAAGAACTACCAATACAATTAGTCGTGGTCCAACAGTTTAGACTATACATAATACATATGTATTCATATATTCATATAATTCAATCCTTTGCTGACAAACTAAGTACAAATTTTATATATTCTATTTTTAACTCTTTATTTTTTATTTTTTTCAGATGATAAATCCTAAGTACAATTATTTTTTTTATGCTCTCTCACGACTTGCCGCGTGTTTCTTGATTTAACCCTTTTTTTAATAATGGCGTCCTTTTTTTTGCGGATATGCCATACCTTCTTCCTCTTTCTTTATCTTGGTATTGCCAGATTACAATTTCCCCACTTCAGCTTCGGGTGGCGAATGGTAATCAGTGATCCCGGTATCCAACAAGTCCTTTGGTGTTAACCACTTCCCTAGCTTCAACAACTCCATCATATGACAACTGACTCAACTGATAATTCTCGCGTTAATACATAACGATCATTTGGTAGCACCTGGTGGATAACGTAAGGGCCACGATATTTTTGTATAAACTTCTTATTTGTGCCGACTGTAGTATCGACATGGCTAACAACAACGAAATCACCAACAGAATATGTTCTTGCCGGTCGACTGTGCCTCAGAAAATACTGTAATCTATACTCTTGCGATCTCTCGATAGTATTTGAAGCCTCTAATCTAGCTTTGTCTAGATTGGGCCCTGCATCACCACTAAACTTGTCTTCCAAATGTTCAGTTAACCCATCAATAATATTACCACGTTGGTTTACACCGAACAATAATTTACTAGGCGACTGTTTTGTAGTAGTATGAATGGTATTGTAAATGGCGTATTCAACTTGAGACAATTTTGATGACCAATCCGCATGTACGAGTAGTACTGGTTACCGGAGAAAATTCCCGAATTCGCCTGATGTAAAACAAGTACCTCGATCAGGGACTATACGCCTAGGACGACTGTAGTAGTTAAAATACTTCTCTAACGCGCAACACACTTTTTTTGTGCTAGTCGAGTAAAGTCGAACGAATTTAGTAAATGCATCAATGACCAAAGTGATCAATGTGAATTGTATCAAAAGGAATTGGTTTCTTTGGTATATTATGCAAGTTACTCGTATGTTCGTTCGAATGAGCTGGGGTTGAGTACATAATACACTTAATACAATTCTGTATAAAGTGTTCAATATGCTTCATATTTGGAAACCAGTAGTTCTCCCGCACCTTGTTGTAGCATTTATAAGCACTTAAATAGCCTATTTTCTCGTGGACCATGCAAATGACATTGTCTTCCATCTCGCAGGGCACGCATAAAAGTAAGCGACCTGAATCATATTTGCGAAAAACTAAACCATCACGCTACTCAAACCTGTCGACTACACGCGTTTCCAATTTTGTTCGTATTTCTTCTATCCACCTATCATGGCTCTGTGTCACCTGAATTTGAAAGTCCAAATCATCATCGTCAATAGCTGCCAGGAGATGACACATACTTGTTATATCATCCTGCACTTTATCATCTTCATTATGATCTTTGCTTGTAAAACATCAGCTTAAAGTATCGGCATGCCCCATGGAGACCCCACTACGATGCTGAATTATGTAATTATAATTTTCCAATTCCAAAGCCCATCGAACAATCCGTGGATTCACGTGCTTTTTGCTAAGGGTCATTGTGAGTGAATTGCAGTCAGTGATGATTTTAAAAGAAATTCTATCCAAATACACGCGAAACCGTCTAAGTGAGTAAATGATTACAAGGGTTTTCAAATCAAAGCTATGATACTTTGACTCAGCATCAGAGGTAGATTTTGCAAAATACGCGACAGGGTGAAACTTCTCATCGTATTGGCGCTGCATTAGCACTGAACCAAAGCCACGAATACTAGCATCCCAATGAAGTTCAGTTTCGTGTTTTGGGCTATAAACTGCCAACACTGGTGCTGCAATAAGTCGATCACACAATTCGTAGAATGCACTTATGCAATCTTTGGAGAAATCAAACGAGCTATTTTTACGTATAAGATTTAACAATGGCCTAACAATTCTCGAGAATGATGGTACAAATTTACGAAAATAGGAGAATAAACCAATGCAAGAATGTAGTTCTTGTTCGGGTAATTCTCAATCGCACGAATATGAGCGTCAGTAGGTCGAATGCCGAACGAATTCATTAAGGGCCGTTTTATTCACTCGAAGTTGGGGATTTTTATTGTCAACTTGAGAAATTGCTTTTATTCACTCAAAGTTAACTCTCTCAACTTTCGATATTCAAAAGTTGAGAAAATCCAAAGTTAGTCAATTTTTGATTTCTCAACTCCCCGAAATAGTAGAAGTTATCCGAGCCAACTTGGGATTTTGTTTAATTTCTGTTTATTCACTCTAGTTGTTGTCTGTTCGCTCTTGACATCGGAGGTGGAAAATAAATTTCTGATTTAAAATATAAACATATTCAAATGTTTCGTGCAAATTATTTCTGGGACAATTGGCCATCATCTTCTTCGAGCAGCGAAGATGAAGAAGACGAAGTAAATTTGTCTCTTGAAAGACGGCAATATAAGATGCTTCCACGTATTCAATTCAACAAATGGGACAACAGCGACTTCATCTATCGTTTTCTTCTCTCAAAGCGGACGACAATGATGGTGCTTGAGCTAATAAAGGATTCGTTGCCGTACGACAAGAGACGGTACTGTACGTTGCGAATTGGTTCGAATTTATTTTTATTTGTTTCTTGATTCTTGTTGTTTTTATAGTTTCTAGATCGCATGAATTACGGCCAATTACGCAATTGTTAATCGTTTAGCATTACAACAGTGCACTATGTGTTAAAACGTGTGTCTTGAGTTATTGCCAATCTTGCACCACGATTCATTCGTATGCCGGAAACGTAAAGGGGACGATTGCTGGCAGCAAGTAACTTTTTCGCTAAAGTCAAATTCCCTCGAACAATTGGCGCGATAGATTGCACACATATCCGCATTCAGTCGCCAGGTGGAACTGATCCTGAAAATTTCAGAAATCGAAAGGGATGGTTCTCCCTCATCGTTCAGACGGTGTCCGCTGCGAATTTGAAAATAAACGATATCGTCGCTCGTTGGCAGGCATTGTGCTCGTATAATTAATATAAATATAAAATCGATTTTTATTGTTTCCTTCTTTAAAAGGGCTAAACACATGATCAACGCATTTTCAATTTGTCGAATTTAAAAAAACGATTCGAAGAAGAGGAGTTCGGGCATTTCATTCTTATTGGTGTTTCGGGCTACACAAATACGAGTTACCTTGCAACGCCTTTCCTGAATGTCACAAACGCTGTTGAAAATCTATTCAATGAATCGCAGATTCACACTTGCAACTGCGTCGAACGTTCGTGCGGCATTTGGAAGAGGCGGTTTCCAGTATTGGTCACTTGCTTAACCCTTTCAGACCTAACGGGACATATGTCCCACGAGCTGCATTCATATGACTAAATTGCAAATTTCCCTTATAAATCCTATTTGTGTTTTTCCCATCAGTAAATTCCACATTGGTGTGTAATGTCCGACCAATTTTTATCACGTTATGATCCCGACCGAAAATCAGCCATTAGTAGCAGTGGAAAAAAGTTTTCCAAAAGCTAGTAATGCTAGCGTATGTATGCATGGATTATTTTCAAAGAAACGAAGCACAAGAAAGTTGCGTTGATTGACTTTCGTGCAACATCTCATTATGCAAAGCGTGCTTTGCTAGTTATCATATGTAACTTTTATAAAAATAAAATATATTTGATATGAATTTTCTAAAAAAATAAACACTCTTTGAATCAACATTTACTTTTAGCTAATTTAGTAACTGGTGGGACTTATTTGTCCCAGTAGTGATTACTGATGGGATACACCCTGTCCCAGGACATTTTCTCTGCACACGGATGTCCTATCACCAAACTTGCAATTTCTCAAATTATTGATTTCATAACGATAACGAATCAATAACTACTTCATTATTATCTTTAAAGAATAAATCTGGAAAGGTACTGGAAACAGTTCAATTAATCATCACCGCTTGTGTCGTCCTCCATAACATAGCCATCAATGAAAATAAATCGCAACCACCACCGGAAATGCCCGGATTTGATGAAATTAATCCATCAAATACAAAATAAAAGTGAAAATACACTTCATTATTGGAATTTTATTGAATAACTGAAAACTTAAGCAAACATAAATTACTCAATTATATTCTTTTTTTTCTGCTGTTGCGACTGGTGTCATTAAATGTTGAATTTGATCGGATGTAAGTTGAAAAGTGGATAACCGAAGGCGTTGAAACTGTTTGTCGTGAGCAAGTTGATTTTTTGCCCGCTGCAATTCAATGGCCGAACGCTCCCGATCAAGCTCAGCCCGTTCACATTCAATTGCAGCTCGTTTGAGATCGAAGGCTGCTCGTTCGCGTTCAAACTTGTACCGCTCTCTCTCACCCTCTAAAATCTCAATTTCGATTCTATATTTGGTCGCGGAATGTTGCTGCTTTTCTTCTGACAATTTTTGAATTTTACTTGGGGTTGGGATTTCTTCCGATTCCATTTTACACCGGCGACTGTGCAATAGGGCGTTTAAAGGTTTCCGCAATTTGGCAGGATTTACTCTCTCCCAAATACGGTCAACAACTGCCCCTTCGTTCGACAAAATTGACTCCGTGTTGCGGTGTTTTGTCCTTTTAAATTCATCAGTTGGAGTTTCCACAGGCTGCATTTGGATCCTTGTCAGTGCCTCACTGCTTGAACACGAGTGATCATTAATATTTGACACGGTTCGCTCACGGTTTGCAGTGGTTCGCTCAATGCGGGTAGTTAATTTTTGAGTGGACCACCACCGGTCTTTTTGGCGTCTCTTAAAAAGTAAAACGCACGATCCTTCAACGTCTGCTTAATTTTTGAATATTTTTCGCGCAGAGACTTCAAAGCTCTTTCCTGCGAGAAAAACGGATAGAAAGAATGAAATAAAATAAAAAAGTATAAGCGCAAAGCAACTACATACTTGGCCATTACTGAGTCCTCATGCATTTTCAATTGGTTAAACCCATCTTTTAAGTCGAGTAAAGTGAATCAACGTTTACCCGTCGTGTACTCGATATCGTCCTCGATTAACGATAATGGGATTATCACGAATTGTTTTTTTATTTAACGGCCGGTAATCGATACACATGTGTGATTCACCATTCTTCTCCTTTACTAGGACAATTGCTGAAGCATAAGGAGATTGACTAGGCCTAATAATTTTTCTAGATATCAAGTCATCAGTGATTCTCTGAACCTTGGCTCGATGCTGGAAGGATAAACGACGTGGTGCACAATAGAAAGGGGTGTCATCGGTTAAGCGAATTTTCATTTGGTAATCGGAGGTTCTTTGTACAAGGCCTGCTGGATTCAAGCAAAACGTGGTGATAATTGAATGAATCATATCAATTTCATACCGCGGTCACCTATATCAATAGAACACATTTCCACAAAAACACCTTCAGCACAGTCGGTCGGCAACACACATCACGTTGGAGCCGCGGAAACAAGGGCATCATTGTCAGTTTTTTCAGTATTGCACGATTCTTTCAGACCATTTCGAAGGATAATTTGCCTACTAGGATCACTGACTACTTCTTCTAATATATTCAAATCAGATGCACTAACATAAAATGTAAATTCATATGTTTATTTAATTCATTTTTAAATTTGACAGGTCTAGTTTGTACTAAACAGATATTAAATACAAATTACGTCCGAGGATCAAAGCCATTGTCATCGTTTCATTTGGTGTAACTATAAAAAAACACAGTTTCAACTTCAGTATGAAATTTGACTTTACATAAAATCATACCATAAGTGTATACTCTATGTTTTCCCAAACCGCGGAATCGAGTCGGCATTGAAACGTCAGACAATTTGATAAATCTCGGAGCACTCGAACGTTGTATTATACTAATTGGGCTACCGCAGTCAATAAGAGACAACAAATTTATAAAGTTAGTGCATCTGGCCTGATCACAAAAATGAAAAAAAGGTACATCTTCACCAGCATCCAATGATAGAGAGGCAACTGTTTTCAATCTCTTCGGCTTTAGCATCGGGCAAACCTTATGGAAGTGCCCCATTTGATGACAGGTGAAGCAGAAAGCCGGTGGGCGAATCGGTTTTGGACAGGCACTTTGATAATGTCCAAACTGCGAGCAATTGAAACACCTTATCTCTCCTTTGCCTGCGGTACCAACAACGGCAGCAGCTTTCGGTTTGCTTGAATTGGCAATGTGGGTGTAACTTCCCATCGTCTTTTCGCTGCTATAGCACTGAACCAAAGTCACGAATACCAGCATCGCAATGAAGTTCAGTTTCGCGTTTTGGGCTATAAACTGCCAACACTGGTGCTGCAATAGGTTAGGTTAGGTTAGGTAACTGGGTGCCCTTGTTGATAGGGTTGTCAACAGCTCACTACCACTATGAGTCCATTGTGCCCAATATTTAGAACCCTAGAAACCTAAAAGTTACGATCTTCGACCGCTAGGCTAAACCACCCAGATAAATATATAAATCTCAGGAGTTTTCTTAGTTCAATGCTACCTAGCTCATCCAGCTCTGAAAAGAAGTATCTGCCAAAGGCAAGGCTTCTTTTGTTGGCCAGATCTGGACAGTCACACAGGAGATGATGAACGGGTTCTATTTCCTCTACGTCCTTGCAGCTTCTACAGTAGTCGTTATGAGGAACCCTAACCGTGCTGCGTGATTGCCTATCACACAGTGTCCTGTCACGACACCAACAGTTATGCGGATATCTCTTCGACTAAGTTCTATAAAATCGATAGATCTCTTTTTGTTGTAGACTGGCCATAACGATTTGGTACAGCCAATGTATCTAGTCGACATCAGCGTTCATTGGCTTCCTCATTAGACTCGATGTCTATCTCCCTGTATAGGGTGCTAAGCGGTACACTAGCCTCTGAAAGGGCTCGCGAAGGGCTAATAAGTGAACTTACTCTGGCTAGTTCGTCCGCTTTTTCATTACCCGGGATATCCATGTGGCCCGGTACCCAGCACTGACCCTGTGCTGGGTACCGTGTTGGCCTCTGAGATAACATCCAGTCGTTTTTTTTTTACAAATTTTTACGAGTTTGGATCTTAGTGATGTTGACTCTCACGCCTTAATTGCCGCTTCTTAAGTCTAAACGAACGATGTATGTTTCGAGACTCACAGTAGACGCCGGCACCAGTACCGGCAGTCATTTTGAGTCCGTCAGTAAAGATGGCCAGTTCGTTTTCGAAATGGACTCTTCGATATCCCATTCCTCCCTGCTAGGAATTCTAATAGAGAACTTTCGGTTTTAGTTTGGAATTTAGATGATGTAGTCTTTTTCCGTCCGGAGTCTCAATATATTCCATCGGTTTAGAATTGAGGCATGACCGTAGGGTTTAGTTATCCATAGGCCGACTTCCCTTAGTCTTAGTGCAGTTTTAGCTGCCGTGTTCCCGCAATATATGTCAAGTGGAAGAAGATTCAGTATTGTTTCCAGAGCTGCTGTCGGTGTTGATCTCATCGATCCCGTCACCCCCAGACAGCATGCCCGTTGAATCTTTGTAACGCTTTCAAGTTGGATTTCTTCTCGAGCGCTTTCCACCAGACAATCGAACCATAGGTCAAAATGGGTCTTACAACCGCAGTGTAAAGCCAGTGTACCACTTTAGGCTTAAAACCCCAAGATTTCCTGAAGGCTCTCCTGCATGCATATAATGCAACATATGCCTTCTTGATTCGATTATCAATTTTAGCTTTCCAGTTTAATTTGGAATCCAATATTACGCCGAGATATATTGCAGTTACTTGAAGTATCAGATCGACACCATTCATACGAGGGTAGTTGTGTTCTGGTATCGATCTTCTCCTCGTAAATAGCACTAACTCGGTTTTCGCCGGATTCACTTCCAGACCCCTGCCCTTGACCCAATTATTCACTAATTTTAATGCATAATTGAGTCGCTCGCTGAGTGCCGGGAGGAACTTTCCGGATACCATGATGGCAACATAGGCGGCATAGGCCACTACGTTGAAACCATTCTTTTCAAATATATCTAACATCTCGTCCACTACTAGAAGCCATAAGATTGGTGAAAGGACTCCGCCTTGTGGGTGCCCCGCTTGACTCACTTTCTTCCTCTTGTGCCTCCTAGTGTGGAGTTGATTATGCGGGTACTAAGCATTAGTTCAATCCACCTGCATATACCTGAATGTATTTGCATGCGGTAGCCACAACGGCAGCAACTTTCGGTTTGCTTGCATTGGCAATATAATTTTTGTTGACTACTTTTAAACGACAATGTACGGGCTCGCAGTTGCCGATATACCTCTTGATGTGTGACGGTTCGTTTAAACATGTTAATGAGGCCCGCTTTCATGTCGTCGTAGGCCACTAGGCCTAGGTTAAAACCATATTGTTTAGCCGTCCCTTCCAAACATCGGCGAACAGCTTGGCACTGCTCTTTTTTGGCATATCCACACGTTTTGGTGTAGTCATCGAATTATGCAAACCATTTTATTATGTCATCTAATTCCTCGAAGTTAACATGTCGAGTTCGAGTCTGTCCCTCACTCGCCTCCATTGTTCGAATTTGTTTTTGCAATTCGAGCATTTCCCGACACATACGCAACAGCCTCAACTGTTCTTCTTACTGGTGGGCCTCCGCATGTATAGTTTGCGTTCGGGAACTTTCAGCGGAAAGATTTTGCAAGTCCGCGACAATTGTGACTGGTGCCTCGGCGTTACTAACAGCAGAAGTTCCAATGACAGTGATATATGTGGCAACTACGGATACTCCAGCGGCAGCGGCAGCAGGTGTACCAATTGACTTGATGGCAGTGGGTGTACCAATTGAGTTGGTAGCGGCGGGTGCTGCAATGGCAGCGACAGCAGGTGAACCAATTAACTTGGTGGCAGCGGGTTTTTTAACGGCAGCAGCAGCGAGTGTACAAATTGAGTTGGTAGCAGCGGCTGCTTCGACGGCAACGACATCAGATGTATTGGCAACCTCGGGTACAACTTCTTCCTTGGAGTCGGAATTCTCGACTTGGTCTGATAACTGCGAGATTAAGTCTTCGTAGAGTGGACGAAGTTGCCTCACAGTAGCGTTGGCAGGAAAATCGACCCCGGCTTCAGTGTGTGCTTCGATTATTGCTTGGCGACTTACTCGTGGCATCGTTGTTTTACTTGGAAAAACATTTGTATTAGGTGCTGTGGTATTTACCCCACATCTGAGTTGTTAACTCTTTATTTTTTATTTTCTTCAGATGATAAATCCTAAGTACAATTATTTTTTTATGCTCTCTCACGACTTCTTGATTTAAACCTTTTTTTTTATAATGGCGTCCTTTTTTCAAAATGCCATACCCTCTTTCTCTGCCCTTATCCTGGCATTGCCAGATTACAATTCAACTAGAATTACTATTAAGAAACTGCATAGACAAAAGGAAACTATTACACTATAGATGAAACGTGTTATGGTGAAGAAATCAGAGATAATATTAGAAACATTTTTGGAAGCGATTCATCTGATTTTTTTTTTTTATAATTCGCGCGCGCCAAAAGGAAAATGAAAACCTTTGTACTGTTACAGGACATGGACTTTTAGGAAAAAGGGGAAGAACAACAGAGGAGAAGCCTGTGCACATTGCTTTAAATGTTTGAAGGGTGTAGTGAGTTTGGACAAGGGTTCTGCCGAGGCCATTAAATCTAGGTACGAAATGCGACCATATTTGCGTCTTGGTAGGATTCAGTTCCGCTTCGATAACAAATAGTGCGAACAATGGTCGAAAAAAACCCTAAGTATTTAATGATATTTACTCATATCAACCTACAACACTGTAAGGCTGCTACCGCTCTTATCAGTAGCTATAAGCTACAAGACGAACGCTAAATGGTAAACCTACGTCGTTGCGTCTGCTTACTTCCCATATGACTCGGTACTGCCCCCACCACCAAGGGCAGTGGTCGAGCTCATAGAATATTGTGACACCACAAATATAGGTCTTGTCATATGTTGCGATGCTAAGCTCAAAACTCTGTTTGGGGCAGCAGCAAATGCAATGCAGGGGGAGATCGTCTTCTGGACTTCTGATTTTACAATCAACAATGTTGGCTCACAACCAACTTTTGTTACGGCGCAAAGCCTGGAAGTGATTGACTTGACCCTGTCCAACAGGTATTTCAGGTCTATTACCAACTGGAGAGTTTCGCCAGAAACTCTCAGACCATAGATACATGGAATTCCAAATCGAATGCGAAGCTACACCTTTGCAGGAGAAGAGGAATCCGAGAAAAACATACTGGATATGGTTTAAGGAAAAGTTAGGCAAATCTATCAAAGATCTACCTAAACTTAGAACGAGGCAAAAGGTAGATGAAGCCGTTCAAGACCTGAACAGCACTCTTACCAGATGTTTTGAACTAATGTGTCCGCTTACAAAAAACCCCTGCAGAAGGCCAGTTCCGTGGTGGAACTCAGATCTGCAACGAATTCGTTGGGAAACCAGAAAACTTCTAAATAGGTCACTCAAGACAAATTCGGAGGTGGACTGGAACCTTTACGAGTACCGATCGAAGCAAAGATAATATAAGAAGTTAATTAGAACTTCGAAACGTACCTCGTATAGAGATTTTTGTAGCAAGATCGAAACTCTCGGTGGAACTAGTAGGCTGGTCAAAGTTCTCAGGAATGAAAAACCAATCAAGCCGGAACCACTCAGGAAACCTGATGGTATTTTCACTGAGTTGAAAGCGGATACTTTCAGTCTTCTACTGGAGACTCACTTCCCAGGAAATCAGGTCACCGTCGTTTCGCAACCAGGTTCAACTAGTGAAGCTGTTAGCGGGCTGAGCCGAACAACTCGGCGCAGCTGGTATACTGCATCGGGCGTGACGACGGATGAAGCTATCAAATATGCTGTCGCATCTTTTGACAGCTTCAAGTCACCTGGCATTGACGGAATATACCCAGCTATGCTGAAACAAGATATTAGTCAGTTGCTGCCAACTCTGAAGAGAATTGTCACTGTTGGCTTGGCAGAGTAGCTTTCATACCGAAAATCGGCAGAAATGACTCTATCGCCAAGAGCTTCAGACCTATTAGTCTGACATCCTTCTTGCTGAAAGTTGCTTTGAGGGTACATCCTCTGTCAGAGATGCAACATGCCTATCAATGCAGAAAATCCTGCGAGACTGCGTTTCAAAATCTGGTTAGCTGAATAGAATGTGTGCTTGACAGGAAAAAACATGCGATAGGCATTTTCATAGACATTGAGGGTGCTTTTGACAATGCGACTTTTGACAGCATGTGTAGCTCCGCCAGAAAGTTCGACGTAGAAGAATCACTAGTGTTGTGGATCAATGCTGGTGAACAGAACATTGACTGTAGATGCAGATTGTGGCCGGTGTGTTATGACAGGGGCTGCTCAGAAGGCGGTGTTCTGTCTCCACTGCTTTGGTGCATGCTAGTTGACTTCCTCTTGAACACACTCAATAGTGTGTTCATATGCAGATGATGTCGCCGTTCTGTCTGTCGGATCGTGCCTAGCGACTGTTTGCTCAAGGGTGCAGATGGTCCTAGACGCAATCGACGATTGGTGTGCTAGGAATGGGCTTTCAGTTAATCCTCTCAAAACCCAGGTGGCTCTCTTTACAAGAAGGAGGAAATTGACTGGTCTGACTCAGCCAGTGCTAAAAGGCGTCACTATCCAACTCTCAAAGAAAGCCAAATATTTAGTAGTAATCTTAGATAGCAAGCTTCTTTGGACGAAACATGTCGAGCTGAAAACTTCCAAAGCTCTGTCAGTCTTTCGGCAAGACATGGGGCTTGTCGCTTGCCGTCTAATGCAATGACACCTGAATTACGGCTGCGGTGCAAATTTGAAGTCAACTTTCCCCATGTTCAGGATTGGCTTTGGCCGGAGTCTGAGCCAGGAAAGGAATGTAGTCGCATTTTAATGGACGGCTCTTAAACTGGACAGGGGTCTGGTGCTGGTGTTTTCGTGGAATGCGACAACATTAGGCTTCACTTCTCATTGGGAAAACACTCATCTGTCTTCCAGGCAGAAATATATGCTATCCTTATGGCTGCGGACTATATTGGGAAGAACAGGTGGAAGGGGTGAAGTATCGCATCTGTAGTGACGGTCAGGCTGCGCTTAAGGCCTTGCTCAATACTTTAACCACTTCCAAAATAGTTCGAGAATGGAAAACATCCTTGAATTCGGTCGGAACGCTGAGGTCACTGAATCTTGTTTGGGTCCCAGGACACAAAGGAATAACAGGAAATGAGATATCTGACGAACTTGCTAGACAAGGCTCAGTAGAGATTTTCTCTGGACTTGAACCCACGTTGGGTTTGCCAGCGTCCTCGGTTAGGGCTTCCATTGACGACTGGGTTTTCAGTGAATACAATTGAAGATGGAAACGAATGCTCCCTGTCGTTTCTAAGAAATCCGCGGCTTTCTTGCTATCTCTTAGCAGAAAAGACTGCAGACAACTTACTGACGTTCTTACGGGCCACTTCGCCTTTGCTAAGCAACTCCATGTGCTAGGTTTGAGCGCTACCCCTGTCTGCGACTTCTGTGGGGAGCACGATGACACTGCGGAGCACTTCCTATGTGATTCTCCTGCCTTTGCTCGGATCAGGTGGCAGATTTTCGGTGCTGATGTGGTGAGTGCTGATGACCTAAGCTCTTCATCACTGAAGCGTCTATTCGTCTTTTTATAAAAGACGAAAAAACACAATAAAACCTGTTTTTGAATCTGAGTGCTCCAGTACCCGCCCCAGAAAAAAAAAGCGTTCTGGCATCCGCAATAACTTGGTCCTTAAATTGGAGGTTCAGTCTTTCTTGTCTTCTCGGACCCGGGGTCTGGGATTTGAAGATCCTTTTAGCTGGAGCATTATTGTCAATTCGTCCTGGCCGGCCAGTGGAGTCGGTGTGTTTTAGTTTTTCGGACTATTTATTTATTTATTTAATTATTTATTTCATCAAACACAGTTACATTGAAATTGTACTCAAATGATTACTTAATATAAAGATAGATACCTATTGACTTCCACCAAAGTTATTTAAAGGTAGAATTAATATACATTTAAATTTATTTCTATTAAGTTCAAATTCAATTAAATCGCACACAGTGTTGCTTCTCTTAAGTACCTAGATAAAGGCTCATTAAAGGCATAATTGACTCTATGAAAAGGAACATGAAATAAAAAACGATTTCTAAGAACACGTGTAGGAACATAGAAACCAACTAGGGACAAAAGATAGGGACAATCGATATGACAATTAACTAAATCACGAATAAACATAATTGAAAAATATTTTCTTCGAAAATAAAGAGGGAGAATTCCAAACAACTTCAATCTAGTTTCATAAGAAGGCATATTTATGTTCCAACGAAGTCTGCGCATAACAACTCTCGTAAATCGTTTTTGGATCTTCTCAATTCTAACAGAGTCAATCTCATAAAATGGATTCCAGACTATACAGCAGTACTCAAGAGTAGATCTTACAAGGCAAAAAAGAGGCATTTTAGGGTATGAGGGTTAGAAAAATCTTTCGAATTGCGTAGAACAAAGCCCAACATTGAGTTACCTTTAGCAATTAAAAAGTCTATGTGATTCAGAAAGTTAAATTTATGGTCAAAAATTACGCCGAGGTCTTTTTTTGAGGATATGGCTGCTAATGGCATATTGCTAATCTTATAAATAAATGGATTGAAGAGAAGTTACGATAGTAACTCAGACTTTGGCATTTCGAGATGTTTAAGTGTAAAAAGTTATCACTGCACCAGATTGATAATCTTTCAAGATCTTCCTGTAACTGAATGCAATCTTGCTCAGTCTTTATGCAGCGACAAATTTTTAAGTCATCGGCATACATTAGACAATGTGAATTTGACATGATTTCAGGAATATCGTTAATGAATAAAAGAAAGAGCAGTGGGCCAAGATGACTACCCTGTGGAACTCCTGAATCTGCATAAACTGGTTCAGAAAGTACGTCATTTATGCGAACATACTGTATACGGTCTCTTAAATAGGAGTTGATCCATTTTAGAATGTAATCCAATACTCTCTAATTTTATTAGAAGGATATCATGATTCACTCTATCAAATGCCTTAGAAAAGTCTGCGTAAACAACATCATATTGCAAATCCTTCTCTAGACCATTTAAAACATGATTGCAAAAAATTGAAAGATTTGTGCAAATAGACCTTCCAGAAACAAAGCCATGTTGGTAAGGGGAAACAACTCCTTTTAAAATAGGTGTGATTTTGTCACAGATTTCAATTTCGATAATGCCAATTCTATTTCAGATATTGATAAAGCCAAACTACCAATATTAATAAAATTGGATGAGATATTGCTATTAGCTGAATTTGGAACAACATATGGTCTATTAGTGTACACAGATTGAAAATGTTTTGCAAACAGATTACATATAGTTGAAAGATCAGAGGATGCTACACCTCCATGGTGCATGCAGTTAGGTATGCCATTAGATTGTTTTTTAGTATTGATGAAGGTCCAAAAACTCTTACTATTGACTTTTAAGTTGGATTCCACGGAAAAAATATGTTTTTTGTATAGAAATTTATTTAAAACCTCAAACTGTTTCTGAAGCAACCGATATTGCTTATAAAGATCCGCATTATTATTTTTATTATTTGTTTTGCGAAGTTGCTTGTATATTTTATTTTTTCTATTGTTTAAATTTATAAGTCTTTTGTTATACCAAATTGTTTTAAAGCTAGTAATTGGTTTTACATTAGGAGTATACATATCAATTGCCATCTTTACAATCTCGATAAATATATTATGGGAGTCAAGTAAATTTGCATTATTTAACACTAATGGCCAATCAACATTATTCAGATATGACGCAATATTTTTAAAATTAGCTTTAGAAAAATTATATTTAAAATTGGAACCGGAAACTGTCGGTCTGAAATATTGATAAAATTCGAAATGCAAACTAAAAGAAACATGAAAGATCGAATTAGGAAAAAGGGGAAACATGAAGTTGCTGATATTTACGCTCAATTCAGGATCAACAAAGGCTAGGTCAAGTACATTATTAAATGCATTAGTAAAATGATTAATTTGCTTAAGATCGAATTGGGCAAGAGTATCAACAACTTCATATTCATAGCCAAATGGGATATGAATACCATTAAATTATTTCAGGGCACGGGCGTTTTCAGAAATTGAGAGAGAGAGAAAGAAAGATTGGTGTAGCGGGTTTGCAACTTAGGTGGTATTAAGTTTCAGTAAACTCCAGGGGTGGCGTCCAGATAACTGGGGAGCTTGTTTGTTTTGCTTTTTGTCGTTGCTCATGATTCACAGTATTTTTTCCCCTCCACCTGATGTCATCATCACGATCAAGTTGCACGTAAGCCATATGACCACTCTACTGCCAGTGTTATGCCTTCGCAGTAGAGTTGACTAGGCTTTCCCAATTGATCGACTTTTTTTTTATTTATTTCAAACGAAATAAATAGATGATTGTTGAGATCAGGATTTGAACCGTGAACCAAGAGCGTGATAAGCGTTGATGTTACCACTACACCACGGCCACATTAAAATAATGTGCTGATTATCTTTTAAAGTCGTAAGAATGGAAGAAACATTTTCAATGTGAGCCTTATATAGTTGATAAGAACTTCTTGGTTGAATATAACTAACAACTAAATAAACTTCAAATACACTACTGAATTTTACATTAAGTATTAATTGGTCAATATCTAATGAAGAACGCACGGCGATCATTACTCCACCTCCCCTCTCACAGTCCAACATTTCGTAACAGCGATCTTTGCGGAAAACGGCATATTGTTGAGAATTAAACATTTCAGCACTTTGATGATTCATTTTTAGCCAAGTCTCAGTGAGAACGATAATGTCGTACTGAGCGGAAGAAGAAAAAAGAGACACTTGTTCCATTTTAGTACGAAGTCCACCAGAATTTTGGTAGTACAAGTGAAATGTTTTCGGAGGAGAGCAAGGGGTAGAATGAAGTGAAGAAGTTTGTGATTCAGTTGTACTCAATCGTTTTTTGGATGCGTCGTAGTGGTAGCTGGTACAGGTGTCGTCAACGATGGAGTATTTCTGGTCCGAGGAATAAATTCGTGTATCAATGCCCCATCAGGCCAAAAATCATTAGACAGGCTGCTTAAAGCTGTACTTGACACATTTGATGAGGGGTCCCGGCAGGTTAATTTTAGTTTTTATGTAATTTATTATGTCATCCACAATGGTAGCAGAAGACAACCTCGAAGTAAAAATAGACTTTCGGGGAGGTCTTTTTACTACTACTAATGTGGCAGATGAAGAGGTTTGAGAAAATTGATGAGTAGTATCCACAGCAGGTAACAGCGAAGAGATTGGACTGGTAATAGGTATATTCCCCAAATGTTGAGGAGCAAGTTGTGGACTTACCGGAGGAGTGGCAGCTGGCAGAGGTAAGTCAATTGCAGACATTCCGCCGTCACCCAGAGAACATAGCGATACTGCACTAGCGATGACTTCAGTTGATAAGACGAGGTCAGCACTTTGTTTTAGCACTTGTTTTTGACCTAGAAGATCTAGGTTGTTGAATATGGCTATCCTTCGAAGCAGCTTCATTGCAACACACAAGATCAAAAAGTTTGTCACACTTTGCCAAATGTTCTTGAAAAAGAGATTGAAGACGGTCAAACTCCATTGAAATGTGTTTAGACTCCCTTCTACACTCAGCAAGCAATCGTAATAGTGAAGAAGTCGAAAACTTTCTGCAACCCGTACAAAACCATTGGAGTCCATTGGGAGTTATACATCTTAAAACATGCCCAATTCTGGCCGTCAGTTTGACACATTTTGTGTGGAATAAATTGAGGCAACCACCACAGGATATATAAGTATCGTTGACACTATATTCATGTTTGGATTCCGCACAACCGATATCTCCATTTTATTAATTTTTTTTTTTTCATCTTTTAATTTAATGTATCGTGGGCAAAATAGAATGAAGCTTTAGTATGAACTAGTGCGAACTAGGGCTTAGGACACTGCATTACCGACTCATGACGATAAAAGAATGGATCGTGAGAGAGTCAAATAACACTGACAGCTGATTATGGCACACAGCTTCTCACTAACACAAAAGTAAACAAAATGCAAAATAGACAGTTTGCAAAAACTCCGTATCGACGGTAAAAGGCGAAAGCGGTGTTTACTGTGCGAAAGTGGCGGTAAAAAGGTTCGGTTAAAATAGAAAAAATAGAGAAAAACAATTTGAAAGATCGGGAAAACACGTCCGTGCGGTTTAGGATTCACAAGTGAACTGAACCTGCTCACTACATCCACATCTTGATACAGCTCATAGAGTTCGCGGTTGTATCTTCTTCTCCATTCGCCCTCCTCGCATATGGGACAGAATATTCGACGAAGAATTTTTCTCTCGAAAGTTTTTGTTTGTTTTCCTGCTTATCGCACTCAGCACCATAGAAGGCTAGTCTTCGTCGTTCGTGGAATTGATGTTTACTCCGATGTAGGTAAACTCCTTAACCACTTCGAAATTACTGTTGTCAACAGTGACGTTTTGTCCTAGGCGGTGGACAGATGAAGTTTAGTTTTTTCACAAAATGCACTTGGTTTTGTCCTCGTTTACTTCAAGGCCAGCTCGTTTCGCATGCTCTTCAACTACCGTAATGACGGCACGCTGGGAGTAACCGATGATATCGATGTCGTCTGCGTATCCCAGCAGCGGGGCGGATTGTTGAAGATAGTGCCTTCCGTGTTGACGCATGCCCTGCTCACTATCTGTTCCAGCACTAGGTTGAAGAAATCACATGATACTCGTAGCGCATCTCCGTGCCGAAATCCAGTACACGTTTGGAATAGTTCAGAAGTACTGTTTTCAAACTGCACATTGCATGACGTGTTTTCTAGCGTAAGGCGACAGTTGTAGAATGCTTGCATCTAAATCCGAACTGATGATCAGGAATAATAAGTTTTTCATCTATGACCGGCTGCAACCGGCTGAGCAATATCTTTTCGAAGACTTTGAATAATCGGAAGGAGCGAGGTTTATATGACCTTTTTTCAGTCGGCAGTTTACCGGGTTTTGGAACCATTATAACTTCCGTGATTTTCCATTGACTTGGAACATACTTTAGTCAAAGAGCAGCGTTTATAATATACAGAAGTTTAATTACCTAGAAAATTCTTTTTTTTTATAATTTGCCCGCGCCAAAGGGGTAATACTTTGAGAACCTCTTTTGTGATTAAGTTGTATCCGGGAGCTTTTTTAGGTTTCAATTTCTTTATTTCCTGTTTGAGTTCAACTAGCGTTGCACTTGTTATTGTATAGTTGTCAAGTGCTATGTCCCGTGCACTGATATTTTCAATGAGTGATTGACCATCGAACGGTTTAAACGTTTCTTCCAGGTGGACTGCAAAGATTTCCGCTTTTTCCTTATCATTCTTGTCCCATTCGCCATTATTATTTTTGATTGGCGCGACCTGGATCTGTGGTTTTTTAATGCCCTTAACCACTTTCCAAAGCGAATAAATAATTAGAATCTTTTTCCACTGTTAGATTTTCAAGGTACATTCCTATTGCATGATTTTTAAAATCTTTTATCGATTTTTTTTTAATAAGGTACACAAACGATTTGCATGGGCTTTATGTTGTGGCAAACGAGTTTGTTGTCATTTTTTTTGCGCTTTACTTTTTTTGATCCAGGCGGCACATTGCAAGATTTCAATGAAGCGATCGACTTCAATTTCTACGAGTATTTCGTCTGAAGTCATACACTCAGATCTATATTTTCTTCAATGTCTTTCTTAAAGTTTTCCAATTAGTTTTACCGTTAGTTAATCTGGCTTGTACTTCTTTTCTAATCAGGGTTTCACTCATCGTTAGAATAACTTGATCGTGATGATGATATTAGGAGGACGGAAAGAAATACTGTGAATCATAATTTTATAACACTTTTTGCTTATGTCTTTTAGGCTTTTCTTTATTTAGCGATCTTAGAGCTATATTTCCCGATGTCGTGGTTTGAGGGTATGTCTGCATGTGTAAAATCGATGGCTTTTCTTTCATCACTTTTTCTTGAGGCTTGATTTTGTGACTTGATTAGTTTATCGCGCCTATTTTGCAGCTCCTTAACTATTTCACAGGCTCGATAATTGACGATTGTCAAACAATTTTTACTACCTTTGGGACATTGTAGGATATTTTGCCTCAATTTTTGGTCATGTAAAAATTTTACAGGTCAAATGGTCGCATTGCAGTTATTTCTGGCTCGTTTAATATTTCGGTTTTCCTCAGAATTGTTAGCTTTATAAGACCGAAAACTTACTTCTTCCAACCCGATTGCCTCTTTACAGCTCTGGTCAAACCATAAGCTTGCCTTAGGTTTAATGCTCTTTATTCTGTTAGGAATAAGGCCATTCATACCTAAGACGATAGTGTCAGTGATCAGCAGCGGGATCCACGTCCTTATCGAGGAAGCATGGCGACCAGCCTAGAGGCGCTAAATCATCAATAGTATATTTAACAGGGTGCGGGGTAAGAAACAATTCCAGAGTGTTGGCGGAATGATTTTCGATGTCCGGTATACGTGTTGTCTGGTCAGAATGATGAAGCCAATCCGAATTGTGTATATTGAAATCGCCTACAATCACGATTTCAGTATGACGGTGCAGGGAGACAATTCGAGTGATGGAATCGGACAACGCATCAAATTCGTCGAAAGCTAAGTTGCTGTCGATTAAATACTTACGGACGGTGAATCTTAGCAATTTGAAATTAAATTGAATTAAATTCCGGATTGGAACAGTGGCCATACTGTGGTAGTATTTGGTAAACAATATCACTACGGACATAAATGGCGAGGCCGCGGAGTGGAAAGAATAATGACACATAGTTATATCCAGGCAGTTCTAATCAGAAGATTCTTCACCTGTGTTTCACTAATTGCCAAAACAACTGGTTTATGGGAATGGGCGTGGGTGTATATGTCGAAGAAATTTGTTGGAAACCCAAGAATGTTGGTAAAATCAACACTAAATTCCTTCATCAATACAACATAGAAACACAAAAAGACACAACTTTGACGTAACTAAGCGAAGCCGCGAAGTGTAGTGTAAATAACTACCACAACATACCTCAACCACCACGAGTTTCATTGCCGAAATTACGACAATCAACCATTTTTTTTATAACTTTTTATTAATTTAATTCATTTGTACTTAAATAAATAAAATAAATAAATATTTGGCGCAACAGCTCTTTAAGTGCCAGGGCCTAGCTTCTCGCAACCACTCGTGTTGTGTGCGTTATATTTTTCACACGAATGGAAGGGACCTACAGTTTTAGTGCCGTATCCGAACGGCAATTTGTTTTTGAGAAGCTTTCTCGTGACAACAATACTCTCGGATGTTTGTCAGACGTTCGCGAGTGGTGGGATCTTGAAAAACTTTTTGGTGTTTTCTGGGATTCGAACTTGGAACCTCTTTCATAGTGATCCGACACACTAACCACTACACCACGACGCGCACACTTCTACTTAAATGCTAGAAAAAAAAACGCTTAAAACTAGCTTAACTAACTTAACTATCTTATAATAACTTGCTGGCTCTATGAGGGCTCTCTAAGCTAAACTTAGTCCTTAACTATGTCTTTCGACTTAATCTATTACTTATTACTATTTTATTGGAATAACAATTATGACTAAGACAATTTTTTTATTTTAAAAAACTTAGTATCGGTACTATTTATTTATAAAACGTAAATGCTACCTTAAAATAAGTCTTAACCTAACTTAACTACATGCATAATCAAATATTAAACTAATTAACCTAGACACCTAAGAACGATGTAACCCGGCTAAGGCAAAACATATGGCGGCCAACTTTGTCGTACTGCATCTACCCCGGATCAAAAGGGATCGACGAGAGAGCTCTCTCTAGTAACCACCAGAATTGCTGGTGCTGCTTCTTCACATCTTTAATATCGCTCCTCAGTGCTCTGTGCGACGTCTCGGCTGTAGTTGAGCCGCCTATCCACAGTTGTCCTGGCAACATGGAAGATTAACGGTACCGCTGATCTATCCTGGATCAGACATGCCTCATCGAAATAGAGGAATGCTTCTGGGGGGACAAAGCCGTTAAGGCGCACCCTCTTATGGTACCTATGGTTGGGGTAATAAGCCTCAAAGATCAGGTTATGCAATGTGCCTTCGAGTCATCTTGATCAGAAAATTGTCCACTCTTATCAGATTCGCCCTATTGTATAGGACCTCATTAGAATAGAATTTTACTGAGAGTCTGGTGTTCTGCACAAGTGAAGGCAAGTCCGAAGGCATTCTCCCTCAAACACCTGAATCTTTTCCATCCTACTTGCCCCTATGTTGAACCACACGGGACATCCATATGCGACCATGGGCCGCATAAGGGCCGTGTGGCAGATTACCTTTACCCTTACATCGAGTTGCTTGCTATAAAAAAGTCTCTTTGTATGGGCGAAGGCAGCTCGAGCTCTGGCCAGAGCAGCATCTACATGTTTGTTAAAATATAGCTATTGGTCTAGTCAAAGTCCAAGGTATTTGACCACATTTTGACACGCAAGTGGACGCCCGTGCTGTCCAACGATAGAGAACTTTCGCCAATTCTTTCCGGTATCCCTAGAGGCCAGAGATAACGGCGTTCTGAATAGACTGGTTTCCGACTTCTGAAGATTGATCTACAACTTCGCAATATCGTCGCAATATCGCTGAATCTTAGCGAAGTCACTCTGCAAGAGTGTCGCAATGACGTCGATCTTAGGTCCTGATCTGTACGCAATCAAATCACCTGCGTACGCTATTGCGTGCTGATGAGATCGTATCAGATCAGCCGTGTAAATATTGAAAAGTATCGGTGAATTAACCGCACCCTGTTGCAGACCATTTTAATTTCGAACGTCCCAGCAGAAGTCACATTGCCATTTTTCACACCGAACTTTCTACTGGTGAGCATATTAAGCAACATGTACAGTAGTGGTTTGCTTATGCCCAACCTGCCCAACTTGTAAAAGAGCCCTTCCAACCATACGGTATCGAAGGCCTTCTCCAGGTCAATCAGGCAGGTCCCCGTGCATTGGTTCTTGCTTTTGTTCCATTGGATATACGATACCAATTTAGACGCGGTATGTATTGTATCATGCCCCGCCTTGAAACCGAATTGGTTATCCGGAACTATATTATTGTCCTCAATCCACTTAATCAAGTCTCTATTGATCACTTTTTCGAATACCTTGCTGAATATTCGGAAGGAGACTTATCGATCGGAGATTTGCCGGATTGGAGGTGTCCTTTCCCCTTTTGGGGATCGGCTGTACCACTGCTGTTTCCCAATGCTCTGGATAGTGGGCATTATTCAGTGCGTTGTTGAACAGGGTGGCGTAAATTTCCAGCGCTCCTAGAGGAAGATGTCGAAGTACATTGTTCGATATTCCATCGATTCCCACTGATTTCTTCTTTCTCAATGTTTCGAAGATCGTTTGGAGTTCTACTTTCGATACGTACGGGGGTGAATCCTTTCATTGGCGATGGCATTGTTTGCCAAGTTTTCGTCATTGAACCCGGTATTCTCTGATCGCCAGTGCTCTATATTGGTCTGCTGTCTTTCGTAGTGTACAGATGTGCTTTTTCTGCTGTTTAAAGTTTATTTGCTTTTATATTAAACGAAAATGTCAGAGAAGTGGGCTAAGTGTGATAAAATCGTTATCATGGATTTTATTATATGCGGTGGTATATGGGGTTTAAAATTTCATGACAAATGTGCAATTTTAGCTGAAAGTGCCTTGAACTTAGTATTTAGTATTTTTATTTAGTATTTAGTATTTATTATTGATTAAGTAACATCATTTATAATAGACTTTACATCATCTTTAAGCTATAAATGAGTTATGTATATATAGGTAATACTAATATTCAAAAATTAATACAATTCAGTGCTAAATGAAAATGAAAAATGTATAAGTAGAAAATTTTTATAGTGTACAATATGTAGAAACAAAAAGTTAAAGTACTCGTAATTGTGAAAATGTAAAAAAACTAAAATGTGCTTGTTTTACCCTGCCAAGTGCCGAAAGAGAGTTTCCCCAAAACCATTCGCATCATAAAGTCTCCTAACGCTGAGAGGAAGTGCATTCCAAATATGAATAGCATAAACGAAAAATTGACGCTCTGAGTTTTGATAGTGAACACGCGGTTGGATTAAACTTAAAGATCGGCTCGACCTTGAAAGTTTAAGTTTTTCGAATAAATATGGAGGCTGTTTGCTGGTAATATTTTTTTGTAGGTACTTGATTGTGCAGTACTCGAGATATTTATCAAGAGTGCATCCTAATATGTTCTTAGCATATTGTGAAATATGGTCAAAACTATTGTTATATTGTTAAACGCAACGTTGAGCTTACGTCGAATGGGAGCACTACTGCAACAAAAAATTTCACATCCGTATGTAAATATTGGAATTAGCAAAGCCCTTACTAGCATTAACCTTGTTTGCAAAGGAGTGAAACACTGCGACATAGATAGATTCCTAAGAGAACCATAGATTTTGCCTATAATAGTGGAGATATGATCATCCCAAGTTAACGTTTTGTTAAACCATACCCCAAGATTTTTAGCTTTGTCAACGAACTCAATTGGTTCATTTTGGAGGAATATATTAGGAAGATCACAGCCATTCACGCCATTTCTGCTAATAACGAGACATTTAGATTTGGCTGGGTTGAGCTTCAACGAATTATCTTCAGACCAATCTAGAACTTTTCGTAGATCCTCATTAAGCTTACAAGCTGCTTCCTTAATAAGGTCTAATTTGCAACTTATGTAAAGCTGTACATCGTCTGCGTACATGTGTAGGAATGAATTTTTGATTATGGTCGGAAGATCATTGATAAATATTGTGAATAACAATATGGACCCTTGAAGTACACCCGCTGAGGTTGCAATAAAATCAGACATCACATTATTAACAGCAACGGATTGTTTTCTTCCACCAAGATATGTTTTGATGAGCTTGATAGCAGATGATGAAAAGCCAAACAACCTCTTGAGTTTTAAGAGAAGCTGCATATGATCCACTGTGTCAAAGGCCTTGGAAAAGTCCAGCAGAGTCACAAAAGTTATTAGATCTTTATCCATCGCCACTCGGATATCATCAGTTACTTTAAGTAGAGCAGACGTACAGCTATGATATGGCCTGAAGCCAGATTGATTTGCGCAAAGTAGTTTATTGCGCTGGATAAAGACAGACATTTGCTTATGCATTATCTTTTTCATGACCTTGGACAAGAATGGAAGGATGGCAATGGGTCTATACTCAGCCGGCGAGTTGGAGATCGCTTTCTTTTTCAGGGCTGGAAAAATTTTTGCAGTTTTCCACTCAGTCGGAAAAGTAGATGTAGTTATTATATTGTTGAAAATTTGGGTTATGGCTGGAAGAATGTGAGGTAGTATGATTTTAATAAAAATCGGATGAATTCCGTCATCGGATGAATTCGTGACAACATCAACCTGTTCAATACGAGTGAATTCAAAGCCACTGAACGTTACATCCAGTGGATCAGCACTTGTTCTGGATGTCATTTGCACTTTCGTGAATTCTCTATTGAGCTGGTTGGGATCGATTTCATTCATTTCAGCATTCTTTTTCCGTCCAACACCAAGCTCGCGTAAATTTTGCCAGAGAGTTTTTGAAGGTAACTCATGGTCAAATTGTCTAGCGTAGAACACTCTTTTGGCTTGTTTAATCTTGGAATTGACCAAATTCCTTAGTTGGCGAAAGCTGTTATAAAATTCTTGGAGCTTGAATCTTTTCCACTTCTTATAGGCTGTATCACGATTGTTTTTTAGGGCAATAATTTCTGGTGTAAACCATGACTTATGGGGATACGTAGTAATTTTATTTCTGAGCGGCACGTGCGTATTGAACAATTCCAGTACAATTTGTTGAAGGTGATCAACTTGCGTATCAATGGATGTTCCATGATAAATTGGATACCAATTTATTCTTTGAATATCTTGCTTCAGAGCATCAGAATTGAGATTTCTAAAGTCTCGGAATGTGTATTTGGATTGAAGTTTATCTCGTGGAAAGTTAAAAATAGCAAAAATTAGGTCATGTTTGGAGAACGCAGGTGCTGAAACCTGACTATAAAAAACATCTTCACGATCGTTAGAGAGGAATAAATCCAAAAGTGTGCTAGCTTGAGTGAAATGTGTTGGCACAGTAGTGTTTAAAATGTCCAAGCCAAGAGTTTTCATAGATTGAACGAATGACTCAGAGCCCTCATCATCCAATATGTTACAATTGAAATCACCACATACTATGGTTTTCCAATAATTTGGGGAGTAATTTTCTAATAAGTGAAATATGGGAGTTAAATCAAAATAGCTATTTGGTCTATAAACGACACCAATGAGACACTTTTTCCGTTCACAAACAACTTCGACAAAACAATACTGAAGTGGACTATCAGGGGGTGAACTTATCAAAAATTTACTAATTAAACTGTTTCGAAGGTAAATTGCAACGCCCCCTATCTATGAACTCCTGTCAAAGTGTTGGCCCTGATCGTATTCCTTTTGATGTGCTAAAAAAATGCAGTTCATCTCTGTCTTTGCCATTGAATATTGTATTCAAGTTGTCATTATCTTCAGGCACATTCTTAGATGAATGGAAATTGTCATTTATACTCCCGTTTACTCCCGTTTACAAAGGCAGGCAAAAAATTTAAAATTACAGAGGAATATCTAAACTTTCAGCTATTCCTAAACTTTTTGAATAAATAGTTACTAAACAAATTTATTGCAGTATCAAAGAACAGATATCCCTAAAACAACATGGATTTATATCTGATAGATCCACTTTATCAAACTTGACACTATTCACTAAATATCTATTTGATTCTGTGGAATCAGATTACCAAGTTGATGTCATTTTTACCGATTTTGTGAAGGCATTTGACTCATATGCCATATCATTCTTATTTTCCTTCCAGTTTGCTTAAATGGATCTCTAGTTATTTATTGAATAGAAAACAAGTTGTTAAGATTGGTTCTTCTCAGTCTAGAGTTATTAAGGTCTTATCTGGTGTTCCACAAGTTAGCCACTTGGGACCTTTACTGTTTAACATATTCATCAATGATATCCCATTGTTGCTTCATCGTGCTAACGGACTGTTGTACACCGATGACCTTAAGATATTTCTACGTGTCAATAACATTTATGATTGCCTAAGTCTTCAAAATGAGTTAAATGTATTATAATAGTCGATTGGTGTCAAATAAACTGTCTTTCATTAAATATAAACAAATGTCATTCTTTTTCCGTTCATCGTACATTAATGCCTATAATTTACGACTACACAATTTCTGGGACAGCTCTGATTCGTAAAACTGAGGTTAAAGATCTTGGTGTGCTCTTTGACACAAAGCTTACATTCTCGTTTCACATCGATTATGTAGTTGCTAAAGCAAACTCTATGCTTGGCTTTCTTAAACGATCTTGGGCTGAGTTTAGCATTTACCTTGTACACATCCTCGAAAATAGTTCCAATTGCCTCCACCTTCTCCTGCGGATCTTCGATCACAAAAAAGTCGTCATCATCGACAGCGTCTCTTTGATCTATTCCTGCTGCTGTAAGTAAGCGTTCATTGTTCGTTGTCCGGGGATTTCCAGACACCGAAGTTCGTCGACATCGTTTCTCCGAAATATTTTATTAATCGGGGGGAACATACTCGGGTTATCAGACTGGATAGCCAGAATTTTGTTGCCCCAGTGCAAATTAGCTGACCGCCTATAACTTGCTCTAAATAGTATTTGCAGGTTCTTCATTAACGATTTCATCGTCCTAACCTCCGAGTTTTGTCTGTCAGTAAACTGCCTATACAAGTTTTTAGTCTTGTAAGCAGTCTACTTTTTTGTATGTGCAGTGCGTCGATTGTTGCATTGCGGAACACGTTGTCAGTTGGTCGATACCGAGGTATCGTACTGTCCATCGTTCGTTTGATTGTCTCGTCCATTTGCTTAAGGTACCTGTCAATCTCGTCGTTTGACAGATTCCTATTCGACGGGGGGTAGAGCGAGTTCGAGGAGAGTGCTCTTGTCAAGTTTCGGGAGAAGCGAGTCCAACGAGTCCTACTGTAGTTGTAGGAGTACGTTTGAACAAACTCTTCCAATTCCGCAATTTCGTTGGGAATCGTTATTTTGGCACTAAGTCCGAAGTAGTCACTGTCATACACAAACGTACGCAGACAGTTTATCGTTTGTCGGTCCACGTCGGTCAGTTGTAACCGTTCGTCGAACAGCAGTAGATCCAGATAGGAACCGCTTCTGGGAAACGAAGGACTATCTGTATCCTTCAAATCGAGCTCTTTGGGATAGGGGACAGAATATACCCACGGTAGGCATGCTTGTCGTAAAAGGCGACTAAAATGCCAACCCGCCGTCTCTCTTGAGATCACGGCAAAAAAAATAATGCAATGAACAAAACGAATGGTATTAATACCCCAGGTGGCAGCCCAGTTCAACTGGAAATCCACCTCGCAAGAGGCATGCTCTTCGGATTCTGGGGAGAGCTATTTATTGCATCAACAAACCTATTTAGGAAAAGCTACAAAGATTACCGCCTCAAAAGACTTCTCAAAAAAGCGCAAAATAAGAGCCTCGCGAACCCGGATGTGTTAATTCGGGAAACGCAAACCTTGAAACAGAGTATTCTGGAAAAAGAAAACAACGTACTCCGAAAGAAGCTCGACGAAATGGAGCTGTTGTGTCGGGAGCTCAAAAGCAAAGTTGAAAAAACTTGAATCAGAAAATAAAGTGTCTTTGCTTCAAAACGAGTCTTCACAATCGCAGACGGTTATTCATAGTGAGCCTTCTCCGGGTAGTCATCATTACAGTACGGACGAAGAAGAACTCGCGCGCGAATCGGATTGGATGCTTAAACGAAGACCATCTGAAAATCGTAAGGCCGGTTCATCGCCCGAGGTTGTTCCACAACACGAACCTAATCGCAAAGCGCAGCGAAAAGCAAAAAAACAAATTGAAAGCAAACGCGCCCCTCCTCCATTAAATATTACACGCGTTGGTGAATAATTCGCTGCGAAAAATTTTAAAAACAACGATGAATTTAAAGTAACTTCCTTGCGAAACGATGCATGGAAAATCAAGGTTAATGACGCTGAGGGCTATCGGGTTGTATCTCAAAAGCTTAACAATGAAAAAATTCAATGGCATACTTATGAAGATAAGTGAAAAACTTTTTTTTTTTTTTTTTTTTTTTTTCTTTTTTTAATAATTTCCGCGCGTCAAATGGGATATGAATACCATCAGGGCAGGGAAGAAGACGTTGTAGGTGACTTACGCGAACATAACATTCTTGACGCTGTGAACCTTGTAAAAAAAAAAGAGAGAAAACGACCCGATCGTGGAGAAGAAGCTATAGTGAAACATTATCTTCCGCTTTTTGTGCTATCGTTCGATAAAACAGAAAGCCAGGAAAAGATATACAATATTCGTACAATCACGAGTATGGTCGTTAAAATTGAGCCGCTACATGTTAACACGAAGACAATCCCTCAATCCAACGTTGCCAAGAGTTTAATCATACGCAGGCATACTGTCGGAAGGAGCCGCGATGCGTTAAGTGCGCTGGAAAACACTCTTCTGAAAATTACAGTTTAAGCAAAAATGAAAAAGCAACTTGCGTTAACTGCACTCCTGAACCACTCAATCAGCCCTCTAAGCCGATTAAAAGTTCGTCGAAGTCGTCCACTAAAAAGACTGAACGAAAAATAACCGCGGATAAGGCAACGAATCCCAGTTTTCTGACGTATTCTTAGGCTGCAGTCAAAGCAACCAGACGAAAAGACGGGCCACCCTCTGATCCGTTGAAAGAAATTCTGAACTGCATTTACGCTAAGTTCGAGGAACAATGTGAAACGAACAAACGAATTCTCGAACGTGTCAGTAACGTCGAAAGCTTTTGTATGGCTAACCTTATATCTAAATCTAAGTAGATATGGACTCTGAAAAACGATTAAAATTGGACCAAGAGCGACAAAGAAAAGCAGAACTTTTTGCTTTGCTCTTAGAAAAAACGCTTAAGCCATTCGACTGCCCTTTGATAACGCCCAGTCACGACATCCGACAACTTTAAACTAAAAAAAAAAATGCATTGATTGAACTCAGGGTGATCAAAAATCTAAAGATGGAAAAAGCACCGGGTTACGACTTAATAACGGCGCAGGTGGTCAAGGAATTGCCGAATAAAGCTCTTATCAAACTGCTATATGTGATTAACGCTTCGTTCGGATTGCTCTATGTTCCGAGACAATGGAAAGTCGCAGAGATTATAATGGTCCCGAAACCAGGCAAACCTCTGAATGAGAAGAAATCATATCGGCCTATTTTCTTATTGGCGGTTATCTCTAAAATATTCGAAAAACTACTTTCAAAACTACTACAACCCGTAATCGACAAAAGACGTCTGATTCCTGACCATCAGTTTGGATTTAGAATCAAACATTCTACAATCGACCAAGTCCACAAAATAACTGACGTGATTGAGAAAACTCTCGAAGAAAAAAAGACTTGTTGTGGTGTATTACTTGACGTCTCACAAGCTTTCGATAAGATTTGGCACGAAGGCTTGGAGTATAAATTGCAACGACTACTGCCACGGCAACTCTTTCTAATCTTACGATCGTACCTCACCGAAAGACTTTTTCGTGTTAAGCACGGAGATGATTACTCTGATTTCAAGGAAAAAGTCTAGGTAAACTCTGCTCAAATACCGGACGCGAACGAAGCAAAATATTTAGGAATGACTCTAGATGTGAAGCTTAAATGCACGTAAAAAGCAACGCGACAAGCTCGAAAACAAATACCGACAAATGTACTGGCTGCTCGGAAAGCATTCGAAGTTGAGCATACATAACAAACTGGTTATCTATAAGCGAGTGCTAAAGCCGGTGTGGATGTATGGGCTACAGCTATGGAGCTGTTCATGCGCGGTCGAGCCTTATGGTGTCTTTAGAAGATTTTCACCCTCCCGGCAAAAAAAAAAAATCAAAAATCGAGCCGAAACTCAACGTTGTGTTGACCCCACTAGTTGAATAGTGAGTTCCATCTAGGTTTTGGTGTATTATTTCCCCAATCTCTATGCTTAGCGTTTCGATCTCCTGCCATGAGGAAATAATTCTTCCCCGACTCCAGCCTTAGGCATCGAAACAATGTCTCGAGCTCTGACATAAATTAAGTATATTAAGCAGCTTCAGATGCGTAAAGCGCGACAACGTACGTCTTCTTTCCACTGTATAGAGGGAAGTACACAATAACGCTTCTAGCGCTTCTAGAACCTTCGCACTTCACCACTGTACATGGCCTTATACCTAAGTTCTTTACGAATGAAGATCGCTACACCTCCTCCTTGAGTGGAGTTGGGTCGGTCCCTTTTTTCTATTGTATATTATAGCTTTTATGCCGTAACTTGCGCTTCCGGGTTAGCTTAGTTTTGCTAACGAAATCCACGTCAGGGCTTTGGTCGTCGAGTAACTTATAGAGTGACTCTCTTCGTTCGATCCTAATCAATGAATTTACATTCACCGCTAGAATCTTCAAGAAATTTTTAGTCGCGGTCGTACCCATCACGATTGAAGATGCGTTAGGCTAGGCAGAATCGCGTAGATCCTGTCCACACGGGTTGCCTGTTCCTGCAACTGGCGCTGTAGCTGTCCCATCTGCCCCTGGATAGAGAGCAAGATGGTCAGCAAATGTTCTGCTTATGAACCAGATTTGCTAGAGGACATTCCTCTGTCTTGTGATTCTTTCCACACTTCACGCATCGATATGCTAGTGTTAAGGCACTCCAGCTCGTCGTCTTCGTCTTCTGACTCTGACGTGACCAGAGTGATGAAGTTGTTGTTGTCCCCCTTATAATGGCCTTCACTACCATCGGAGACGTATTGGTATTGGTCATCGTCACCACTGCTGCTACGATGTTGCTGTACTAGGAGCCCCTTCCACCACTCCACCCAGCAGTTTTCAGATGCAGCTGTTATGGAGGGGCACTTTACCACATTGGGAATTGGTTTCAATTTTCTCCTCTTCCCAGTACCTTCTTTGGCCACCGTTGCTGGGAGTCCTGACTTAACAGTCTCATCGGCTGATTTTTGTTTGTCCACTACTTGGAGTGTGGACTTTTCACTGTCTCCCATAATGTGTTGTTACATGCGGGAATCGAACACGTGACCACTGTTTGACAGTCCACTGCCACTATAATAGGGTAAAGAAAACAATGCTTAGGCTGCAACGGAACCGTTTTATGGAAATATGGGCTTTAACCAAAGAGTGACTATAAATGTACACAGCCATAGCATTTAAAAATCGGTAGCAATAGGCACCACGGGTATCTTGTTGTCATTTCCGGCAAATGTGCTAGGTGTGTTCTTACACCTAATATCCTATGATCTATATAGGTATATTCGTCCTTATTCTCATAGTCGAAGTGACATATTCCCAACACATTTTAAATTAGGTTTCAATACGAACTTTCAATGCGGGTACCAAACTTTTGTTACCTTACTTTTACGTATCACTTGAATCGACTAAGAGAATACAAATTTGTAGTTGCTACCTTATATTTCAAGTCATACGACTATGAGAATAAGGGTGATTAAAAGCATCAAATTATGCTATTATTATGATTAAAAGTAAGCAAATTTATTTGACGCATTCCAGAGCTGCTGCCATTTCCGTAGACCGGCAGTTCGTTCTGCTTCTCTTAAGTCATTTGTTCCTCCAGTGGTGTTCGTTTCACCATTTTCGTCGTCCACGTTGTTCATCTGATAACAGGTCAATGGGGACCATTCCTGCAATGACACATGCTGCATCGCTAGATGTTGTGCGATATTCTTCTTATACGACTTGGTCTTCATAGCTCCTGCCCAGATTGGTGAAGCATACAGGATTACTAACTTGATTACACTCGCACACAGTCGTCTTCAGCTATACCTTGGTCCTCCTACGTTTGGCATTATCCGCATGAGTGCATTATTCATTCGTGAGTCTTTCTCGCTTACATGCTCCAAGTGTTGTTTAAATGTTAGCTTAGTATCGACCACCACCCCCAAATATACTTGATTGCTGGTTTTGATTGAATCTCGTGTCCACCTACAGTGATGGTAATTGCTTCGCACTTTTTCCTGCTGCTGATCAGTACCGCTTCTGTTTTATTTTCGGCAAGCTTTAGGCCTTCTGAATTTTTGGACTATCCTAATAGTGTCGTTACTGATTTGTGTAATTTCCTCCAAAAAATTGGCCACTACGACGATGGCGATGTCATCAGCAAATCCTACAATTTTTGCTTCTTCTGGTATTTATAATCAAAGAATGTCATCATACATAATATTCCACAATAGCGGCCCTAAAACCGAGCCCTGTGACACTCCACCCGTGATTATGTAATCCTTAATATCTTTATCTGTATTATACAATAGGATCCGTTACCTAAAATAATCCATTATTATATTTATTAAATACTGTGGAACTCTCTTGTTCCTTAGAGCACCCAAAATATGTTCCCAGTTTGCGGAATTGAACGCATTTTTGATATCTAATGATATGACGGAGCAGTACTTTTTGAGCCTCCTCCCCATCTTCGGCTATCTATGGCTTTCTGTGCAGTGTCAACTATCACTTTGATTACATCTATCGTGGAATGTCCCATACGGAAGCCATACTAGTGTTCGGCTAGACCTCCCGCATTTTCAATGGCTGCGTCTAGCCTGGTACCAATAATACGTTCCAGTATTTTTCCAGCTGTATCCAGCATACAGAGTAGTCGATAAGATGATGGATCTCCCGGTGGTTTGTTTCCTTTAGGTAGGAGTCCAATTTTTACATTTTCCATTGACTCGGAAAGACTCCTTCTTGCAGGCATGAACTGTATAATTCCAGAAACAATTATGGTCTTCTAATTGCAGTGCATACAGAGCCAACGAATTTGGGTACTGGACTACTGAGCCCACCGTCACAGCCAAATTCCGAATTTATTACCACGAAAACTGGCTAAGTCTTCTACTGACTTCCTCAACTCTAGACCGAACTGCATTATTTCACCACTAGGACCAACGATGGTTCAAAGACAAAAAATGGGATCGTTGCCACTAAATACATATAAGTCCTACTTCCTGCAGGACTATGTCATTGTCTTCCAACCGGAACTACTACTAATTCGCAGGGCTTATGAGACATTCAAGTACGACCTAAAGCTCTAGCGGAAACTTGCTATATTCGTTGATAGTCAAGCAGCTAACGAATATATCGAATGAATTATGATGCTGAGTACGGTTGACTGAACAAACGCGAATTGAACAAAACACAGCGAATCATGCATTGCTAAAATATTAGACATTTCTAGCACTATACGACATTGTCAAGGATAAAACGTTGATTTAGGGGCTGTCTATATATGTAGGTATATTTCGTAAAACAATTTTGACCCATTTTTATTGTTCCTCTCGAATGCAAACAATTGGTTCAAAATTGGTTGTTGTGCCCTCCGGCCCAAACATTTGTTTGAACAGTTATCAGTTTTCTGCTTTACTCATATGTACGCAATTTGTATAGAAGTTAATGTCTAAAAACAATATCAAATTCCACGTAGTAAGTTCCTCTACCTCCTCACCCCCCCAAATAAGAAAATGCAGGAATTTATTCGGACTCATGACAGAACAAAATTCCTGGCTATGTGCATGTCTAGTGATCTATTTATACCTACAGTCTCGCGGGCCTAAATTGTTCATATACTGTTTTGACATACCATTTATGGTTTAACCGTCATATCGCTTCAAATGTACCACACTGAAGCGTTCTGACGACGTACGGAAGTGGTTAAGTGGTTCTTAGGTTATAAACGGTCACACAAACAGACAAGCAGAGGAACATTTTAAATTTTATAATATATACATATTCATGTTTAAATTTAATCATTTTCTATTTTTTTTAGACAAAACCCAGTGAAAGGTTAGATTACAATAGTGGAAAAGGAAGCAAAATAGCAGCATTTTTGCCAGAACGCCAACTTTGGGGTTGGCTCGGGCAAGCCTATCGTAAGGTCGGTTTAAAGGGCAGAGCGAGGAAACTATTTTACAAATCGATTACGAGAGGAAAAGAAATCATAACCGTGAGTCTTATACCTTTTTTTAAGAATAGATTTATTGCTAATTATATTTAGGTTGGTGAATGTGCAGTATTTCTTTCTACTGGAAGACCAGATAGACCGTATATCGGTCGGATTGAAGCAATGTGGGAAACTACATCTAGCAATAAAGTCGTTAGAGTGCGATGGTTTTATCATCCAGAGGAAACTATTGGCTGTCCGATATTAAAATATCCTGTAAGTAATTATCATACATAAAATGCGTTACATTAGTTTAACTTATCAATTTATTTGTTAATCACAGGGTGCATTATTTGATTCACCACATGAGGATGAAAACGATGTACAAACTATATCTCATAGATGTAAAGTCATAGAATTTTCAGTGTACATTGCAAAGTTTGGGTCAAATGCAAGGCAAAATCAAACGATTTATGATAATAATGATATTTACTACCTATCAGGTTACTACAACCCAAGGTTACAAGTCCTAAAAATGCAACCAGATATTCCAACAGAAGAGGAAAGCAGTCTATAATTTATTATAAATCAAAACTTAGATTCAACATTTTATTGTGATAAAAAAAATGTGTTGTATATTTACATCAAGTTATTCGATAAAAAACAAAGTGGAGCTAATTGACAATAATTTGTTTACTTTATGATATTTATTTTGTACTGTTGCCAAAGTTTTTTTTTCAATTTTAGTCTCATATAAAGTATATGTCAAAAGTATAAACCTGCGGGAGTTGTTTTTTTCAGTTTTATATGGTATGAGATGATGAACATCATGACAATCACACTGTAAATTGAGCAAATGTCACCCGCAACGTTTCAATAGATTTCTCTTCTGTTCTTCAGCTTGAAGGAACACTATTTTTTCCTATTATAGTTATGCTGGCATTTTAATGGAAAAGTTGATTAACATCGGAACAGTTCTATAATTTTTCGCGAAGTGGATCATTTAGGTAGTTGCGGATTACTCCGCCATAAGATGCAGCTAAATGAAACTTTTGTTAAATACATTTAAGAGGTGTTTTAATAGAGTAGAGAAACAATTTTTCAAACTGGACAAGTAATTTAAAAGCCTTTCACAAATGTGCATTCTGACTAGAGATGATACGATATACTTATCACTATTACTTTGTCGCCGTGGTCAGGGTGTAACAGTCACGACCTGTTACTAAATATCTAAACTAACCGTGATCGAGATTTGCATAAGTTTCACCGGACTGGACAAAAACGCTTAAAACTAGCTTAACTAACTTAACTATTTTATTCTAACTAACTGGCCCTATGCGGGCGCTCTAAGCTAAACTTAATCCTTAACTATGTCTTTCGACTTAATCTATTACTTATTACTATTTTATTTGAAAACAATTATGACTAAGAAAAATTTTGATTTAAAAAAAAAAAAAACCTACTGGAACTACTTATTTTGGTTATCTTATATATAAAACTTAAATGCTACCTTAAAAATAAATCTTAACTTAAATTAACTACAGGCATAATTAAATATGCACTTTTTTGTTTTATTTTATTTAATTTTTTTTTTTTTTATTTAAATTTTTTTTTTTGTTATCGAAGTGCTGTGCCTTAAAATACTAAACCTACACTTAGACTACCTAACCCTATCGACCTAAAAACTATGTAAGTCGACCAAGGCAAAAATATAGCGGCCAACTTTGCCGTACTAGACACCTACCCCGTATCAAGAGGGATCGAGGAAGGAGTTCCCTATAGTAACCACCAGAATTGCTGGTGCTGCTGTCTTACGTCTATAACATCGCGCTCCGATACCGATCTACCGAATCGGAGACACTCCTCAGTACTCTGTGCGACGTCTCGGCTGCAGTTGAGCCGCCTATCCACAGTTTTCCCGGCAACGTTGAAAATTAACGGTACCGCTGAACTATCCTGGTTCAGGCCTGCCTGATCCAAATAGAGGAATGTTTTTGGTGGACAAAGCCGTTAAGTCGCAACTTATCATGGTACTTATGGTTGGGTAATAAGCCCCGAAGATCAGGTTATTCACTGCTCTTGCAATGTGTCTTCGAGTCATCTTGACCACGGAATTGTTATCAGATTCGCCCTGTTGTATAGGACCTCATGAGAATAGAATTTTTTGTACTGAGACTCTGGTGTTCTGTACAAGTGAAGGCAACACCCGAATCCTTTCCATCTTACTTGCCGTATGTTGAACCACACGGGATATCCATGTGCGATCATGGGCCGAATGAATGCCGTGTAGCAGATTATCTTAACCCTTGCATCGAGTTACTTGCTACTTGCTCTGGTCAGAGCAGTATCTATGTACATGTTTGTTAAAATATAGATATTGGTCCAGCCAAAGTCCAAGATATCTGACCACATTTTGACACGCAAGTGGACGCCCGTACTCTCCAATGATAGAGAACTTTTGCCAATTCTTTCTGGTATCCCTAGAGGCCAGAGACAACGGCGTTCTGAAAAGAATGGTTTCCGATTTCTGAAGGTTGATCTTCAACTTCCAGTCATCGCAATATCGCTGAATCTTATCGAAGTCACGTTGCAAGAGTATTGCAATGACGTCGATCTTATGTCCTCATCCGTACGCAATCGAATCGTCCGCGAACGCTATCGCATGCTGAAGAGATCTCAGATCAGCCGTGTAACTATAGAAAAGTTTCAGTGAATTAACCGCACCCTGTTGCAGACCATTTTTAGTTTCGAACGTCTCAGCAGAAGTCACATTGCCATTTTTCACAACGAATTTTCTACTGCTAAGCATATTAAGCAACATGCACAGTAGTGTTTTGCTTATGCCCAACCTGCTCAACTTGTAAGAAAGCAGGCACCCGTGTATTGTTTCTTACTTTTGTTCCATTGCATATCCGACACCAGTTTAAACGCTGAACATATTGTATCATGCCCTGCCTTGAAACCGAATTGGTTATCCGGAACTATATTATTGTCCTCAACCCACTCAATCAAGGCTCTATTCACTCAATCTCTCTATTCGGAAGGAGACTTATCGACCGGAGATTTGCCGGATTGGAGGAGTCCTTTCCCCTTTTGGGGATCGGCTATACCACAGCTGTTTTTCAATGCTCTGGCTAATTGTCCTGATTGATTGTTGAACAGGGTGGCATTCCCACTGATTTCTTCTTTCTCAATGATTTGAAGATCGTTTGGAATTCTACCTTCGATACGTACGGAGGGTGAACCCTTTCATTGGCGTGGCGATGGCATTGCTTGCCAAGTTTTCATCATTGAATCCGGTAAGACCAATATTCCCTGGTCGCCAGTGCTCTATATCATGTCGAAGATAGAAGTTGTGCATAAGGACTCTATTCTCCAGGTCGTGGTTCAGGCGAATCCTCGAAAATAGTTCCAATAGGCTCCACCTTCTCCTGCGGATCTTCGATAACAAAAAAATGATGCTGTAAGTAAGCGTTCATTGTTCGTTGTTCGTTGTTCGGGGGATTTTTAGACACGATAGGTCGTTGACATCGTTCCTCCGAAATATTTTATTAATCTGGGGGAACATACTCGGGTTATCAGACTTGGTAGCCAGTATCTTGTTACCCCAGTGCAAATTAGCCAACCGCCTATAATTTGCTCTAATAAGTATTTGGAGGTTCTTTATCAGCGATTTCAGCGTCCTAACCTCCGAGTTTTGTCTGTCAGTAAACTGCCTATACAAGTTTCTTAGTCTTGTAAGCAGTCTACTTTTTTGTATGTGCAGTGCGTCGATTGTTGCATTGCGGAATTCGTCAGTTGGTCGATACCGAGGTATCCATAGGTCCATAGTTCGTTTAATTGCCTCGTCCTGTCAATCTCCTCGTTTGACAGATTTCTTTGGACGGTGCGTCGAGCGAGTTCGAGGAGAGTGCTCTCGTCAATTCTCGGGAGAAGCGAGTCCAACGAGTCCTACTGTAGTTGTAGGAGTACGTTTGGGAATCGTTATTTCGGCACTAAATCCGCAATGGTCACTGACACACAAACGTGCGCAGACAGTTTATCGTTTGTCGATCCACGTTGGTCAGTTGTAACTGGTCGTCGAACGGCAGTAGATCCAGATAGGAGTCGCTTCTTGGAAACGACGGACTATCTGTAGCCTTCAAATCAAGCCGAAACTCGACATTGTGTTGACCCCACCAATTGATTAGTGAGTTCCCTCTAGGATTTGGTGTGCAATTTCCCCAAACTCTATGCTTAGCGTTTATATTCCCGGCAGCTTCAGCAACATAAAGCGCGACCACATACATATTCTTCCCACTACGGAGACGGATGTACACAATACACGCTTCTAGCCCCTGGAACCTTCGCACTTCACAACTGTACACGGCCTTATACCTAAGTTCTTTACGAACGAAGACCGCTACACCTTCTCCTCGAGTGGAGTTGGGTCGGTGTCTTCTTTCTATATTATAGTTTTTATGCCGTATCTTGCGTTTCTGGGTTAGCTTAGTTTCGCTAACCAGGCACACGTCAGTGCTTTGGTCGTCGAGCAACTTGTAGAGCGATTCTTTTCGCTCGATCCTAATCAATGAATTTACATTCACCGCTAGAATCTTCAAGGAATTTTCAGCCGTTCTCGGTCGTACACATCACGACTGAGGGTGCGTTAGGGTATTCAGAAGCGCGTAGATTCGGGTCGCCTGCTCTTGTAACTGACGCTATAGCTTTCCCATCTGCCCCTGGATAGGGAGCAATATGGTCAGCAAATCGCCTTGTGCCTCAGGTGGCTTAGGCACTGGGGCCTGTGCAACTACCTTCGGTTGATGCTGGACCGTGGTTTCCCTGCCTGACGCCGTTTGGGCGTAGGTGATTTGGGGGTCACGGTTGTTCTTTGAGCTGGACCCGGTGGGACTTTCACTGCACTTTTCTGCGTATGAACCAGATTTGCTGTTTTAGTACTTTGAAACTCAGGACAACCCCTATAGTTTGCTGTGTGTCCCGAATTCTTGCATAGCATACATGTGGGCTGGCTCTTATCTGCCACTCCTTCCTTACCTAAAGGGCATTCCTCCATCTTGTGGTTCTTTCCACACTTCACGCATCGAGGCTGTATATCGCAGTTCGACGCAGCGTGCCCGAACCTCTGGCAGCGAACGCATTGAATAATGCTTTCGTTGTACTTTAATTTTTCCCATGAGACAACCTGGTAGTCTAGGACTTCTATACTTCTTAGACCTTCCACTTTGATATCGACCGACTGCTGAACCAGGAAGAACCGTAGGTTCCTCTTCTCCGTTTTGGCCCTTGCTGTGGTGAAAGGCTTGACCCCTACAAAGTGAGACCGACGCACTCAATTTGTTGGACCGTCTTAAGGAGCTCCTCTGGTTCGGTGGACGGTTCCATCCCTTTCAAGAGCATCGTTTGCAACTTTTCCCTCTTCGGGGTGAAAGAAAAGAACTCCGTCGTCGACTCCCTTAACATATCCTTTATTTTATAATACTGCTCCACCGTATTGCACTGGATGGAGTGTCTATTGTCATTGTAACGTTTAATTGTAAAGTTATTGCCTATGGCCGACTTACACAGTTCTATGGTGTCCTTAAGCTCCATCTTGTACGTATTGATAGGCAGAACTCAACAGAGTCCGATTGTACGAGTTAAGCGAAGGTGTTGCTTGCCTCCGTATATCTACCTTCCCCACCAACGGAGACGCATGGGAATTATTTACCATATACTTCTGACGTAGTGTTCATCGCTGGCACCCCCTCCCCCACCTCAACTGGCAGCTTTTCAGCTGAGGCTGATAGAGTGGGACGCTTTACCAAGTTGTTAGTCGGATTTGGCTTCCTCCTCTTCACCGTCCCTCCAATTGCCACTGGTACTACTACTGCGTGGCTTGACTATACCGCCACCTCGCCAAATCTTAAATGTTCGCGGCCGCAACTCCCGCAACTGGGAGCGCCGACTATTCGGTCACACTCATCACGTGTTGTGATTCTCCTACGCTGTTTTTTTATTTATTAAATAATTTTAAGAACTAAATAAACGTAAAAGACTTACTCCCGGCCAGGAATCGAACCGGGTTCTGTCACGCGCCGGTTTACGCACTACTTCCACTGCACCATGCTGGTGATTTGGAATTGCTACTCTGGCACACTACTTGAATAACACTCTCGATTCGTAAAGAAGCCGAAACACGTGTGAACTCTCCTGAGGTCTGTGAACGACTGAGAAAACTGATATCTCACTCGCATAATGCTCCTTCCCATATCTCCGATTTCCTTTTATTTGCACTCAAGTCACTTTTCATACTCCCATTCCAATCCGTCACATGCATTTTTGTCGCACGGCTAAACCGTGACGCATCGATTATAGTGTAGCATAATAATAACTACGCTCCCTAAAAGTATGATGCAACAAATTCCGAAGTGTCTTTTCATTCTGGCAGAATTTTGGTTCGAAGTGTCCTTTCATTCGAGGTTCGTGTCTGCGGTTTCCACAGTTCATGTCTACGAAAGAGGCGGATAATATCACGGATGAGAGGGAATTATAACTGCAAGAATGATTGTCATCTTGGAATTTCTCTTGTTCCGGTGGTCGAAGAATTTGCTAGAAGTTTCTGGCTATCAGAAACTTCTGCTATATAAGGACAGATGGCGATCAAAATGGGGCAGTAGTTTCTAAACTGTGGCGAAGAGATTAGAAAAGTGATAATGGGCGAAGTTGTAATTTTGTGATAAATTGAAAGTTGAGATTTAACAAGAAGAAGTAATTAGTTTGGATTTGTGAATTAAGTAGTGGAAAGGAGATAAAGTGATTTGAGAGGACAGAGACCTTGTAAGAAAAGAATTGCGAAGAATAGTATAGTGTGAACCTGAATTGTTCTATAGACTAGAAAATAAAGAAACAATTTCACAGAATATTGTTTTATCTACTCGAGCCATAGCTCGCATATTACATTGGTGTCAGAAGCGGGATAAAACTTATTCTGTGAATAACTATTTCCGTGGTGTGAAATTAAAAAAAAAAAAAAAAAAAAAATTTCTGTGTTGAGTTAATTAGTTGCGCAAAATGGGTCGCAAATTGGGAAAACTAACTGTAACTCAACTAAAGGCAGAACTCAGTAAGCGGAACCTCGACACAACTGGGGGAAAAGATGCCCTACTGATTCGTTTGGAAGAAGCAGTAACGCAGGAAGGTGAAAATCCGCATGACGTAGAGTTTGACGTGGGAGAGGAACCAGCAAGTACAGTAGCCGACCCGGATATAACAAGTCTGCTCCTGCAACTTAAGTCAGTCATGGACGAACAAAGGAAAACAATGGAAGACCAAAAGAAGTCTCTGGAACTTAAGCTCGATGACCAAAAGAAAGCAATGGACGAACAAAAGAAAGCAATGGACGAACAAAAGAAAGCAATGGACGAACAAAAGAATTCTCTAGATGCTCTGGAAAGCAAACTTGATGAGCAAAACAAGAACTTGGAATCCAAATTCGAAGCGATCGAGAAGGTCGAGACGCAACTCGAAAAAGTCGAAACTAGATTCGATGAAAACTTTGAGAGGCATGAAACTCAGTTCGGGAAGATAGAGACTCAGTTCGAAGAAGTCGAAAAGCAAGTCGAAAATCTTACTAAGGAACTCAGCAACGTGAAGAGACAGAAAGCACGGGAATATTCCACTGACGGTCTGAGAAGAAAGGAGATGCAGCCTCCTATCTTCGATGGTCAAACATCATGGCCAATTTATAAAAGGCAATTCGAAGCGGCCGCAATGACCAATAGCTGGGACGATGAAGAGAAGTCCATTGCACGCACACTTGCACTGAGGGGTCCAGCTGCGGAGCTCTTGCAGACCATCCCGGAATATAAACAGCAGAACTACGACTCCCTGGTTCAGGCTATCGAGATGCGGTTTGGGGATGAACACATGCAGCAGGTGTACAGGGTTCAGCTGCGTAGTCGAGTCCAGAAAAGGGGGGAAACGCTCCAACAGTTGCAAGCGGATATAGAGCGACTAGCCCATCTTTCATACCCTAAAGCCGGTGAGGAGCTTATCAACGAAATGGCGGTGGAAGCTTTTATTCAGGCCATAGAGGACAGACAACTGCAAATGGCTGTAAGGATGGCTGAAAAGCGAACACTCCCCGAGGCATTGGCATTCGCTTTGTCAATGAAGGCTGTGGACCAAGCATACCAGGGAATACACCGTGTCAGAGAAATGTCCGTCGTGGAATGCTCATGCCAGAGAACAGCCGTCATGGATGAAGACAAAGCTCGCGGAAGTCAAATCCGTTGCTGGAATTGCAACCAAACCGGACACCTACAACGGCAGTGCAGAAGTGCACCTAGACGAGGAAATTGTCCACATTGCGGAAGTAGGAGAAGCAGAAAGGAAGCATCTAGCTGTCAGTCAGACTTACCAAAACCAGCAGTCGGGAAATGCGTAAGGACCAACTTCGCGAGGCAGAAGTTGGTTACTGGAATCGAGGCCCCCAGGACCACCATTCAAGTTTCGCAAACCAAACGGGGTAACAAGAGCCTGACAGTGGAGGCACTAATCAACAAGAAGAAGTGCGTAGCCACCATCGACACAGGCGCCACTGCCTCCATTGTAAGAAGAGATATCGTCAGAAGCGCCTGGCTGCACAACACCAACAGCTACTGCCTGAAGACTGCAACAGGGGAAATGGCGAAGGTGTTTGGAGAAGTTCGTCTTACGATTACTCTGGCGGGGCTGACGTTCTCCCATGCGTTTCTGGTGGCAGATATATGCGACGAGTGCATCATCGGAATAGTCTTCATGAAAGCGAATGAAGTAATCTTGGACATCGGGATGAAAGTACTGAGGTATCGAAATGTGGAGATTCCGATGGTGTACGGAAACGAGAATGCCGTAACTCTCAGGACAGTCATCAGCAAAGACGAAGTTTTGCCGCCGTCTTCAGAGACAATCATTTGGACGAAGCTGGAAGGTGATCTTGGGAGCCACCGATTCTACATAGTAGAACCAGACCCAGAGAAGAATTCTCAAGACTACATCGTGGGAAAGACGTTAGTCGAACCAAAGAACACCATGGTTCCAGTGAGAGTTTTGAACGCAAGACCGCACACTGTCAAACTAAGACGAGGGGAGGTGACTGGAAAATGCACGCCGATTACCGCCGTCGCAACAATATCTGAACGTGATGCTCCAAAACCTCTCCCATCACCTTGGACAGCGGAAACGAGAGAGACGATTCTCCAGTCCAGTGAGCTGAATCAGGAGCAGCGAACTATGGCAGAGAATCTTATCAATGAGTACGCTAATGTCACTATCATAATTATTATAACATTAATTACATTATTTTTTTATTTACGTTTATGTTATACAGCTTTTATATTAAATTATTTTGAAAATAATTGAACTTTTAATATTTATTGAAACAATTATTTAATAAATTTATATTTATTTTTTTCTTTTATTTCTTCTTTTGGTTTATTTATTATTAGATTTATTTTTTATTTAATTTAAGACTTTAAGTTAAAAAAACTAATAACCTTCAAAGTTATAAATATAAGAAAAATCTTTTAAGCCTTAATAATAATAATTATTCCTCACAGGATGGAGAATACGGCCGAACACACCTGGTACAACATCGAATAGAGACTGGTGATACTAGACCAATTCGTCAGCCTGCTAGGCGCCTTCCATTGGCAAAGCAGACAGAAGTTGCAGAGATGGTGTCGGCAATGGAGAAAGAAGGTCTGATTGAAAGTTCCAAAAGTCCGTGGGCATCACCGGTTGTACTGGTTAAGAAGAAAGATGGCAGCACGCGGTTCTGCGTGGACTATCGGCAGCTCAATTACGTCACCAAGAAAGACAGCTACCCTCTGCCACGGATTGACGACACGCTAGACACACTATCAGGAGCCCGATGGTTTTCCACTCTCGACTTGAAGAGTGGCTACTGGCAGGTACAGATCCATCCAGAAGACCGGGAGAAAACCGCCTTCACCGAAGGAAATGGGCTATGGCAATTCACGGTAATGCCATTCGGGCTGTGCAATGCTCCGGCGACTTTCGAGCGATTGATGGAATATGTCCTGCAAGGGTTAACATGGAAAACCTGTTTGGTATACTTGGATGATGTCATCGTCGTAGGAAAAACGTTTGCGCAACACCGAGACAATCTAAGGGATGTGTTTCAAAGGCTTCGAAGTGCCCACCTGAAGCTCAACCCCAAGAAGTGCGTCCTGTTTAGAGCGGAAGTCAAGTACTTGGGGCACATAATTTCAGCGAAAGCAGTGAGAACCGATCCAGAGAAGGTCGAAGCGGTGAAGAAGACAAACGACAAACACCAACTAAGGAGCTTCCTGGGCCTAGCCATCTACTACAGACGGTTCGTGAAGGATTTTGTCGGGATCGCAAAGAGCCTGCACCAGTTGACGGAAAAGGGGAAACAATTCAAATGGTCAGTTGAGTGCGAGAAGAGCTTCAAGGCACTTAAACAACGGCTATGCGATGCCCCGATACTAGCTTACCCCACTCCCGGAGAAACGTTCATTGTGGATGCAGATGCTAGTAATGTCGGGGTAGGAGCCGTACTCTCCCAGGTGCATGATGGCCAAGAGAAGGTGGTTGCGTACTTCAGCAAGGTGCTCTCTAAGCCAGAAAGGAACTACTGCGTGACAAGGCGGGAACTTCTAGCTTTGATCAAGGCTACGAAGCATTTTCACAAATATCTTTATGGGAGGAAGTTCGTTCTTCGCACAGACCATGCAGCCTTAAAATGGCTATTACAGTTCAAGAGTCCTGAGGGTCAGGTCGCAAGATGGATCGAAAGACTGCAAATCTACGACTACGAAATACAGCATCGTAAAGGAAAACTCCACTCTAATGCGGATGCACTGTCCCGGAGATCATGCAGAACGGATTGTAAACATTGTGCGCGTCAGGAAGAACGGGAGCTGTTTTCCATCCAAAGAATGAGAGCCGAACCTATCGCCGGCTGGAGCGTAGATGAGATCCGGAACGCTCAGAAGGAAGACCCGGATATCGAGCCGATTCTGGCCTGGAAGGAGAACATGGAGAAACCGGGTCATCAGGACATCTCTCACAGAAGCCCGACCTTAAAGGCATATTTTGCGCAGTGGGACTCCCTCCATGTCCAAGAAGGTGTTCTGAGAAGAAAATGGGAATCCTCCGACGGAAAGTCATTTGTAATGCAGCTTGTCGTACCGCGGACGAGGGTCAAGGAGGTGTTACAGGAAATGCATGGCGGGGCGCCCGGAGGCCACTTGGGAGTGAATAAGACGCTAGAAAAGGTACGAGAACGTTTTTATTGGTTAAAAGCGAAGGAAGATATCGAAGACTGGTGCAGAAAATGCGACGTGTGTGCAGTTAGCAAGGGTCCGAGAATCAAAACTCGAGGTAAGATGCACCAATACAACGTGGGAGCACCTTTCGAACGAATCGCCATTGACATCGCAGGGCCCTTTCCGGAAACCGACAATGGTAATCGGTATATACTCGTAGTAATGGACTACTTCAGTAAGTGGCCGGAAGCGTTTCCGATCCCCAACCAGGAAGCCAGAACCGTGGCGGAGCAGATCGTCTACAATTGGGTTAGCAGATTCGGTGTGCCCTTGGAATTGCATTCTGACCAAGGGCGGAACTTCGAGTCAAGAATCTTCCAAGAGATGTGTCAACTACTCGGAATCAAAAAGACAAGGACAACCCCGCTTCATCCACAGTCGGACGGTATGGTGGAGCGTTTCAATAGGACTTTGGACGAACATCTCTCGAAGGTCATAGGTGACTACCAACGGGATTGGGACCGGCAGATTCCCTTGTTTTTGATGGCCTATAGAAGTGCCGTGCATAGCACTACTCGACATACGCGGTTCGAAATCTTATTTGGTGGAATAGCTCGTTTACCCAGTGAGGTGAAATTTGGATCTCCTACCAATGAGCCCAGAAATGAAGAAGAGTACGTGGCGGACTTTAGGGAAAGGCTTAGGGACATACACCAAAGGACCAGAAGCCAGATTAAGATGACGAGCGACCGCATGAAGACCAGGTATGATGCCAAGGCAACAACGTCAGGATTCCAGGAAGAATATCTGGTGTGGCTGTATAATCCCCATCGCCAAAAGGGGAAATCACCTAAATTACAGCGGAACTGGGAAGGTCCCTACAGAATAGTAACCCGCATCAACGATGTTGTCTACCGCATCCAGCGAGGACCGAGGGCCAAAATGAAAGTGGTTCATGTGGACCGACTGAGTCGATACAATGGCCGAAATGAGAATGCACTTGTTCGGGACGAACACGTCTAAGAGGGGGGCAGTGTAGCATAATAATAACTACGCTCCCTAAAAGTATGATGCAACAAATTCCGAAGTGACTTTTCATTCTGGCAGAATTTTGGTTCGAAGTGTCCCTTCATTCGAGGTTCGTGTCTGCGGTTTCCACAGTTCATGTCTACGAAAGAGACGGATAATATCACGGATGAGAGGGAATTATAACTGCAAGAATGATTGTCATCTTGGAATTTCTCTTGTTCCAGTGGTCGAAGAATTTGCTAGAAGTTTCTGGCTATCAGAAACTTCTGCTATATAAGGACAGATGGCGATCAAAATGGGGCAGTAGTTTCTAAACTGTGGCGAAGAGATTAGAAAAGTGATAATGGGCGAAGTTGTAATTTTGTTATAAATTGAAAGTTGAGATTTAACAAGAAGAAGTAATTAGTTTGGATTTGTGAATTAAGTAGTGAAAAGGAGATAAAGTGATTTGAGAGGACAGAGACCTTGTAAGAAAAGAATTGCGAAGAATAGTATAGTGTGAACCTGAATTGTTCTATAGACTAGAAAATAAAGAAATAATTTCACAGAATATTGTTTTATCTACTCGAGCCGTAGCTCGCATATTACAATAGCATTAAATTGTTCCATGTGGTGAAGGTGAACATGTTTCATCTCCTCGGTTGATGGTTCTGACTGGGTGAATTTCCCTGGCCATTTATCTGGTGATTCGTACAAAAACGTGGACTCGCGATACCATCGGCTGCCTGAGTGAAACTCGTTCTTGCATTGCCATTTTATGGCTTCATCTGCGACGTTAAATTTGGTTGGAATCCACCTCCAATTTCCCGGCTCAGTCTGTTCAGGAATGTGTCCTATCCGAAATGCCACGTACTATTTGTATTTTCGGTGGTCTGGGTGGATCCAGGTAGGTAGGTAGGTAGGTAGGCGTGGTTGTGACAGCATGCTATGCTGAAACATAATTAGCGTAGAGGCGCCGTTTTAATGCCACAACTCAAGTGACCTAAATTGTTGTAGAAACTGACGTTGGACTTGTGGGAAAGGAAAGGAAAGATTATTTAAAGCCACCCCGTGGCATTGAAGAAACTGATGATGTCCCCGATGCTTGTCTCCGCTAACTAACTGATATTATCAAAAAGGTGTCTGCCAAGTATACGGTGTCTGACCCTACTAAGGTCCGGACACTTACAAAGGAAGTGAAGGATTGTTTCAGGCTCGTTGGTCATATTGCAGCTACGACAATGTGAATTAAAAGTAATGCCCAGTCCGGCTGCGTGGACCCCTATGGGCCAATGGCCAGTGCTAATTGCCAGAACTCTAGCAATATCTGCCCGGTTTCTGTTTAATAGCTCTTGTGTTCTGCGCCAGTTATACTTGGGCCACATCTGCCTGCCTTAGGGCTAGCATTAAAGATTATCCAGACACAGTTCTGCAACCCTCGCCATCTATTACCAGCATCTGCAAGGAAATGAGCAAAGACCCTACCCTTAAGGGCCCCTAACGGAATGTTGACATCCTACGCACGGGAGCAGTCACTGGCAGATCCCTGCCTCGCCAATTCAACAGCCCTTTCGTTTCCGTCAATGTTACTATGACCAGGCACCCAGATGAGGCTGATCCTAGACCGATGACCGAGTGCGGCAAGCTCGTCCTTGCATTGTTCAACAAGTTTGGGGGAGGAAGCAGATACGATGGCTTTGATAGCGGCCTGGCTATCAATGAAAATGGCTATGGTATTAAGTTGTATCAATGTATGTTTGAGGAGACGGCACGCCTCTCGTACAGCAAGAACTTCCGCCTGGAATACGCTGCATGAATTGTGAAGACGGAATGAACTAGAGATATTGAGGGATTCAGAAAAGATTCCTGCCCCTACCCCGCAGTCCATTTTCGACCCGTCAGTGAAAATGGTTGTTTTGAACTCGTTAGTCACCGGGCCACATTTCCATTCCGCCCTGGAAGGGAATCTCACAGTGACATCACCCTGGGAATTATGAAGTCGGTCGGATTTGCCGCCAACTCCCGAGGTAGCAGATTAAGGATGCTGTTGTGGCCGTAGAGACTATCGCACCAGCTACCTGTTTCTATTAATCTAACCGCACTACATGCTGATATGAACTTTATATGAAGGTCGAGTGGTATAAGGTGATTACGTTCAAGGCTTCTGTTGGGCATGCTCTCATCGTAGCTCCCTGTAGCACCTATAGCCGCAGTCCTTTGTACTTTGTTGATGAGTTTGGTAATGTATGCTTTATTAACCGCCGGCCACCAAACTAGCGATCCATAGGAAAGAATAGGGCGCACCACCGCAGTATACATCCAAATGACCATCTTCGGACGGAGTCCCCATTTCTTACCGAATGTTTTGCTACAAGCATAGAAAGCCACACAGGCTTTCTTTACTCGCTGTTCAATGTTAAGCTTCCAGCTTAATTTAGGGTCAAGTACCACACCTATGTAGGTACTTAGCACTAGATGATAACGGGAGTATTTGGTTATTAAGCCGTGGAGGCGTGAAAGCCGGTATTTTGGTTTTTGTGGTAAAGAGCATCAGTTCAGTTTTGCTCGGATTGACGAAAAGTCCATATCCAGTGGCCCATGTGCTAATTTTATCCAAGGCATCTTCCATAATCTCACTGATCACAGAAGGAAACATCCCCGATACGCGACAACCTTGACTCCGTCTCGGTCAAGCCTACACAGTATTTTGTTGATTACCATAAGCCAAAGAAGAGTAGAGATAACCCCACCCTGAGGAGTTCCCCTTACAACGGATATGGTGGAAACACTATTACCGAGTGTCGATTGAATGATTCTGGTTTTTAGCATAGTCACTATCCACTTGCTAATAAACTCCCCAACTGGGTGTTGGGATAGAGCTTCCTGAATCGATTCAGTACTAACGTTATTGAAAGCACCTTCGACATCTAAAAAGGTGGCAAGAGTAAATTGTTTGTAGTGTATTGTCTTTTCTATCGTACGCACAACTTCATGGAGCGCCGTCTCAGTCGATCACCCCTTAGTGTACGCATGCTGAGATTTTGATAGAAGGGATGTATATATTGTATTACGGATGTGCGTATCTAATATACGTTCCAACGTCTTAAGGAGGAAAGATGACGAGCTGATGGGTCTGAAATCCTTTGCAGATTCATGCCCCCGCTTCCCCGCTTTCGGGATAAACACAACACGAACGCGCATCCAACTCAGGGGGACGTGGTTTAGAAGAATACAGCTTCTATAGATCGGAACTAGCCAAGGGAACACCTGATCCAGTGTTTTTTTGCAGCATTACCGGGAGTATGCCGTCAAGTCCAGCCGATTTATAGGGAGAGAAGCTGGAAATGGCCCAAGAGGTATTAACCTCTGTAATTGTTGTCTTAATGTCATTCCAAGATGAGGATTGCACGTCTTTAGTACAATTTGAGTGAGTAAACTCATTTTTGCACCCTGGAAAGTGAGTTTGCATTAAAAGCTCCAGAGACTCGCTAGAGGAATCCGTCCAAGTCCCGTCCGGTCTTTTGATAAAGGACAGACTGGAGTGTTCCTTGTTATAGGATCTTACTCAGTCTAGCAGAGTCCTTAATGGTTTCAATGGACTGACAATATTCCATCAAAGCCAGAGACTTGGCCCTTTTAATGGATTTCTTATATTTTTTTAGGCAATCCTTATATGGTTGCCAAAGCTTGTGTCGATAGCAGACATTGAAGATTTCTCTGGTAATCTTCCTAAGATTAGAAAGATCTTCGTTCCACCATGAGGGAAATTTTTTCTTACTGAATTTAATAGGGCACAAGACCTTAAAAGCCGTACCCATGGCTTTTTCTAGGGTTGTGATCTTATCGTCAAGCTCCTTGACTGATTCGATTTTCGCGCCGGGTGTTCTGTGAAGTCTAGATTTGATAACCTGACCAAATTTGCACCAGTCAATTCTCTTAGGGTTTCTAAATGGCTTAGGGCTAGCATTAAAGATTATCCATTTGTGATCAGACAAATATGGACGGTCGGATACCCGCGAATTAGTTACACTAAGGTTGTCAATATTGGTCTTGAGTGTAATGTCCAAGACTTCCTTCCAACCTCTGAAATTATCCGAACTCGGAAAGACAAAAGTTGGTTGTTACCCACATTACAGACAGAAATGTTGGACATCACAAGGAAATCGATCGCTGATGTCAGCTGTCGTACCTCCTCAGGCGGTGATGGACTGTCTCGATCCATGTAAGCTGAGGAAATAAAAAGAGCGTCAGTTTCAACCTCCAATTTAACTACAGTTAAATCGGCAGAGCTAAAATTCGGGCATAGAAATACATTTATATGTTTTCTAGCTAGGATGCAGGTCCTAGGTTTATTACTAACCTGGTTAATGGTATTGTAGAAGATGTTGTATCGATTGTCCTTCAGCCTTTTAACGGCTGAACCTTTCACCCAGGGCTCCTGAATAAGGCAAATGTTGATGTCTTCCTCGCCTAGGAAACACGCAGATTATCTGACGCACTCTTCGAGTGGCGCAGATTAATCTGTGCGATCTTCAACAATCGGAATGGTAGAGTTGGTAATGGCGTCGACAACCATGTCCTCCGACAACTTGTCGGTGCCATCAATTTCGCCTGTCTCATCGTCAGGACCGAAGGGGCGGAAAACCTTGATTTTGGCATGCATTATGCCAAAATGCAGTTTTTGGTCGGCTTCTTCGAGTGCCACTAGGCACGCTTCGTTAATCAGAAGCAGGAAAGAGGAGCTGTTTTTCTGAGGGTCCTCTGCCTTGATGACTGCCCAGTCATCCATCGGAACCGCCGGGTTGTGTAGTTTTAGGCATTGGAGAAGCCTTCCTCCGTCAACCTTCATATTGGGCTACCAGATGCGGGCCCTAGGTCTCTTGGGGATATCCTTGGCAGGGATAAGCTTGAGCTTCAAGGCCTCCCAGGCATCACTAACCTTAGTGATGCACTCTCCAAGGAAATCCTTAGAGAACTGGTCCTTGCATCTGATGACCCGATATCCCCTGACCAACTCGGCGGAGTCGAAACATGGCAGAGGTCCCCCTGGGTTTGCCAAAAGATAGTCCATGACCATATTGGACAATCTAGCCTCTATGTTGACCCAAGCTTTACCTATCGTCTTGCCGTCGGAGGAGCGCTCGTCCACCAGAGCGACCTGCAGATGGTCCCTTGCCACCTCGGAGAAGTGTCGCGTCATCTGGTTCGCACTCGCAGCATGCGTGCTCTGCTGTTGAAGAGAAGAAGAGGGGGTCCCGGCAAACTTGGTCTTTTTTGCCGCGCGATTGGTCTCATCTAGAGACCTGTTGCGCTTGTTAGCAATGGGTACCTTCTTCTTCTGTTGTTGTTTTTCAAGGTGGGCGATGTACTCATCGACCACAGCTTGGTACTTAACTTTGTCCGTTGCATCTTTCTCATGAACGTAGCCGGCCGCTTCATTTTTGGCAATCTTGCCGAGAATGAAAGGAGCCATATTGTACTTGCCTTTCATGAGGGCTACCGACGATTTTTTCTTGTTAGGCGAACCGTTGCCACTAACCTTAGTGGAGTTGGTTGCCGTTTTGACAGTGCGTTCTGTTGTTAACTTGTGAGCCGCCCCCTGTGCACCAGAGGGAGTACTGCTAGTACTGGCTGCGGCTGAGGGGAAGACTGTCGACTCCTGACTGGAGGCCAACAATTCGTCTTCAGATGAGGGGCCAATGTCTGGCGTCCTCTCAACCTTGCTTTTTTTCTCTTTTTTTTTTTTTTTTTCTTTCGTTTTTTTCTTTATTTGGCTCCATATTTTGGTCCCACGAGTAAGTCCGGAAGAGAGAGTCCATCCTGGCAGAGCCGACATACCAGGATAAGGCATTTATACTACCGACCTCGCCAGGGCATCGATAGGGACCGTTAACGACCGGCACCTTTAATCACTTGCTGGCCACGAAACCATCGGCACGGGTACCACAACACCTTGGCTTAAGTGAGATTTATGGTTTACTCCAACCTCGTCCTAATGGACCACAGCGCACGATTGAAGCATGCGTGTAAATCCTTAGCTGACACTAAACACCCGAAAGGTGAATAGCCATTTCTGGCGGGCGCCCACGGGGAGGACCAAGGACGAGGATTTTGCCCGCCAGGGTGGATTCAACTCAGAACAATCCTGGGGTCTGACCAAAAATACTTTTCCTCTATATCGATTGAGTGTCCCGCTGTTATTATTTTTGCCAATCTTGTCCCCAAAACAGCTGTCTCTAGTTCTAGTCTGGGTATCGAAATAACTTTAAGGGGAGCTACTTTGCTCTTGGCGGATACCAGACTGTATTCGGTAATGTTGTCATTGGATACATGAAGATATGCTACTGCTGCGTAGGCCGCCTCACTTGCGTCAATGAAGACGTGAATCTACAGAGCTTTTTACTAAATGACAATTGCCCTAAGTATGGCCTTTCCATGATTATATTCTTTATGTCTGGAATGAAGCTTTTCCATTTAGGCCACTTCTCGAGGTGCTGAGGATGAATCTTTTCATCCCACTCAACAGCAGCGCTCCTGTAGTGGGATTTTTAGTAGTATTAAAAAGTTAGCTATTAGGCCAAGAGGAGAGAAGGGACAACATCAAGACCGGATAGCAGCATAGAGTTGAGAGATATGCGGTCCACAGCGGCAGCCGCATCCCAAACTATTCTTATTTAGTTTGGTTTATTCTGGTTGCGAACTGGAAATATTGGGGGATACCAAATGGGGGACACAGTTGGCTTTTTTGCTTAATTTTCTGGCATAATTCTTTTGTACGTTATGTTTGTATCAGCACGTTCAAAGTACCGAAGAGTTTCGGATCTTTTTACATTCTCTTCTCCAAGCTTCGCTCAGCCATCGGGCGGCTATCGGGCATTTTCTTTATTTCGCACTTCCACAATAAGGGAACACTGAATTTTTTCCTTCCTTGTCAACACTGCTTTCGACAATCGATTTTGCCTTTTCTCCATCGCCTGAACGCAGGACTCTATTACTTTCCGTACTAGCTGATTCAATCTTCGTTGTTGTTTTTTTTTGGCAGTCGCACCATTGCATCAACTCACGTACGTATGGTCCGTATACTGTCCAACTTGTTCGTGTTTTTGATGTCAGCGGCTGGTCCTGAGATCCTTCCCGTGAACGCATAGGAACACTTAACTTCCATTGATGAAGGCCAAGTAAGATACGTAGTTTCGCATTCGAATAGGACTCTATAGGAATGCCCTTGAAATAATTATACTTGCTTGACCATTCTTTAGAGTTGATGATTTGCTTTGGAAGCTAAAACGTCTTCACGGTACGTATGTTAAAAATATAGTGCTTCTTGGTGGAAGAACTTGAAGAAATCTGTATTTCTTTTTTTTTATAATTTGCTCGTGTTAAAGGGGATATGAATACCCTTTTACTAATTTTTAGAACACGTGCGTTTTGCGGAAGAGGAAGAGACAGAGAGAAAGACAGAGTGGTGTAGTTTGAAACTCAGGTGGTATTAAGTTTCTGTAAACTGCAAGGTTGGCTGTCCAGATAACTGGGGAGTATTTTGTTTGTTTTCGCTATTATTGTCGTTGCTTATGATTCACAGTATTTTTTTCCGTCCTCCTGATGTCATCATCACGATCAAGTTGCATTTTAGCCATATGACCACCCAAACATGCTGCTGAGGGGGATAGATCCGTTACCGATCCGGAGACGCTCCTTGCGCTGCTTAAAGAGAAAGAGTGCAATGAGTTCGAATTCGTAGGGGTCAAGCCATTCACCACAGCTAAGGCAAAAAGGGAGAAGCGGAAACTGCCGTTCTTCCTAGTTGAGCTTTCACCCAATAGCTAACTGGATGGTCTAAGGAGTATTAAAGTCCTAGACTACTAGGTTGTCGCATGGAAAAAATTAAGAAGGAGCGAAAACATTTTGCAATGTGTTCGTTGCCAAAGGTTCGGTCACGCCGCGTCGAACTGCGAAATGCAGCCTCGATGTGTCAAGTGTGGAAAGAACCACACAGCAGAGGAATGCACTCTGAGTAAGGATGGAGTGGCAGATAAGAGCCAGCTCTCGTGTGCTCTATGCAGGAACTCGGGACATACCGCAAACTATCGGGGTTGTCCTAAGTTCCAGTATATTAAAAAAGTAAATCTGGTTCGTAGTGAAACGTCCACCTGCTCCAATTCAAACACAATCGGTGACTCCCAAAATGACCTACGCCCAAATGGCGGCAGGTCGGGGAAACGCGGAACAGAAAAGACCGAAGGTTGCTTCTCAGGCCCCAGTGCCTAGAGCACCGGAGGCTCAAACTGACTTGCTGGCCATCTTGCTCAGCGGTGAAGTGCGACGGATCCAGGAGTAGGAAGCGTGTATCGTGTGCATCCCTCTCCGTAGTGGAAAGAGGATGTACTTGGTCGCACTCTATGCACCTGAAGCTACTCAATCTACTTTATTTATTTCAGAGCTCGAGACACTTTATCGATGCCTAAGGCTGGAGTCGGAGGAGAAATATTTCATCGTGGCCGGAGATCTTAACGTCAAACATAGAGATTAGGGAAATAACACACTTAATCCTACTATTCAATTGGTGGGGTCGGCACAGTTACGAGTATAAACTCTATTTGAAAGCTACAGATAGTCCGTCGTTTCCTAGAAGCGCCTCCTATCTGGATCTTATGCTGTTCGACGTACGGTTACAACTGACTGACATGGACCGATAAACTATAAACAGCTTTCACACATTTGTGTATGACTGTGACCATTGCGGACTCAGTGACGTAATATCGATTCCCAACGAAATTGCGGAGTTGGAAGAGTTTGTCCAAACGTACTCCTACAATTATAGTAGGACGCGTTGGACTCGCTTCTCAAGAATTTTAACAACAGTACCCTCCTCGAATTCGCTCTACCCACTGTCCAATAGGAATCTGTCAAACGAGGAGATTGACTGGTACCTAAAACAAATGGACGAGACAATTAAACGAACTATGGACAATACAAAACCTCGGTATCAACATACTGACAACGCAGACATATTCCGCAATGCAGCAATTGACGCACTACACTAACACAGCAGGTATTGATCCAGATAACGCAGTAGAGGATGACAACTTCTTTGTGGTCGAAGATCCGCAGGAGAAGGTAGAGGCTATAGGAGCGTCTTTCCAGGAAATGTACAAAGTGAATGATACCATTTGCCCGTCCTTGTGCACAACTTCTACCTTCGAAATGATATAGAGCGCTGGCGATCCGAGAACATAGGTTTTACCGAGTTCAATGACGATAACATGGCAAATAATGTCATCGCCGATGAAAGGGTACGCCCCAGAACATATCGAAGGTGGAGCTCAAATCGATCTTCGACTCATTTAGGAGGAAAAAGTCTGTAGGAATCGACGGAGTGTCGAACATTGTTCTTCGACATCTCCCTCTAGAAGCGGTGGACATTTACATCACTCTGTTTAACAATGCGCTGAATAATGCACATTATCCAGCGCATTGGAAAACAGCAGTGATACAACCCATCCCCAAATGGGGTAAGGACATTTCCAATCCCGCAAATCTCCGGTCGATAAGTCTCCTTCCGAACATTAGCAAGGTATTCGAGAATGTGATCAATAGAGCCCTGCTTAAGTGAACTGAGAACAATAATATAATTCCGGATACCCAATTCGGTTTTAAGGCGGGGCATGATACAATACATGCCGCATCTAAACTGGTACCGGATATCCAATGGAATAAAAGCGAGAACCAATGCACGGGTGCCTGCCTGATTGACTTGAAAAATGCCTTCGACACCGTAAGGTTAGAGAGACTCTTCTACAAGCTAAGCAGGCTGGGCATAAGCAAACCACTGCTGTACATACTTTATAACATGCTCACCAGCAGACAGTTCATCGTCAAAAATGGCAATGTGACTCTGCTTTAACATTTCTAATTAAAAATGGTCTGCAACAAGGTGCGGTTAATTCATCGATCCTTTTCAACATTTACACGAGCGATCTCATAGGATCACTTCACCATGCCATAGTGTATACAGACGACTTGATCACGTACAGATCAGGACTAAAAATCGAGGTCATTGCAAATCTCTTGCGACGTGACTTCGATAAGATTCTGCGATATTGCGATGACTGGAAGTTGACGATCAACTTGGTAAAGGTAATGCAAGGGTAAAGGTAATCTGCTACATGGCGCTCATCTGGCCCATGCTTGCATATGGATGTCCCGTGTGGTTCAACGTGGGAGCAAGCTTGTTGGAAAAGATTCGGGTGTTTGAGAGGGCTTGCCTTCATTTGTGCAGAACACCAGAGTCCCAGTACATAAAATTCTATCCCAATGAGGTCCTATACAACAAGGCTAACCTAATAAGAGTGGATAATTTCGTTATCAAGCTGATTCGAAGGCACATTGCAAGAGCAATGAGTTCGTCGAACAACCTGATCTCTGGGGCTTATTACCTCAATTATGAGTATCACGAGAGAGTGCGCCTTAACGGCTTTGTAGCCCCAGAGGCGTTCCTCTATTTTGATGAGAATGGTCTGATCCAGGACAGATTGGCAGTGCCGCTAATCTTCCACGTTGGTCGGACAGCTGTGTGGATAGGCGACTCAACTACGACAGAGACGTTGCACACGGCAGTGTGGAGCATCTCTGGTTTAGTAGAGCGGTATCGGGTCGCGATGTTGAGGACGTACAACGTCAGTGCGGTCATTTCTTTTGTCTAGCCGAAGGAGAGGAAACTCCTTCTTCGTTTCCCCCTAATCCAGGGTAGCCTGTTTGAGGTTTAAAGTTGGCTGTTCTTGACCATGGCCGACTTACATAGTTTAGCTTTAGGTAGTTTAGATAGGTGTAGGGAATAATTGGAAAAAGCAAAAAATTAAAAAAAATATCCACAGCACTTGGATGAAAAAATAAAAAAAATAAAAAACACAAAAAAAAAAATAAAAAAAACAGCACTCGATAAAAATAAACAAAAAAAAAAGTTATGTATAAAAATACGTAGTGTAGAATAAGATATTATTTTAAGGTAGATTTGTAAGTTTTATATATTAGAACTATAAATAACAAGTTCATGTACTAAGTTTTTTCATTGATTAAACATTTTTCTTAGTAGTAATAATTCATAGAATAATAAAATAAATAAATAAAGAATCTGAAGTTAGTTACGTCGAAAGACATAGTTTTAAGTATTAGGTTTAACTTAGAGCGCCCACATAGGGCCAGTAAGTTAGAATAAGAATTGTTAAGTTAGTTAAGCTAGTTTTAAGCGTTTTTTGTCTAGCTATAAGTGTAATGAATTATGAAATAAAAATGCATTAAAAATGAAATGAATGTTATGCCTTCACAGTAGAGTTGACTTAGCTTTCGAAAGTGATCGACTTTTTTTATTTATTTCATGCGAAATAAATAGATCATTCTTGACATCACGATTCGAACCGTGAATCAACAGCGTGACAAGCGATGATGTTACCACTACACCACGGCCACCCTTCATACGTACTTTTCTAGACGTGTCCTCAATGCGGTGGGCGTTCGCTGTCCACTTAAGACATAACGGCTGAAATTCTCCTTCAGCTCCTAGTTCCACCGCGAGATCTTCGTCCATGAGCGATATAGAGGAGACGTCATCGAGAAAGGCGAAAGTGTACACCTTGCTATTTGCAGTGTATAATGTCACTGGGACTATTTTAAATAAAATAGAGTTGTGTTTGAGTCGATGAAAACAGTTCACTCGAGAGTCGGTGGCACTTGCGGTACGAGTACGTTGGTGTATCACATCTCTTATGAAGCAATTGGTGGTGTTTGTAGTTACATCCGTCCACACCACACACTTTTACTAGGAAATAGCTATTTCTACCATGTTGGCGGAGACACGTTCGGCAGAATGCATATCGCTTCACGATATCCCATCTGTTGCAGGAGTACTCAAAGGTCTTAACATACACAAATCCGCTGGTCCAGATGGTATCCCCCCCATAGTTCTGAAGAGGTGTTCTTCTACGCTGGCAAAACCTCTGCGTAAGCTTTTCTGTCTATCCTACTTTTCAGGGCTCAGGGCTCTTTCCGAGTAGATGGAAAACAGCATTTGTCCAGCCCGTCCCCAAAAAAGGCGAATCTTCCTCCCCGTCCAATTACCGACCCATTGCACTTACGTCCCTTCTTTCCAAGGTCATGGAAACGCTGATAAATCGTCAGCTTATGAAATATCTCGATTCACGAAAACTCCTTAATGACCGGCAGTATGGTTTTCGTAGCAACAGATCCACTGGTGATTTGATGGCATATCTCACCGAGAAGTGGAACCAATCTCTCCATCACTTCGGCGAAACCAAGATGGTTGCGCTTGATATTTCAAAGGCATTTGACAGAGTTTGGCATCAGGCTCTTTTGTCGAAAATGCGTGCATATGGCGTCGTTGAGTCTCTTCTTCAATGGATTAGAAATTACCTTTCGGGGCGTTCAATACAAGTTGTTTTGGACGGCTTCAAGTCTGCAATTCACCAAATAAATGCTGGTGTTCCCCAAGGCTCTATTTTGTCTCCGACTCTCTTTCTTATTTTTATAAATGATCTCTTGTCTGCAACTTCTAATCCAATCCATTCGTTCGCTGATGACAGTACCCTCAGTTTTTCATATTCGTTCCCTAACTCACGTCCTTGCTCTTCGGCCGTAGAAGGAGAACGGCAACGTATGTTAAACACATTAAATTCCGACCTGGACAGCATAATTAAATGGGGTTCAACCAACAGAGTGGAATTTAATGCTTCCAAAACACAATGCTGTCTTCTGTCTCTCAAGCGAAACCAAAACCCTCAACCATTATCCATGGATGGTACTTGCATCATTGAAACCGAAAGACTTGCCATTCTCGGTATGTGTATTAATAACCATCTTCGATGGAACGATCACATATTCGAGTTCGCCAGAAATGCTGCAAAATGTCTAGGATTCCTTAAACGGTGCAAGAAATATTTTACCCCGTCTGATCTGGCCTCAATTTATAAGGCTTTCATTCGCCCTAAGCTGGAATATAACGCCCATATCTGGTCTGGTGCACCCAAGACCGTTCTGCACATTCTTGATAGGGTACAAAATCGCGCGTTAAAACTTATAGGTGATAGAGACATTGTGAATTCCATTCATTCACTAGAACATCGGAGAAATGTCTCCTGTCTCTCCCTGTTTTATCGTTTTTTTAATAAAAAATGCTCCAGCGAAATAGCCAGCTGCATTCCTCCCCTTCAAAACTTCACCCGCAATATGCGACATGCTTCGAATGCACATCAGTTCACCCTAAAGCCTAACTTCGGTCGTACTGTTAAATATAGGGATTCGTTTAAAAGCCGAACGACACGAATGTGGAATGATCTACCAAGCTCTGTATTTCCCCATCACTACAACCTTCAAACATTTAAAGCCAACGTGCATAGGCTTCTCCTCTGTTCCTCTTCTCCCTTTCCTTAAAAGCCCGTGCCCTGTAACAGTATAAAGGTATTCATATTCCTTTTGGCGCGCGCGAATTATAAAAAAAAAAATTCACATTCAGGAACTGCTTCCACTGATCGATCGCTTTGGAATTACATTGACAGAATGGACATTTCCGCACGGTCGCTAGCGATTGTTGTGTTGAACTCTGATGTACGTATAGTGATGCTCTGGCTGAATTTCTATCGTTGGTTTTTGTTACCAATACGTCGGAGGTGTTCAATGTTGTTACTTCAGATGTTGATTGAACAATGTCCGCCAGCAAAGCACTATAAGCCGAGAGATTAACGTTACTTACGTTTTTAGATAGATTCCCCAACTTAAGCGAAATTTACCTGTAAGTTCTTGGAGCAGGCATGGATTTGTTAAGTGAGCGTGCAGCCCCGTCGCCTCCATAACAGCACATACGAGTATATTTTGTGCGGATAGAGAAAACTTTATTATAGATTGAAGTTGTTCTGCTCAAGGCGGTGGCTCCTTACGTATTTTTTCTATCAGGTTGTTTTCTTACTGCCTCCAGCGCATCGCCTTTAAGACAATTTTGCAGTCGCCGCAGATTGTCGATGTTAGAGTGATGAACAGAGACCATTCCTCTGATCGCCCACTGAATGTCACTTGTTCTTTTGAAATTAATTGTCTAGCTGCCAGTTGATGATAGTTCGGAATTGGCGTTGCTATCGATGTGCCTAGTGAGAACTGATTAGATGTTGGCTGGTATTTTGGTAGCGTCGATGGTATCGTTGTGTTGTACATGTGGCTGAGGTGCATAGGAGTAATGAGATTGGGATGAGTGCGGTCGGTCTGAAATCCTTGCGACTGATTGGGCGTTGGCTGTGTGCATATTTTTACTGTGCGAATAGGCCCTGGTGTTGCTTCATCTGACGTACCGTTGGGGAGCTTTTGATTACCATCATTTAGCTTAGCTTTTGATGTGATTCAACATTTTTCACAGCTCCAGTCTTGAAATTGTATCTCAGCAGTTACTCCTACGCAGATGAAATGGTACCAGCCATCGCATACGTCGCACTGGACCATGTCATCTTTGTCTATTTCATTACATACTTTGCAATTAGAGGACATATCGGGACTGAGAAGACTACGTATGATTTTGTCTGAGGTAGAGATCGAATTGGCGAATCGATATAATATGGTAATCAAGCGATCTTTCGCGGTTTCGGACATACAAAAGTTCTTATCAACGTCTTACCTTACGTTCCTGATGCAAATTGACGCTAGCCGTGACTTGTCTTGTTGTTGCAAATTGACGCTGACTGTGGTGTGGTGAATGCTGGATGGGTTCTGGACGCTGTTTATCACTGACCGAATATGGCAAATGCTGGGTGGCTTACGTTCTTCTCCCACGTTGGTGCTGAAGGTATCTGGCGAATGCTGCTGGCTTATGTTCTTCACGTAGGATGGTGTTAAAAGTATCTGACGAATGCTAGCTTACGTTCCTCACGCAGGTTGGTGGATGTTTGGAATTGGTGGGCGCACAACAAAGAAATTTAATCGCCTTTGGCGAAATTCTAGCTTCCTGGCTGAATAAAAGACGAGGTTTCCTTTTATTTAGAAGACTTAAACTTCCTATAATTTATTTATTGGATATATTATAATATGACATTTTTTTATACAATATATTGTAATATGCGAGCTACGGCTCGAGTAGATAAAACAATTATTCTGTGAAATTATTTCTTTATTTTCTACTCTATAGAACAATTCAAGCTCACACTATACTATTCTTCGCCAATTCTTTTCTTACAATGTCTCTTTCCTCTTAAATCACTTTATCTCCTTTCAATTACTTAATTCACAAATCCAAACTAATTACTTTTTCTTGTTCACTCTCAACTTTCAATTTATCACCAAATTACCACTTCGCCCATCATCACTTTTCCAATCTCTTCGCCACGGTTCTAAACCAACTGTGTCTTTTTTTGATCGCCATCTGTCCTTATATAGCAGAAGTTTCTGATAGCCAGAAACTTCTAGCAAATTCTTCGACCACTGGAACAAGAGAAATAATTCTTGCAGTTATAATTCCCTAATATTATCCCTAATATTATCCCTAATATTATTTGTCTCTTTCGTTGACATGAGCTGTGGAGACTTCGTCCCAGACACGAACCTCGAATGAAGGACAGTTTGAACCAAAATTCTGCCAGAATGGAAAGTCACTTCGGAATTTGCTGCATAGACATAGGCGCGTAGTTATTATTATGCTACACTGCCCCCCTCTTAGACGTGTTCGTCCCGAACAAGTGCATCCTCATTTCGGCCATTGTATCGACTCAGTCGGTCCACATGAACCACTTTCATTTTGGCCCTTGGTCCTCGCTGGATGCGGTAGACAACATCGTTGATGCGGGTTACTATTCTGTAGGGACCTTCCCAGTTCCGCTGTAACTTAGGTGATTTCCCCTTTTGGCGATGGGGATTATACAGCCACACCAGATCTCCTTCCTGGAATCCTGACGTTGTTGCCTTGGCATCATACCTGGTCTTCATGCGGTCGCTCGTCATCTTAATCTGGCTTCTGGTCCTTTGGTGTATGTCCCTAAGCCTTTCCCTAAGGTCCGCCACGTACTCTTCTTCATTTCTGGGCTCATTGGTAGGAGATCCAAATTTCACCTCACTGGGTAAACGAGCTATTCCACCAAATAAGATTTCGAACGGCGTATGTCGAGTAGTGCTATGCACGGCACTTCTATAGGCCATCAAAAACAAGGGAATCTGCCGGTCCCAATCCCGTTGGTAGTCACCTACGACCTTCGAGAGATGTTCGTCCAAAGTCCTATTGAAACGCTCCACCATACCGTCCGACTGTGGATGAAGCGGGGTTGTCCTTGTCTTTTTGATTCCGAGTAGTTGACACATCTCTTGGAAGATTCTTGACTCGAAGTTCCGCCCTTGGTCAGAATGCAATTCCAAGGGCACACCGAATCTGCTAACCCAATTGTAGACGATCTGCTCCGCCACGGTTCTGGCTTCCTGGTTAGGGATCGGAAACGCTTCCGGCCACTTACTGAAGTAGTCCATCACTACGAGTATATACCGATTACCATTGTCGGTTTCCGGAAAGGGCCCTGCGATGTCAATGGCGATTCGTTCGAAAGGTGCTCCCACGTTGTATTGGTGCATCTTACCTCGAGTTTTGATTCTCGGACCCTTGCTAGCTGCACACACGTCGCATTTTCTGCACCAGTCTTCGATATCTTCCTTCGCTTTTAACCAATAAAAACGTTCCCGTACCTTTTCTAGCGTCTTATTCACTCCCAAGTGGCCTCCGGTCGCCCCGCCATGCATTTCCTGTAACACCTCCTTGACCCTCGTCCGCGGTACGACAAGCTGCATTACAAACGATTTTCCGTCGGAGGATTCCCATTTTCTTCTCAGAACACCTTCTTGGACATGGAGGGAGTCCCACTGCGCAAAATATGCCTTTAAGGTCGGGCTTCTGTGAGAGATGTCCTGATGATCCGGTTTCTCCATGTTCTCCTTCCAGGCCAGAATCGGCTCGATATCGGGGTCTTCCTTCTGAGCGTTCCGGATCTCATCTACGCTCCAGCCGGCGATAGGTTCGGCTCTCATTCTTTGGATGGAAACCAGCTCCCGTTCTTCCTGACGCGCACAATGTTTACAATCCGTTCTGCATGGTCTCCGGGACAGTGCATCCGCATTAGAGTGGAGTTTTCCTTTACGATGCTGTATTTCGTAGTCGTAGATTTGCAGCCTTTCGATCCATCTTGCGACCTGACCCTCAGGACTCTTGAACTGTAATAGCCATTTTAATGCTGCATGGTCTGTGCGAAGAACGAACTTCCTCCCGTAGAGGTATTTGTGAAAATGCTTCGTAGCCAAGATCAAAGCTAGAAGTTCCCGCCTTGTCACGCAGTAGTTCCTTTCTGGCTTAGAGAGCACCTTGCTGAAGTACGCAACCACCTTCTCTTGGCCGTCATGCACCTGGGAGAGTACGGCTCCTACCCCGACATTACTAGCATCTGCGTCCACAACGAACGTTTCCCCGGGAGTGGGGTAAGCCAGTATCGGGGCATCGCATAGCCGTTGTTTAAGTGCCTTGAAGCTCTTCTCGCACTCAATTGACCATTTGAATTGTTTTCCCTTTTCCGTCAACTGGTGCAGGTTCTTTGCGATCCCGGCAAAATCCTTCACGAACCGTCTGTAGTAGGTGGCTAGGCCCAGGAAGCTCCTTAGTTGGTGTTTGTCTTTGGGGACTGGCCAGTTTTTCACCGCTTCGACCTTCTCCGGATCGGTTCTCACTCCTTTCGCTGAAATTATGTGTCCCAGGTACTTGACTTCCGCTCTAAACAGGGCGCACTTCTTGGGGTTGAGCTTCAGGTGGGCACTTCGAAGCCTTTGAAACACATCCCTTAGATTGTCTCGGTGTTGCGCAAACGTTTTTCCTACGACGATGACATCATCCAAGTATACCAAACAGGTTTTCCATGTTAACCCTTGCAGGACACATTCCATCAATCGCTCGAAAGTCGCCGGAGCATTGCACAGCCCGAATGGCATTACCGTGAATTGCCATAGCCCATTTCCTGCGGTGAAGGCAGTTTTCTCCCGGTCTTCTGGATGGATCTGTACCTGCCAGTAGCCACTCTTCAAGTCGAGAGTGGAAAACCATCGGGCTCCTGATAGTGTGTCTAGCGTGTCGTCAATCCGTGGCAGAGGGTAGCTGTCTTTCTTGGTGACGTAATTGAGCTGCCGATAGTCCACGCAGAACCGCGTGCTGCCATCTTTCTTCTTAACCAGTACAACCGGTGATGCCCACGGACTTTTGGAACTTTCAATCACACCTTCTTTCTCCATTGCCGACACCATCTCTGCAACTTCTGTCTGCTTTGCCAATGGAAGGCGCCTAGCAGGCTGACGAATTGGTCTAGTATCACCAGTGTCTATTCGATGTTGTACCAGGTGTGTTCGGCCGTATTCTCCGTCCTGTGCGGCAAATACATCAGCGTACTCATTGATAAGATTCTCTGCCATAGTTCGCTGCTCCTGATTCAGCTCACTGGACTGGAGAATCGTCTCTCTCGTTTCCGCTGTCCAAGGTGATGGGAGAGGTTTTGGAGCATCACGTTCAGATATTGTTGCGACGGCGGTAATCGGCGTGCATTTTCCAGTCACCTCCCCTCGCCTTAGTTTGACAGTGTGTGGTCTTGCGTTCAAAACTCTCACTGGAACCATGGTGTTCTTTGGTTCGACTAACGTCTTTCCCACGATGTAGTCTTGAGAATTCTTCTCTGGGTCTGGTTCTACTATGTAGAATCGGTGGCTCCCAAGATCACCTTCCAGCTTCGTCCAAATGATTGTCTCTGAAGACGGCGGCAAAACTTCGTCTTTGCTGATGACTGTCCTGAGAGTTACGGCATTCTCATTTCCGTACACCATCGGAATCTCCACATTTCGATACCTCAGTACTTGCATCCCGATGTCCAAGATTACTTCATTTGCTTTCATGAAGTCTATTCCGATGATGCACTCGTCGCATATGTCTGCCACCAGAAACGCATGGGCGAACGTCAGTCCTGCCAGAGTAATCGTAAGACGAACTTCTCCAAATACCTTCGCCATTTCCCCTGTTGCAGTCTTCAGGCAGTAGCTGTTGGTGTTGTGCAGCCAGGAGCCTTTGACGATATCTCTTCTTACAATGGAGGCGGTGGCACCTGTGTCGATGGTGGCTACGCACTTCTTCTTGTTGATTAGTGCCTCCACTGTCAGGCTCTTGTTACCCCGTTTGGTTTGCGAAACTTGAATGGTGGTCCTGGGGGCCTCGATTCCAGTAACCAACTTCTGCCCCGCGAAGTTGGTCCTTACGCATCCCCCGACTGCTGGTTTTGGGAAGTCTGACCGACAGGATGCTTCCTCTCTGCTTCTCCTACTTCCGCAATGTGGACAATTTCCTCGTCTAGGTGCACTTCTGCACTGCCGTTGTAGGTGTCCGGTTTGGTTGCAATTCCAGCAACGGATTTGACTTCCGCGAGCTCTGTCTTCATCCATGACGGCTGTTCTCTGGCATGAGCATTCCACGACGGACATTTCCCTGACACGGTGTATTCCCTGGTATGCTTGCTCCGCAGCCTTCATTGACAAAGCGAATGCCAATGCCTCGGGGAGTGTTCGCTTTTCAGCCATCCTTACAGCCATTTGCAGTTGTCTGTCCTCTATGGCCTGAATAAAAGCTTCCACCGCCATTTCGTTGATAAGCTCCTCACCGGCTTTAGGGTATGAAAGATGGGCTAGTCGCTCTATATCCGCTTGCAACTGTTGGAGCGTTTCCCCCCTTTTCTGGACTCGACTACGCAGCTGAACCCTGTACACCTGCTGCATGTGTTCATCCCCAAACCGCATCTCGATAGCCTGAACCAGAGAGTCGTAGTTCTGCTGTTTATCTTCCGGGATGGTCTGCAAGAGCTCCGCAGCTGGACCCCTCAGTGCAAGCGTGAGTGCAATAGACTTCTCTTCATCGTCCCAGCTATTGGTCATTGCGGCCGCTTCGAATTGCCTTTTATAAATTGGCCATGATGTTTGACCATCGAAGATAGGAGGCTGCATCTCCTTTCTTCTCAGACCGTCAGTGGAATATTCCCGTGCTTTCTGTCTCTTCGCGTTGCTGAGCTCCTTAGCAAGATTTTCGACTTGCTTTCCTACTATCTCGAATTGCGTATCCACTTTTTCAAACTGAGTCTCTATCTTCCCGAACTGAGTTTCATGTTTCTCAAAATTTTCATCGAATCTAATTTCGACTTTTTCGAGTTGCGTCTCGACCTTCTCGATTTTTTCTTCGATCACTTCGAATTTGGATTCCAAGTTCTTGTTTTGCTCATCAAGTTTACTTTCCAGAGCATCTAGAGAATTCTTTTGTTCGTCCATTGCTTTCTTTTGTTCGTCCAGCTTAAGTTCTAGAGAATTCCTTTGGTCGCCCATTGCTTTCTTTTGTTCGTCCATCGCTTTCTTTTGTTCATCCAGCTTAAGTTCTAGAGAATTCTTTTGTTCGTCCATTGCTTTCTTTTGTTCGTCCAGCTTAAGTTCTAGAGAATTCCTTTGGTCGCCCATTGCTTTCTTTTGTTCGTCCATCGCTTTCTTTTGTTCATCCAGCTTAAGTTCTAGAGAATTCTTTTGGTCATCGAGCTTATGACTTTGATCTTCTATTGCTTTCTTTTGTTCGTCCATGACTAACTTAAGTTGCAGGAGCAGACTTGTTATACCCGGGTCGGCTACTGTACTTGCTGGTTCCTCTTCCACGTCAAACTCTATGTCATGCGGATTTTCACCTTCCTGCGTTACTGCTTCTTCCAGCCGAATCAGTAGGGCATCTTTTCCCCCAGTTGTGTCGAGATTCCGCTTACTGAGTTCTGCCTTTAGTTGAATTATAGTTAGTTTTCCCAACTTGCGACCCATTTTGCGCAACTAATTAACTCAACGCAGAAATCGTTTTTTTTTTTTTTTTTTTTTTTTTTTTTTTTTTTTCTTGTGCAATTTCACACCACGGAAATAGTTATTCACAGAATAAGTTTTATCCCAGCTTCTGACACCAATGTAATATGCGAGCTACGGCTCGAGTAGATAAAACAATTATTCTGTGAAATTATTTCTTTATTTTCTACTCTATAGAACAATTCAAGCTCACACTATACTATTCTTCGCCAATTCTTTTCTTACAATGTCTCTTTCCTCTTAAATCACTTTATCTCCTTTCAATTACTTAATTCACAAATCCAAACTAATTACTTTTTCTTGTTCACTCTCAACTTTCAATTTATCACCAAATTACCACTTCGCCCATCATCACTTTTCCAATCTCTTCGCCACGGTTCTAAACCAACTGTGTCTTTTTTTTGATCGCCATCTGTCCTTATATAGCAGAAGTTTCTGATAGCCAGAAACTTCTAGCAAATTCTTCGACCACTGGAACAAGAGAAATAATTCTTGCAGTTATAATTCCCTAATATTATCCCTAATATTATCCCTAATATTATTTGTCTCTTTCGTTGACATGAGCTGTGGAGACTTCGTCCCAGACACGAACCTCGAATGAAGGACAGTTTGAACCAAAATTCTGCCAGAATGGAAAGTCACTTCGGAATTTGCTGCATAGACATAGGCGCGTAGTTATTATTATGCTACAATATATATATATTGTAGCATAATAATAACTACGCCCCCTAAAAATATGACGCAACAAATTCCGAAGTGACTTCATTCTGGCAGAATTTTGGTTCGTACTGTCCTTTCATTCGAGGTTCGTGTCTGGGACGAAGTCTCCACAGCTCATGTCAACGAAAGAGACGAATAATATCAGGGATAAAAGGGAATTATAACTGCAAGAATTATTTCTCTTATTCCAGTGGTCGAAGAATTTGCTAGAAGTTTCTGGCTATCAGAAACTTCTGCTATATAAGGACAGATGGCGGTCAAAAAAAAACACAGTTGGTTTAGAACCGTGGCGAAGAGATTGGAAAAGTGATAATGGGCGAAGTTGTAATTTGGTGATAAATTGAAAGTTGAGAGTGAACAAGAAAAAGTAATTAGTTTGGATTTGTGAATTAAGTAATTGAAAGGAGATAAAGTGATTTGAGAGGAAAGAGACCTTGTAAGAAAAGAATTTGCGAAGAATAGTATAGTGTGAACTTGAATTGTTCTATAGACTAGAAAATAAAGAAATAAATTTCACAGAATATCGTTTTATCTACTCGAGCCGTAGCTTGCATATTACATTGGTGTCAGAAGCGGGATAAAACTTATTCTGTGAATAACTATTTCCGTGGTGTGAAATTGCACAAAAAAAAAAAAAAAAAAACGATTTCTGTGTTGAGTTAATTAGTTGCGCAAAATGGGTCGCAAATTGGGAAAACTAACTATAACTCAACTAAAGGCAGAACTCAGTAAGCGGAACCTCGACACAACTGGGGGAAAAGATGCCCTGCTGATTCGTCTGGAAGAAGCAGTAACGCAGGAAGGTGAAAATCCGCACGACGTAGAGTTTGACGTGGAAGAGGAACCAGCAAGTACAGCAGCCGACCCGGGTATAACAAGTCTGCTCCTGCAACTTAAGTTAGTCATGGACGAACAAAAGAAAGCAATAGAAGATCAAAGGAATTCTCTAGAACTTAAGCTGGACGAACAAAAGAAAGCGATGGACGAACAAAAGAAAGCAATGGGCGACCAAAGGAATTCTCTAGAACTTAAGCTGGACGAACAAAAGAAAGCAATGGACGAACAAAAGAATTCTCTAGAACTTAAGATGGACGAACAAAAGAATTCTCTAGATGCTCTGGAAAGTAAACTTGATGAGCAAAACAAGAACTTGGAATCCAAATTCGAAGTGATCGAAGAGAAAATCGAGAAGGTCGAGACGCAACTCGAAAAAGTCGAAACTAGATTCGATGAAAATTTTGAGAAACATGAAACTCAGTTCGGGAAGATAGAGACTCAGTTTGAAAAAGTAGAAAAGCAAGTCGAAAATCTTGCTAAGGAGCTCAGCAACGTGAAGAGACAGAAAGCACGGGAATATTCCACTGACGGTCTGAGAAGAAAGGAGGTGCAGCCTCCTATCTTCGATGGTCAAACATCATGGCCAATTTATAAGAGGCAATTCGAAGCGGCCGCAATGACCAATAGCTGGGACGATGAAGAGAAGTCTATTGCACTCACGCTTGCACTGAGGGGTCCAGCTGCGGAGCTCTTGCAGACCATCCCGGAAGATAAACAGCAGAACTACGACTCTCTGGTTCAGGCTATCGAGATGCGGTTTGGGGATGAACACATGCAGCAGGTGTACAGGGTTCAGCTGCGTAGTCGAGTCCAGAAAAGGGGGGAAACGCTCCAACAGTTGCAAGCGGATATAGAGCGACTAGCCCATCTTTCATACCCTAAAGCCGGTGAGGAGCTTATCAACGAAATGGCGGTGGAAGCTTTTATTCAGGCCATAGAGGACAGACAACTGCAAATGGCTGTAAGGATGGCTGAAAAGCGAACACTCCCCGAGGCATTGGCATTCGCTTTGTCAATGAAGGCTGCGGACCAAGCATACCAGGGAATACACCGTGTCAGGGAAATGTCCGTCGTGGAATGCTCATGCCAGAGAACAGCCGTCATGGATGAAGACAGAGCTCGCGGAAGTCAAATCCGTTGCTGGAATTGCAACCAAACCGGACACCTACAACGGCAGTGCAGGAGTGCACCTAGACGAGGAAATTGTTCACATTGCGGAAGTAGGAGAAGCAGAGAGGAAGCATCTGGCTGTCAGTCAGACTTCCCAAAACCAGCAGTCGGGAAATGCGTAAGGACCAACTTCGCGGGGCAGAAGTTGGTTACTGGAATCGAGGCCCCCAGGACCACCATTCAAGTTTCGCAAACCAAACGGGGTAACAAGAGCCTGACAGTGGAGGCACTAATCAACGAGAAGAAGTGCGTAGCCACCATCGACACAGGTGCCACTGCCTCCATTGTAAGAAGAGATATCGTCAAAAGCTCCTGGCTGCACAACACCAACAGCTACTGCCTGAAGACTGCAACAGGGGAAATGGCGAAGGTATTTGGAGAAGTTCGTCTTACGATTACTCTGGCAGGACTGACGTTCTCCCATGCGTTTCTGGTGGCAGATATATGCGACGAGTGCATCATCGGAGTAGACTTCATGAAAGCAAATGAAGTAATCTTGGACATCGGGATGCAAGTACTGAGGTATCGAAATGTGGAGATTCCGATGGTGTACGGAAATGAGAATGCCGTAACTCTCAGGACAGTCATCAGCAAAGACGAAGTTTTGCCGCCGTCTTCAGAGACAATCATTTGGACGAAGCTGGAAGGTGATCTTGGGAGCCACCGATTCTACATAGTAGAACCAGACCCAGAGAAGAATTCTCAAGACTACATCGTGGGAAAGACGTTAGTCGAACCAAAGAACACCATGGTTCCAGTGAGGGTTTTGAACGCAAGACCACACACTGTCAAACTAAGGCGAGGGGAGGTGACTGGAAAATGCACGCCGATTACCGCCGTCGCAACAATATCTGAACGTGATGCTCCAAAACTTCTCCCATCACCTTGGACAGCGGAAGCGAGAGAGACGATTCTCCAGTCCAGTGAGCTGAATCAGGAGCAGCGAACTATGGCAGAGAATCTTATCAATGAGTACGCTGATGTATTTGCCTCACAGGACGGAGAATACGGCCGAACACACCTGGTACAACATCGAATAGACACTGGTGATACTAGACCAATTCGTCAGCCTGCTAGGCGCCTTCCATTGGCAAAGCAGACAGAAGTTGCAGAGATGGTGTCGGCAATGGAGAAAGAAGGTCTGATTGAAAGTTCCAAAAGTCCGTGGGCATCACCGGTTGTACTGGTTAAGAAGAAAGATGGCAGCACGCGGTTCTGCGTGGACTATCGGCAGCTCAATTACGTCACCAAGAAAGACAGCTACCCTCTGCCACGGATTGACGACACGCTAGACACACTATCAGGAGCCCGATGGTTTTCCACTCTCGACTTGAAGAGTGGCTACTGGCAGGTACAGATCCATCCAGAAGACCGGGAGAAAACCGCCTTCACCGCAGGAAATGGGCTATGGCAATTCACGGTAATGCCATTCGGGCTGTGCAATGCTCCGACGACTTTCGAGCGATTGATGGAATGTGTCCTGCAAGGGTTAACATGGAAAACCTGTTTGGTATACTTGGATGATGTCATCGTCGTAGGAAAAACGTTTGCGCAACACCGAGACAATCTAAGGGATGTGTTTCAAAGGCTTCGAAGTGCCCACCTGAAGCTCAACCCCAAGAAGTGCGCCCTGTTTAGAGCGGAAGTCAAGTACCTGGGACACATAATTTCAGCGAAAGGAGTGAGAACCGATCCGGAGAAGGTCGAAGCGGTGAAAAACTGGCCAGTCCCCAAAGACAAACACCAACTAAGGAGCTTCCTGGGCCTAGCCACCTACTACAGACGGTTCGTGAAGGATTTTGCCGGGATCGCAAAGAACCTGCACCAGTTGACGGAAAAGGGAAAACAATTCAAATGGTCAATTGAGTGCGAGAAGAGCTTCAAGGCACTTAAACAACGGCTATGCGATGCCCCGATACTGGCTTACCCCACTCCCGGGGAAACGTTCGTTGTGGATGCAGATGCTAGTAATGTCGGGGTAGGAGCCGTACTCTCCCAGGTGCATGACGGCCAAGAGAAGGTGGTTGCGTACTTCAGCAAGGTGCTCTCTAAGCCAGAAAGGAACTACTGCGTGACAAGGCGGGAACTTCTAGCTTTGATCTTGGCTACGAAGCATTTTCACAAATACCTCTACGGGAGGAAGTTCGTTCTTCGCACAGACCATGCAGCCTTAAAATGGCTATTACAGTTCAAGAGTCCTGAGGGTCAGGTCGCAAGATGGATCGAAAGGCTGCAAATCTACGACTACGAAATACAGCATCGTAAAGGAAAACTCCACTCTAATGCGGATGCACTGTCCCGGAGACCATGCAGAACGGATTGTAAACATTGTGCGCGTCAGGAAGAACGGGAGCTGGTTTCAATCCAAAGAATGAGAGCCGAACCTATCGTCGGCTGGAGCGTAGATGAGATCCGGAACGCTCAGAAGGAAGACCCGGATATCGAGCCGATTCTGGCCTGGAAGGAGAACATGGAGAAACCGGATCATCAGGACATCTCTCACAGAAGCCCGACCTTAAAGGCATATTTTGCGCAGTGGGACTCCCTCCATGTCCAAGAAGGTGTTCTGAGAAGAAAATGGGAATCCTCCGACGGAAAGTCGTTTGTAATGCAGCTTGTCGTACCGCGGACGAGGGTCAAGGAGGTGTTACAGGAAATGCATGGCGGGGCGACCGGAGGCCACCTGGGAGTGAATAAGACGCTAGAAAAGGTACGAGAACGTTTTTATTGGTTAAAAGCGAAGGAAGATATAGAAGACTGGTGCAGAAAATGCGACGTGTGTGCAGCTAGCAAGGGTCCGAGAATCAAAACTCGAGGTAAGATGCACCAATACAACGTGGGAGCACCTTTTGAACGAATCGCCATTGACATCGCAGGACCCTTTCCGGAAACCGACAATGGTAATCGGTATATCCTCGTAGTGATGGACTACTTCAGTAAGTGGCCGGAAGCGTTTCCGATCCCTAACCAGGAAGCCAGAACCGTGGCGGAGCAGATCGTCTACAATTGGGTTAGCAGATTCGGTGTGCCCTTGGAATTGCATTCTGACCAAGGGCGGAACTTCGAGTCAAGAATCTTCCAAGAGATGTGTCAACTACTCGGAATCAAAAAGACAAGGACAACCCCGCTTCATCCACAGTCGGACGGTATGGTGGAGCGTTTCAATAGGACTTTGGACGAACATCTCTCGAAGGTCGTAGGTGACTACCAACGGGATTGGGACCGGCAGATTCCCTTGTTTTTGATGGCCTATAGAAGTGCCGTGCATAGCACTACTCGACATACGCCGTTCGAAATCTTATTTGGTGGAATAGCTCGTTTACCCAGTGAGGTGAAATTTGGATCTCCTACCAATGAGCCCAGAAATGAAGAAGAGTACGTGGCGGACCTTAGGGAAAGGCTTAGGGACATACACCAAAGGACCAGAAGCCAGATTAAGATGACGAGCGACCGCATGAAGACCAGGTATGATGCCAAGGCAACAACGTCAGGATTCCAGGAAGGAGATCTGGTGTGGCTGTATAATCCCCATCGCCAAAAGGGGAAATCACCTAAATTACAGCGGAACTGGGAAGGTCCCTACAGAATAATAACCCGCATCAACGATGTTGTCTACCGCATCCAGCGAGGACCGAGGGCCAAAATGAAAGTGGTTCATGTGGACCGACTGAGTCGATACAATGGCCGAAATGAGGATGCACTTGTTCGGGACGAACATGTCTAAGAGGGGGGCAGTGTAGCATAATAATAACTACGCCCCCTAAAAATATGACGCAACAAATTCCGAAGTGACTTCATTCTGGCAGAATTTTGGTTCGTACTGTCCTTTCATTCGAGGTTCGTGTCTGGGACGAAGTCTCCACAGCTCATGTCAACGAAAGAGACGAATAATATCAGGGATAAAAGGGAATTATAACTGCAAGAATTATTTCTCTTATTCCAGTGGTCGAAGAATTTGCTAGAAGTTTCTGGCTATCAGAAACTTCTGCTATATAAGGACAGATGGCGGTCAAAAAAAAACACAGTTGGTTTAGAACCGTGGCGAAGAGATTGGAAAAGTGATAATGGGCGAAGTTGTAATTTGGTGATAAATTGAAAGTTGAGAGTGAACAAGAAAAAGTAATTAGTTTGGATTTGTGAATTAAGTAATTGAAAGGAGATAAAGTGATTTGAGAGGAAAGAGACCTTGTAAGAAAAGAATTTGCGAAGAATAGTATAGTGTGAACTTGAATTGTTCTATAGACTAGAAAATAAAGAAATAAATTTCACAGAATATCGTTTTATCTACTCGAGCCGTAGCTTGCATATTACAATATATAAATATATATACCTACTTTGGTTTTTCTACGCTTTTAATATCGGCAATTGATGGTTGAAATGGTTACTGGATTGGTTAACCTCGTGTGGTTTTGGCGGAAAAATTATCTTTGTAAAAATTGCTGCCACTAAGCTGGTTTCGGTGTGTAACAGCTAAATTTCTTTTGGCGCTGGTGATGCTAAGGCACAGTGCTGCCAGGTTTGGCAACAAATGGCATGCGTATGCCCTTCTTCTTCTATTTCGGCTATGTGTGCTATGTTGTTTACATTCAGTTCTTTTAGCATTTCCAATATTAGGAGTTCTTTGTATGTTTTAATTTATGAGCTCAGATGTATAACCGTTGGCAGTGGTTTTGAAGAGGGAATTTCCTTTCAGCTGTATTCTCGGCCATTTATGAAGATGGATTCATTACGGTATTGTAGAATAAAGGTTTAAGTTAACAATATAATTTTCAATGAGAATGGGTCAATTGGTTTAAAAACAGGGTTCCCGGGTGAAGCCCTTCTACGGTTAGTAGATGTTGATTGGTGATCCCGTTGCAACTTGATGGTTTACCTTTTATTAAATTTGGAATACAACTATCAGAACTTAAACTAACAATTTAATTTTTATTATAAGCAGTTAACTCATTATATGATTTATAAATCTTTTTTATATCATACATTTCATTCTCACAATTTGGTATACTTTCATATTGCAGTTTTATTGTTTCTTTGTTATATTTTATTGATTTAATCATTAGCTTCTCACATATAAATTTTCCTGTAGTAGGAATGCTAATTATATAAAATATTGTTGATTTGTTTGTCGCTATTTTAATATTGGCAAGTTCAAAAGCCTCTTCTAGGTTAATAAAAGGTATATTACTTTCTTCAAACAAAGACAAACTTCGTACCGTGGACATGTTTCGAGGTGAGTTGGTTTATTTGCAGGAGCGCAAGATGGACACAATCTATGTGGTGAAGGGTTTGGCACAGTTTCTATTGAGATTCACCGGCCTGTGGGGATGTTGGACTGGTGAGACGCATCAGCCTTTTAGAGATGCACACCAAAGTGAAACCGAAGAAGGAGTTTGTCAAGCTATTCAGAGGGCTGGGTACAATTCGTGAGCCGTACGACATCAAGCTGGAAGACCAAGCCGTACCTTTTGTTGCACACACATAGGCGTGTTCCAATCCTGCTTTTCAGTAAACATAAGAAGCAATAGGAAGACATGGTTCTTTAAGGGGTCATGGAGCCGGTGGACAAGCCCACCGACTGGTGCTCTCCGATTGTCATTACTTGGAAGAAAAATGGAGACATCCGTATCTGTTTGGACTTGACACGACTCAACAAGTTCGTAAAGAGGGAACGCCATCCTATACCGTCTGTCAAGCATACGCTTGGACAGATGACAGGGGTAAAATTCTTCAGTAAGCTAGATGCAAATAGTGGGTTCTGGCAAATAAAACTCACTGAGGAGTTAAAATTGGGAGGTATTGCAACAACCGCCTTCTATTCGGCATCACCTCTGCTCCAGAACACTACCAGAAGAGAATGAATGGGGGAGCACAGCCGACGAGCACTACCGACGAGTACGGCTAGTTCTGCGACGTCTTCAGGACTCAGATTTCACACTCAACGAAGCCAGGTGCCAGTTTGGTGTCCAACGCATCAGATTTCTCGAACATATTCTGGATGGAGAGGGCGTGCATCCCGATGGCGATCATATTTCCGTTATCCTTAACATGGAGCGATCGAAGAACATACACGAGATCCGTTTTCTGATCGGACTGATCAATTAACTTATTAAATTCACGCCAAAATTGTCGGATGTTCTGCAACCTCTCAACGAAATGCTGAGGAAGGAACAAGCATTTACATGAGCTCCAACGCAGGGCAATTCGTTCATGGACGGAATACTTCCCATCTTCTTGCAAATAGCGATAGAATTATACACCCTAAAGAAAACCCTTGTCAATATCTTCAGGGGATGTCTATATCATGGATACACCACCAACACAATGGCAAGAGGTGAGGGTGGTGTTCCTGCCGAAACCCGGGAAAGATTTGTCGACAGCAAACGGCTATAGACCTATTAGCCTAACGTTCTTCTTTCTAAAATCAATCGTGTCCTAATCAACACGCATACCTCAAAGGAAAATCAGTTGAGGCGGCACTACACCAGGTTGTATTCACAATAGAAGATGCTTTCTAAACCAAGGAATCAGTCGCAGGCTTTTTTACAGATATCGGGCATTTAACAATGTGAAAACTCAAAAAATTGTGGATGCACTCTCGATATACTGTAAAAACCAAATAATAAACAACTGGCTAGAACTCATGCTTACAAACCGCATTATTACACCTTCACTGGAAGACGAAACAAGACGGGGAACAGTCCGTACGGGAACAACACAGGGGGGGGGGGGGGGGGGGGGGGGGGGGGGGATAATATATCCTTTTCTGTGGGTGCTCACAATGGACAACCTTTTAAAAGCACTGGATGGAACCTGTGCGAAATGTGTAGCGTACGCAGATGACCTAGCCGTTCTGATAAGAGGTAAGCGCCTGAACATCATAGGAGAGCTTATTCAAAACACCCTTCGAATCATAAAAGAATGGGCGGAGGAGAGTGGATTAGAAATAAATCCAAATAAAACGGAAATGGTTCTCTTTACAAAGAAAACCAAAACTAGTGACTTTCACATTCCACAACTCGAAGGAGTGTCACTACAACTCCGCGACAGCGTCAAGTATCTGGCCACTATATTGGACAGGAAACTGACCTGGAGAAACAACCTGGAAGAAAGAGTCACCAAAGCCAAGAGATATGCAGGAGGGCCATCGGGAAGTCATGGGGCTTGAAACCGAAACAGGCCCACTGGATATACGAATGTGTAATAAAACCTATCATCTCTACGGTGTAGTTGTATGGTGGCCAGTGATGAGCAAAAAGTATGCAAGAGACTTGCTAAATAAGGTGCAACGTATGGTCTGCCTGAGTATTACAGGAGCACAATCCTCAACACCATCCGCGGCCATGGAAGCAATCCTAAACATTCTACCAGTGCACCTCGAAGCGAAGAAGATTGCCGGAATTTCAGCCTCATGGCTTAGAACTATCGGCCTTTTCATCGATGGTGCAAATACGGGACATCGTAAAATCACCGAAATGATAAGAGTAATGACACCACTCATCGATTGCCCAAGTGATGTTTTTATACGTTCTCTAACAATTTCGAAACAATTTTCCCCGCAAGAGAATATTGGACGTATGAAAGGACGACAAGAAACTCCAATGGGATATCGGTATATACAGACGGCTCTAACATATCAGGGGAATCAGGGGCTGGCATCTTTAGTGCTAACCCACCGATTGAACTTGCTATTCACCTAGAACCATTTGCATCGGTGTTCCAAGCAGAAGTCTATGCAATTATGAAGGCAACTGAAATACTCGCAGAAGACACCAGCGAAGGGAGGCAAATCGACATCTGCTCGGACAGCAAAGCAGCAATTAGCGCGATTACAAACCCCAAGTCGAAATCACGACTAGTAAGGGAGTGCAAAACTAGATTGAACTTTCTTGCCAGACGCAATAGAGCCCGTCTGACATGGGTATCGGGGCACGAAGATGTACCGGGTAATGAAAAAGCAGACGAACTAGCAAGGAAAGGAGCAGGCAACACAGAACTGAACCCGGATCATACAATAGGGGTCCCTCTGACAACTATTAAAACAATAATCAATGAAAAGATACGACAGGACACGTGCAAAGTGGCTAGATCTGTAATAACTAAACCGAGTAACAACACAGTAAAAACAGCTCTTAACTCAAGCGGAACACAATTGAGATTGATGGTGGGACTTTTAACAGGGCACATCAATCTCAACAAACATTCGTTCAGACTCGGGATAGCTGATACAACAATCTGTGCCAACTGTGAGGAGGAGGGGGAAGATGTAGAACACTTTTTCTGCTACTGCCCTGCTACAGCGAGGCTAAGACTGAAAATTCTGGGATCTTCAAGGATTCCGGATATTACACACCTCAGTAAGAAAGGAATCGGGAATATATTGGAGTTCGCCAGACGAACACTACGATTCCCCGATCACTATACGATATAGTTTCACGTTGATACTACCCATTATCCCTAGACCTAAATCCTCTCAACACATAATTTCCAAAGCACAGTACTATTCCCTACAGTTACATAGATGAGGGGACACAACGGGCCCAATTGAGGCCTAAGTGAAGAGCATAAGCGCACCCTCTTAAACCAACCAACCAACCATGCATTCAGAAATGACATCGCCAATGAGAACGTTCTGCTGATGCGCGGCTGCTGTTTCATCATACCAGCATTCATGTGACAGGATGTCCTCGGGAGACTTTATTCTGGTTATCAAGGAATCACAAAGTGCCGTGTCAGAGCACATGAATCTGTTTGGTGGCCTGGGTTTTCAAAGGACATTGGGGTGATGAGTAGCAGATGTACTGCATGTATACAAGAAACAAGAGGAGTTCGAGAAAAGCTAATGCCATCGGACATATCAACCCGTTCGTGGCAAAGGGTACATATGGATCTTTTTAAATGACTAGGGCGCTGGTACTTGATCATTACTGATTTCTTATCTAGTTTTTCGAGGTCGCTTTACTCGAAAGACTGACAGCTGCAGCAGTCATCAATCCCTGCAAGTTCATTTGTGCTTTTCGCGGAGGACCTGATCTGGTGAGAAGCGACAACGGCACTCAAATCGAATCAGTTCACACTTCAGAGTTCTCCAAGTTCGCAAGGAACTACGGATTTCGCTACATCACATCCATTCCGCACTTTCCACAAAGCAACTTCGCCAAATTGCAGCTCAAAAAGAACGCCGACCCCCACAAATCGCTGTTGGAGTATCGCGCCACCCGTCATCCAACGGCTAGAGCCCGGCGGAGCTTTTGATGGGCCGCCGAATCAGATCAACATTACCCATGGCTCCACAATGCTACACGTCAAGAGCAGTCGACTACAACAATCTGAAAAGGAAGGAGGATAATAGAAGAGAGAAACAAAACTACAATCGAGGACATCGAGCAGTGCAAAGTGGTGAGCTAATTCTCGGAGAATTTGTTTGGGTTCGTGACAAACGAGTGCGGGTAACAATTCGTGAGAAGACCAACCACCCTCGCTCTTACATCATCGAAACTCCAACAGGTAACCTTCGTCGCAATACGTAACATCTTATTCGAGTATACCGTGCTGGAGAAATCAAAAAGCAAGGAGAGATCGACAAAGACGTGTCGCCAACGATGACATTACCACCAGTTTCGTCGGGAGAGAAGATAACATCGCCGATGATTTCATCTGCTTCAGAATCACCCACGTCATCGCCATCATATTCATTTCCCTCGTCGTACAATTGAGCGTCATCATCACCGTCATCAACTCCAACATTAAATTCGCAACCGTCTTCAGCTTCCAGAAGGAGCGCCGAGACCCAAGGTTACCGGACTCGATACGGCCGACTGGTAAAACCCGTTGAGCGAACGGTATACTGAAAAATGGGGATGTGTCGGAAGACAATGCCAACACAAATGTAATGCAAACCTATGTTCACACTAACCTATGTAAATGTATACATAAGTCAGGCCATACTAACCGCATCATACATTGTATAGTTTTCACAAGCTAATAAATAAGGCATGTCTGATCGCAAAGAGGCATTCTTACGAGTCAGTCTACTTGAATAACACATTCTTTAACAAGTTTTATTTCTGAATTGTAGAGAATAAAAGATCTTACAATGGCTGCTTTCCCAAATTCAAACAATATGCGCATTGTGTCCGCACCTTGCATCGGTTATGCAAAGACACGATGCTTTCACGATACGTTGCGCATACGGTTGCTTATTGAATCATGACGTTTTGGAATGTGATACGGTGCCTACAAGTTTTTTTTTTTTTTTTGCAAATTTGAAACAATGTCTTATTACAAATTAACAGCAGCTCAAATAATTAATAATTTGCTAAACAATTATAGTACAGGTGGCAACCGAATATTCATGAAACATATTGTAATATGCGAGCTACGGCTCGAGTAGATAAAACAATTATTCTGTGAAATTATTTCTTTATTTTCTACTCTATAGAACAATTCAAGTTCACACTATACTATTCTTCGCAAATTCTTTTCTTACAAGGTCTCTTTCCTCTCAAATCACTTTATCTCCTTTCAATTACTTAATTCACAAATCCAAACTAATTACTTTTTCTTGTTCACTCTCAACTTTCAATTTATCACCAAATTACAACTTCGCCCATTATCACTTTTCCAATCTCTTCGCCACGGTTCTAAACCAACTGTCCCTTTTTTTGATCGCCATCTGTCCTTATATAGCAGAAGTTTCTGATAGCCAGAAACTTCTAGCAAATTCTTCGACCACTGGAACAAGAGAAATAATTCTTGCAGTTTTAATTCCCTTTTATCCCTGATATTATTCGTCTCTTTCGTTGACATGAGCTGTGGAGACTTCGTCCCAGACACGAACCTCGAATGAAAGGACAGTTCGAACCAAAATTCTGCCCGAATGGAAAGTCACTTCGGAATTTGTTGCGTCATATTTTTAGGGGGCGTAGTTATTATTATGCTACACTGCCCCCCTCTTAGACGTGTTCGTCCCGAACAAGTGCATCCTCATTTCGGCCATTGTATCGACTCAGTCGGTCCACATGAACCACTTTCATTTTGGCCCTCGGTCCTCGCTGGATGCGGTAGACAACATCGTTGATGCGGGTTATTATTCTGTAGGGACCTTCCCAGTTCCGCTGTAATTTAGGTGATTTCCCCTTTTGGCGATGGGGATTATACAGCCACACCAGATCTCCTTCCTGGAATCCTGACGTTGTTGCCTTGGCATCATACCTGGTCTTCATGCGGTCGCTCGTCATCTTAATCTGGCTTGTGGTCCTTTGGTGTATGTCCCTAAGCCTTTCCCTAAGGTCCGCCACGTACTCTTCTTCATTTCTGGGCTCATTGGTAGGAGATCCAAATTTCACCTCACTGGGTAAACGAGCTATTCTACCAAATAAGATTTCGAACGGCGTATGTCGAGTAGTGCTATGCACGGCACTTCTATAGGCCATCAAAAACAAGGGAATCTGCCGGTCCCAATCCCGTTGGTAGTCACCTACGACCTTCGAGAGATGTTCGTCCAAAGTTCTATTGAAACGCTCCACCATACCGTCCGACTGTGGATGAAGCGGGGTTGTCCTTGTCTTTTTGATTCCGAGTAGTTGACACATCTCTTGGAAGATTCTTGACTCGAAGTTCCGCCCTTGGTCAGAATGCAATTCCAAGGGCACACCGAATCTGCTAACCCAATTGTAGACGATCTGCTCCGCCACGGTTCTGGCTTCCTGGTTAGGGATCGAAAACGCTTCCGGCCACTTACTGAAGTAGTCCATCACTACGAGTATATACCGATTACCATTGTCGGTTTCCGGAAAGGGCCCTGTGATGTCGATGGCGATTCGTTCGAAAGGTGCTCCCACGTTGTATTGGTGCATCTTTCCTCGAGTTTTGATTCTCGGACCCTTGCTAGCTGCACACACGTCGCATTTTCTGCACCAGTCTTCGATATCTTCCTTCGCTTTTAACCAATAAAAACGTTCTCGTACCTTTTCTAGCGTCTTATTCACTCCCAAGTGGCCTCCGGTCGCCCCGCCATGCATTTCCTGTAACACCTCCTTGACCCTCGTCCGCGGTACGACAAGCTGCATTACAAACGACTTTCCGTCGGAGGATTCCCATTTTCTTCTCAGAACACCTTCTTGGACATGGAGGGAGTCCCACTGCGCAAAATATGCCTTTAAGGTCGGGCTTCCAGGCCAGAATCGGCTCGATATCCGGGTCTTCCTTCTGAGCGTTCCGGATCTCATCTACGCTCCAGCCGGTGATAGGTTCGGCTCTCATTCTTTGGATGGAAACCAGCTCCCGTTCTTCCTGACGCGCACAATGTTTACAATCCGTTCTGCATGGTCTCCGGGACAGTGCATCCGCATTAGAGTGGAGTTTTCCTTTACGATGCTGTATTTCGAAGTCGTAGATTTGCAGCCTTTCGATCCATCTTGCGACCTGACCCTCAGGACTCTTGAACTGTAATAGCCATTTTAAGGCTGCATGGTCTGTGCGAAGAACGAACTTCCTCCCTTAGAGGTATTTGTGAAAATGCTTCGTAGCCAAGATCAAAGCTAGAAGTTCCCGCCTTGTCACGCAGTAGTTCCTTTCTGGCTTAGAGAGCACCTTGCTGAAGTACGCAACCACCTTCTCTTGGCCGTCATGCACGTGGGAGAGAACGGGTCCTACCCCGACATTACTAGCATCTGCATCCACAACGAACGTTTCCCCGGGAGTGGGGTAAACATTCGTTCAGACTCGGGATAGCTGATACAACAATCTGTGCCAACTGTGAGGAGGAGGGGGAAGATGTAGAACACTTTTTCTGCTACTGCCCTGCTACAGCGAGGCTAAGACTGAAAATTCTGGGATCTTCAAGGATTCCGGATATTACACACCTCAGTAAGAAAGGAATCGGGAATATATTGGAGTTCGCCAGACGAACACTACGATTCCCCGATCACTATACGATATAGTTTCACGTTGATACTACCCATTATCCCTAGACCTAAATCCTCTCAACACATAATTTCCAAAGCACAGTACTATTCCCTACAGTTACATAGATGAGGGGACACAACGGGCCCAATTGAGGCCTAAGTGAAGAGCATAAGCGCACCCTCTTAAACCAACCAACCAACCATGCATTCAGAAATGACATCGCCAATGAGAACGTTCTGCTGATGCGCGGCTGCTGTTTCATCATACCAGCATTCATGTGACAGGATGTCCTCGGGAGACTTTATTCTGGTTATCAAGGAATCACAAAGTGCCGTGTCAGAGCACATGAATCTGTTTGGTGGCCTGGGTTTTCAAAGGACATTGGGGTGATGAGTAGCAGATGTACTGCATGTATACAAGAAACAAGAGGAGTTCGAGAAAAGCTAATGCCATCGGACATATCAACCCGTTCGTGGCAAAGGGTACATATGGATCTTTTTAAATGACTAGGGCGCTGGTACTTGATCATTACTGATTTCTTATCTAGTTTTTCGAGGTCGCTTTACTCGAAAGACTGACAGCTGCAGCAGTCATCAATCCCTGCAAGTTCATTTGTGCTTTTCGCGGAGGACCTGATCTGGTGAGAAGCGACAACGGCACTCAAATCGAATCAGTTCACACTTCAGAGTTCTCCAAGTTCGCAAGGAACTACGGATTTCGCTACATCACATCCATTCCGCACTTTCCACAAAGCAACTTCGCCAAATTGCAGCTCAAAAAGAACGCCGACCCCCACAAATCGCTGTTGGAGTATCGCGCCACCCGTCATCCAACGGCTAGAGCCCGGCGGAGCTTTTGATGGGCCGCCGAATCAGATCAACATTACCCATGGCTCCACAATGCTACACGTCAAGAGCAGTCGACTACAACAATCTGAAAAGGAAGGAGGATAATAGAAGAGAGAAACAAAACTACAATCGAGGACATCGAGCAGTGCAAAGTGGTGAGCTAATTCTCGGAGAATTTGTTTGGGTTCGTGACAAACGAGTGCGGGTAACAATTCGTGAGAAGACCAACCACCCTCGCTCTTACATCATCGAAACTCCAACAGGTAACCTTCGTCGCAATACGTAACATCTTATTCGAGTATACCGTGCTGGAGAAATCAAAAAGCAAGGAGAGATCGACAAAGACGTGTCGCCAACGATGACATTACCACCAGTTTCGTCGGGAGAGAAGATAACATCGCCGATGATTTCATCTGCTTCAGAATCACCCACGTCATCGCCATCATATTCATTTCCCTCGTCGTACAATTGAGCGTCATCATCACCGTCATCAACTCCAACATTAAATTCGCAACCGTCTTCAGCTTCCAGAAGGAGCGCCGAGACCCAAGGTTACCGGACTCGATACGGCCGACTGGTAAAACCCGTTGAGCGAACGGTATACTGAAAAATGGGGATGTGTCGGAAGACAATGCCAACACAAATGTAATGCAAACCTATGTTCACACTAACCTATGTAAATGTATACATAAGTCAGGCCATACTAACCGCATCATACATTGTATAGTTTTCACAAGCTAATAAATAAGACATGTCTGATCGCAAAGAGGCATTCTTACGAGTCAGTCTACTTGAATAACACATTCTTTAACAAGTTTTATTTCTGAATTGTAGAGAATAAAAGATCTTACAATGGCTGCTTTCCCAAATTCAAACAATATGCGCATTGTGTCCGCACCTTGCATCGGTTATGCAAAGACACGATGCTTTCACGATACGTTGCGCATACGGTTGCTTATTGAATCATGACGTTTTGGAATGTGATACGGTGCCTACAAGTTTTTTTTTTTTTTTTGCAAATTTGAAACAATGTCTTATTACAAATTAACAGCAGCTCAAATAATTAATAATTTGCTAAACAATTATAGTACAGGTGGCAACCGAATATTCATGAAACATATTGTAATATGCGAGCTACGGCTCGAGTAGATAAAACAATTATTCTGTGAAATTATTTCTTTATTTTCTACTCTATAGAACAATTCAAGTTCACACTATACTATTCTTCGCAAATTCTTTTCTTACAAGGTCTCTTTCCTCTCAAATCACTTTATCTCCTTTCAATTACTTAATTCACAAATCCAAACTAATTACTTTTTCTTGTTCACTCTCAACTTTCAATTTATCACCAAATTACAACTTCGCCCATTATCACTTTTCCAATCTCTTCGCCACGGTTCTAAACCAACTGTCCCTTTTTTTGATCGCCATCTGTCCTTATATAGCAGAAGTTTCTGATAGCCAGAAACTTCTAGCAAATTCTTCGACCACTGGAACAAGAGAAATAATTCTTGCAGTTTTAATTCCCTTTTATCCCTGATATTATTCGTCTCTTTCGTTGACATGAGCTGTGGAGACTTCGTCCCAGACACGAACCTCGAATGAAAGGACAGTTCGAACCAAAATTCTGCCCGAATGGAAAGTCACTTCGGAATTTGTTGCGTCATATTTTTAGGGGGCGTAGTTATTATTATGCTACACTGCCCCCCTCTTAGACGTGTTCGTCCCGAACAAGTGCATCCTCATTTCGGCCATTGTATCGACTCAGTCGGTCCACATGAACCACTTTCATTTTGGCCCTCGGTCCTCGCTGGATGCGGTAGACAACATCGTTGATGCGGGTTATTATTCTGTAGGGACCTTCCCAGTTCCGCTGTAATTTAGGTGATTTCCCCTTTTGGCGATGGGGATTATACAGCCACACCAGATCTCCTTCCTGGAATCCTGACGTTGTTGCCTTGGCATCATACCTGGTCTTCATGCGGTCGCTCGTCATCTTAATCTGGCTTGTGGTCCTTTGGTGTATGTCCCTAAGCCTTTCCCTAAGGTCCGCCACGTACTCTTCTTCATTTCTGGGCTCATTGGTAGGAGATCCAAATTTCACCTCACTGGGTAAACGAGCTATTCTACCAAATAAGATTTCGAACGGCGTATGTCGAGTAGTGCTATGCACGGCACTTCTATAGGCCATCAAAAACAAGGGAATCTGCCGGTCCCAATCCCGTTGGTAGTCACCTACGACCTTCGAGAGATGTTCGTCCAAAGTTCTATTGAAACGCTCCACCATACCGTCCGACTGTGGATGAAGCGGGGTTGTCCTTGTCTTTTTGATTCCGAGTAGTTGACACATCTCTTGGAAGATTCTTGACTCGAAGTTCCGCCCTTGGTCAGAATGCAATTCCAAGGGCACACCGAATCTGCTAACCCAATTGTAGACGATCTGCTCCGCCACGGTTCTGGCTTCCTGGTTAGGGATCGAAAACGCTTCCGGCCACTTACTGAAGTAGTCCATCACTACGAGTATATACCGATTACCATTGTCGGTTTCCGGAAAGGGCCCTGTGATGTCGATGGCGATTCGTTCGAAAGGTGCTCCCACGTTGTATTGGTGCATCTTTCCTCGAGTTTTGATTCTCGGACCCTTGCTAGCTGCACACACGTCGCATTTTCTGCACCAGTCTTCGATATCTTCCTTCGCTTTTAACCAATAAAAACGTTCTCGTACCTTTTCTAGCGTCTTATTCACTCCCAAGTGGCCTCCGGTCGCCCCGCCATGCATTTCCTGTAACACCTCCTTGACCCTCGTCCGCGGTACGACAAGCTGCATTACAAACGACTTTCCGTCGGAGGATTCCCATTTTCTTCTCAGAACACCTTCTTGGACATGGAGGGAGTCCCACTGCGCAAAATATGCCTTTAAGGTCGGGCTTCCAGGCCAGAATCGGCTCGATATCCGGGTCTTCCTTCTGAGCGTTCCGGATCTCATCTACGCTCCAGCCGGTGATAGGTTCGGCTCTCATTCTTTGGATGGAAACCAGCTCCCGTTCTTCCTGACGCGCACAATGTTTACAATCCGTTCTGCATGGTCTCCGGGACAGTGCATCCGCATTAGAGTGGAGTTTTCCTTTACGATGCTGTATTTCGAAGTCGTAGATTTGCAGCCTTTCGATCCATCTTGCGACCTGACCCTCAGGACTCTTGAACTGTAATAGCCATTTTAAGGCTGCATGGTCTGTGCGAAGAACGAACTTCCTCCCTTAGAGGTATTTGTGAAAATGCTTCGTAGCCAAGATCAAAGCTAGAAGTTCCCGCCTTGTCACGCAGTAGTTCCTTTCTGGCTTAGAGAGCACCTTGCTGAAGTACGCAACCACCTTCTCTTGGCCGTCATGCACGTGGGAGAGAACGGGTCCTACCCCGACATTACTAGCATCTGCATCCACAACGAACGTTTCCCCGGGAGTGGGGTAAGCCAGTATCGGGGCATCGCATAGTTTAAGTGCCTTGAAGCTCTTCTCGCACTCAATTGACCATTTGAATTGTTTTCCCTTTTCCGTCAACTGGTGCAGGTTCTTTGCGATCCCGGCAAAATCCTTCACGAACCAGCTGTAGTAGGTGGCTAGGCCCAGGAAGCTCCTTAGTTGGTGTTTGTCTTTGGGGACTGGCCAGTTTTTCACCGCTTCGACCTTCTCCGGATCGGTTCTCAGTCCTTTCGCTGAAATTATATGTCTCAGGTACTTGACTTCCGCTCTAAACAGGGCGCACTTCTTGGGGTTGAGCTTCAGGTGGGCACTTCGAAGCCTTTGAAACACATCCCTTAGATTGTCTCGGTGTTGCGCAAACGTTTTTCCTACGACGATGACATCATCCAAGTATACCAAACAGGTTTTCCATGTTAACCCTTGCAGGACACATTCCATCAATCGCTCGAAAGTTGCCGGAGCATTGCACAGCCCGAATGGCATTACCGTGAATTGCCATAGCCCATTTCCTGCGGTGAAGGCGGTTTTCTCCCGGTCTTCTGGATGGATCTGTACCTGCCAGTAGCCACTCTTCAAGTCGAGAGTGGAAAACCATCGGGCTCCTGATAGTGTGTCTAGCGTGTCGTCAATCCGTGGCAGAGGGTAGCTGTCTTTCTTGGTGACGTAATTGAGCTGCCGATAGTCCACGCAGAACCGCGTGCTGCCATCTTTCTTCTTAACCAGTACAACCGGTGATGCCCACGGACTTTTGGAACTTTCAATCAGACCTTCTTTCTCCATTGCCGACACCATCTCTGCAACTTCTGTCTGCTTTGCCAATGGAAGGCGCCTAGCAGGCTGACGAATTGGTCTAGTATCACCAGTGTCTATTCGATGTTGTACCAGGTGTGTTCGGCCGTATTCTCCGTCCTGTGAGGCAAATACATTAGCGTACTCATTGATAAGATTCTCTGCCATAGTTCGCTGCTCCTGATTCAGCTCACTGGACTGGAGAATCGTCTCTCTCGCTTCCGCTGTCCAAGGCGATGGGAGAGGTTTTGGAGCATCACGTTCAGATATTGTTGCGACGGCGGTAATCGGCGTGCATTTTCCAGTCACCTCCCCTCGCCTTAGTTTGACAGTGTGTGGTCTTGCGTTCAAAACCCTCACTGGAACCATGGTGTTCTTTGGTTCGACCAACGTCTTTCCCACGATGTAGTCTTGAGAATTCTTCTCTGGGTCTGGTTCTACTATGTAGAATCGGTGGCTCCCAAGATCACCTTCCAGCTTCGTCCAAATGATTGTCTCTGAAGACGGCGGCAAAACTTCGTCTTTGCTGATGACTGTCCTGAGAGTTACGGCATTCTCATTTCCGTACACCATCGGAATCTCCACATTTCGATACCTCAGTACTTGCATCCCGATGTCCAAGATTACTTCATTTGCTTTCATGAAGTCTACTCCGATGATGCACTCGTCGCATATATCTGCCACCAGAAACGCATGGGAGAACGTCAGTCCTGCCAGAGTAATCGTAAGACGAACTTCTCCAAATACCTTCGCCATTTCCCCTGTTGCAGTCTTCAGGCAGTAGCTGTCGGTGTTGTGCAGCCAGGAGCTTCTGACGATATCTCTTCTTACAATGGAGGCGGTGGCACCTGTGTCGATGGTGGCTACGCATTTCTTCTTGTTGATTAGTGCCTCCACTGTCAGGCTCTTGTTACCCCGTTTGGTTTGCGAAACTTGAATGGTGGTCCTGGGGGCCTCGATTCCAGTAACCAACTTCTGCCCCGCGAAGTTGGTCCTTACGCATCTCCCGACTGCTGGTTTTGGGAAGTCTGACCGACAGGATGCTTCCTCTCTGCTTCTCCTACTTCCGCAATGTGGACAATTTCCTCGTCTAGGTGCACTTCTGCACTGCCGTTGTAGGTGTCCGATTTGGTTGCAATTCCAGCAACGGATTTGACTTCCGCGAGCTCTGTCTTCATCCATGACGGCTGTTCTCTGGCATGAGCATTCCACGACGGACATTTCCCTGACACGGTGTATTCCCTGGTATGCTTGGTCCGCAGCCTTCATTGACAAAGCGAATGCCAATGCCTCGGGGAGTGTTCGCTTTTCAGCCATCCTTACAGCCATTTGCAGTTGTCTGTCCTCTATGGCCTGAATAAAAGCTTCCACCGCCATTTCGTTGATAAGCTCCTCACCGGCTTTAGGGTATGAAAGATGGGCTAGTCGCTCTATATCCGCTTGCAACTGTTGGAGCGTTTCCCCCCTTTTCTGGACTCGACTACGCAGCTGAACCCTGTACACCTGCTGCATGTGTTCATCCCCAAACCGCATCTCGATAGCCTGAACCAGAGAGTCGTAGTTCTGCTGTTTATCTTCCGGGATTGTCTGCAAGAGCTCCGCAGCTGGACCCCTCAGTGCAAGTGTGCGTGCAATGGACTTCTCTTCATCGTCCCAGCTATTGGTCATTGCGGCCGCTTCGAATTGCCTTTTATAAATTGGCCATGATGTTTGACCATCGAAGATAGGAGGCTGCATCTCCTTTCTTCTCAGACCGTCAGTGGAATATTCCCGTGCTTTCTGTCTCTTCACATTGCTGAGCTCCTTAGCAAGATTTTCGACTTGCTTCCCTACTATCTCGAATTGCGTATCCACTTTTTCAAACTGAGTCTCTATTTTCCCGAACTGGGTTTCATGTTTCTCAAAATTTTCAACGAATCTAGTTTCGACTTTTCCGAGTTGCGTCTCGACCTTCTCGATTTTCTCTTCGATCACTTCGAATTTGGATTCCAAGTTCTTGTTTTGCTCATCAAGTTTACTTTCCAGAGCATCTAGAGAATTCTTTTGTTCATCCAGCTTAAGTTCTAGAGAATTCTTTTGTTCGTCCATTGCTTTCTTTTGTTCGTCCATTGCTTTCTTTTGTTCGTCCATTGCTTTCTTTTGTTCATCCAGCTTAAGTTCTAGAGAATTCTTTTGTTCGTCCAGCTTAAGTTCTATAGAATTCCTTTGGATTTCTATTGCTTTCTTTTGTTCGTCCATGACTAACTTAAGTTGCAGGAGCAGACTCGTTATACCCGGGTCGGCTGCTGTACTTGCTGGTTCCTCTTCCACGTCAAACTCCACGTCGTGCGGTTTTTCACCTTCCTGCGTTACTGCTTCTTCCAGACGAATCAGCAGGGCATCTTTTCCCCCAGTTGTGTCGAGGTTCCGCTTACTGAGTTCTGCCTTTAGTTGAGTTATAGTTAGTTTTCCCAATTTGCGACCCATTTTGCGCAACTAATTAACTCAACACAGAAATGGTTTTTTTTTTTTTTTTTGCTTGTGCAATTTCACACCACGGAAATAGTTATTCACAGAATAAGTTTTATCCCGCTTCTGACACCAATGTAATATGCGAGCTACGGCTCGAGTAGATAAAACAATTATTCTGTGAAATTATTTCTTTATTTTCTACTCTATAGAACAATTCAAGTTCACACTATACTATTCTTCGCAAATTCTTTTCTTACAAGGTCTCTTTCCTCTCAAATCACTTTATCTCCTTTCAATTACTTAATTCACAAATCCAAACTAATTACTTTTTCTTGTTCACTCTCAACTTTCAATTTATCACCAAATTACAACTTCGCCCATTATCACTTTTCCAATCTCTTCGCCACGGTTCTAAACCAACTGTCCCTTTTTTTGATCGCCATCTGTCCTTATATAGCAGAAGTTTCTGATAGCCAGAAACTTCTAGCAAATTCTTCGACCACTGGAACAAGAGAAATAATTCTTGCAGTTTTAATTCCCTTTTATCCCTGTTATTATTCGTCTCTTTCGTTGACATGAGTTGTGGAGACTTCGTCCCAGACACGAACCTCGAATGAAAGGACAGTTCGAACCAAAATTCTGCCAGAATGGAAAGGCACTTCGGAATTTGCTGCGTCATATTTTTAGGGGGCGTAGTTATTATTATGCTACAATATGTTAAAAATAAAAAAAAAGACAATTAAAACGGAAATGTCGAGCTTCATTGGTTTTTAAAAGAAACGTACCAAAATACAAAAACTTCTTCAAAGTCATCAATTCATATCCCGATGATGTGTTTTTTACCCATTTCCGAATGAATAGAAATACATTTCTAGTAAGCTCAGTATTGCAAATTTATTTACACATAAAATTGCGTTCCTTCTTCTTCTAACTCCTTTTGTTTTAAGTTACTTAAGAAAGCACTTCTGCCCATGTGGAAGCAAGCGGTTCCCGGGAGACACATAATTTCGTTGGAATATTGCTTATAATTAACGTTATGGAAACTCGCTAACCAGTGTAGCTTCCGAAAACTTTCTGACCGTTTTGGTATAGGAATGGGCTCTTTGTATCGAAAAAGAACTATTGAAGCCATACTTAAACATAAAAAGAAAACAATCCAGTGGCCATGCAATCTGGAGTCTCTAAGCAAAATAGCAAGTGAATGTGTTGATGACACGCATTTTAAGATTCCAACTCCGAAAGCGGATTCATTAAGCTATTATAATAGAAAAGGTAACCATTCAACAATTACGTATTTATACGATTTTTACTCATTAGTATGTTTTGTACATATTGTAATATGCGAGCTACGGCTCGAGTAGATAAAACAATATTCTGTGAAATTATTTCTTTATTTTCTAGTCTATAGAACAATTCAGGTTCACACTATACTATTCTTCGCAATTCTTTTCTTACAAGGTCTCTGTCCTCTCAAATCACTTTATCTCCTTTCAATTACTTAATTCACAAATCCAAACTAATTACTTCTTCTTGTTAAATCTCAACTTTCAATTTATCACAAAATTACAACTTCGCCCATTATCACTTTTCTAATCTCTTCGCCACAGTTTAGAAACTACTGCCCCTTCTCAATCGCCATCTGTCCTTATATAGCAGAAGTTTCTGATAGCCAGAAACTTCTAGCAAATTCTTCGACCACTGGAACAAGAAAAATTCTGATGTAATAATTCTTGCAGTTATAATTCCCTCTTATCGGTGATATTATCCGTCTCTTTCGTTGACATGAACTGTGGAGACTTCATCGCAGACAAGAACCTCGAATGAAAGGACACTTCGGACCAAAATTCTGCCAGAATGAAAAGACACTTCGGAATTTGTTGCATCATACTTTTAGGGAGCTTAGTTATTATTATGCTACACTGCCCCCCTCTTAGACGTGTTCGTCCCGAACAAGTGCATCCTCATTTCGGCCATTGTATCGACTCAGTCGGTCCACATGAACCACTTTCATTTTGGCCCTTGGTCCTCGCTGGATGAGGTAGACAACATCGTTGATGCGGGTTATTATTCTGTAGGGACCATCCCAGTTCCGCTGTAATTTAGGTGATTTCCCCTTTTGGCGATGGGGATTGTACAGCCACACCAGATCTCCTTCCTGGAATCCTGACGTTGTTGCCTTGGCATTATACCTGGTCTTCATGCGGTCGCTCGTCATCTTAATCTGGCTTCTGGTCCTTTGGTGTATGTCCCTAAGCCTTTCCCTAAGGTCCGCCACGTACTCTTCTTCATTTCTGGGCTCATTGGTAGGAGATCCAAATTTCACCTCACTGGGTAAACGAGCTGTTCCGCCAAATAAGATTTCGAACGGCGTATGTCGAGTAGTGCTATGCACGGCACTTCTATAGGCCATCAAAAACAAGGGAATCTGCCGGTCCCAATCCCTTTGGTAGTCACCTACGACCTTCGAGAGATGTTCGTCCAAAGTCCTATTGAAACGCTCCACCATACCGTCCGACTGTGGATGAAGCGGGGTTGTCCTTGTCTTTTTGATTCCGAGTAGTTGACACATCTCTTGGAAGATTCTTGACTCGAAGTTCCGCCCTTGGTCAGAATGCAATTCCAAGGGCACACCGAATCTGCTAACCCAATTGTAGACGATCTGCTCCGCCACGGTTCTGGCTTCCTGGTTGGGGATCGGAAACGCTTCCGGCCACTTACTGAAGTAGTCCATTACTACGAGTATATACCGATTACCATTGTCGGTTTCCGGAAAGGGCCCTGCGATGTCAATGGCGATTCGTTCGAAAGGTGCTCCCACGTTGTATTGGTGCATCTTACCTCGAGTTTTGATTCTCGGACCCTTGCTAGCTTCTGATAGCCAGAAACTTCTAGCAAATTCTTCGACCACTGGAACAAGAGAAATTCTGATGTAATAATTCCTCTTATCCGTGATATTATAAGTTATAATTCCCTCTTATCCGTGATATTATCCGTCTCTTTCGTTGACACGAAGTGTGGAGTCTTCATCGCAGACACGAACCTCGAATGAAAGGACAGTTCGGACCAAAATTCTGCCAGAATGAAAATACACTTCGGAATTTGTTGCATCATATTTTTAGGGAGCGTAGTTATTATTATGCTACAATATCTTCCTTCGCTTTTAACCAATAAAAACGTTCTCGTACCTTTTCTAGCGTCTTATTCACTCCCAAGTGGCCTCCGGACGCCCCGTCATGCATTTCCTGTAACACCTCCTTGACCCTCGTCCGCGGTACGACAAGCTGCATTACAAACGACTTTCCGTCGGAGGATTCCCATTTTCTTCTCAGAACACCTTCTTGGACATGGAGGGAGTCCCATTGCGCAAAATATGCCTTTAAGGTCGGGCTTCTGTGAGAGATGTCCTGATGATCCGGTTTCTCCATGTTCTCCTTCCAGGCCAGAATCGGCTCGATATCCGGGTCTTCCTTCTGAGCGTTCCGGATCTCATCTACGCTCCAGCCGGCGATAGGTTCGGCTCTCATTCTTTGGATGGAAAACAGCTCCCGTTCTTCCTGACGCGCACAATGTTTACAATCCGTTCTGCATGGTCTCCGGGACAGTGCATCCGCATTATAGTGGAGTTTTCCTTTACGATGCTGTATTTCGTAGTCGTAGATTTGCAGCCTTTCGATCCATCTTGCGACCTGACCCTCAGGACTCTTGAACTGTAATAGCCATTTTAAGGCTGCATGGTCTGTGCGAAGAACGAACTTCCTCCCATAGAGGTATTTGTGAAAATGCTTCGTAGCCAAGATCAAAACTAGAAGTTCCCGCCTTGTCACGCAGTAGTTCCTTTCTGGCTTAGAGAGCACCTTGCTGAAGTACGCAACCACCTTCTCTTCGCCCTCATGCACCTGGGAGTGTACGGCTCCTACCCCGACATTACTAGCATCTGTATCCACAATGAACGTTTCCCCGGGAGTGGGGTAAGCTAGTATCGGGGCATCGCATAGCCGTTGTTTAAGTGCCTTGAAGCTCTTTTTCGCGCTCAATTGACCATTTGAATTGTTTCCCCTTTTCCGTCAACTGGTGCAGGCTCTTTGCGATCCCGGCAAAATCCTTCACGAACCGTCTGTGGTAGGTGGCTAGGCACAGGAAGCTCCTTAGTTGGTGTTTATCTCTGGGGACTGGCCAGTTTTTCACCGCTTCGACCTTCTCTGGATCGGTTCTCACTCCTTTCGCTGAAATTATGTGCCCCAGGTACTTGACTTCCGCTCTAAACAGGGCGCACTTCTTGGGGTTGAGCTTCAGGTGGGCACTTCGAAGCCTTTGAAACACATCCCTTAGATTGTCTCGGTGTTGCGCAAACGTTTTTCCTACGACGCGACGATGACATCATCCAAGTATACCAAACAGGTTTTCCATGTTAACCCTTGCAGGACACATTCCATCAATCGCTCGAAAGTTGCCGGAGCATTGCACAGCCCGAATGGCATTACCGTGAATTGCCATAGCCCATTTCCTGCGGTGAAGGCGGTTTTCTCCCGGTCTTCTGGATGGATCTGTACCTGCCAGTAGCCACTCTTCAAGTCGAGAGTGGAAAACCATCGGGCTCCTGATAGTGTGTCTAGCGTGTCTTCAATCCGTGGCAGAGGATAGCTGTCTTTCTTGGTGACGTAATTGAGCTGCCGATAGTCCACGCAGAACCGCGTGCTGCCATCTTTCTTCTTAACCAGTACAACCGGTGATGCCCACGGACTTTTGGAACTTTCAATCAGACCTTCTTTCTCCATTGCCGACACCATCTCTGCAACTTCTGTCTGCTTTGCCAATGGTAGGCGCCTAGCAGGCTGAGTATCACCAGTGTCTATTCGATGTTGTACCAGGTGTGTTCGGTCGTATTCTCCGTCCTGTGAGGCAAATACATCAGCGTACTCATTGATAAGATTCTCTGCCATAGTTCGCTGCTCCTGATTCAGCTCACTGGACTGGAGAATCGTCTCTCTCGCTTCCGCTGTCCAAGGCGATGGGAGAGGTTTTGGAGCATCACGTTCAGATATTGTTGCGACGGCGGTAATCGGCGTGCATTTTCCAGTCACCTCCCCTCGCCTTAGTTTGACAGTGTGTAGTCTTGCGTTCAAAACTCTCATTGGAACCATGGTGTTCTTTGGTTCGACTAACGTCTTTCCCACGATGTAGTCTTGAGAATTCTTCTCTGGGTCTGGTTCTACTATGTAGAATCGGTGGCTCCCAAGATCACCTTCCAGCTTCGTCCAAATGATTGTCTCTGAAGACGGCGGCAAAACTTCGTCTTTGCTGATGACTGTCCTGAGAGTTACGGCATTCTCGTTTCCGTACACCATCGGAATCTTCACATTTCGATACCTCAGTACTTGCATCCCGATGTCCAAGATTACTTCATTTGCTTTCATGAAGTCTATTCCGATGATGCAATCGTCGCATATATCTGCCACCAGAAACGCATGGGAGAACGTCAGTCCTGCCAGAGTAATCGTAAGACGAACTTCTCCAAATACCTTCGCCATTTCCCCTGTTGCAGTCTTCAGGCAGTAGCTGTTGGTGTTGTGCAGCCAGGAGCTTTTGACGATATCTCTTCTTACAATGGAAAGTGGCACCTGTGTCGATGGTGGCTACGCACTTCTTCTTGTTGATTAGTGCCTCCACTGTCAGGCTCTTGTTACCCCGTTTGGTTTGCGAAACTTGAATGGTGGTCCTGGGGGCCTCGATTCCAGTAACCAACTTCTGCCTCGCGAAGTTGGTCCTTACGCATTTCCCGACTGCTGGTTTTGGGAAGTCTGACTGACAGGATGGGTGTTATCACCGCCAGATGCTTCCTCTCTGCTTCTCCTACTTCCGCAATGTGGACAATTTCCTCGTCTAGGTGCACTTCTGCACTGCCGTTGTAGGTGTCCGATTTGGTTGCAATTCCAGCAACGGATTTGACTTCCGCGAGCTCTGTCTTCATCCATGACGGCTGTTCTCTGGCATGAGCATTCCACGACGGACATTTCCCTGACACGGTGTATTCCCTGGTATGCTTGGCCCGCAGCCTTCATTGACAAAGCGAATGCCAATGCCTCGGGGAGTGTTCGCTTTTCAGCCATCCTTACAGCCATTTGCAGTTGTCTGTCCTCTATGGCCTAAATAAAAGCTTCCACCGCCATTTCGTTGATAAGCTCCTCACCGGCTTTAGGGTATGAAAGATGGGCTAGTCGCTCTATATCCGCTTGCAACTGTTGGAGCGTTTCCCCCCTTTTCTGGACTCAACTACGCAGCTAAACCCTGTACACCTGCTGCATGTGTTCATCCCCAAACCGCATCTCGATAGCCTGAACCAGGGAGTCGTAGTTCTGCTGTTTATATTCCGGGATGGTCTGCAAGAGCTCCGCAGCTGGACCCCTCAGTGCAAGTGTGCGTGCAATGGACTTCTCTTCATCGTCCCAGCTATTGGTCATTGCGGCCGCTTCGAATTGCCTTTTATAAATTGGCCATGATGTTTGACCATCGAAGATAGGAGGCTGCATCTCCTTTCTTCTCAGACCGTCAGTGGAATATTCCCGTGCTTTCTGTCTCTTCACGTTGCTGAGCTCCTTAGCAAGATTTTCGACTTGCTTTCCTACTATCTCGAATTGCGTATCCACTTTTTCAAACTGAGTCTCTATCTTCCCGAACTAAGTTTCATGTTTCTTAAAATTTTCATCGAATCTAGTTTCGACTTTTTCGAGTTGCGTCTCGACCTTCTCGATTTTCTCTTCGATCGCTTCGAATTTGGATTCCAAGTTCTTGTTTTGCTCATCAAGTTTGCTTTCCAGAGCATCTAGAGAATTATTTTGTTCATCCATTGCTTTCTTTTGTTCGTCCAGCTTAAGTTCTAGAGAATTCCTTTGGTCGCCCATTGCTTTCTTTTGTTCGCCCATCGCTTTCTTTTGTTCGTCCATCGCTTTCTTTTGTTCGTCCAGCTTAAGTTCTAGAGAATTCCTTTGATCTTCTATTGTTTTCTTTTGTTCGTCCATGACTAACTTAAGTTGCAGGAGCAGACTTGTTATACCCGGGTCGGCTGCTGTACTTGCTGGTTCCTCTTCCACGTCAAACTCTACGTCGTGCGGATTTTCACCTTCCTGCGTTACTGCTTCTTCCAGACGAATCAGTAGGGCATCTTTTCCCCCAGTTGTGTCGAGGTTCCGCTTACTGAGTTCTGCCTTTAGTTGAGTTATAGTTAGTTCTCCCAATTTGCGACCCATTTTGCGCAACTAATTAACTCAACACAGAAATGTTTTTTTTTTCTTTTTTTTTTTGCTTGTGTAATTTCACACCACGGAAATAGTTATTCACAGAATAAGTTTTATCCCGCTTCTGACACCAATGTAATATGCGAGCTACGGCTCGATTAGATAAAACAATATTCTGTGAAATTATTTCTTTATTTTCTAGTCTATAGAACAATTCAGGTTCACACTATACTATTCTTCGGAATTCTTTTCTTACAAGTTCTCTGTCCTCTCAAATCACTTTATCTCCTTTCAATTACTTAACTCACAAATCCAAACTAATTACTTCTTCTTGTTAAATCTCAACTTTCAATTTATCACAAAATTACAACTTTTATCACTTTTCTAATCTCTTCGCCACAGTTTAGAAACTACTGCCCCTTCTCAATCGCCATCTGTCCTTATATAGCAGAAGTTTCTGATAGCCAGAAACTTCTAGCAAATTCTTCGACCACTGGAACAAGAAAAATTCTGATGTAATAATTCTTGCAGTTATAATTCCCTCTTATCCGTGATATTATCCGTCTCTTTCGTTGACATGAGCTGTGGAGACTTCATCGCAGACACGAACCTCGAATGAAAGGACACTTCGGACCAAAATTCTGCCAGAATGAAAAGACACTTCGGAATTTGTTGCATCATACTTTTAGGGAGCTTAGTTATTATTATGCTACAATATGTTTGTATGTAACTGTTTTTTTACAGGGTGTATGTGACAGCAAACTAAAGTTTATGGATGCTTTCGTTGGCTATCCAGGATCTTGCCACGATGCCGCCGTTTGGCGCGATAATCCTTTGAGAAAGGCTTTAGGCAACCGGACAGTAAAGCTACCTTCAGAGTACGATCTGCTCGGTGATTCGGCGTATCCACTGGAAACTCATCTCATTGTAACATATAAGGATAATGGCCATTTGAGAGCAGCACAGAAGAGATTCAACTACTGCCATAGTTCCACACGCGTATTTATTGAGCAAGCTTACGGCGTTCTCAAAAATAAATTTCGGATCTTGAACTTATTACCCGTGCACAGTATTTCAATGACAAGGAAAATTATTGTAGCATAATAATAACTACGCTCCCTAAAAGTATGATGCAACAAATTCCGAAGTGTCTTTTCATTCTGGCAGAATTTTGGTTCGAAGTGTCCTTTCATTCGAGGTTCGTGTCTGCGATGAAGTCTCCACAGCTCATGTCAACAAAAGAGAACAAGAGAGAATTATAACTGCACGAAATGATTGTCATCTTGGAATTATTACATCAGAATTTTTTTTGTTCCAGTAGTCGAAGAATGTGCTAGAAGTTTCTGGCTATTAGAAATGCGGCTACTTAAGGACAGATGGCGATAGAGAGCAGGCAGTCGGTTTTGAACCGCACGAAGAGATTGGAAAAGTGATAATGGGCGAAGTTGTAATTTTGTGATAAAATGAAAGATGAGAGTTAACAAGAAGAAGTAATTAGTTTGGATTTGTGAATTAAGTAATTGAAAGGAGATAAAGTGATTTGAGAGGAAAGAGACCTTGTAAGAAAAGAATTTGCGAAGAATAGTATAGTGTGAACTTGAATTGTTCTATAGACTAGAAAATAAAGAAATAAATTTCACAGAATATTGTTTTATCTACTCGAGCCATAGCTCGCATATTACATTACCATAACACTTAAAAATTTTCTAATACAGTCGTCAAGGGAATTTGGAAATACTGCAGGCAGTACTGCATTTGTGAAAACACCCAATTTTGCACTTTGTCCAGAGTAAGGCGTATTCTGGGGTCGAATTGCGACATCAGTTAACGAGTGAATGAAATCCATACGCTATCGAGTGATCGAGTAACTTCATTGCGATGATCACATAAGAATGGTCACGTCTCGAGTACACTTTAAAAATTATACTAGTACAATTCTACTACATTGAATTGAGGTTGCTGACAAATGTCAAAACTATTTATTTTTGTGTGACGAAAATTTTTGTATTTATTGTCTTCAATTAGAAATTTAATATTTACTTTATTTTTCATCTTCTGATTCAGATGATGATCGCTATGAGTGTATTGAACGAAGACGTTTAAGAGATAAAAGCGATCCCTTCTTTTTACAAGACTCTGGGTACGTATACAAAACTATAATTTTCTGAAAATATTGTAGCATAATAATAACTACGCCCCCTAAAAATATGACCACAAATTCCGAAGTGACTTTTCATTCTGGCAGAATTTTGGTTCGAACTGTCCTTTCATTCGAGGTTCGTGTCTGGGACGAAGTCTCCACAGCTCATGTCAACGAAAGAGACGAATAATATCAGGGATAAAAGGGAATTATAACTGCAAGAATTATTTCTCTTGTTCCAGTGGTCGAAGAATTTGCTAGAAGTTTCTGGCTATCAGAAACTTCTGCTATATAAGGACAGATGGCGATCAAAAAAAAGACACAGTAGTTTTTAAACTGTGGCGAAGAGATTGGAAAAGTGATAATGGGCGAAGTTGTAATTTGGTGATAAATTGAAAGTGGAGAGTAAACAAGAAAAAGTAATTAGTTTGGATTTGTGAATTAAGTAATTGAAAGGAGATAAAGTGATTTGAGAGGAAAGAGACCTTGTAAGAAAAGAATTTGCAAAGAATAGTATAGTGTGAACTTGAATTGTTCTATAGACTAGAAAATAAAGAAATAAATTTCACAGAATATCGTTTTATCTACTCGAGCCGTAGCTCGCATATTACATTGGTGTCAGAAGCTGGGATAAAACTTATTCTGTGAATAACTATTTCCGTGGTGTGAAATTGCACAAGAAAAAAAAAAAAAAAAAACGATTTCTGCGTTGAGTTAATTAGTTGCGCAAAATGGGTCGCAAATTGGGAAAACTAACTATAATTCAACTAAAGGCAGAACTCAGTAAGCGGAATCTCGACACAACTGGGGGAAAAGATGCCCTACTGATTCGTCTGGAAGAAGCAGTAACGCAGGAAGGTGAAAATCAGCATGACATAGAGTTTGACGTGGAAGAGGAACCAGCAAGTACAGTAGCCGACCCGGGTATAACAAGTCTGCTCCTGCAACTTAAGTTAGTCATGGACGAACAAAAGAAAGCAATAGAAGATCAAAGTCATAAGCTCGATGACCAAAAGAATTCTATAGAACTTAAGCTGGATGAACAAAAGAAAGCAATGGATGAACAAAAGAAAGCGATGGACGAACAAAAGAAAGCAATGGGCGACCAAAGGAATTCTCTAGAACTTAAGTTGGATGAACAAAAGAAAGCAATGGACGAACAAAAGAATTCTCTAGAACTTAAGCTGGATGAACAAAAGAAAGCAATGGACGAACAAAAGAATTCTCTAGATGCTCTGGAAAGTAAACTTGATGAGCAAAACAAGAACTTGGAATCCAAATTCGAAGTGATCGAAGAGAAAATCGAGAAGGTCGAGACGCAACTCGAAAAAGTCGAAACCAGATTCGATGAAAATTTTGAGAAACATGAAACTCAGTTCGGAAAGATAGAGACTCAGTTTGAAAAAGTGGATACGCAATTCGAGATAGTAGGAAAGCAAGTCGAAAATCTTGCTAAGGAGCTCAGCAACGTGAAGAGACAGAAAGCACGGGGATATTCCACTGACGGTCTGAGAAGAAAGGAGATGCAGCCTCCTATCTTCGATGGTCAAACATCATGGCCAATTTATAAAAGGCAATTCGAAGCGGCCGCAATGACCAATAGCTGGGACGATGAAGAGAAGTCCATTGCACTCACACTTGCACTGAGGGGTCCAGCTGCGGAGCTCTTGCAGACCATCCCGGAAGATAAACAGCAGAACTACGACTCTCTGGTTCGCGGGGCAGAAGTTGGTTACTGGAATCGAGGCCCCCAGGACCACCATTCAAGTTTCGCAAACCAAACGGGGTAACAAGAGCCTGACAGTGGAGGCACTAATCAACGAGAAGAAGTGCGTAGCCACCATCGACACAGGTGCCACTGCCTCCATTGTAAGAAGAGATATCGTCAAAAGCTCCTGGCTGCACAACACCAACAGCTACTGCCTGAAGACTGCAACAGGGGAAATGGCGAAGGTGTTTGGAGAAGTTCGTCTTACGATTACTCTGGCGGGACTGACGTTCTCCCATGCGTTTCTGGTGGCAGATATATGCGACGAGTGCATCATCGGAATAGACTTCATGAAAGCAAATGAAGTAATCTTGGACATCGGGATGCAAGTACTGAGGTATCGAAATGTGGAGATTCCGATGGTGTACGGAAATGAGAATGCCGTAACTCTCAGGACAGTCATCAGCAAAGACGAAGTTTTGCCGCCGTCTTCAGAGACAATCATTTGGACGAAGCTGGAAGGTGAAGTAGAACCAGACCCAGAGAAGAATTCTCAAGACTACACCGTGGGAAAGACGTTAGTCGAACCAAAGAACACCATGGTTCCAGTGAGGGTTTTGAACGCAAGACCACACACTGTCAAACTAAGGCGAGGGGATGTGACTGGAAAATGCACGCCGATTACCGCCGTCGCAACAATATCTGAACGTGATGCTCCAAAACCTCTCCCATCACCTTGGACAGCGGAAACGAGAGAGACGATTCTCCAGTCCAGTGAGCTGAATCAGGAGCAGCGAACTATGGCAGAGAATCTTATCAATGAGTACGATGATGTATTTGCCTCACAGGACGGAGAATACGGCCGAACACACCTGGTACAACATCGAATAGACACTGGTGATACTAGACCAATTCGTCAGCCTGCTAGGCGCCTTCCATTGGCAAAGCAGACAGAAGTTGCAGAGATGGTGTCGGCAATGGAGAAAGAAGGTGTGATTGAAAGTTCCAAAAGTCCGTGGGCATCACCGGTTGTACTGGTTAAGAAGAAAGATGGCAGCACGCGGTTCTGCGTGGACTATCGGCAGCTCAATTACGTCACCAAGAAAGACAGCTACCCTCTGCCACGGATTGACGACACGCTAGACACACTATCAGGAGCACGATGGTTTTCCACTCTCGACTTGAAGAGTGGCTACTGGCAGGTACAGATCCATCCAGAAGACCGGGAGAAAACCGCCTTCACCGCAGGAAATGGGCTATGGCAATTCACGGTAATGCCATTCGGGCTGTGCAATGCTCCGGCGACTTCGAGCGATTGATGGAATGTGTCCTGCAAGGGTTAACATGGAAAACCTGTTTGGTATACTTGGATGATGTCATCGTCGTAGGAAAAACGTTTGCGCAACACCGAGACAATCTAAGGGATGTGTTTCAAAGGCTTCGAAGTGCCCACCTGAAGCTCAACCCCAAGAAGTGCGCCCTGTTTAGAGCGGAAGTCAAGTACCTGGGACACATAATTTCAGCGAAAGGAGTGAGAACCGATCCGGAGAAGGTCGAAGCGGTGAAAAACTGGCCAGTCCCCAAAGACAAACACCAACTAAGGAGCTTCCTGGGCCTAGCCACCTACTACAGCTGGGTCGTGAAGGATTTTGCCGGGATCGCAAAGAACCTGCACCAGTTGACGGAAAAGGGAAAACAATTCAAATGGTCAATTGAGTGCGAGAAGAGCTTCAAGGCACTTAAACAACGGCTATGCGATGCCCCGATACTGGCTTACCCCACTCCCGGGGAAACGTTCGTTGTGGATGCAGATGCTAGTAATGTCGGGGTAGGAGCCGTACTCTCCCAGGTGCATGACGGCCAAGAGAAGGTGGTTGCGTACTTCAGCAAGGTGCTCTCTAAGCCAGAAAGGAACTACTGCGTGACAAGGCGGGAACTTCTAGCTTTGATCTTGGCTACGAAGCATTTTCACAAATACCTCTACGGGAGGAAGTTCGTTCTTCGCACAGACCATGCAGCCTTAAAATGGCTATTACAGTTCAAGAGTCCTGAGGGTCAGGTCGCAAGATGGATCGAAAGGCTGCAAATCTACGACTACGAAATACAGCATCGTAAAGGAAAACTCCACTCTAATGCGGATGCACTGTCCCGGAGACCATGCAGAACGGATTGTAAACATTGTGCGCGTCAGGAAGAACGAGAGCTGGTTTCCATCCAAAGAATGAGAGCCGAACCTATCGCCGGCTGGAGCGTAGATGAGATCCGGAACGCTCAGAAGGAAGACCCGGATATCGAGCCGATTCTGGCCTGGAAGGAGAACATGGAGAAACCGGATCATCAGGACATCTCTCACAGAAGCCCGACCTTAAAGGCATATTTTGCGCAGTGGGACTCCCTCTAAGGACAGATGGCGATCAAAAAAAAGACACAGTAGTTTTTAAACTGTGGCGAAGAGATTTTAAAAGTGATAATGGGCGAAGTTGTAATTTGGTGATAAATTGAAAGTGGAGAGTAAACAAGAAAAAGTAATTAGTTTGGATTTGTGAATTAAGTAATTGAAAGGAGATAAAGTGATTTGAGAGGAAAGAGACCTTGTAAGAAAAGAATTTGCGAAGAATAGTATAGTGTGAACTTGAATTGTTCTATAGACTAGAAAATAAAGAAATAAATTTCACAGAATATCGTTTTATCTACTCGAGCCGTAGCTCGCATATTACAATATCTTTCCCAACATACACTTTTATTTCAGTTCTATCAAAACAGTCAGGGCAAATAAGAGTGCATTCTTATTTATAATAGAGAATGTAAATTTTAGAGGATGCATCTAAACCGCTGACCCAGTTCATAAAATTTACTAAAATTTCCTTTTGCAGAGGGTTAATTTTATTTAGACTCAACCTGAAATAAATTTCAAACAATAAATTTAAACAAATGCAAAAATAACAATAAACAAAGATATTCTCACATATTTTCCCCCAAATGCACTTCAGCTCGTCAGCAGAAACCATATCGAATAAATAAATACACGGTCACTAATGACAGAATGCCAAATTTCGATATTCGATACTCGACCTCTTAAGCGGCCATGTCAAATTAACATTTATCAGTCACGTGTTGCTCAATAACTGATGCGGTAATTCGACCCCCGTATTAGTGATTTATTATTTTATAATCTTTAAATTATTGTTGATTTTAAAAGGTACATTATTTCATTTGTCATTTTTATCAGTTTCTTAATTCTTTCAGTGTATGCTTCATTAATGATAACTTGCTTAATATAATTGCTAAATAGGTTATGAGTTTGTGTTTTAATTATCTGAAAGTAGTCGTGATCTGGGCTACCAAGCGCTTTCTATGAGGTTTAGGGATCTTCTTATTTTTGGTTTTATGATATTTAACTGGTTGGTGATTTTTCAATTTGGTGGGACAGTGTACTAATATTGTGATCGGTTTCATTTATTTGGTTTTGAAGCAGGAGATCTTACTATTAGTTCCACCTTTTTGGGATGATATTGCTCTTGAAGATACGACTCTTCTTTAAAGAAGTTGCACTTGTTTAATTGTATGGTCATGTTAGCTTCATGAAGGATTTGCAATATTGCTTCTACGTGTCTCATGTAGTCTTTCCCGCTCTTACTGTAGATGATGACATCGTCAATGTAGACATGACAGAACTTCCCTGTACGGAATCGCAGGATGTTATCCAAAGCACGTTGAAAGATGGACGGGGTTCTTTAAGCCGAAAGGGAGGCTGATCAATTAAAATTTTGCATTGTTAATTGAGAAAGAAGTCTTTTCCATAACTGATTCCTTCAGTTGAATCTGAAGGAAGCCACTTTTCAAGTCTATGACCGTGAAGTATTTACTTTCACCTAGCTGGGAGATTACTACACTTTGTGATGGAATTGAGTTTTCGATAATCTATTACGAGACTGGGTTATGAGCTAGGGGCAGGCCACGGAGGCATCTTCAGTGTGGATGAAAGGGACGGTGGAACGCACGCGGTTGCACGGCTTAACTCGTCGGACGGGCCTGGTTCTTGTCTCCCATCATCTCTCACACCACCTGCTCAAACACGAAAATATCGTGCCGTATGTATATTAAAATAAACCTATTAGAGAAGAGAAGAAGCTAACCAAATTAGACCACGGACGGATTTAAAAAAGATAGGAAAGAAGACAGGAGAAGAAGAAAATCTCAAGGGCTTGTGCCCATGTCCCGGAGAAAGGATTGTATGCCAGATCCTAACCTAAACCTGACTATTCTAATCTAAACCTAATCTACTCTAAAACTTATGATAAGCCCTAACCTGTACCTAAACTAACTCATAACTATCCTATTCTACCCCCATACTACGGCATCTGTATCCCCTAGTCTCTCCAGGATGTGGGTTCGTCTCGTCCCAGAGACGTGCCAGGTGTTGATGGCACCAGCATGGCCAAGCCACCCTTGTGTCTGCAAGACACAACCTTCGCCATCTCCTTATCCAATATTCACTGGAGATGGCCCCTAATGCCTCAATCCAGCCACTACTGTCTAATGTCCTGTACTTAAAGTGCGTAAGGTCGTCACGTACGGTCTTTATCACGTCAGTGCAGTTGTCCTGTCAAGTCATCGTCGCAACTGATAAGCGAAAGGACGGCCTTACCATTCCCCCACACACCATCGTTGCACAAAGGATTTTACCAGCACATCATTATTTTACCTTCAAACGTCTTCAAAAAAAAGGAAACGAAATTGCGATTTTCTTGGATTCTTCCTTTAATGCAAAGTATCTACCTCTTATCAGAGTTGTATAAAAAAATATTTCTAACAACCAAAATTTTTAATTATTCAATATAAAAGTAAATTAGAACTAACCTAGCCTAAGTAGCAAAAGAAATATGCTCTTATCACTAAAATAAAACTGAAAAAAATATAAAAAAAAATCAACAAAAATTACTCACGGTTTTCTTCGTCCCCCTTTGTCCTGCCGGCAGCTCAAGAAGAGATGCAGTTGCGATATTCCAGATGTGTTTTCGCGAAAAAACTGAAAAAATGTTAAGCGCAGAGATTTTCGCTATTCCTAGTCTTAATTTACACTCAATTCGTAAAGAAAATTAAAAAAAAAAATAAACTATTGTAAATCACTGCACTGCATTCGTTGCACTCAAAAAGAATATGTTGCTCCCTCGCTGCTCTTTATTACTGCTGCGGCGATATTGGTACGGTATACTCTAGGGCGGAGCACCTCTTATCAGTATTTTTACTGTGTGGCCTTTGCTACTTTCTGTACTTCTAACTTCTAGTTCCCTTATAGAATACCGGTACGTTGATTAGGGACTCGCCGGTATTCCTTACGGTGCCCGCTAATAGTGGAGACACACTGCTGGCATGAAACATTCCTGGTATTGATATTCGCTAATTATTGCTGGTATACCACCATCTTACTGACTGCAGCGCCAATTTCTCTCTATTGGCTAGTATTCGTAGCTTCTTTGAAAATTCAAAAGCAAACAATCACATCGATAAAGCATAGACACAATTTTTCAACATGGATACGAAGAGGACTATTTTGTCTAAAATTGAAACAATAAAAGTGATTGAAATTTGGAGAAGTTATATCGGCGAGTTACGAGGAGCAAGACGCAACATTGGGGTGTTGAAAAAAATGTGCAAGGAGCTGGAAGAGGTGCACAACGTCAAATTAAATCCGACTGAGCTCCGAACGCGAATTAATAATTTGACAAAAAAATTCAGGTTTGTATTTCATTTACTTTATATATACAACAATATACTTTGAGTAAAATGTTTCAATAATATTCTAGATCCGAGAAGAAAAAAATTGGGCCTTCTGGTGGCAGCCCTTCAGACTGGGAACATTTTAATGAAATCAATTCATTCATAGACCATTTTAAAAGCAACCGAATTGAGGACGTTATCGTTGAATCAATTGGTAAATTCAAATATAAACATTTATTATTTTTTTATTGATTTACATTAATGTGAAATTTTGTGATTTATAGAAGTAGACGCATTTGATGGCTGCAATCTATTTGCTCAAGAAAATACTGTAGAATTTTCCCCAGGATTAAATTCCACTGCGGCTGAATTGAGTTCCATCTCGTCTAGTGTCCCATCCACTTCTGCGGAAGCTATTGAATTGATGCAGCGACCCACTAGGAAGAAGAGAACAAATAGTGGTAGTGATAAACTTTTGGAACTTGCAAAAGAGGAATCAGTGCAATTTAAAAAATTCTGCGATGAATGCATCGAAAATGATAAGAAAAAAATTGCACATCTAGAGCAAAATAATGCAATTCAGCAACAATTGCTAAATGCAATTTTGAGAAAGAAGGATTAAACAAATAAACTTACTAAAATATTTTGAAAGCGCTTGTCTTATTTGATAACCTTCGGCAGTTTTATTTTGTTCTCCAGCTGTTGTTACTCTATTTGGTTGAATTTTATTAGAATGTTTTTCAGAATAAGTGAGCTCCTTCAGCCAATTTCCATTAATAGCCAAGTTTCTATTGTTACAAATATTGTGCAATATACAACAACATTTTATTATGGTAGGAGCATTGTCGATATGTACTTCTAAGCCTTTGGAAAGCTTGCGGAAACGTCCTTTCAAATGCCCAAAGGCATTCTCAACAACACGTCTGCATTTCGACAAATTAAAATTAAATTCCTTTTCACTCTCTGATAGCTCAATAGAATTAGGAAACGGCTACATGATGTATTTAGACAGTTTGAAAGCAGAATCTCCCAGTAACAATATTCCAATATCTGCTCCTTCAATATTCCTTTTAATTTCTTGAAATATAGTGTTGTTAAGGTACTGCTTTTTTAAACCGGAGCATTCGAAAATTCTGGAATCGTGCGTTTTTCCCGGACTCCCAACATTTACGTAGGTAAACCTGTTGCGATAGTCCACTGCTGCAAAAAGGATCATTGAATACCATCCTTTAAAGTTGAAGTAATCTACAGCTTCATCCTTCGGTGGTCTAACTTCAATATGGTACCCGTCAATAGCCCCAGAGCATTGTGGAAATCCGAGAACTTCAAAGCCATTAACTACTTCCATCAGGTCTTGTTGAGTTGGTGGGTAAAAATGTAGGTAATTGTGAGCGCAACGACATCTACCTGTCGATTATTTTCTTCCTTTTTTTCTTGCATTGGCACCATTGGTTTCTGTGTATTTTACTATGTCATATGACTACGTAATAAAGAATTCAATTTTAGTTTTTGGTAAAGACGCACGCCTTTGATTTTCTTTTAACACGCAATCCTCATATTGCACCACGAATTTCATAACAGAGCCACACTGTTACATGGCGCAGCCGGTATCTCAACCTACATACAATAAAGAAACAACCAACACCCGACAACAAAATGTCTCTCGTCCAGCAACTCTTAGAAACGACCATCGACGCAGAAATTCTGAACCAGTTCACGAAGGATGCACTCCAAACAGAAGTCAAATCAAGAGGACTGGAAACAACAGCAACAACAAAAGATGAGTTAATTCAAATCATAATCAAACACAATAAAATCCTATCTACCCTTAAAGCAAGGAAAATCGAACCATCAGCAGGTACTTCTAGTTCGGTAGGGACTTGTCCAGCAGTTATTCAGACTGTCGTCATCAACCCAGACATGACGCAAACGATTTTGGAATGCAACGGGGAAGATAGCAACTCCACCGAGCAATTCATAAAATCCATCGAAAAAGCCGCAAAAATAAACGGATGGAGTGACGAGGTTAAATTAGTATTCTGCACCAGCAAATTAACGGGCATTGCAAGAAACTGGCAGAACTTCGAAGGCGATTCAAGGGACGACTGGAATATATGGCTCAATTCATTCAGGAAACGATTCATAAAGACACCAACATTACGCGAATGGAATGACAGAGTAAATGCACGTATCCAACGGCCGAACGAATCTATAATCCAGTACTTCAGCAGTAAGTTAGATATTATTTCTAAGCCCCCAAAGAATGTAAATATTCCTACGGAAGATCAAATTGCGTATTTACTCGAGGGTGTTGCTGACAATACAGACCGCCGTATTCTACGCATTGGCACACCTTCGACCATAACCGAACTATTCGAACTGGGGCAAAAACTTGACGATGACACAAAACACACCAGCAAACAGTTCCACAACACAACAACAATGTATCGCAACACTAGAACGCCACAGTCCTTTACAGACAATAATTTCAAGAAACCAGCATACACAGAAAATACAAAAATAAATACTTATGTATGCCCACGCTGTAAAAAAGGTCAACACCCCGTTTCGCAATGTCCAATACCCTGTTACACATGCAATAGAACTGGTCATTCACTGAGCAACTGCCCAAATAAACCATCTCCAAAACAAGCAAACTGCGCATTGAAGTCAAAAGGTGGTGATCGAGGCTTACCCATCGTAGATGCCTATGCATTCGATGGAAAACCTATTTCCACTCTTATCGATAGCGGTGCTGAACAGTCAGTAATCGATCGTCGTTCTATACCACCTGATTATACAGTTCAAAAATACGAAGGCTCAGCAATAACTTCCATTGACAATGAGTGTAGACCTGTAGGACAAATTGACCTATTCGTTGCAGTAGGCGACATATGTTGCACATTTGGTCCTGTAGCGGTGGTAAACAATGCACCAATACCACTGATACTCGGCAGCGATTGGAGAAAGGCCAATAACATCACCATAACTGTCGAAACGAACGGAGATGTCCAATTAAAACAAAATACGAACTCAGGCTACACCACACACACAAATATAAATTCCTGCATATTAAAACAAAGCCAGACTATACCACCATGTATTCTAAAAGAAGTCGAACATCAAATCTCAACATTTCCGAAATCTATATCTCCAACACAAATTCAAAAATTTCGAGAAATAGTCAGCAACAATTTACAAGCCTTCTCGACAGACAACGAGATTTTAGGATACTGCACCATAGATCAACATTCCTTACGTACAGTAGATGATATACCAGTTCGCAGAAAGCCCTACCGCTATTCATGGAGCGACCGCCAGTTTATAAACGAAACAGTAGAAAATTGGAAAAAACTAAACATTGCAAGAGATTCGCAATCTGAATATGCCTCTCCAGTTGTAATAGTTAACCAGCCTCATCATCCAAGTACCCCACGCAGATTGACAATAGATTATACACAGCTTAACAAAAAATTATATAAAGATAATTTTCCACCTCCACACATCGACGACATCATAGAGAAACTGGTTCAACAGGATGCACAAATTTTCAACACAATGGACATTAAAACAGCATTTATGACGGTTGCTGTCAAACCAGAGGACATTCACAAAACAGCATTTATAACTCAAGACGGTATATACGAATTTATGAGAATGCCATTTGGACTGACCAATGCGCCAAAGACCATGGAACGTATAATGAAGCAAACATTCGATAACACCGAAAACACTATTACATACATGGACGACGTAGGTCAATCAGCTCCGAACATTGACATAGCTATTAGAAATTTCGAAAACGCACTTAAACAAATAATCAAAAGCGGACTACGTATTTCTCTACAAAAGAGTCAGCTTTTCCAAATGGAAATATTCTTCTTGGGCTATGGTATTTCAGCACACGGCATACGTCCAGATCCTTCCCGTACAAACTCCATCGACAGATACAACAAAATTTTCAAAACAAAAACAGACGCTAAATCATTCCATGCATTTGCATCTCATCACAGAAAGTTCATCAAAGACTTTTCAAAGTTATCATTACCAATACGCAACGCATATAATTCATCCCCATTCATCTGGACAGAAGAAGCAGCAGCAGCAGTCGAAATTTTAAAACAAAAATTAAAATCTCCACCAATACTGGGACATTTTAGGAATAATTGTCCAACGGAAGTTCAAATTGACGCATCATTAACCGGCTTGGGAGCAATCCTTCTACAAAAACAAAACAATCAGCAAGTAGTAATCGCATATGCTAGCCGTGCGCTTGCCGATAGTGAAAAAAATTTACATATTAACCAAATAGAAAGCCTAGCAGTACACTGGGCGGTTACTAATAAATTTCATATTTATTTATACGGATTAAAATCGTTCACAATAATTACGGACAATTGGACCACCGCTTGTTTATTACAAAACAGCAAATTTAATCGTAAATTCGCGCGATGGCTCCTAGATTTACAATCATACAATTTCACAATAAAACACAAATCAACCAAACAAAATATCTGCGCGGATGCACTTTCAAGAATTTCGGAAAATACAATAGCCCAACTAATTTTAAAATCAAACGATGAATCGCGAATTTCAATAGCCCAAATCAACGACCCGGAATGCAACGATATATTACAAATTCTAACTAGAGACTCTAATACAAAAAACGACAAAAAAATCAAAGAAAAATACTGCATCCAGAATAACATCCTGATGCACAAAGACAATAAAGGCCGCGGATGCATCCAAATACCGAAATCGCTTCAAACAACCATTCTGGAAATGTGTCACGACAACAGTGGACACATGGACAATGAAAAGACATTCTCAAAACTATCCAAACGCTATTTCTGGCCATCATACTTCAAGGACTGCAAGGATTACGTATCTAGCTGTAGCACATGTCAGCAATTTAACCACAGGACCACCAAGAGACTGGGCCTCTTGAAACCAAGAACAATCCCGGAAAGACAGTTTGACGTTATTTCAATGGATCACTGCAGCTTCCCAAAAGACAACAAAGGTAACACTAACATTCTAATTTTAATTGATCACACAACTCGATACATTGTTGCAAAATGTGTCCCCGACGTTAGTTCGCGTCATGTTACGAACCTAATAAAAAACAGAATCATTCTAATTTACGGCGCACCGAAAACCATCATCAATGATAATGCTACCAGCTTCACCTCACTCGAAGTTCAAAATTTCTTCAAAGATTACGGAATCCAAAGTCGCACGACTCCACCATATTGGCCCGAATCGAATGGACTTATCGAGCGCGAAGTTAAAACAGTTTCATCAATTCTCCGAAAATACATTTCCGAAAGGGACATCGCACACTGGTCATCTTACATTCCTGAAATAGTACAAGCAATTAACGCAAGCAAACATTCATCACTTCAAGAATCACCCTTCTATCTACTCCATGGATTCGAAGCCAGAATTCGGGACGAACTTCTTTTGGGTACGGTAGAGTGCCAAGTCAATAGACCACAACAAATTGCACAACTTAACTCAGCCCGCCAAACAGCAATAGAAAAGCTAAACAAATCACAAAGTCAAGCAAAAACCAGTATCGATCAACATAGACTAAACTTTACCATGAAAGAGGGTGATCTGGTACTAGCATTAAATCCCAATAAAAATAGCAAATTATGCCCAATATATTGTAACATAATGTAGCATAATAACTACGCCCTCGAACAGGCAACAAATTCCGAAGTGTCTTTTCATTGCTTTCTTTTGTGGTTCGTGTCTGAAATTAGTCACCACAGCTCGGATAATATCGCGGATAAAAGAGAACAAGAGAGAATTTGTTGCCTGTTCGAAATGATTGTCATAATTTTTAGGGATTTTGTTTTTAGGTATTTTTGTTTTTGGTCGAAGAATTTGCTAGAAGTTTCTGGCTATCAGAAACTTCTGCTATATAAGGACAGATGGCGATCAAAAAAAGGACAGTTGGTTTAGAACCGTGGCGAAGAGATTAGAAAAGTGATAATAGGCGAAGTTGTAATTTTGTGATAAATTGAAAGTTGAGAGTGAACAAGAAAAAGTAATTAGTTTGGATTTGTAAATTAAGTAACTGAAAGGAGATAAAGTGATTTGAGAGGAAAGAGACCTTGTAAGAAAAGAATTTGCGAAGAATAGTATAGTGTGAACTTGGATTGTTCTATAGAGTAGAAAATAAAGAAATAAATTTCACAGAATATCGTTTTATCTACTCGAGCCGTAGCCTGCACATTACATTGGTGTCAGAAGTGGGATAAAACTTATTCTGTGAATAACTATTTCCGTGGTGTGAAATTGCACAAAAAAAAAAAAAAAAAAAAAAAAAAAAAAAAAAAAAAAAAAAAAAAAAAAACGATTTCTGCGTTGAGTTAATTAGTTGCGCAAAAATGGGTCGCAAGTTGGGAAAACTAACTATAATTCAACTAAAGGCAGAACTCAGTAAGCGGAATCTCGACACAACTGGGGGAAAAGATGCCCTACTGATTCGTCTGGAAGAAGCAGTAACGCAGGAAGGTGAAAATCCGCATGACATAGAGTTTGACGTGGAAGAGGAACCAGCAAGTACAGTAGCCGACCCGGGTATAACAAGTCTGCTCCTGCAACTTAAGTTAGTCATGGACGAACAAAAGAAAGCAATAGAAGATCAAAGTCATAAGCTCGATGACCAAAGGAATTCTCTAGAACTTAAGTTGGATGAACAAAAGAAAGCAATGGATGAACAAAAGAAAGCAATGGACGAACAAAAGAATTCTCTAGAACTTAAGATGGACGAACAAAAGAATTCTCTAGATGCTCTGGAAAGTAAACTTGATGAGCAAAACAAGAACTTGGAATCCAAATTCGAAGTGATCGAAGAGAAAATCGAGAAGGTAGAGACGCAACTCGAAAAAGTCGAAACTAGATTCGATGAAAACTTTGAGAAGCATGAAACTCAGTTCGGGAAAATAGAGACTCAGTTCGAAAAAGTAGAAAAACAAGTCGAAAATCTTACTAAGGAACTCAGCAACGTGAAGAGACAGAAAGCACGGGAATATTCCACCGACGGTCTGAGAAGAAAGGAGATGCAGCCTCCTATCTTCGATGGTCAAACATCATGGCCAATTTATAAAAGGCAATTCGAAGCGGCCGCAATGACCAATAGCTGGGACGATGAAGAGAAGTCCATTGCACTCACACTTGCACTGAGGGGTCCAGCTGCGGAGCTCTTGCAGACCATCCCGGAAGATAAACAGCAGAACTACGACTCTCTGGTTCAGGCTATCGAGATGCGGTTTGGGGATGAACACATGCAGCAGGTGTACAGGGTTCAGCTGCGTAGTCGAGTCCAGAAAAGGGGGGAAACGCTCCAACAGTTGCAAGCGGATATAGAGCGACTAGCCCATCTTTCATACCCTAAAGCCGGTGAGGAGCTTATCAACGAAATGGCGGTGGAAGCTTTTATTCAGGCCATAGAGGACAGACAACTGCAAATGGCTGTAAGGATGGCTGAAAAGCGAACACTCCCCGAGGCATTGGCATTCGCTTTGTCAATGAAGGCTGCGGACCAAGCATACCAGGGAATACACCGTGTCAGGGAAATGTCCGTCGTGGAATGCTCATGCCAGAGAACAGCCGTCAAAGCTCGCGGAAGTCAAATCCGTTGCTGGAATTGCAACCAAACCGGACACCTACAACGGCAGTGCAGAAGTGCACCTAGACGAGGAAATTGTCCACATTGCGGAAGTAGGAGAAGCAGAGAGGAAGCATCCTGTCGGTCAGACTTCCCAAAACCAGCAGTCGGGAGATGCGTAAGGACCAACTTCGCGGGGCAGAAGTTGGTTACTGGAATCGAGGCCCCTAGGACCACCATTCAAGTTTCGCAAACCAAACGGGGTAACAAGAGCCTGACAGTGGAGGCACTAATCAACGAGAAGAAGTGCGTAGCCACCATCGACACAGGTGCCACCGCCTCCATTGTAAGAAGAGATATCGTCAAAAGCTCCTGGCTGCACAACACCAACAGCTACTGCCTGAAGACTGCAACAGGGGAAATGGCGAAGGTATTTGGAGAAGTTCGACTTACGATTACTCTGGCAGGACTGACGTTCTCCCATGCGTTTCTGGTGGCAGATATATGCGACGAGTGCATCATCGGAGTAGACTTCATGAAAGCAAATGAAGTAATCTTGGACATCGGGATGCAAGTACTGAGGTATCGAAATGTGGAGATTCCGATGGTGTACGGAAATGAGAATGCCGTAACTCTCAGGACAGTCATCAGCAAAGACGAAGTTTTGCCGCCGTCTTCAGAGACAATCATTTGGACGAAGCTGGAAGGTGATCTTGGGAGCCACCGATTCTACATAGTAGAACCAGACCCAGAGAAGAATTCTCAAGACTACATCGTGGGAAAGACGTTAGTCGAACCAAAGAACACCATGGTTCCAGTAAGAGTTTTGAACGCAAGACCACACACTGTCAAACTAAGGCGAGGGGAGGTGACTGGAAAATGCACGCCGATTACCGCCGTCGCAACAATATCTGAACGTGATGCTCCAAAACCTCTCCCATCACCTTGGACAGCGGAAACGAGAGAGACGATTCTCCAGTCCAGTGAGCTGAATCGGGAGCAGCGAACTATGGCAGAGAATCTTATCAATGAGTACGCTGATGTATTTGCCTCACAGGACGGTGAATACGGCCGAACACACCTGGTAGAACATCGAATAGACACTGGTGATACTAGACCAATTCGTCAGCCTGCTAGGCGCCTTCCATTGGCAAAGCAGACAGAAGTTGCAGAGATGGTGTCGGCAATGGAGAAAGAAGGTCTGATTGAAAGTTCCAAAAGTCCGTGGGCATCACCGGTTGTACTGGTTAAGAAGAAAGATGGCAGCACGCGGTTCTGCGTGGACTATCGGCAGCTCAATTACGTCACCAAGAAAGACAGCTACCCTCTGCCACGGATTGACGACACGCTAGACACACTATCAGGAGCCCGATGGTTTTCCACTCTCGACTTGAAGAGTGGCTACTGGCAGGTACAGATCCATCCAGAAGACCGGGAGAAAACCGCCTTCACCGCAGGAAATGGACTATGGCAATTCACGGTAATGCCATTCGGGCTGTGCAATGCTCCGGCGACTTTCGAGCGATTGATGGAATGTGTCCTGCAAGGGTTAACATGGAAAACCTGTTTGGTATACTTGGATGATGTCATCGTCGTAGGAAAAACGTTTGCGCAACACCGAGACAATCTAAGGGATGTATTTCAAAGGCTTCGAAGTGCCCACCTGAAGCTCAACCCCAAGAAGTGCGCCCTGTTTAGAGCGGAAGTCAAGTACCTGGGACACATAATTTCAGCGAAAGGAGTGAGAACCGATCCGGAGAAGGTCGAAGCGGTGAAAAACTGGCCAGTCCCCAAAGACAAACACCAACTAAGGAGCTTCCTGGGCCTAGCCACCTACTACAGACGGTTCGTGAAGGATTTTGCCGGGATCGCAAAGAACCTGCACCAGTTGACGGAAAAGGGAAAACAATTCAAATGGTCAATTGAGTGCGAGAAGAGCTTCAAGGCACTTAAACAACGGCTATGCGATGCCCCGATACTGGCTTACCCCACTCCCGGGGAAACGTTCGTTGTGGATGCAGATGCTAGTAATGTCGGGGTAGGAGCCGTACTCTCCCAGGTGCATGACGGCCAAGAGAAGGTGGTTGCGTACTTCAGCAAGGTGCTCTCTAAGCCAGAAAGGAACTACTGCGTGACAAGGCGGGAACTTCTAGCTTTGATCTTGGCTACGAAGCATTTTCACAAATACCTCTACGGGAGGAAGTTCGTTCTTCGCACAGACCATGCAGCCTTAAAATGGCTATTACAGTTCAAGAGTCCTGAGGGTCAGGTCGCAAGATGGATCGAAAGGCTGCAAATCTACGACTACGAAATACAGCATCGTAAAGGAAAACTCCACTCTAATGCGGATGCACTGTCCCGGAGACCATGCAGAACGGATTGTAAACATTGTGCGCGTCAGGAAGAACGGGAGCTGGTTTCCATCCAAAGTATGAGAGCCGAACCTATCGCCGGCTGGAGCGTAGATGAGATCCGGAACGCTCAGAAGGAAGACCCGGATATCGAGCCGATTCTGGCCTGGAAGGAGAACATGGAGAAACCGGATCATCAGGACATCTCTCACAGAAGCCCGACCTTAAAGGCATATTTTGCGCAGTGGGACTCCCTCCATGTCCAAGAAGGTGTTCTGAGAAGAAAATGGGAATCCTCCGACGGAAAGTCGTTTGTAATGCAGCTTGTCGTACCACGGACGAGGGTCAAGGAGGTGTTACAGGAAATGCATGGCGGGGCGACCGGAGGCCACTTGGGAGTGAATAAGACGTTAGAAAAGGTACGAGAACGTTTTTATTGGTTAAAAGCGAAGGAAGATATCGAAGACTGGTGCAGAAAATGCGACGTGTGTGCAGCTAGCGAGGGTCCGAGAATCAAAACTCGAGGTAAGATGCACCAATACAACGTGGGAGCACCTTTCGAACGAATCGCCATTGACATCGCAGGGCCCTTTCCGGAAACCGACAATGGTAATCGGTATATCCTCGTAGTGATGGACTACTTCAGTAAGTGGCCGGAAGCGTTTCCGATCCCTAACCAGGAAGCCAGAACCGTGGCGGAGCAGATCGTCTACAATTGGGTTAGCAGATTCGGTGTGCCCTTGGAATTGCATTCTGACCAAGGGCGGAACTTCGAGTCAAGAATCTTCCAAGAGATGTGTCAACTACTCGGAATCAAAAAGACAAGGACAACCCCGCTTCATCCACAGTCGGACGGTACGGTGGAGCGTTTCAATAGGACTTTGGACGAACATCTCTCGAAGGTCGTAGGTGACTACCAACGGGATTGGGACCGGCAGATTCCCTTGTTTTTGATGGCCTATAGAAGTGCCGTGCATAGCACTACTCGACATACGCCGTTCGAAATCTTATTTGGTGGAATAGCTCGTTTACCCAGTGAGGTGAAATTTGGATCTCCTACCAATGAGCCCAGAAATGAAGAAGAGTACGTGGCGGACCTGAGGGAAAGGCTTAGGGACATACACCAAAGGACCAGAAGCCAGATTAAGATGACGAGCGACCGCATGAAGACCAGGTATGATGCCAAGGCAACAACGTCAGGATTCCAGGAAGGAGATCTAGTGTGGCTGTATAATCCCCATCGCCAAAAGGGGAAATCACCTAAGTTGCAGCAGAACTGGGAGGGTCCCTACAGAATAATAGCCCGCATCAACGATGTTGTCTACCGCATCCAGCGAGGACCAAGGGCCAAAATGAAAGTGGTTCATGTGGACCGACTGAGTCGATACAATGGCCGAAGTGAGGACACACTTGTTCGGGACGAACAAGTCTAAGAGGAGGGCAGTGTAACATAATGTAGCATAATAACTACGCCCTCGAACAGGCAACAAATTCCGAAGTGTCTTTTCATTGCTTTCTTTTGTGGTTCGTGTCTGAAATTAGTCACCACAGCTCGGATAATATCGCGGATAAAAGAGAACAAGAGAGAATTTGTTGCCTGTTCGAAATGATTGTCATAATTTTTAGGGATTTTGTTTTTAGGTATTTTTGTTTTTGGTCGAAGAATTTGCTAGAAGTTTCTGGCTATCAGAAACTTCTGCTATATAAGGACAGATGGCGATCAAAAAAAGGACAGTTGGTTTAGAACCGTGGCGAAGAGATTAGAAAAGTGATAATAGGCGAAGTTGTAATTTTGTGATAAATTGAAAGTTGAGAGTGAACAAGAAAAAGTAATTAGTTTGGATTTGTAAATTAAGTAATTGAAAGGAGATAAAGTGATTTGAGAGGAAAGAGACCTTGTAAGAAAAGAATTTGCGAAGAATAGTATAGTGTGAACTTGGATTGTTCTATAGAGTAGAAAATAAAGAAATAAATTTCACAGAATATCGTTTTATCTACTCGAGCCGTAGCCTGCATATTACAATATGAACCGACACCATATGAAATAACAAATATTCTCGGCGACAACGTTATAAAAATTCGGAAGTACAACGAACTTGGACAAGAAATAATAAGAATCGTTCACACCGGACAGATAAAAAGATATAAAGAAAGAAACAACAATCAGCTGCTAACTGACACTCACAATGGATTACAAAACATCATTGAGACAAATACCGGCGATGAGGAAGAGTTGCCAACTGAACAATATTCTACGAGTGATGGGTCATCAGTATATCAAATGGAAGATAGTGACAAAGAAAAAGACATTGAGGAAATCGTCGACCGGAAGGATACAGCACCGGTTCGCTCCCGAAAACCACCAAGATGGCTCCAAGACTATGAGAGGTAAATTGCCAGGAGTCAATTTTACAAGAAGGGGTCGTGTGAGCGCAACGACATCTACCTGTCGATTATTTTCTTCCTTTTTTTCTTGCATTGGCACCATTGGTTTCTGTGTATTTTACTATGTCATATGACTACGTAATAAAGAATTCAATTTTAGTTTTTGGTAAAGACGCACGCCTTTGATTTTCTTTTAACACGCAATCCTCATATTGCACCACGAATTTCATAACAGAGCCACACTGTTACAGTAATGTTTCTGAAAAACACTGCATATTTCTTCACACACATCCAATGTTATTTCCCCAACTGTTGATCTGCCAACACCAAACATACTTGCTATGGTTCTGTTTTCAGCAGAAGATCCTAGGGAATATAATGCGATAGCTATCTTTTTTTCCAATGAAATTGGAGAACGCCAATTCGTATCCTTTTTGGTTAGTTGTGAAAGGTTTTGGACAAGATATTGGAATGTATCCCTATCCATACGGAAAGAATTTATGAACTTGGCAATTGTGAATTTTGGAACATCTTCCTCCCAATATGTAGATGACTCCACCTATAAGAATAAATAAGTATATATGTATATTATTCTTTAGAGTGACCATAAATATTTATAACCTTACCCCAGACCAAACACTGCGAAATCTTTTCTCCCTCTGTATCCACATTCGCATATACATGTGGAATCTTCTATTGCTTTGGATGGCTTGCATTCGTAGGTATGCACTTTCGCTTTCAAGTATTTTAATTTTATTTATATTCACCATATGGCACAAAAGTAAATCGTTTTGATTCATCCTGTCTTGAATTTTCTATTTTTATTTGTTATGACAGACAACACAAACGTCAAAGTATACTACTTATCGCAAAAGTCAACGAATACTACGAAATGCAGTCTGTCAGGGTTGGTAGTATTCACTATGCCATGGTATTCGTACCATGGTATCAATACCAGCAGTGTGTCTCCACTATAACTGTTGCTTGCAGAAAAAAAAAAAGCCGGGGCCTATTCAAAAAAGTGTTTGCAGAGGCTTGGGTGTATTTCCAAGTTGTGGAAAGTTACACAAATTTAGTTCTTTTGCTCGTCGAAATCAATTTCTATGTGTACATGCCTCTGCTATCTTGTTTCTAACTTCTCCTCTCCTCAAGGAATGCTGTTGTTTCCTCCTCATCTAATCCTTTGATTGTGATTTGCTCTTTCGTTAATTGTTTTCTTATCGAAAGCCTAGAAGTGTGCGAGAAGGACCGCTAGTGAGATTGCATACGTCAAAGCAAAACTCATTTTCTTATTTCGCGCTTTTTAACACCGTCGGCATAAATTGTTTTGTAAATAAATCGCATAATTGAAGCGATAGTCTTTTTTTCTAATATCACGCGTCGGTTTCCTCTTCCGCAGACATTCCAGGTGTATTCAGCGTACTTCTGACGAGTTGTCCTTGCCGAATTTGTGAAACCAGTAAAGTTTATTGATTTTGGTTGGCGACAAGGAGGCCAGTACTGGACGAACTACATCGACATTTCACCAGATTTTATGTTGGACGGAGATCCAAGTCATAGTTCGCAACGTGGGACCCTGTACTTTTATGATCACCCGGGACTGTTTGCGCCCGGCTTCACTATGAATGTAGACCGGTGGTCTCTGTGACTGGGTTGGTATTTATACTTTCTTGTTTATCTTTGTTTATGTTTGGATGATCTCACGACTGGTGTCACTTTTGGTAACTGGTGTCACCTTGACCAATTATTATTTTTATTATTTATTTTAATTTGTGTGTGTGTGTGTTTTTTTTTTGGATTGCGCCAGGGATGTGTAATCTTCATAGATACTAGTAGCCCGAGAGCTAGCCTCAGCTTCCTGTTGTTGAAGTTGTTCGTCACTATCCGTAGCAGGTAATATGGCGTATCCATCCTGGCAAGTGACCTTCTAATAAACGACCAGTTCGCAGAGTTAAATGCGTTTTTAATGTCCAGCGTTACTACTGCACAATACTCCTTTGTGCCGTAGAGCCATCTTTCTCCTTCGATGGCACCTTTGGCGATATCGACTACCGCTCTTATGGCATCAACAGTAGATCGTGCTCTTCTGAAGCCAAATTGGTGATATGAGAGGGCTCCTTTCTCTTCTACTACTGCGAGTAATCTATTATAGATTATCTTCTCGAGGATCTTTCCCATGGTGTCTAATAGGCATATTGGGCGATAGGATGATGGTTCTCCTGGGGGCTTCTTTCCTTTTGGCAGTAGGACCAAATGCTGCGTTTTCCATTTTTCGGGAAAGGTTCCTTCTTCAAGGCACTGCTTCATTGTTGTTATGAAGAGGTCTGGCCTTTTTGTTACAGCTGCCTTTACTGCCTTGTTCGGGATGCCGTCGGGTCCCGGAGCCTTGTTGTCACCTATCTTGCTGCATGCCCTTAGCAGTTCCTCGTGAGTAATTAAAGGAATATCTTCTGGATTGACTTCTCGTATAATATTGCACATAGCAGCAGGCCTTTGAGGGAAGAGGTGCTCTACTATGGATCTCAGCATTATCGGACATGTTATTTGAGGAGTCCTATAGCCCTTTAATTTCGTCATCACCATTCTGTATGCCGAGCCCCATGGGTTGATGTCGGCTTCTTGACAGAGACGTTTAAAGCATGCAGTTTTGCTTTCCTTAATGGCTCTATTTGAGCTACGTCTCGCCAGTCTAAGGGTGTCCAGGCATTGTTGGAAATCCGCCCTCCTTCTTGATCGTTGGACTTTACGCCGGGCTTGCAGACATTTTGCCCGGAGTTCGCCTATTTCCTCGTTCCACCAGTAACACGGTGATGCGTTCCTGGTGTTTGCTCTCCTAGGCATTGATGCGCCGCACGCTGTGGTGATGGTCGAGGGTCTCCGCTGTTCCGCTTGGAGCTTGATCACCGTTCAACATCCCTTCGAATGCATCCTTATCGAAAGATCTGTCATTCCATTTTGGGCCAGTGAGTTTTGGGAGCTGGACTGGTTTTTTCCCTTTTATTTCCAGTATTATCACCTGATGGTCGCTGTGTGAATATTCCTCACTGACCCTCCACTTTATGGTTTTCAGGATGGAGTTGCTCGCAAAGGTGATGTCAATAATGGACCCTACTCCAGCCTTCCGGTAAGTATTTGCCCGCCCCTTATTAGCAATGCTTATCGCTAGGGGAGCGAATGTCTCCAATAAGACCTGTCCTCTGGTGTTGGTGAGCCTGCTGCCCCATTCTGTTGCCCACGCGTTGAAGTCTCCTCCTATAACCACTGGGGCTCTCTGGAGCGCATCCGTGGATAGATTATCCAGCATTAGTTGGTACTCGCTGGCCGTCAAACTGGGTCGGGCATAGTAGCTATAAAAATGGATCCCATTTATTTTCGCCCGCACGAAGCCGACTGCTTGGTCGTTTGTTTCTTGAAAGGCATAGCGTCCACACATCCATATCGCTGCCTGTTTTGCCTTATCGCAGATCCAATTGTTGTTCTCTTCGGGACATTTATATGGTTCACTGATCATAATAACGTCAGCGCTTTCGTCCTTGGCCGTTTGTGCTAGGATGTCCTGTGCTATTCTACAGTGATTAAGATTTATCTGTAGATTCTTCATGGTATTTTGCTTGTAATAGCTCTCCGAAATACTGGGCATTTGCTACTGCCGGCTACATGCTGCGAGGCGTCCGGGTGGTCTTTCTTGCAGAACATGCAGGATGGATCCTTGTTGCAATTCTTCGCTAGCCTTCTCCTCCACATCTCCTACATAGCTTGGAGCGGTCTTCCTCGCTTTTGCATTGCCAGGCTAGATGACCAAACTCTAAACATTTGAAGCACTTTTTAAGGAGGGTACGTTCGTGCATGCGACAGTTAACCCAGCCGATTTTAATCCTTCCTGCTTCTTGTTAGAAGCAGGAAGGATTAAAATCTTTCTTACGTCTACTGCGCGAAAGCTGATCGTTGCTGTTTGTGTTCCTCCGTACGCCCTCCGCAGGGACAAAATATCTGCCGGTGAAATTTTCACTCCAAACTGGGCTTCGATTGCATTGATTACGTCGTCTATAGTCGTGACCTCATCGATGTCTTTGATCTCAAGGGTAGTGCGATGCGTAATCGAACTTACATTCGCTTGCTCTGCTAGAGCTTCACTAATGACGCCTTTAAATTCGTTTGTCTTATTTCCCGTCTCCTTGAATTGTATAAGGAGGTCTCCCTTCTGTGTCCTCCTGATTTTAGTTACCGCCTTTCCCACTGTTTCCAGTTTGGGGTCTGCCTTCACCTTGCGTAGTATCTCCGCGTATGAGAGGGACCCCGTCGCTTTAATGACGATAGCGTCAGGTCTAGGTCTTTTGACCTCTTGTTGCTTCTTTTTGGCGATCTTCTTTTTGGTGGTATTTACCCTTTCTTCTTCTCCTGCCGCTTGCTTCTTGTTTGTGGCTGTAACTTTTTTCTTAGGTCTGACAATTGGGGTCTCTACGCCGGTGGTCTCATCCTTCTCCTTGGTGTTTATCAATGGAGTTTGTTTTTGTTTACGCTTTGGCTCCGAGCGCTTTTTGCCTGTAACTTCATTTGATGTATTTTTCTGCGTCTGTTTTGGCTTCGGTGGTTCGTTGTCTGCCGCGCCACTCGGTGGCTGTTGCTGTTTTCGTTTTGGCTCCGGGGGTTCGTCGTCTGCAACTTGTCTTCTCTTGGGTTCAGATGTTGTTTTTAGCCATGGCGAAGTTTGCGACGAGTTGTTCCGGCGTATCACTTGCTTTGCTTCCTCATCGTGTAGCTGAATCGCCGAGAGCTTGTAGAGAGCTCTGATGCTTTCAATAGCATCTCGCATCGCTTGGTGGATTGAATGCCTTTTGCCATCTTCCAGCATTTCTACCAGACCTCTAATTTTCTCACCTAACTTGTGGAAATCAGTTTTATGGGTTGGTGGTTCGACCGTCACCTTTCGTATTACGGGTGACTCTCGTCGTTCCGCACTTCTTTGTGATGCTGCTACTTGGTCAATTGGTGACCTCAGCATCCTTGATCCCCTCTGGAAGGGGTTCTCCTCATTCTCCTCTACTTCAATTTCTCCGGTGTTTTTGTTTGTTTTTGTTGTAATCATTTCTAGTGGATCCCCACTCAAAGCCGCTATCAATGTTCGAATATGTAGTCACCTAAGGATCCCATGGTTGTCTTTGCAAGCAGTGAGACCATGCGAGGGTTGACACAAGCCCTTATGGGGTTTTGTGCCAGAGCCGGATCGGTGCTAACCAGGAATGTTACATCTGGACCTACACCACCAACTTAATGGTGACGAAACATTGAACGTACTTTTAGGCCTGCCAAGGTTTTAACGGGATGGAGGCGCTTGTAGCATTAGCCTGAAAGCTATTTCTGCAAGATTTCACTCTTGCTTACTCAGGTAACAGAATACTACAAACGTCAGCCCTCATAGCTGTCATTCCAATTCGTTTTCCAGTATGCCATAATTAAGACCTTACTGGGCTCAGTCTTAATGTTTTAGGGTAGGGGTAATGGTTATTTATATATATATATATATATATATATATATATATATATATATATATATATATATATATATATATATATATATATATATATATATATATATATACCTATGTATATACATATATATATGTACGCATTTTACGATGTGGCGGGTTTGTCCGGATCTCGCCATTTTCTCCTTTCTGTATCCCTCGTAGCCACCTTGAGGTGGAAAGCACATATATGGAAGACGGTTCTTACTCGTCTTGTCGCAGAGAGTTCATAGGGGTTCCTTTAACCTTTTCAGCCAAGCCCTCCTTCTCTGCCGCTCTTGGTCGGGGACTGCTTATTGGGTATTCGCAGTTAGCCTCCATTTCTGCAGGCCGTTCACTATCCGCCACCTGTGACCCCCACAGTCGCCTGAGCTTAGCATCACCAGCCCGCCCGGCTTGGTGCCTGTGTTTTTTTTTTTTTTTTTTTGGATTGCGCCAGGGATGTGTAATCTTCATAGATACTAGTAGCCCGAGTGCTACTAGCATGCACGATTCGCAAACCTGAGTACTCGATGCCAGGAATACGCCTACGTACTAAACACACACCCTACACACTTCAACCACTCTCCCCGCGGGACTGCCGTTAGGTATTACTTCGCGGGGCTGGTTAGCAATTCATGCTATGCTTCTTGTATTGCTGCTTCTGATGCTTCTGTTGCTTCTGCTGCTCTTCTTAGCTTTTCTATTCTCCGCAACTCTTTTTGTAGAGTTGTTACGAAAGAACATATTGCCATCCAATTTTCTTCCAACCGTAACATATGGTCGAGGAGTAATGACGGACTTGGCAGAGTAATTCTCCATGCCGTGAAACGTGTGCAGTAAAACACTGCGTGCTCCGTATCCTCATCTTCACCTGGGCATTCCGGGCAGGATGGTGAGTTGTCGTGTCCGAATCGGTGTAGATATTTGCGGTAGCCACCGTGGCCAGACAGGAACTGCGTTAGATGGTAGTTGCAGTCTCCATGCTTTCGACTTATCCAATCTTGGATTGTCGGTATAAGTTTGTATGTCCATCTGCCTTTTGTTGTATTAGCCCAACGAGCTTGCCACATAGCTGCTGACGCTGCCCTTTCTTCAATTTTTATCACCTTGATACCAGTGGCGTCGTGATGACTCAATGCTCTTCTGTTATATATCCTCAGCATTTCATCTGCGAGAATATCGATGGGGACCATTCCAGCTATGACAAATGCAGCTTCGTCAGAGATGGTTCGACAGCCGCTGATTGTCCGTAGCGCACAGAGTCTGTATGATGACGATAGTTTCCTTTTGGTCTCCTTCGTCCTCAGTGCCTCCGCCCAGACTGGGGCGGCATATAACAGAACTGAGGTGATAACTCTAGAGAGTAGAATCCTTCTACCGTATCCAGGTCCACCGATGTTAGGCATGATACGCGGGAGAGCTCCCTGCATTTGCGATGCTTTTTTGGTAGCAAAATCAACATGCGTTTTAAACCGTAGCCTGTTGTCCAGCATTACTCCAAGGTATTTAACTTTCGACCTGATGGTTTGGTTACCAACCTGAAAGTTGGCAAATTCGACAGTTTTCCGGCTGGTTATAAGAACGGCTTCTGTTTTATGGTCAGCTAGTTCTAGTCCGGCGGATACTAGCCAATCTTTTATCCGGGCAATTGCTTCATTTGTAGCTGATTCTACTGCACGGATCTGTTTAGCTACTGTCACGACTGCAATGTCATCGACGAATCCAGTTATCGTTACTCCCCCAGGTAACGCTAATCGTAGTACTCCGTCGTACATGATGTTCCACAATAGTGGCCCTAAAACCGATCCCTGTGGAACTCCCGCAGTTACGTTGTAGTATTCTACGCCTTCATCGGTATTGTACCTCAGCTTTCTGTTGTTGAAGTAGTTCGTCACTATCCGTAGCAGGTAATATGGCGTATCCATCCTGGCAAGTGACCTTCTAATAAACGACCAGTTCGCAGAGTTAAATGCGTTTTTAATGTCCAGCGTTACTACTGCACAATACTCCTTTGTGCCGTAGAGCCATCTTTCTCCTTCGATGGCACCTTTGGCGATATCGACTACCGCTCTTATGGCATCAACAGTAGATCGTGCTCTTCTGAAGCCAAATTGGTGATATGAGAGGGCTCCTTTCTCTTCTACTACTGCGAGTAATCTATTATAGATTATCTTCTCGAGGATTTTCCCATGGTGTCTAATAGGCATTTTGGGCGATAGGATGATGGTTCTCCTGGGGGCTTCTTTCCTTTTGGTAGTAGGACCAAATGCTGCGTTTTCCATTTTTCAGGAAAGGTTCCTTCTTCAAGGCACTGCTTCATTGTTGTTATGAAGAGGTCTGGTCTTTTTGTTACAGCTGCCTTTACTGCCTTGTTCGGGATGCCGTCGGGTCCCGGAGCCTTGTTGTCACCTATCTTGCTGCATGCCCTTAGCAGTTCCTCGTGAGTAATTAAAGGAATATCTTCTGGATTGACTTCTCGTATAATATTGCACATAGCAGCAGGCCTTTGAGGGAAGAGGTGCTCTACTATGGATCTCAGCATTATCGGACATGTTATTTGAGGAGTCCTATAGCCCTTTAATTTCGTCATCACCATTCTGTATGCCGAGCCCCATGGGTTGATGTCGGCTTCTTGACAGAGACGTTTAAAGCATGCTGTTTTGCTTTCCTTAATGGCTCTATTTGAGCTACGTCTCGCCAGTCTAAGGGTGTCCAGGCATTGTTGGAAATCCGCCCTCCTTCTTGATCGTTGGACTTTACGCCGGGCTTGCAGACATTTTGCCCGGAGTTCGCCTATTTCCTCGTTCCACCAGTAACACGGTGATGCGTTCCTGGTGTTTGCTCTCCTAGGCATTGATGCGTCGCACGCTGTGGTGATGGTCGAGGGTCTCCGCTGTTCCGCTTGGAGCTTGATCACCGTTTTTGGTTTTTTCCCTTTTATTTCCAGTATTATCACCTGATGGTCGCTGTGTGAATATTCCTCACTGATCCTCCACTTTATGGTTTTCAGGATGGAGTTGCTCGCAAAGGTGATGTCAATAATGAACCCTACTCCAGCCTTCCGGTAAGTATTTGTCCGGCCCTTATTAGCAATGCTTATCGCTAGGGGAGCGAATGTCTCCAATCTGGTGTTGGTGAGCCTGCTGCCCCATTCTGTTGCCCACGCGTTGAAGTCTCCTCCTATAACCACTGGGGCTCTCTGGAGCGCATCCGTGGATAGATTATCCAGCATTAGTTGGTACTCGCTGGCCGTCAAACTGGGTCGGGCATAGTAGCTATAAAAATGGATCCCATTTATTTTCGCCCGCACGAAGCCGACTGCTTGGTCGTTTGTTTCTTGAAAGGCATAGCGTCCACACATCCATATCGCTGCCTGTTTTGCCTTATCGCAGATCCAATTGTTGTTCTCTTCGGGACATTTATATGGTTCACTGATCATAATAACGTCAGCGCTTTCGTCCTTGGCCGTTTGTGCTAGGATGTCCTGTGCTATTCTACAGTGATTAAGATTTATCTGTAGATTCTTCATGGTATTTTGCTTGTAATAGCTCTCCGAAATACTGGGCATTTGCTACTGCCGGCTACATGCTGCGAGGCGTCCGGGTGGTCTTTCTTGCAGAACATGCAGGATGGATCCTTGTTGCAATTCTTCGCTAGCCTTCTCCTCCACATCTCCTACATAGCTTGGAGCGGTCTTCCTCGCTTTTGCATTGCCAGGCTAGATGACCAAACTCTAAACATTTGAAGCACTTTTTAAGGAGGGTACGTTCGTGCATGCGACAGTTAACCCAGCCGATTTTAATCCTTCCTGCTTCTTGTTAGAAGCAGGAAGGATTAAAATCTTTCTTACGTCTACTGCGGGAAAGCTGATCGTTGCTGTTTGTGTTCCTCCGTACGCCCTCCGCAGGGACAAAATATCTGCCGGTGAAACTTTCACTCCAAACTGGGCTTCGATTGCATTGATTACGTCGTCTATAGTCGTGACCTCATCGATGTCTTTGATCTCAACGGTAGTGCGATGCGTAATCGAACTTACATTCGCTTGCTCTGCTAGAGCTTCACTAATGACGCCTTTAAATTCGTTTGTCTTATTTCCCGTCTCCTTGAATTGTATAAGGAGGTCTCCCTTCTGTGTTCTCCTGATTTTAGTTACCGCCTTTCCCACTGTTTCCAGTTTGGGGTCTGCCTTCACCTTGCGTAGTATCTCCGCGTATGAGAGGGACCCCGTCGCTTTAATGACGATAGCGTCAGGTCTACGTCTTTTGACCTCTTGTTGCTTCTTTTTGGCGATCTTCTTTTTGGTGGTATTTACCCATTCTTCTTCTCCTGCCGCTTGCTTCTTGTTTGTGGCTGTAACTTTTTTCTTAGGTCTGACAATTGGGGTCTCTACGCCGGTGGTCTCATCCTTCTCCTTGGTGTTTATCAATGGAGTTTGTTTTTGTTTACGCTTTGGCTCCGAGCGCTTTTTGCCTGTAACATCGTTTGATGTATTTTTCTGCGTCTGTTTTGGCTTCGGTGGTTCGTTGTCTGCCGCGCCACTCGGTGGCTGTTGCTGTTTTCGTTTTGGCTCCGGGGGTTCGTCGTCTGCAACTTGCCTTCTCTTGGGTTCAGATGTTGTTTTTAGCCATGGCGAAGTTTGCGACGAGTTGTTCCGGCGAATCACTTGCTTTGCTTCCTCATCGTGTAGCTGAATTGCCGAGAGCTCGTAGAGAGCTCTGATGCTTTCAATAGCATCTCGCATCGCTTGGTGGATTGAACGCCTTTTGCCAGCTTCCAGCATTTCTACCAGACCTCTAATTTGCTCACCTAACTTGTGGAAATCAGTTTTATGGGTTGGTGGTTCGACCGTCACCTTTCGTATTACGGGTGACTCTCGTCGTTCCGCACTTCTTTGTGATGCTGCTACTTGGTCAATTGGTGACCTCAGCATCCTTGATCCCCTCTGGAAGGGGTTCTCCTCATTCTCCTCTACTTCAATTTCTCCAGTGTTTTTGTTTGTTTTTGTTGTAATCATTTCTAGTGGATCCCCACTCAAAGCCGCTATCAATGTTCGAATGTGTAGTCACCTAAGGATCCCATGGTTGTCTTTGCAAGCAGTGAGGCCATGCGAGGGTTGACACAAGCCCTTATGGGGTTTTGTGCCAGAGCCGGATCGGTGCTAACCAGGAATGTTACATCTGGACCTACACCACCAACTTAATGGTGACGAAACATTGAACGTACTTTTAGGCCTGCCAAGGTTTTAACGGGATGGAGGCGCTTGTAGCATTAGCCTGAAAGCCATTTCTGCAAGATTTCACTCTTGCTTACTCAGGTAACAGAATACTACAAACGTCAGCCCTCATAGCTGTCATTCCAATTCGTTTTCCAGTATGCCATAATTAAGACCTTACTGGGCTCAGTCTTAATGTTTTAGGGTAGTGGTTATTTATATATATATATATATACCTATGTATTTACATATATATATGTATGTATATATGCAGCATCCCTTTCGGGCAAAGAAGCTGCGCATTTTACGATGTGGCGGGTTTGTCCGGATCTCGCCATTTTCTCCTTTCTGTATCCCTCGTAGCCACCTTGAGGTGGACAGGTGTGTGTGGGGGTGTGCTATCGTTTTATGTCATGATCCTTTGGGTTACTGTATGACTGCTTGAAATTTTGTACGTTTCATTTCCACTTTTGGTGGTATATTAATTTATCTTATAAAACATAAACTGTATCCTGGGGGTGTTATATGCAGATATATGAATCTCTAAATTATACATATAAATTTAAAAAAAACTACTTTGCTCTACAAATAACTATCCTTCTACATATATATATATATAACAAATCTATAAATAAATATACTCTATAGCTAAATATAAAACTCTGTAAAAAAATAAATAAATCTCTGAATAAATAAACAAATCTCTATAAACATATATATATGTACCTCTATAAATAATTAAATAACTCTATTTATAAATAAATAACTATGGACAATTAAATAAATTTCTATAAATAGAAAAATAAACTATGGCCCTAAATAAATAAATAACTATCTCTATAAATAAATAAAAAAAACTATGTATAATATATCACTACCTATAACTTATAACTATAGCAACGACAGCTTATGTGCGTCAGGTATATCACAGTCTTCTTTCCCTTCATACGTGAAGGTCTTTAGCATGAAACTTGCCCACTACTTCACTTCTCTGGTTGCCTACCTCGTACAGAGAGTTGCCGATCATCTTCAAAATCACCGATGGTAAGAACTTCGGACCTAGTTTGGCATTGTAACCATCGGGTAGGCTACTCTGTTTGAAGTTACGCCTATAGACGGTTTGTCCTACGGCGTACTTAACATCTCGGCCTCTCGTATTGTATACTTTGGTGGATTTTTGATGAACTAGTCTTAAGTTTTCAAATATTTTATCTCTAGGTAACGCCAATTTATCCAGTTTATTTCCAATGTCTACACTTGGGTCCTTCATCATTTCCAATCTGCGCAGGACTTCATAGGCACTAGTATGTTGTACCATGAGTATCCAGAATACGGCATAGTAGGGCTCGAACGATGTCGCATCTACCCTCCTCAAGGCGAATGCCGCACTACTGACATATAAGTCCCAGTTCTTCTGGTCCCTGTCAATATACAACCGTAATTTGGCCAGTAAGGAATAGTTAACCCTCTCGGAGGCATTTGCCTGAGGAGAGTAGAAAGCTGTGAGGACGTGTTTGACCCCATATTTGTTTAGCAAGCTGGAAAACTATTCTAAAACGAATTGTGTCCCCTTGTCTGAATGGATAAATTCGGGGACATAAAAAACATGGAAAACACTTCCTTCTAAATATTTAACTACCTCAGCTGCCGTTGCTCTGCGGATAGGCCGCAATAAAGTATGCTTGCTAAAATGGTCTAAGACTACAAATATGTGTGTATGTCCTGTCTTCGTTCGTGGGTATGCTCCTAAGAAGTCGATGTAGAGGCGTTGAAAAGTTCGTTCCGTAATCGTTTGTTGTCCCATCGGCGGCCGGGATATCACGTTTAGTGACTTGCTACACTTACAGGTTACGCACGCCTTCACGTAAGCCTGTACCTCAGATGCCATACCTGGCCAGAAGTACTTCTGCCTCAACCTTGCTAACGTCTTGCTTATTCCCCCATGTTCTCTAGCGGGAGAATCGTTAGCAGATTGCAGAAGACTCCCACGCAACTCCTTCGGTACCCAAAGCTTCCATGCCCGATCTTCTTGCAGATAGTCACCTGTCCGTATTTCAGTCCGTTTGTATACAAATCCGTCGGATACACATGCGTCTGGTAGTTTGTCTTTGTTCGTGTCGACTGTCTTCCTTAATTCGTCATATTACCCCGAAGTGAAGTATGTCTACCTTTAATATTAGTGTATCGGGAGTGAGCTCCTCCATATGAGAGAGTATCAGGGACTACGTTCTGGACACCCTTCCTATGTTCGACCTCGAAGTCAAAACCCTGAAGCTTCTGGCTTCATCTGGCCAATCGACCAGACAGATCGTACTAAGTCATCAACCACTTCAAACTTGCGTGATCAGTAATTATAGTGAATAGTAATCTTTCCACATAGGCCCTGAACGTCTTTATTGACAGAACGGCCGCATAGCATTCAAGTTCCGTCACACTGTAATTTCGCTGGGCGGAGTTAAGCTTCTGGGACATGAATGCTATTGGTCGTTCGTTTTTTTCAGCGTCTATTTGGAACAACACACTCCCCACACTAGACGTCGAAGCATCGCATTGTATGTAGAAGTGTTTGGTGAAGTCTGGATTTGTCAGTATCGGCGCTGTCACCAAGGACATTTTGAGCTGTTGGAATGTCCTCAGCGCCTCGTTCGTCATCGTAAAGGTCTATCCTTTTTTGAGGCAATCGGTCATGGGAGCTGATCCAGAAGCGAAATTGTGGATGAAACGTCTGTACCAACCTGTCATCCCTAGGAACCGACGGAGTTGCTTGGGAGTCTTCGGTATCGGGAAGTTCTCGACCGCCGACACCTTGTCTTTGTCCATCCGTAGACATCCATCCCCAACGATATATCCGAGGTACCTTATCTCCTTATAACAGAACTTGCTTTTTCAACATTGATCGTCAAACCCGCCTCCCTTAAACATCTACTACTACTTCTTCCAACAGTCTGGCGTGTGACTCAAAATCTGGAGAATAAACCAAACGGTCATCAAGGTAGACAAAGATATTCTCTTTTAGCCGAGAAGAAATGACCTTGTCCATCAGCCTGTTCATTCTCTGGGCGGCATTGCGCAGTCCGAACGGCATAACAGTGAACTGATATAGCGGCCGTCCAGAGACTGTAAAGGCTGTTTCCTCCCTCGACTTGTTCTCCAGAGAAATCTGCCTGAAAGCGTCCTTCAAGTCAATACCCGATATGAATCGTGTATCCTGAAGTCTGCTCAAGAGACCCTCGATGTAGGGGAACGGGTAAGCGTCCTTTTTAGTGACTGCATTTACCGTTCGTGAGTCCAGATAAAGTCTATTTTTGCCGGGTTTCCCCACCAACACAACTTGGGAGCTCCATGCACTGTTACTCTCTTCGATGACCCCGAGAGAAAGAATTCGGTCGAGTTCATCGAAAAGCAGCTTCTGTATTGCTGGCGAGATCGGGTAATGCCTCTGTTTAATGGGAATTTGCTCGTCATCCACCTCGATAACAGGCTTTTCGAGGGAGGTCTTACCTAGACCTTGCACTGCAAACGATGGGAACAGTTGCTTGATTCTTTCAATTTTTTTTTTTTATAATTTGCACGTGTTAAAGGGGATATGAATACCCTTATACTAATTTTTAGAACACGTGCGTTTTGTGGAAAGGGGAAGAGACAGAGAGAAAGACAAAGTGGTGTAGTTTGAAACTCAGGTAGTATTAAGTTTCTGTTTGTGCAGATGACAATGTCTGGACAGGAAAACTCTCTACCGTCGGTGATGGAGTGTCAAGTTCGTTGATGATGTAAGGAGCCTCCTTAGAGGCACTCCAAAAATCTACCCCTAAATAGAGTTGCTGTTGCAAACTAGGAACAACGTAGAGCTCCATTTCTTGGGTTTTTGCCACCCCATGAAACAATAGTTGTAAAACGTCTTTGTATCCGTTGGCGGTTCCCGTTCGCGGTCCTAATATCTGTTGCCATCCTTGCCATCGTTAAGTTCGTCCTGGCTATGAACTCCTTTCCCCAAACAGCTAATAGTGGCTCCACTTTCTAATAGCCCTAGAATCTCTTCTCCTTTTATTCTCACTTTTGTATAGGACCTATTATCGTCCGAGCACAGATAATAAACTACCCAGATGGCTCATTCATATGGGAAGAAGTGATATATGATAACGAAATTCGCTAAAGCTTAAACTTCTTACAAAAGGGAAACAATCAGAACACAGAACATTTGTTTTTTCTGCTCACTTTTTAGTCCAACGTGTCACTCACACATACCCTTGTTTACCTTCATTTCAAAAAAGAAACAAAAAAAATATTTTGTGCGACTGCGGTCACGGAGTTCTGATGCCGACACATTGGTAGGATGGATATGAAGTATCTGTATAGATCGTATATATATATGTGCAAATGGTTGGGCTTATGTTGTGTGCTTGTTATTTTGTTTGTATGTATGTACCTTATTTTCAGCACTTGATTAAATAAATTAAAATTCTTTAAACTTTGTGGACACAAATTTGCTCTGAAAATGGGTATGAATATTAGTTTTGCATACTCCATTTTATATTTATGCCCTTATAATAATTGATCACTGCTCTTGGCCTACTTAAGTGAAGGTGACTGATGTTCGAAATTATTATAAAAAAACTAACTAACTTAATAAAATAATCATTAACTTAAGCTAGGTTAGTATTAAATTGCAGTTAAATCACCTTAATCATAACATACATTGAACCAATTCGGAAAATGTATATTTGTTGCCTTTACGAGTATTCATTCTTTGATTGTATTTTCTTTTAAGTTAGATGCAAAAGGTAGTTTTCGAAAGTATTCGGAAAATATTTGTACTTGAAAATCTTTTTCCGACGGCCATAAGAGAACCGTATTTTCTTTTGAATTTTCATATTCTTTTAATTTTATCAATACCTCCTGTCGCGATCAGACTTCGCGAACGGAGTCCTAAAAACTCATCAAGTAAAAAGTGACACTGGCCGCACCAAAGAGCGTAGCTGACAATCAGAGAAAGAGGAGTTGCGCCAATATTTTTTTTTCCACTGCTTTCGACGAATCAAACGGCGCGTTGTATTCACGAAGTATCAAAGGAGTCAGCAAGTAGCGAGCCGGAATACTAAAGATAACTTTGTTTACTTTGTTCATTTTGGTTCAAAATAAAACATATTATATTAAGTATTTGCACATTTTAAATTTGCCGTGGTTCAGCCCGCCGTCCGCGACAAAAGTTTATTTTTAAAGTTTTTTATTGGGGCTCGTATCGCTTCGTTTTTTACTCGGCCGACGAGTCGAATGACGAGAAGAAGCTCGAGACGTAATAAGGGTAAATTGCCAAATAAATTCAAAGAGATTTTTTGCTGAAGCGCCGAGACACGGGATTGGACAAAACTTCCGAACCCTCTGACAAGAAGAGTGCAGAATTTCTAACTCCACAGGTAGCTGAACAGTTGGCTTCAATGGAGCAGAAGGATTCCGCGATGTAATTCGTCATGACTCCAGCTGTAATATCTACATCTACAATGACACAGGCGGCTGCCTTGCCTTCTGTGACGCAATTTACGCCAACACTTGGATATGCCTTGCCAACTGTACTGCCGCCCGCGACGCAATCCGTCATGACTGCAGCTGCAATGTCTGCATCCACAATGCCACAGGCGTCTTATGCCTTACCGTCTGCGGTGCAATTTACGCCAACAGTTGGATATGCCTTTCGAACTGTACTGCCGCCAGCGACGCAATACGTCATGACTTTAGCAGCAATTCCCGCGTCCACAATGCCACAGGCGGCATCCGCCTTTTCGTCAGTGACACCGCCTACTACGATGAAATTTCCACCCGCGGTTGGATATTCCTCGCCAACCAATATTACGCCGTCGATGCCTTCATATATGCATGCCAATACATTCCACGAAAACCTTCGCCGAGACAACAGAAGAATACTCCATGAGTTGCCAGAGTTTAATGGCCGTCCTGAGGAGTGGCCTCCTTCATTAGCACGTTCTTGGAGTCAACCAACACCTTTGGTTATTCGGCTTTAGAGAACACAATGCGACTACAAAAATGCCTCAAAGGAGTCACAAGGGAAGTGGTTGAAGCCCTACTGATTCATTCAAACAACGTGCAACAAGTCATTGACCAGCTTCAGTTTAGATTCGGTCACCCGGAGTGTCTGGTGAAGAGCCAACTCGTTAACGTCAGAGCGGAAGACGAGATGGATTTGCTCATTCCATTTTCTACCAAAATCCAAAGTCTGGTTGCTTTTTCGAAGTCTTCTGGGGCACTTCCACATCTAAACAATCCGATCCTCTTAGAGGAACTAGTGCAAAAACTACCATGCAGCAAACGTTTGGAGTGGGCACGATTTGCATCCATTGTCGGCCCTTATCCAACGATCGAGCACTTGGGACATTGGATCAACGAAACGGCATGAATTGTATTGCCGGTTACCGTTGCGGAGGCTCCAGCCGTCGTGCTACCACAAACGTGCCCAAGACAGAAGCCCATGTTGCACATTGTACCAAGTGTGACCTGCAAAGTTTGTAAAGGAGATTACCGACTATTCGATTGTGCGTTGTTTAAGAAGATGTCCATTAAATCCAGGTGGGACCACGTCAAGAAGGAGAGGTTGCGCTTTTCTTGCCTGCGACCTGGCCATAGCACACTTTAATGCCGAAGCAGGAAGACATGTGGTGTGAACGAATGTCAACGTTTCCACCACCGTGAACTTCATGACAGTGACCAAGACAAGACAGCAAGAGGAAAGCCAACTCCCGATGCCGCAAAGTCGTTGCTTAGTTTCCGCAATGCTGATGAAATGGAGTCTATCCCACTTTTCCGAGTAGTGCCCATGTAACTCTTCACGGTCCTAAAGGAGTGTCCGAAATTTATGCGCTATTAGATGAGGGTTCGTCTGTCACCCTCGTTGAAGAAGACTTGGCAAGAGATCTTGGAGCCGTTGGAACTGACGCGCCGCTGTCGCTTCGTTGGTTCGGAGACCAGACAATAGAAGAAGATTCAAAGTTGATCGATGTCAAGATCAGTGCCTGGACAAAGGATCGAAAATATAGTTTGAAACATGCTCGAACAGTCAAGAAGCTGTCCTTGCCGGTTTAAACGCTTAAGCTAAAGGATCTACAAACCAGGTTCAGGCACCTGAAAGACTTGCCAGTGTATGACTATACCAAGGCCACGCCACGTGTTCTTATTGGTGTTTAAAATTGTTACCTCGGATTGCCACCGAAAACTGTCAGCCGACAGAGGGAACGGTAGCCGCCAAAACTAAGTTGGGATGGATTGTCTATGGGCCGGCACGGGATGTCAGTAGAGGAATGGAGACTGCGTTACATATAAGTCACATCAATCTGCAGACACTGCACAACTTAGTCGAAGACCACTGGAAGATGGACGAGTACGGTGCAAAACGACCACAGTATTCAATCGAGTCAGCCGAGGATTCTCGAGCCCGTGACGAGTGGCAGATGTCCGTACCAAAAGGGGGGGTCCTGCGAAGACCAGCATACAAGTTCTTGATGTCGTTGGTGTGAAGCGAGCTGAGGTAGCTTCACGGAGGGTGGTATGTCGAGCTCAGTCTTCGCAAACGGTGTCCTAAAAACTCATCAAGTAAAAAGTGGCCCTGGCCGCACCAGAGGGCGTAGCTGACAATCAGAGAAAGACGAGTTGCGCCAATACTTTTTAATTCGGTGGTTTCGACGAATCAAACGGCGCGTTGTATTCACGAAGTATCAAAGGAGTCATCAAGTAGCAAGGCGGAATACTAAAAATAACTTTGTTGACTTTGTTTGTTATTTATTTATTTAAGTATTTGCACATTTTAAATTTGCCGTGGTTCAGCCCGCCGTCAGCGACACTTCCGTCAGATCGAAACTCTGTTTGTCCTTTGACATTTCTTCAGCACAATTTTCACAGATTTTGTTAATTTTTCTCATTGTTTTCAAAATGCAGTATCCGGCAAAGTATCTTGTAGCAAGGTCGTTGACCTGCGGTACCTGATTGTGACTGATATTGTGTCTTCATCTGGTGGATTAACTATATTGTTCGTATTCAGGTTATTTTCAAAACATTCCTCATTCTTAAGAATGTCGTGATTCTGTTACAGCTCTTGGGTAAGTATTATTTGTTCTTCTATATCACTCTGCAAAATAGCATTCCAATCCACCTGTAGATATTCCCAATCGTCTTCTTCGCAGTTGGAACATTTCGATTTGAATAAAAATTCTATCGATATAACTTTGGCTAGCAGGGAGTTAAATTTGGAAATACTTGGATTACTTTTATTAATATTCCGCGCTCTTATTTTACCAAATAAGTTCTCTAACGAATCTTGATTAAATTTATTTACATAAATGTAATATAAATCATTATGATCCATGAATAATGTGTCTCTTATTCTTAAAACACTTTCTATAGTTAAGGCCAAGCCTTTGAAACAAAATGATCTATTTCTTGCGTTTGTGGGTTCGATGTTTAATATATAATCCTTCATTTCTTGAAGTTAAAGTTTTTTTTCATTTACATTAAGTTTACTATATAAACTACGATTTGTGGGTCCTTGATCACAGCAAATAGCTCAAGCGGTTGGTTTTAGCTCCGCGCATATATCAAGACAATGATTTACCTCAATCTCAAGTTGTTTCATAGCTATATTGCTTGGACAAACGACATGATATAAAACTTGCTTAAAATTTCTGTAAAGGCTGTTTCCTCCCTCGACTTGTTCTCCAGAGAAATCTGCCTGAAAGCGTCCTTCAAGTCAATACCCGATATGAATCGTGTATCCTGAAGTCTGCTCAAGAGACCCTCGATGTAGGGGAACGGGTAAGCGTCCTTTTTAGTGACTGCATTTACCGTTCGTGAGTCCAGATAAAGTCTATTTTTGCCGGGTTTCCCCACCAACACAACTTGGGAGCTCCATGCACTGTTACTCTCTTCGATGACCCCGAGAGAAAGAATTCGGTCGAGTTCATCGAAAAGCAGCTTCTGTATTGCTGGCGAGATCGGGTAATGCCTCTGTTTAATGGGAATTTGCTCGTCATCCACCTCGATAACAGGCTTTTCGAGGGAGGTCTTACCTAGACCTTGCACTGCAAACGATGGGAACAGTTGCTTGATTCTTTCAATTTTTTTTTTTTATAATTTGCACGTGTTAAAGGGGATATGAATACCCTTATACTAATTTTTAGAACACGTGCGTTTTGTGGAAAGGGGAAGAGACAGAGAGAAAGACAAAGTGGTGTAGTTTGAAACTCAGGTAGTATTAAGTTTCTGTTTGTGCAGATGACAATGTCTGGACAGGAAAACTCTCTACCGTCGGTGATGGAGTGTCAAGTTCGTTGATGATGTAAGGAGCCTCCTTAGAGGCACTCCAAAAATCTACCCCTAAATAGAGTTGCTGTTGCAAACTAGGAACAACGTAGAGCTCCATTTCTTGGGTTTTTGCCACCCCATGAAACAATAGTTGTAAAACGTCTTTGTATCCGTTGGCGGTTCCCGTTCGCGGTCCTAATATCTGTTGCCATCCTTGCCATCGTTAAGTTCGTCCTGGCTATGAACTCCTTTCCCCAAACAGCTAATAGTGGCTCCACTTTCTAATAGCCCTAGAATCTCTTCTCCTTTTATTCTCACTTTTGTATAGGACCTATTATCGTCCGAGCACAGATAATAAACTACCCAGATGGCTCATTCATATGGGAAGAAGTGATATATGATAACGAAATTCGCTAAAGCTTAAACTTCTTACAAAAGGGAAACAATCAGAACACAGAACATTTGTTTTTTCTGCTCACTTTTTAGTCCAACGTGTCACTCACACATACCCTTGTTTACCTTCATTTCAAAAAAGAAACAAAAAAAATATTTTGTGCGACTGCGGTCACGGAGTTCTGATGCCGACACATTGGTAGGATGGATATGAAGTATCTGTATAGATCGTATATATATATGTGCAAATGGTTGGGCTTATGTTGTGTGCTTGTTATTTTGTTTGTATGTATGTACCTTATTTTCAGCACTTGATTAAATAAATTAAAATTCTTTAAACTTTGTGGACACAAATTTGCTCTGAAAATGGGTATGAATATTAGTTTTGCATAATCCATTTTATATTTATGCCCTTATAATAACTGATCACTGCTCTTGGCCTACTTAAGTGAAGGTGACTGATGTTCGAAATTATTATAAAAAAACTAACTAACTTAATAAAATAATCATTAACTTAAGCTAGGTTAGTATTAAATTGCAGTTAAATCAACTTAATCATAACATACATTGAACCAATTCGGAAAATGTATATTTGTTGCCTTTACGAGTATTCATTCTTTGATTGTATTTTCTTTTAAGTTAGATGCAAAAGGTAGTTTTCGAAAGTATTCGGAAAATATTTGTACTTGAAAATCTTTTTCCGACGGCCATAAGAGAACCGTATTTTCTTTTGAATTTTCATATTCTTTTAATTTTATCAATACTTCCTGTCGCGATCAGACTTCGCGAACGGAGTCCTAAAAACTCATCAAGTAAAAAGTGACACTGGCCGCACCAAAGAGCGTAGCTGACAATCAGAGAAAGAGGAGTTGCGCCAATATTTTTTTTTCCACTGCCCTCGACGAATCAAACGGCGCGTTGTATTCACGAAGTATCAAAGGAGTCAGCAAGTAGCGAGCCGGAATACTAAAGATAACTTTGTTTACTTTGTTCATTTTGGTTCAAAATAAAACATATTATATTAAGTATTTGCACATTTTAAATTTGCCGTGGTTCAGCCCGCCGTCCGCGACAAAAGTTTATTTTTAAAGTTTTTTATTGGGGCTCGTATCGCTTCGTTTTTTACTCGGCCGACGAGTCGAATGACGAGAAGAAGCTCGAGACGTAATAAGGGTAAATTGCCAAATAAATTCAAAGAGATTTTTTGCTGAAGCGCCGAGACACGGAATTGGACAAAACTTCCGAACCCTCTGACAAGAAGAGTGCAGAATTTCTAACTCCACAGGTAGCTGCACAGTTGGCTTCAATGGAGCAGAAGGATTCCGCGATGTAATTCGTCATGACTCCAGCTGTAATATCTACATCTACAATGACACAGGCGGCTGCCTTGCCTTCTGTGACGCAATTTACGCCAACACTTGGATATGCCTTGCCAACTGTACTGCCGCCCGCGACGCAATCCGTCATGACTGCAGCTGCAATGTCTGCATCCACAATGCCACAGGCGTCTTATGCCTTACCGTCTGCGGTGCAATTTACGCCAACAGTTGGATATGCCTTTCGAACTGTACTGCCGCCAGCGACGCAATACGTCATGACTTTAGCAGCAATTCCCGCGTCCACAATGCCACAGGCGGCATCCGCCTTTTCGTCAGTGACACCGCCTACTACGATGAAATTTCCACCCGCGGTTGGATATTCCTCGCCAACCAATATTACGCCGTCGATGCCTTCATATATGCATGCCAATACATTCCACGAAAACCTTCGCCGAGACAACAGAAGAATACTCCATGAGTTGCCAGAGTTTAATGGCCGTCCTGAGGAGTGGCCTCCTTCATTAGCACGTTCTTGGAGTCAACCAACACCTTTGGTTATTCGGCTTTAGAGAACACAATGCGACTACAAAAATGCCTCAAAGGAGTCACAAGGGAAGTGGTTGAAGCCCTACTGATTCATTCAAACAACGTGCAACAAGTCATTGACCAGCTTCAGTTTAGATTCGGTCACCCGGAGTGTCTGGTGAAGAGCCAACTCATTAACGTCAGAGCGGAAGACGAGATGGATTTGCTCATTCCATTTTCTACCAAAATCCAAAGTCTGGTTGCTTTTTCGAAGTCTTCTGGGGCACTTCCACATCTAAACAATCCGATCCTCTTAGAGGAACTAGTGCAAAAACTACCATGCAGCAAACGTTTGGAGTGGGCACGATTTGCATCCATTGTCGGCCCTTATCCAACGATCGAGCACTTGGGACATTGGATCAACGAAACGGCATGAATTGTATTGCCGGTTACCGTTGCGGAGGCTCCAGCCGTCGTGCTACCACAAACGTGCCCAAGACAGAAGCCCATGTTGCACATTGTACCAAGTGTGACCTGCAAAGTTTGTAAAGGAGATTACCGACTATTCGATTGTGCGTTGTTTAAGAAGATGTCCATTAAATCCAGGTGGGACCACGTCAAGAAGGAGAGGTTGCGCTTTTCTTGCCTGCGACCTGGCCATAGCACACTTTAATGCCGAAGCAGGAAGACATGTGGTGTGAACGAATGTCAACGTTTCCACCACCGTGAACTTCATGACAGTGACCAAGACAAGACAGCAAGAGGAAAGCCAACTCCCGATGCCGCAAAGTCGTTGCTTAGTTTCCGCAATGCTGATGAAATGGAGTCTATCCCACTTTTCCGAGTAGTGCCCATGTAACTCTTCACGGTCCTAAAGGAGTGTCCGAAATTTATGCGCTATTAGATGAGGGTTCGTCTGTCACCCTCGTTGAAGAAGACTTGGCAAGAGATCTTGGAGCCGTTGGAACTGACGCGCCGCTGTCGCTTCGTTGGTTCGGAGACCAGACAATAGAAGAAGATTCAAAGTTGATCGATGTCAAGATCAGTGCCTGGACAAAGGATCGAAAATATAGTTTGAAACATGCTCGAACAGTCAAGAAGCTGTCCTTGCCGGTTTAAACGCTTAAGCTAAAGGATCTACAAACCAGGTTCAGGCACCTGAAAGACTTGCCAGTGTATGACTATACCAAGGCCACGCCACGTGTTCTTATTGGTGTTTAAAATTGTTACCTCGGATTGCCACCGAAAACTGTCAGCCGACAGAGGGAACGGTAGCCGCCAAAACTAAGTTGGGATGGATTGTCTATGGGCCGGCACGGGATGTCAGTAGAGGAATGGAGACTGCGTTACATATAAGTCACATCAATCTGCAGACACTGCACAACTTAGTCGAAGACCACTGGAAGATGGACGAGTACGGTGCAAAACGACCACAGTATTCAATCGAGTCAGCCGAGGATTCTCGAGCCCGTGACGAGTGGCAGATGTCCGTACCAAAAGGGGGGGTCCTGCGAAGACCAGCATACAAGTTCTTGATGTCGTTGGTGTGAAGCGAGCTGAGGTAGCTTCACGGAGGGTGGTATGTCGAGCTCAGTCTTCGCAAACGGTGTCCTAAAAACTCATCAAGTAAAAAGTGGCCCTGGCCGCACCAGAGGGCGTAGCTGACAATCAGAGAAAGACGAGTTGCGCCAATACTTTTTAATTCGGTGGTTTCGACGAATCAAACGGCGCGTTGTATTCACGAAGTATCAAAGGAGTCATCAAGTAGCAAGGCGGAATACTAAAAATAACTTTGTTGACTTTGTTTGTTATTTATTTATTTAAGTATTTGCACATTTTAAATTTGCCGTGGTTCAGCCCGCCGTCAGCGACACTTCCGTCAGATCGAAACTCTGTTTGTCCTTTGACATTTCTTCAGCACAATTTTCACAGATTTTGTTAATTTTTCTCATTGTTTTCAAAATGCAGTATCCGGCAAAGTATCTTGTAGCAAGGTCGTTGACCTGCGGTACCTGATTGTGACTGATATTGTGTCTTCATCTGGTGGATTAACTATATTGTTCGTATTCAGGTTATTTTCAAAACATTCCTCATTCTTAAGAATGTCGTGATTCTGTTACAGCTCTTGGGTAAGTATTATTTGTTCTTCTATATCACTCTGCAAAATAGCATTCCAATCCACCTGTAGATATTCCCAATCGTCTTCTTCGCAGTTGGAACATTTCGATTTGAATAAAAATTCTATCGATATAACTTTGGCTAGCAGGGAGTTAAATTTGGAAATACTTGGATTACTTTTATTAATATTCCGCGCTCTTATTTTACCAAATAAGTTCTCTAACGAATCTTGATTAAATTTATTTACATAAATGTAATATAAATCATTATGATCCATGAATAATGTGTCTCTTATTCTTAAAACACTTTCTATAGTTAAGGCCAAGCCTTTGAAACAAAATGATCTATTTCTTGCGTTTGTGGGTTCGATGTTTAATATATAATCCTTCATTTCTTGAAGTTAAAGTTTTTTTTCATTTACATTAAGTTTACTATATAAACTACGATTTGTGGGTCCTTGATCACAGCAAATAGCTCAAGCGGTTGGTTTTAGCTCCGCGCATATATCAAGACAATGATTTACCTCAATCTCAAGTTGTTTCAGAGCTATATTGCTTGGACAAACGACATGATATAAAACTTGCTTAAAATTTCCGCATACACTCCGAATCATAAAAACGCACACAGACTTAGCGCATATATTAGATCTTTGATTCCTTCCATAATCAACAAAACCTTCAATTTCATCTTTGAAATTATTGTAGGTTAGATTCGTCTGAAGGCTCATCTCATCAAATATAATCACGACTTCTTTTTCTTTTGTCAAAGTTATTCTATTTATTTCCTCTAGAACATTTCTATTTATTCTAGGTGACAGACTTTTAATATTAATCCACCTATGTAATGAAGATGGGTGCGGCAAGTGTAGTCCAAGCTGATCCCGTAAAAAGTTGTATCCGGAAGTCGAACGGAAAAAAATTCTCTGCGAAATCCACTTCTCCTCTTCGGTGTATTTTTTTGTTCTCTCAGATAGAATGAGCTTCGAAAATGTCTTAGTATTTTGACCAATTCCAAGCAATAAATAAATTTTCTCTTGGATACTCTGCTTTTCACGCACTTGCAGCCTTTTTTTGTCCTCTTTTAAACGACGAATTCTCTGCAGCAAATTAATTGCCGATTTGCGATTTCCTTTTATTGTTATCCTTAAGCTATTCTTCAATTTGTTAAGCCTCTCAATTATTTTAATTTAAATAGATTGCCTTTTTATATGAGTCTCACAGTTGGCGCAAGTAAATTCAACGTTATCATTGAATCTTTTTCTTGATAACCTTTTTGAAGACAAGTTTAGTTCTTCTACTGTAACATCATTCGAATCGAGTACTAATTTATTGCAGTTTTCATATGTAACCTTAGCTCTCGTTGGATCAAAATAAATGAACTCGTCATCAGATACAGCAACACTTCGTTTTAACAAGAGAGAAGGGTAAGCATTTTTGTTAAAATATTTCTTTCCAATAAAGGCATTCTTAAAATGTTTGCTGCATATATAGGGCGTTTTAAGGCTTTTTATGTATTCCCGAGACTCCTCTGCTAAAGCTAGCAATTCATCGTATTTAACTGTTCCTTTTTTAGGAAATTTAAATAATTTTCCGTCAGGCAATTAATTTTTGGTTATATGTAGAACAGTGTGCAATTGCGCACTTCGTTCTTTTCCAGGACATTTTTTTCTTGGAGAGAATTTTCTTATGCCTTTTAATTTTTTAGTATATGTATGTAATATGTACATATATATGTATGTTAGTAATTAACCTGAAAATCTAAATGATTGATATTCGAGCAAAATCTCTCAAACCTTCTCTTCATATACAACACATACGCGTTTGCAAAACTTCCATTCATGAAAATTTATTCTTTTGCTGCGGTGGTATGGAAATCACACCGTCATGCATCTTCGTGCTCCTTCCCGCATACCCCTTTACACTTCGTCACCTCGTTCGTTTGCACGTCACAACACACGATGAGAAAAAGCACTTTTCCCACACGAGACCACAACTGGGTAGTTTATTATATGTGGTCCGAGGTACATATCACAGATGCTTCTATTTGATTCTTTCGTCGTCTATATATTGCAACCTTTTTCCTAAGCCTATGTATCTTTCTAAAGTTCAGGAGATTTGAAGGTCGTGCTATCTCTTCTCCGAAAATTCGTCGTCTAGCTTCTTCGTACTCTTGCAGTCGTCTGTGGAGGCTCTTTCTCAGAGGGATCTCCTTCTTCGTTGCGGTATCCTGACCATTTGGGTCCCTCTTCAAGATTTGGACTACCCCGGTTTGTCCTGATTCTCCGGGAGTGTAGACGCCATCGACGAGTGATTCCTGGACGCAGCGCCGACCTTCAAGTTTCCCTGACACTTCAGACAGTTGAAAGCGAAGTTGCCCTGCCCACAACTGAAACATGTCAGGGTGTGAAACGATGACGGACAAGCTGGTGAAGTTTGTTCCGTATTCCTAGTCAAGTCTGTCCAGTTCGCGATTACGTTTGTTATTCTGTTAGTGAGGTCTGTGTGCAAATAGTTTGTTGGTCTGTTCGTTCTTTTGTTCTGGAGTGCCGCCACTTCAAAATCTTCGTCCTCTACATCACGCATTATGCCTCTCCGTAAACTAAGGTCTCCTTGGTCGTCGGTTATTTCGTTGACGCTGCCCCTCATCCTGGAATTTCTCGCCGCCATGTGCTTTTCGGTGCGTCTACACTCCTCCCTCAACTCTTGTATGCTTCTGACGGTGCACCCGAATATCAGTGTAGCTACCCTGTTCTTAATGTTTTTTCTTAGGATGGCTACCAAGTCGTCTTCCTGTGGTCGGATTTTCATTTGTAAAGTCAAAGTTTGTATGTCGCTATAGAAGTCGTCAAACGTTTCATGGGGTTGCTGTCTTCTGTCCATAATTGTCCTTAGAATTTCATGGTCTCTTTGTTGATGTTTGAACTGGCTTACCAGTTCCGTCTTCAAATCAAAATAGTTGAGCAGCTTATCGCCTTCATTCTCCTGCATATACTCCCAGTACCACTTTTCCGCTGGCCCTGACTCTAAGTGGTGGAAGTTGGCGAAAAGCTGCTCTTCTGTCAACCCATATTTTCTTCTGAGAGTCTCTACACGAAATAAGAAGCTTTCTACTGACATCGATTTCGACGAATCATCAAACTTAACCCCCCACTTATAAACTTCTACCGGCTTTTCAAGACTTGGAGAACCATTGGGTTCATGCCTCCTGTCTAGGTGCAGAGCTAGGCCTGTGAAATGACGGAGTCTCCATTCGCGCCAAGTAGCTGGGGTCAAATGAATCTGTAGGTCGTAGTGTCTGTCTGTTCATCTGACTACCAGTTTGCCCTCCTGTCAGTTGTGGAGCTTGTCTATCTCTCTGCCATGGTGGTTCCTTCTGTTGAATGGCTCCTCTTTCCACGTCGCAGATCTTATTCTGTAGCCGGCTCATATTGGCCTGGAAAGTCGCCATTACTTCACTCATGCTCTCTGCGAATACCGACATGATCTGCTTCTCGCTTTTCTGAACAGCTGAAGAAACCACTTCTAGAAACATTCGAGACATTCTCCAGTCCTCTTCTCTCACATTGGCTAGATTGAAGTCTGTATCGTTCCGTTCTTGTCGTAGGCCTTCGCTACCGACTTCCCCTGCCACGTTTTCTGTCTCTTCTGTCTGAGGTGGTAGGCTGAAGCGTTATTGTCGTCTATAGTCTCTGTCTTCCCCTGGGATCCCTGTCGGAGTAGAAGTCTGTCTGTTGTGGTCTGTCTGTCCATCCCTAGTCTGTAGCTGTTCCCGCCCCGATTCTTCCTGAATCACCAACAGCGAGGGCGGTGCCACTTTCACAGTTTTTGCCGTATTCGTTACTGTACGTGTAGTAATCGTAATCGTTCGAGTGTACTTGTCCCGTCCCTAAATTTGGGTCCCAGTATTGGAGTTCGTAGCCTGTTATGTTTAGGTCTTGTAAGGTTTCAGTCTACGTAGCAGGGCGTCTGTCGGCCTGGTTCGTAAGTTGGTCCTGTCCTAGTCTTTGTGCCATTTGACGAGTAAACCTATGTTCGCTCCCTTCCGCATACTGAAACGGGGTGCTCTTGGGAACTGCCCCCTGATCTTTACCCCTATATGTCATGATTGAGAATTCAAATTAATTTAAAAAAAATCGCTCTATTTACCTAAATTCAAAGAAAATCAATAAAAAAAAAATTCAAAAATCCGAAATCTAAAAAAACCCCAGGTTACCTATCAATCCAATTAAAAATAAAAAAAAATCACCAGAATTAACTATCTAAAGGAATTAAAAAAAAAACTAAAAAAAAAACAAAATCTAAAATCGAAACAAAAAAGGTAAGTGTAGTGAAGAATTAAAAAAAAAAAAATAATAATCTCACCAAAATTCTAGAACTAAATGTAGCTAAATATAATGAAGTTTGACAGGTTTTAATTAATTCAAATTAAAAATTTAACAAAAAAAGGAAAAGAGAAAGAAAAGAAAATTATAACTAAAGAAACCCCTGAAAAAAAATCTTAACCTTTAAAATGATCGTCTTTCGAAATTTAAGTTTCTTAATTAAGTGCGATGGTGTGTAGAATTATGGTCAGGTTCTCTAGTAACCATTCCGCTGATCAAATAAGCTCGTTATTGTTCATCATCAAGTCTATTGTACGTTGTATGTATCTGTCTACTTGTGGCTGTGTCTGTGGGACTCGACGAGTGCTGTCATAAATTCCTTCTGTCCTTACCACTACTTGCCATTAGGTAAACTCCAAAGCTGGCAGGCTGGGACTTTCAGAATTAACTCCAGCACGGATAGAGCTTTAAGACCCTTGCTCATGCTTCACCGATGATCTGGCAAAAGCCTTGACCCTTGACAGCAGCTTTGCATTAGGCCTTTCCACAGTAACCTACTCTTTGTTTCTTCCTAGACCTCCAACTACCTCACGAGATCCTCCGGCTTTTGACCTGAAGATTGAACAGTTGTCTTTGGTCTATGATGAAACAAAGAATTTGAACAGCTCTTGAAACGAAAGTAAGATAGAAAAGTAAAATTGATTATGAAAGCTGAAAATAAACTAATTCGCGAAAAGAGGATATGAATCCAAGGTGACGACTTTCAAAGAGTAAAAATCGTCCCCTTGGAGTCGCAATCGGGCCTCTAAAACCGTTCGAAAGCGTTGGGCGCCATTGTTATGAGCTAGGGGCAGGCCACGGAGGCATCTTCAGTGTGGATGAAAGGGACGGTGGCACGCACGCGGTTGCATGGCTTAACTCGTCGGACGGGGCTGGTTCTTGTCTCCCATCACTCTCACACCACCTGCTCAAACACGAAAATATCGTGCCATACGTGTATTAAAAGAAACCTATTAGAGAAGAGAAGAAGCTAACCAAATTAGACCACGGACGGACTTTAAAAAGATAGGAAAGAAGACAGGAAAAGAAGAAAAGCTCAAGGGCTTTTGCTCATGTCCCGGAGAAAGGAGGGTATGCCAGATCTAACCTAAACCTAACTATTCTAATCTAAACCCAATCTACTCTAAAACTTATGATAAGCCCTAACCCGTATCTAAACTAACTTATAACTATCCAGTTCTACCCCTATACTACGGCATCTGTATCCCTTAGTCTCTCTATGGATGTGGGTTTGTCTCGTCCCATCATCGTCGCACCTGATCAGCGAAAGGGCGGCCTTACCATTCCCCCACACACCATCGTTGCACAAAGGATTTTACCAGCTCATCGTTATTTTACCTTCAAACGTCCTCAAAACAAAGGAAACTTATTCAATATGAAAGTAAATTAGAACTAACCTAGCCTAAGTAGCAAAAAAAATCTGCTCTTATCACTAAAATAAAACTAAAAAAAATATTAAAAAAAAATCAACAAAAATTACTCACGGTTTTCTTCATCCCCCGTTGTCCTGCCGGCAGCACAAGAAGAGATGCAGTTGCGATATTCCAAATATGTTTTCGCGAAAAAAATAATTAAAAAAAAATAAACTAAATAACTGCACTAATATTCTTTGCACTTAAAAAGAATATGTTGCTCCCTCGCTATTCTTTATTACTGTTGCGGCGATATTGGTACGGTATACTCTAGGGCGGAGCATCTCTTTTCACTATTTTTGCTGTGTGGCCTTTGCTCCTTTTTTTACTTCCAGTCCCCTTATAGAGTATTTCCAAGGCGTGGAAGTTCGCCAAAAGTTGCACAAATTTAGTTCTTTTACTCGTCGAAATCGATTTCTATGTGTACATACCTCTGCTATCTTGTTTCTAACTTATTTTATCCTCAAGGAATGCTGTTGCCCCCAGATATCCAGTCACAATAGGTGACAGGCAGGTACATATTTAAACATCTCTATATATAACAATTTAATAATTTAAAATAATTGCATAAACTCGAACATTATAACAACGTAACAAACCTTACTTTAGTTTAAATCGCCTACCCTATTTCACACAAAAAGTATTGACAACTAAATATACTACAGGAATTCTTATAACACTTTCACATATGACCTTTTCCTCCTCATCTAATCCGTTGATTGTGATTTACTCTTTCGTTAATTGTTTTCTCATCGAAAGCCTAGAAGTGTGCGAGAATGACCGCTGGTGTGGTTGCATACGTCAAAGCAAAACACATTTTCTTATTTCGCGCTTTTCAACCCCGTCGGCATAAATTTTTTTTAATATCACGCGTCGGTTTCCTCTTCCGCAAACATTCCAGGTGTATTCGGCGTATTTCGGACGAGTTGTCTTTGCCGAATTTGTGAAACCAGTAAAGTTTACTGATTTTGGTTGGCGACAAGGAGGCCAGTACGTGGACGAACTACATCGACATTTCACCAGATTTTATGTTGGACGGAGATCCAAGTCATAGTTCGCACCGTGGGACCCTGTACTTTTATGATCACCCGGGACTGTTTGCGCCCGGCTTCACTATGAATGTAGACCGGTGGTCTCTGTGACTGGGTTGGTATTTCTTGTTTATCTTTGTTTATGTTTGGATGATCTCACGACTGGTGTCACCTTGACCATTTATTATTTATTTTGAATTTTTTTTTTGTGTGTGTGTGTATATTTTGCTGCAGTCTCCAGGGCCTCGTAACAACTGTACTGTTTTTTTTCCACTTGAATCAACTTTTTTCGGAACAATCCACTCCGGTGAATTGTATGGGGAGCGAGACTGTCTTATAATTTTGTCATCCAAAAGTTTCTGCACTTGTTTCTCCACTTTGTCCTTCAACAAAGCAGGGTAAGGGTAGTATGTCGAATACACTGGGGCATCTGCGACTTGTTCGGATTTCCCCTACGACTTTCATCGTAAAGGTGAACTTTTCATTGGACACAGAGAAAAGAGTTTTTTTTTTGGTAATGAAGGTGAAAATCTCGAAATACACAGTGGGTTTCGAAACCCAAAGTGGGGTGGGACTCTAACCGTACTAAAAACACCTCCTTGATCATGACCAATCAACTAGTGATCGATAAAAGATTTTATTTTTAACGTTAAGTCGGTTTTGAGAAGCTATTATAATTTAAATACTTGCTCTCATAATTGTCAAACAAGCTCATGGGGTTTGGTTCTTCTTAACCTACGAATATGATATCGTATATTTAAGACGTCATCTATCTCAGGATTAATATGCATCTGCAAACGCTCGTTATGATGCATTGCGTACTTTTTAATCACATCTGTTACGAGGTCAATCTTCAAATTTCGATGCAAGTCACTATTTCTAATATACTGTAGCATAATAATAACTACGCTCCTATGTCTATGCAGCAAATTCCGAAGTGACTTTCCATTCTGGCAGAATTTTGGTTCGAACTGTCCTTTCATTCGAGGTTCGTGTCTGGGACGAAGTCTCCACAGCTCATGTCAACGAAAGAGACGAATAATATCAGGGATAAAAGGGAATTATAACTGCAAGAATTATTTCTCTTGTTCCAGTGGTCGAAGAATTTGCTAGAAGTTTCTGGCTATCAGAAACTTCTGCTATATAAGGACAGATGGCGATCAAAAAAGACACAGTTGGTTTAGAACCGTGGCGAAGAGATTGGAAAAGTGATAATGGGCGAAGTTGTAATTTGGTGATAAATTGAAAGTTGAGAGTGAACAAGAAAAAGTAATTAGTTTGGATTTGTGAATTAAGTTATTGAAAGGAGATAAAGTGATTTGAGAGGACAGAGACCTTGTAAGAAAAGAATTGCGAAGAATAGTATAGTGTGAACCTGAATTGTTCTATAGACTAGAAAATAAAGAAATAATTTCACAGAATACTGTTTTATCTACTCGAGCCGCAGCTCGCATATTACATTGGTGTCAGAAGTGGGATGCTCATGCCAGAGAACAGCCTTCATGGATGAAGACAGAGCTCGCGGAAGTCAAATCCGTTGCTGGAATTGCAACCAAACCGGACACCTACAACGGCAGTGCAGAAGTGCACCTAGACGAGGAAATTGTTCACATTGCGGAAGTAGGAGAAGCAGAGAGGAAGCATCTGGCGGTGATAACATCCATCCTGTCAGTCAGACTTCCCAAAACCAGCAGTCGGGAAATGCGTAAGGACCAACTTCGCGGGGCAGAAGTTGGTTACTGGAATCGAGGCCCCCAGGACCACCATTCAAGTTTCGCAAACCAAACGGGGTAACAAGAGCCTGACAGTGGAGGCACTAATCAACAAGAAGAAGTGCGTAGCCACCATCGACACAGGTGCCACTGCCTCCATTGTAAGAAGAGATATCGTCAAAAGCTCCTGGCTGCACAACACCAATAGCTACTGCCTGAAGACTGCAACAGGGGAAATGGCGAAGGTATTTGGAGAAGTTCGTCTTACGATTACTCTGGCAGGACTGACGTTCTCCCATGCGTTTCTGGTGGCAGATATATGCGACGAGTGCATCATCGGAGTAGACTTCATGAAAGCAAATGAAGTAATTTTGGACATCGGGATGCAAGTACTGAGGTATCGAAATGTGGAGATTCCGATGGTGTACGGAAATGAGAATGCCGTAACTCTCAGGACAGTCATCAGCAAAGACGAAGTTTTGCCGCCGTCTTCAGAGACAATCATTTGGACGAAGCTGGAAGGTGATCTTGGGAGCCACCGATTCTACATAGTAGAACCAGACCCAGAGAAGAATTCTCAAGACTACATCGTGGGAAAGACGTTAGCCGAACCAAAGAACACCATGGTTCCAGTGAGGGTTTTGAACGCAAGACCACACACTGTCAAACTAAGGCGAGGGGAGGTGACTGGAAAATGCACGCCGATTACCGCCGTCGCAACAATATCTGAACGTGATGCTCCAAAACCTCTCCCATCACCTTGGACAGCGGAAACGAGAGAGACGATTCTCCAGTCCAGTGAGCTGAATCAGGAGCAGCGAACTATGGCAGAGAATCTAATCAATGAGTACGCTGATGTATTTGCCTCAGAGGACGGAGAATACGGCCGAACACACCTGGTACAACATCGAATAGACACTGGTGATACTAGACCAATTCGTCAGCCTGCTAGGCGCCTTCCATTGGCAAAGCAGACAGAAGTTGCAGAGATGGTGTCGGCAATGGAGAAAGAAGGTCTGATTGAAAGTTCCAAAAGTCCGTGGGCATCACCGGTTGTACTGGTTAAGAAGAAAGATGGCAGCACGCGGTTCTGCGTGGACTATCGGCAGCTCAATTACGTCACCAAGAAAGACAGCTACCCTCTGCCACGGATTGACGACACGCTAGACACATCTCTCACAGAAGCCCGACCTTAAAGGCATATTTTGCGCAGTGGGACTCCCTCCATGTCCAAGAAGGTGTTCTGAGAAGAAAATGGGAATCCTCCGACGGAAAGTCGTTTGTAATGCAGCTTGTCGTACCGCGGACGAGGGTCAAGGAGGTGTTACAGGAAATGCATGGCGGGGCGACCGGAGGCCACTTGGGAGTGAATAAGACGCTAGAAAAGGTAAGAGAACGTTTTTATTGGTTACAAGCGAAGGAAGATATCGAAGACTGGTGCAGAAAATGCGACGTGTGTGCAGCTAGCAAGGGTCCGAGAATCAAAACACGAGGTAAGATGCACCAATACAACGTGGGAGCACCTTTCGAACGAATCGCCATTGACATCGTAGGGCCCTTTCCGGAAACCGACAATGGTAATCGGTATATACTCGTAGTGATGGACTACTTCAGTAAGTGGCCGGAAGCGTTTCCGATCCCTTACCAGGAAGCCAGAACCGTGGCGGAGCAGATCGTCTACAATTGGGTTAGCAGATTCGGTGTGCCCTTGGAATTGCATTCTGACCAAGGGCGGAACTTCGAGTCAAGAATCTTCCAAGAGATGTGTCAACTACTCGGAATCAAAAAGACAAGGACAACCCCGCTTCATCCACAGTCGGACGAAATCTTATTTGGTGGAATAGCTCGTTTACCCAGTGAGGTGAAATTTGGATCTCCTACCAATGAGCCCAGAAATGAAGAAGAGTACGTAGCGGACCTTAGGGAAAGGCTTAGGGACATACACCAAAGGACCAGAGGCCAGATTAAGATGACGAGCGACCGCATGAAGACCAGGTATGATGCCAAGGCAACAACGTCAGGATTCCAGGAAGGAGATCTGGTGTGGCTGTATAATCCCCATCGCCAAAAGGGGAAATCACCTAAATTACAGCGGAACTGGGAAGGTCCCTACAGAATAGTAACCCGCATCAACGATGTTGTCTACCGCATCCAGCGAGGACCAAGGGCCAAAATGAAAGTGGTTCATGTGGACCGACTGAGTCGATACAATGGCCGAAATGAGGATGCACTTGTTCGGGACGAACACGTCTAAGAGGGGGGCAGTGTAGCATAATAATAACTACGCTCCTATGTCTATGCAGCAAATTCCGAAGTGACTTTCCATTCTGGCAGAATTTTGGTTCGAACTGTCCTTTCATTCGAGGTTCGTGTCTGGGACGAAGTCTCTACAGCTCATGTCAACAAAAGAGACGAATAATATCAGGGATAAAAGGGAATTATAACTGCAAGAATTATTTCTCTTGTTCCAGTGGTCGAAGAATTTGCTAGAAGTTTCTGGCTATCAGAAACTTCTGCTATATAAGGACAGATGGCGATCAAAAAAGACACAGTTGGTTTAGAACCGTGGCGAAGAGATTGGAAAAGTGATAATGGGCGAAGTTGTAATTTGGTGATAAATTGAAAGTTGAGAGTGAACAAGAAAAAGTAATTAGTTTGGATTTGTGAATTAAGTAATTGAAAGGAGATAAAGTGATTTGAGAGGACAGAGACCTTGTAAGAAAAGAATTGCGAAGAATAGTATAGTGTGAACCTGAACTGTTCTATAGACTAGAAAATAAAGAAATAATTTCACAGAATACTGTTTTATCTACTCGAGCCGCAGCTCGCATATTACAATACCATGGGACATTCACTATTCCCCGAAGGACCTTATTTTGAAATGTTTGTATTATTTGTACATTTGTTTTCTTTGTACTCGTACAACCCCATAATTGGATACCATATGTCCAAATGGGTTTTGGTATCTGATTATATAATAAGATTTTATTCTCAATAGACAGTTGGGAAACAACCAATAAAGTTTTCTATATCTAATAGTTAGGTGTTTTACTTTCTTTTTCACATGCTCCTTCCATTTCGGTTTAGCATCCAGATTCATACCCAGATACTTAGTTGTGTTAGAGTAAGGAACTACTTGGTTATTAATAACCACGGGAACATTCGTTATTTTTTTATTTGTAAAATTGATATGAGTGGACTTTGACTCATTAAGTTTAATTCACCATCGCTGTATCCAATTACATACATCTCGTCGTATCTCGTTAACTGAATTTTGTAGCTTTTCTGTTGCTTTAGCTACACATCTGTTCATAGGAGAGCAGTATCGTCTGAAAATGTGGCTATCATGGTATCACTCGCATGCGGTATATCACTCGTGTATAATAAGTTAGGGTGGGTCCTAGAACGCTTCCCTGTTTGTATTTATTTATGTTCGGAGTACGCTGAACCGTAGCGAACTCTGAAGAGATTTACAAGTTTTAAGTATCTCATAGTACTGTCTAGGTAGGTCCCTATGAAGTTTATACTCTAAACCCTTATGCCAAACTTTATCAAAAGCCTGTGCAACGTCTAAGAATATTGAAGAACAAATTTGTGTTCCTTCCAGTGCCTTTTCTATAACATTAGTTATACGATCCACTTGGTCTATTTCTAAACCCGAATTGGTGGGTGGGGATAAACTTTCTTTACTCTATAATTTGGTCTTTTAAGAAGAAGTTTCTCGAAAAGTTTCGATAATACCGTTAAAATTGAGATTAGCCTATATGAGGTAACTTCTGATATAGGCTTACCTTGTTTAGGTATAACAATAATTTCTGCTATCTTCCAGTGATGTGGGACATACCTTTTCTTAAAGCAAACATTAATTATAAGCTTGAGATTCAACAATGCAGTGGAGGGCAGTTCTTTCAAGATTTGAGCAGTTATAAGATCATAACCTTTCTATTATTCAGTTTATAAATACATGTCTCGATCTCCCTTAACGAAACATAAGAAATTTTCTTTTCATCTACTCTGTTATAGAAATCAAGAAAAGGTTTGAAAACTTGAAAGGTGCTGGCAAAAGAGTTTAACCTTTTCTTTTGGATCGCCGATCCATTTCCCTTCATGTGTTTTCAACGGGGGATCCTGCGCTTCAGGTCACTTTAAACGTTTAGCAGCCTTCCAAAGAGAGTGGTCCGTGACTTTGTCAGCCATGAGATTACAAAGGTATTTAGCTAGAGAATCATTTTTGAATGTAGTGATACTTTTTTTAGGTCTGTTAAATAAAAATGGTTTTATCGCCGGAATATCTTGTCGTTTGTCATTTTCTACGAGCTCTTCTCTTTTCAAGTATCAGTTGCTTGATTTCCGTGGGGTATTTCACCAAAGCCTTTCTTTTTGTTGATACATAAATCGGTGTACTATCTTCTGCTGCCTGATGTACATCGGCAATGAATTGATCTGTTTCAATGTCAATATGTTTTGTTGTGACAAGTGGAGGTCTAAGGTTAATGAAACCTTCGAGATGTTTTCTGAATTTACACCTTCGTTCGTTCTTTTGTTTGTTAGTCGAGGGTTTTTTATCTGTTCTATTGATAAACCGTTGACTGTTAGGATTACAGGTGCATGATCCGATGACAGATTATCACTGCTTTTAACTTCAACTTATTTTCTATTAATACCTTTCGTTATGAAAAAGTCATTAACATCTGGTATTTTTGTTGGGTCAGATGGACAATTAGTTGGTGATCCAGTCGAAATAAATTCACAGTTAAGATTTCGCCCTGATTTGTAAAATTTACCGCCTTTTGTTGTTATTAGTCTTGACGTCCAGTATGTATGTTTAGCACCGATGATGAAGTTGTTGCTTAACATTTGAAAAAAGGTGAATTAGATCTTCCTCTGTAGGCGGATGCTTGGGTGGGCAATTTCTTGCTTTTAGTTTCTATGTTTAAGAGTATTGTCGCAATTTGCATTGTTTGTTTTGCTATTTTATATAAGGCTCCAAGGTACTTTTCATAATTTCAGCACTACCTCTCTTGGCACTGTCAGCTAGATGGGGAGAGTGGTAACAAAGATACCCAGGAATTCTAATCTTTGTTTCCTGTCAGAAATCAGGCAAACAACAATATCTTCGTTAGATAGAAATACCTGAAATTCAGGGATGTGTTCGAGTAAACCATTTGCATTCCACGTTGCGACTTTTGGATTGTTTTTAATCAATTCGCATGAAATAAATAAAAAAGTAGATCAATTGCGAAAGCTTATGTCAACTCTACTGAGAAGGCATAACACTGGCAGTAGGGTGGTCATATGGCTAAAATGCAAATTGATCGTGATGATGACATCAAGAGGACGAAAAAAAAAATACTGTGAATCAGAAGCAACAACAATAACAGCAAAACAAAAATACTCTCCAGTTATCTGGCCGCCACCCTTGGAGTTCACTGAAACTTAATACCACCTGAGTTTCAAACCAACTACACCAATCTGTTTGATGATGTATGATGATGTTTTTCTGTTTCTTATCATTGGTTGTCCCTCATTTCCTTTTGTGGTTTCTTTCTTAATTAAGTTTTTGGATTCCAAAATCCTAAATTTTCATTAGTCAAGCCTTCGACGGTGTCGTTTTCATCAAACGAGAAGTGAAGACCTTTGGCTACTACCCTAACGGGTCTAGTAGCTTTATTTTCATATGAGTGCCACTGGAACTTCATTTTGCTCAGTTCGTCAGTGATTTCTCTATATGTATCACTGTCATAGATATTTATTTTCCATTTATTGTTATTATAGGATGTAAATTTACAAGCCTTTTTGGTTTTTTGTCCTATTACCCTTTCTAACTCACCAAATCTGTCTACTCCCGAGATCATAAGGGTGGCTGTGGTGTAGTGCTAACATCATCGCTTTTCACGCTATTGGTTTACGGTTTGAATCCTGATGTCAAGAATCATCTATTTATTTCGCATGAATTAATTGAACTTATGGAAGTGATTAAAAATCGAAAGACTAAAAAAGCACCGGGTTACGACTTGATAACGGCGCAGGTGGCCAAGGAATTGCCGAATAAAGCTCTTATCAAATTGCTACATTTGATTAACGCTTCGTTCAGATTGCTCTATGTTTCGAGACAATGGAAAGTCGCAGAGATTATAATGGTCCCGAAACCAGGCAAACCTCTGAATGAGAAGATATCATATCGGCCTATTTCCCTATTGCCGGTTATCTCTAAAATATTCGAAAACCTAGTTTCAAAACTACTACAACCGGTAATCAGCGAAAGACGTCTCATTCCTGACCATCAGTTTGGATTTAGAGTCAAACATTCTGCAATCGACCAAGTCCACAAAATAACTGACGTGATTGAGAAAACTCTCGAAGAAAAAAAGATTTGTTGTGGTGTATTTCTTGACGTCTCACAAGCTTTCGATAAGGTTTGGCACGAAGGCTTGGAGTATAGATTGAAACGACTTCTGCCACGGCAACCCTTTCTATTCTTACGATCGTACCTCACCGAAAGACTTTTTCGTGTTAAGCACGGAAACGACTACTCTGATTTCAGGTAGATTGCGGCCGGAGTCCCACAAGGAAGTGTCCTTGGCCCACTTGTATATGCACTCTACACGCGTGATATCCCGCAGAAAAGAAACTGCGTCGTCGCCACGTTTGCGGATGATACGACGATATTGACAACGGGCGATACAATTGAAGCAGCAACTGAAAAGCTGCATCATGCTGTTAACAAAGTCCACGCTTGGACGAATTCTTGGCGTATTGTGCTGAACGAAAGTACAAATCTACTCACGTCAACTTTACCTACAAAAAAGTGGACAGATTACCCGTATATTTAAACTCGGCTTAAATACCATACGCGAAGGAAGCAAAATATCTAGGAATGACTCTAGATGTTAAGCTTAAATGGAAATCGCACATAAAAAAGAAACGCGACGAGCTCGAAAACATATACCGACAAATGTACTGGCTACTCGGAAATCATTCGAAGTTGATCCTAAATAACAAACTGCTGGATAAGCGTCGGCTTAGTTGTAGTATTAATCTTGAAGAGTGGTGTTTTTAGTGAGTAAAAATCTCACACTACCATAAGCACGATGTGTTTATAAGATTTTCACCCTCTCGGCAATAATAATAAATAATAATAATAATTAATCTCGTTTATTATTTACAATGTGTTATCGCACAATTTACATAATTCGAGATACAGAGATTTGATATAAATTTATACCTTTCTACTGGAAAATAATGTTAAATACTTTTAAAGAAAATGTTTGAATAAGAAAAAAATACTTTGAGGAAAACAACAGCAAAAACCTCAAATTTAAGAAGCAAAAAAAAAAAAAGAAAAAAATATAAACAAAAAATAAATAAATAAATAAAGACAAAATATAAATAATATAGAAAAGAGATAAATATGTATATATATGTTTAATATACGCAAATATTACAGAATTTAAAAGTAATTTATAATATTGTAGTATGCGGGCTACGGCTCGAGTAGATAAAACAATTATTCTGAGAAATTATTTCTTTATTTTCTACTCTATAGAACAATTCAAGTTCACACTATACTATTCTTCGCCTTATTCTTTTCTTACAATGGTCTCTTTCCTCTCAAATCACTTTATCTCCTTTCAATTTCTTAATTCACAAATCCAAACTAATTACTTTTTCTTGTTCACTCTCAACTTTCAATTTATCACCAAATTACAACTTCGCCCATTATCACTTTTCTAATCTCTTCGCCACGGTTCTAAACCAACTGTCTTTTTTTTGATCGCCATCTGTCCTTATATAGCAGAAGTTTCTGATAGCCAGAAGCTTCTAGCAAATTCTTCGACCACTGGAACAAGAGAAATAATTATTGCAGTTATAATTCCCTTTTATCCCTGATATTATTCGTCTCTTTCGTTGACATGAGCTGTGGAGACTTCGTCCCAGACACGAACCTCGAATGAAAGGACAGTTTGAACCAAAATTCTGCCAAAATGGAAAGTCACTTCGGAATTTGCTGCATAGACATAGGCGCGTAGTTATTATTATGCTACACTGCCCCCCTCTTAGACGTGTTCGTCCCGAACAAGTGCATCAGTCGGTCCACATGAACCACTTTCAATTTGGCCCTCGGTCCTCGCTGGATGCGGTAGACAACATCGTTGATGCGGGTTACTATTCTGTAGGGACCTTCCCAGTTCCGCTGTAATTTAGGTGACTTCCCCTTTTGGCGATGGGGATTATACAGCCACACCAGATCTCCTTCCTGGAATCCTGACGTTGTTGCCTTGGCATCATACCTGGTCTTCATGCGGTCGCTCGTCATCTTAATCTGGCTTCTGGTCCTTTGGTGTATGTCCCTAAGCCTTTCCCTAAGGTCCGCCACGTACTCTTCTTCATTTCTGGGCTCATTGGTAGGAGATCCAAATTTCACCTCACTGGGTAAACGAGCTATTCCACCGAATAAGATTTCGAACGGCGTATGTCGAGTAGTGCTATGCACGGCACTTCTATAGGCCATCAAAAACAAGGGAATCTGCCGGTCCCAATCCCGTTGGTAGTCACCTACGACCTTCGAGAGATGTTCGTCCAAAGTCCTATTGAAACGCTCCACCATACCGTCCGACTGTGGATGAAGCGGGGTTGTCCTTGTCTTTTTGATTCCGAGTAGTTGACACATCTCTTGGAAGATTCTTGACTCGAAGTTCCGCCCTTGGTCAGAATGCAATTCCAAGGGCACACCGAATCTGCTAACCCAATTGTAGACGATCTGCTCCGCCACGGTTCTGGCTTCCTGGTTAGGGATCGGAAACGCTTCCGGCCACTTACTGAAGTAGTCCATCACTACGAGTATATACCGATTACCATTGTCGGTTTCCGGAAAGGGCCCTGCGATGTCAATGGCGATTCGTTCGAAAGGTGCTCCCACGTTGTATTGGTGCATCTTACCTCGAGTTTTGATTCTCGGACCCTTGCTAGCTGCACACACGTCGCATTTTCTGCACCAGTCTTCGATATCTTCCTTCGCTTTTAACCAATAAAAACGTTCTCGTACCTTTTCTAGCGTCTTATTCACTCCCAAGTGGCCTCCGGTCGCCCCGCCATGCATTTCCTGTAACACCTCCTTGACCCTCGTCCGCGGTACGACAAGCTGCATTACAAACGACTTTCCGTCGGAGGATTCCCATTTTCTTCTCAGAACACCTTCTTGGACATGGAGGGAGTCCCACTGCGCAAAATATGCCTTTAAGGTCGGGCTTCTGTGAGAGATGTCCTGATGATCCGGTTTCTCCATGTTCTCCTTCCAGGCCAGAATCGGCTCGATATCCGGGTCTTCCTTCTGAGCGTTCCGGATCTCATCTACGCTCCAGCCGGCGATAGGTTCGGCTCTCATTCTTTGGATGGAAACCAGCTCCCGTTCTTCCTGACGCGCACAATGTTTACAATCCGTTCTGCATGGTCTCCGGGACAGTGCATCCGCATTAGAGTGGAGCCTTCCTTTACGATGCTGTATTTCGTAGTCGTAGATTTGCAGCCTTTCGATCCATCTTGCGACCTGACCCTCAGGACTCTTGAACTGTAATAGCCATTTTAAGGCTGCATGGTCTGTGCGAAGAACGAACTTCCTCCCGTAGAGGTATTTGTGAAAATGCTTCGTAGCCAAGATCAAAGCTAGAAGTTCCCGCCTTGTCACGCAGTAGTTCCTTTCTGGCTTAGAGAGCACCTTGCTGAAGTACGCAACCACCTTCTCTTGGCCGTCATGCACCTGGGAGAGTACGGCTCCTACCCCGACATTACTAGCATCTGCATCCACAACGAACGTTTCCCCGGGAGTGGGGTAAGCCAGTATCGGGGCATCGCATAGCCGTTGTTTAAGTGCCTTGAAGCTCTTCTCGCACTCAATTGACCATTTGAATTGTTTTCCCTTTTCCGTCAACTGGTGCAGGTTCTTTGCGATCCCGGCAAAATCCTTCACGAACCGTCTGTAGTAGGTGGCTAGGCCCAGGAAGCTCCTTAGTTGGTGTTTGTCTTTGGGGACTGGCCAGTTTTTCACCGCTTCGACCTTCTCCGGATCGGTTCTCACTCCTTTCGCTGAAATTATGTGTCCCAGGTACTTGACTTCCGCTCTAAACAGGGCGCACTTCTTGGGGTTGAGCTTCAGGTGGGCACTTCGAAGCCTTTGAAACACATCCCTTAGATTGTCTCGGTGTTGCGCAAACGTTTTTCCTACGACGATGACATCATCCAAGTATACCAAACAGGTTTTCCATGTTAACCCTTGCAGGACACATTCCATCAATCGCTCGAAAGTCGCCGGAGCATTGCACAGCCCGAATGGCATTACCGTGAATTGCCATAGCCCATTTCCTGCGGTGAAGGCGGTTTTCTCCCGGTCTTCTGGATGGATCTGTACCTGCCAGTAGCCACTCTTCAAGTCGAGAGTGGAAAACCATCGGGCTCCTGATAGTGTGTCTAGCGTGTCGTCAATCCGTGGCAGAGGGTAGCTGTCTTTCTTGGTGACGTAATTGAGCTGCCGATAGTCCACGCAGAACCGCGTGCTGCCATCTTTCTTCTTAACCAGTACAACCGGTGATGCCCACGGACTTTTGGAACTTTCAATCAGACCTTCTTTCTCCATTGCCGACACCATCTCTGCAACTTCTGTCTGCTTTGCCAATGGAAGGCGCCTAGCAGGCTGACGAATTGGTGTAGTATCACCAGTGTCTATTCGATGTTGTACCAGGTGTGTTCGGCCGTATTCTCCGTCCTGTGAGGCAAATACATCAGCATACTCATCGATAAGATTCTCTGCCATAGTTCGCTGCTCCTGATTCAGCTCACTGGACTGGAGAATCGTTTCTCTCGTTTCCGCTGTCCAAGGTGATGTGAGAGGTTTTGGAGCATCACGTTCAGATATTGTTGCGACGGCGGTAATCGGCGTGCATTTTCCAGTCACCTCCCCTCGCCTTAGTTTGACAGTGTGTGGTCTTGCGTTCAAAACTCTTACTGGAACCATGGTGTTCTTTGGTTCGACTAACGTCTTTCCCACGATGTAGTCTTGAGAATTCTTCTCTGGGTCTGGTTCTACTATGTAGAATCGGTGGCTCCCAAGATCACCTTCCAGTTTCGTCCAAATGATTGTCTCTGAAGACGGCGGCAAAACTTCGTCTTTGCTGATGACTGTCCTGAGAGTTACGGCATTCTCATTTCCGTACACCATCGGAATCTCCACATTTCGATACCTCAGTACTTGCATCCCGATGTCCAAGATTACTTCATTTGCTTTCATGAAGTCTACTCCGATGATGCACTCGTCGCATATATCTGCCACCAGAAACGCATGGGAGAACGTCAGTCCTGCCAGAGTAATCGTAAGACGAACTTCTCCAAATACCTTCGCCATTTCCCCTGTTGCAGTCTTCAGGCAGTAGCTGTTGGTGTTGTGCAGCCAGGAGCTTTTGACGATATCTCTTCTTACAATGGAGGCAGTGGCACCTGTGTCGATGGTGGCTACGCACTTCTTCTCGTTGATTAGTGCCTCCACTGTCAGGCTCTTGTTACCCCGTTTGGTTTGCGAAACTTGAATGGTGGTCCTGGGGGCCTCGATTCCAGTAACCAACTTCTGCCCCGCGAAGTTGGTCCTTACGCATTTCCCGACTGCTGGTTTTGGGAAGTCTGACTGACAGGATGGATGTTATCACCGCCAGATGCTTCCTCTCTGCTTCTCCTACTTCCGCAATGTGAACAATTTCCTCGTCTAGGTGCACTTCTGCACTGCCGTTGTAGGTGTCCGGTTTGGTTGCAATTCCAGCAACGGATTTGACTTCCGCGAGCTCTGTCTTCATCCATGATGGCTGTTCTCTGGCATGAGCATTCCACGACGGACATTTCCCTGACACGGTGTATTCCCTGGTATGCTTGGTCCGCAGCCTTCATTGACAAAGCGAATGCCAATGCCTCGGGGAGTGTTCGCTTTTCAGCCATCCTTACAGCCATTTGCAGTTGTCTGTCCTCTATGGCCTGAATAAAAGCTTCCACCGCCATTTCGTTGATAAGCTCCTCACCGGCTTTAGGGTATGAAAGATGGGCTAGTCGCTCTATATCCGCTTGCAACTGTTGGAGCGTTTCCCCCCTTTTCTGGACTCGACTACGCAGCTGAACCCTGTACACCTGCTGCATGTGTTCATCCCCAAACCGCATCTCGATAGCCTGAACCAGAGAGTCGTAGTTCTGCTGTTTATCTTCCGGGATGGTCTGCAAGAGCTCCGCAGCTGGACCCCTCAGTGCAAGCGTGAGTGCAATAGACTTCTCTTCATCGTCCCAGCTATTGGTCATTGCGGCCGCTTCGAATTGCCTCTTATAAATTGGCCATGATGTTTGACCATCGAAGATAGGAGGCTGCATCTCCTTTCTTCTCAGACCGTCAGTGGAATATTCCCGTGCTTTCTGTCTCTTCACGTTGCTGAGCTCCTTAGCAAGATTTTCGACTTGCTTTCCTACTATCTCGAATTGCGTATCCACTTTTTCAAACTGAATCTCTATCTTCCCGAACTGAGTTTCCTGTTTCTCAAAATTTTCATCGAATCTAGTTTCGACTTTTTCGAGTTGCGTCTCTACCTTCTCGATTTTCTCTTCGATCACTTCGAATTTGGATTCCAAGTTCTTGTTTTGCTCATCAAGTTTACTTTCCAGAGCATCTAGAGAATTCTTTTGTTCGTCCATTGCTTTCTTTTGTTCATCCATTGCCTTCTTTTGTTCATCCAACTTAAGTTCTAGAGAATTCTTTTGTTCGTCCAGCTTAAGTTCTAGAGAATTCCTTTGGTCGCCCATTGCTTTCTTTTGTTCGTCCATCGCTTTCTTTTGTTCGTCCATCGCTTTCTTTTGTTCGTCCAGCTTAAGTTCTAGAGAATTCCTTTGATCTTCTATTGCTTTCTTTTGTTCGTCCATGACTAACTTAAGTTGCAGGAGCAGACTTGTTATACCCGGGTCGGCTGCTGTACTTACTGCTTCCTCTTCCACGTCAAACTCTACGTCGTGCGGATTTTCACCTTCCTGCGTTACTGCTTCTTCCAGACGAATCAGTAGGGCATCTTTTCCCCCAGTTGTGTCGAGGTTCCGCTTACTGAGTTCTGCCTTTAGTTGAGTTATAGTTAGTTTTCCCAATTTGCGACCCATTTTGCGCAACTAATTAACTCAACACAGAAATGGTTTTTTTTTTTTTTTTTGCTTGTGCAATTTCACACCACGGAAATAGTTATTCACAGAATAAGTTTTATCCCGCTTCTGACACCAATGTAGTATGCGGGCTACGGCTCGAGTAGATAAAACAATTATTCTGAGAAATTATTTCTTTATTTTCTACTCTATAGAACAATTCAAGTTCACACTATACTATTCTTCGCCTTATTCTTTTCTTACAATGGTCTCTTTCCTCTCAAATCACTTTATCTCCTTTCAATTTCTTAATTCACAAATCCAAACTAATTACTTTTTCTTGTTCACTCTCAACTTTCAATTTATCACCAAATTACAACTTCGCCCATTATCACTTTTCTAATCTCTTCGCCACGGTTCTAAACCAACTGTCTTTTTTTTGATCGCCATCTGTCCTTATATAGCAGAAGTTTCTGATAGCCAGAAGCTTCTAGCAAATTCTTCGACCACTGGAACAAGAGAAATAATTATTGCAGTTATAATTCCCTTTTATCCCTGATATTATTCGTCTCTTTCGTTGACATGAGCTGTGGAGACTTCGTCCCAGACACGAACCTCGAATGAAAGGACAGTTTGAACCAAAATTCTGCCAAAATGGAAAGTCACTTCGGAATTTGCTGCATAGACATAGGCGCGTAGTTATTATTATGCTACAATATAATAAATAATAATTAAATAACGTAAAACTACCTTGCCAATAATTACTTAATAACTAATTAAAAAATAATAATATTAGTAAAAATAATAAATAAATAGATTAGCATAAAGTAAGTAATATATCAAATTAACAAAAACTTAAATTAATAAATAGATAAATAATTTAATAAATTAATCAAATAAATAAATTGACAAATACATAAACATTTTAACAAAATAAATTAATAGATAAATAAATAAACAGATAAATAAATTAACAAATAAATATATTGACAGATGAATAGATTAGCAAATAAGTTAGTAAATAAATAAACAGTAACAAAAAAAAGTTAACAAAGATATGAAGGAACAAAAAGTAAAAAAAAAAATCTAAAAAATAAGGAGTTTTTGCATTAGTAAGCATCAGGTAAGGGTATGATATTGCATATTTAATTGATTTATTAGGGGATTGTCAGGAATATAGTATCTGATCTTAAATGTGTCATTAAGTTTGCCAATTCTGAAGGAGATCAATTCAACATTAGCTTTTGTATGTAGATCTAATGTAGAGTGATGCCAGGGAAGTTTTAGCATCATTTTTAGCAGTTTGTTCTGTGAGATTTGTAACTTCCTAATCTGACAATCTGTACAATCGCCCCAAACCTGGCATCCACACAATAGAATAGCTTGAAAAATCGTTTTGTATATTATTATTTTGTTTTCATTCGGCAGTGATGATTTTCTATTTATGAACGGATATAACATTCCTATAGCTATATTTATTTTGTTAATTGTTTGCGTATTATGTTCCTTAAATGTCAATTTTGAGTCAAGATATATGCCCACATATTTTACAGCGGGATTCCATGTTATTGAATGTCTGTTGATTAAGAATTATGAAATTAGCCGGAAGAAAACAAGGTCTTTCGTGTAAAAAAGATAGCTTGCATTTTTTCGGCATTTAGCTTTATTTTCCACTTTGTGTAGTAGCTTTGCAGTATTTCAACCACATTTTTTAAATTGGTCTCAATATTAAGACCAAACTCATGCGATGAAATGATGGCCGTGTTATCGGCATATATTGCTGCTTCACATTGAGGAAGAATGGGGAAATCGGATATGTACAAATTGTACAATACTGGTTCAAGAACCGAGCCTTGAGGAACACCTGCATACAAATTAATTACATCTGATACGCTACAATTGACATGAGTCAATACAAAGGTATTGGATTCATTTTGGAGACAAGGTATTTGCCTGTTTTTATTTTTTATAATTTTCATTATATTCCAGAAAGGCTTGAAGCTTTATCGAGAGTACTTAATTCGTTGTTCCATTCTTCGTTTCGAAAATTTTGAATGCTTTTATTTACTAGTTTGTTGATTTGTGATAACTGAATTCGATACATAGGCTGGCGATATCTTTGCCAGTTTCTTCTGTGCATATTCCTAATTCTAATAAGTTTTAAGTTATGAGCTTGTGAGACTTTAGGAATGTTATTATTAGCTGAGGTAATAATAATATCTGAAAATTGTTGAACAATGGAGTCGACATCTAGTTGGTTAGAGATGTTTCCAATATTTGTAGGAATAGTTCTAAGATTTCTTTTCACTTCTGTCCGAAAATTTGTCCAATTTGCATTTTTTAAATCTTGAATATACTACTGTTCCACACCCGACCGACGCATATTACAAAGAACTGATTATGGTCAGAGCTATGTTCGTTCAAAGAAATTGGCTGAGATATAAGACTGGACACATTTGTTACAAATAAATCGATAACAGAGGGTCTTCCACGAGAACTAGCTGGGACATACGTTGGACTAGGTGGGAACATAATAGACATTGGCAACATAACAGAAAGATTAGACAGAATGTTTCCCCAGGAATTGGCTCTAATGCAACCCCAATCCCTGTGTCTGCAGTTCAGGTCACCTCCCATTAAAAATGCACAATTTATACTAAATAATTTTCTGAGATCATTTTTTTATCTTTGCCTTTTTTCATCTGGTGTGAAGCCTAGTGTAATTTTCCCTGGAAAATTAACACAATACATCTTGACTTTTCTTTGATTACTTAATGTTATTTCGACTCCTATGTTCTTCACATAATTAGTTTGTACGCAAGGTAAAAGCTTATGTTGTATTGATCCCCTAATAAGAATCGCGACACCTCCACCTCTTTTATTTTTCCTATCTACACGATAGCATTTATAAACGGACGTGGAAATTTGAATCTCGAGTTTTAGCCAAGTTTCCGTTACTAACGCAATATCAGTTTTATTAATATTTAAAATGTTTATGAATTCAACATGTTTTCCACGAATGCCTCTAGCATTCCATGTTACAATACTTATATTGTTATTATTAAAATCACTTATCAATATTGCATAGAAACGTAGTCGCTAATTGAGCGATAACATTAAATTGATCTAATTTAGTTCTGCAAATACTTAGCTTGGTAATCATCTCCATTACAAGCGAATTCAGTTCGTTCGTCCATTGAGAACAATTCTCCACTGTCTTCACAATGTCTCTATCGCCTATAAGTTTTAACGCACGATTCTGTACCCTATCAAGAATGTGCAGAACGGTTTTCGGTGCACCGTAAGTAAGACTGTTGTAAACAGTTATCTTGCGGATGCACAACACTATGGAAAAATCAAAAAGGACACACGGCAGAAGCAACAGCATTGCGAGAAAAGCGGTTAATTCTACGGCTTGCCTGAAATTCTACTCTACCAGCGACTAAAATAAGCGCCAACAGCGGAGTATCAGCCAGCATAGCAACAGTCCGAAGGATAATACGAAAAAGTGGTACTATACAGAGAAGAAAACTTAACAAGAAATCTGTTTTGAGGCAAGTACACAAGGAGCATTGAATGAATTTTGTAGGAGAACATGTCGCTTGGAGCAGTGAATAGAAACGCGTTGTCTTTTCGGATGAAAAAAAGTTTAACCTTGACGGCTCCGATGGTTACAACTTTTATTTTCTTGAGCTAAGAAAGGAGGAGCTTATTTTGTGTGGGGAGCTATTACCTACTATGGCACAACCGAGTTGGAGTTTTTGTCCACAACAATGAACGGAAACCACTACAAATGTTTGCTGGAACGGTCATTTCCAAAAATGAAAAACATTTTCGAACCCCTGCCTTGGATATTCCAACAAGATAATGCCCCCTCCGCACATCCAGGGTTGTTAGAAGTTGGATTCAATCAGAAGACGTGGAACTTTTGCCATGGCCGCCCTATTCACCGGACTTAAACATAATCGAAAATGTTTGGGCATGGTTATCTCGTAAAGTGTATGAAGGCGGCAGACAATTTGAAGACAAGGACACTTTAATCGAAGCTATTCGTGATGCATGGGCCCAAATTTCGGGCGCGCAGATTATAAAAAAAATCTTCTATTAAGCCTCCTTGTAATTTCTCAGAGTGAGAGTCCTAACTCCTTGAAACCATCTATTTTCCCTCTTTCTGTCGCTGTTAAAGTTTTTCTGGAACCCTTTTTTTAGACTAAATAAAAACAGTCCTTTTCAACGCTTTTTAAATATTCTTAACAAAATTTTGAAACAAATCACTGATGTGAACTCCTGCAATGAAATATTCGCAATAGCCTCACCCTAGTGTCGCATCTTTTTATACGCTTCTCAAGTAGTTCATTGTTTGATCTTGGGAAATTCCAACGGTAGTTTCTTATTTACCCTTTAATTTTATGATTCGAAAATATGTACTTGTTTACAGGTAGTAAAAGTTTCCGAGTACAACATTTCCAATAGGTATAAAGAGTGAAAATCGATTGCAAAATGTTTGGCCTCATCCTAGTGATCGCCAGTGTATATCCGAGTATTCAACGAATTCCTGACCAGTTTGACTCTGATCTTCTTGTTTAGGGAATAATTCGGCTTGCTGAAGCATATAATCGTTAAGATCAAAATCGTGCTAAATTTCTTTTACATTGGTTTGGTGATAAAATGCATATTGATCATTCGGAGGTTGGTTGCGGTTCGAGGGTTAGTGGAGCCGGATCCATTGCATTTATGTGGAAAGTTCGATTTAGTTTAGAATCCACTTATGGGGAAACAAATTTAAAATAATAACGGATCACCAACCAATAAAATATTTGAACAAAAATTGTAGTGGAGAATAAATTTCTCAACGAAATCAAAGATGGCTATTAAAATTATCGGAATTCAATTACGAAATAGTTGATTGAAGGAGAATAATATAAGTTGATATGGCTAAAAATCAGACATATTGGAAATACTTATTTATAAAAACCATTAGTTCGGGGAAAACATGGATATATACAGACCTCTTATAGCAGAAATACAGTAAAATCCAACAAATTCTAATATGTTCATATCCTGATAGGCATAACACATTTATCAAATGTACTCCACTATAGAAATAAAAACGAAGGAGTAACTACGCCAACAAATTTCGAGGTATCCACTACAGTAAGTATTCATAATAGAAACATACAACACAATAAAAAATAAAATATTGTAATATTCGTGCTACGGCTCGAGTAGATAAAACAATATTCTGTGAAATTATTTCTTTATTTTCTAGTCTATAGAACAATTCAGGTTCACACTATACTATTCTTCGCAATTCTTTTCTTACAAGGTCTCCGTCCTCTCAAATCACTTTATCTCCTTTCAATTACTTAATTCACAAATCCAAACTAATTACTTTTTCTTGTTTACTCTCCACTTTCAATTTATCACCAAATTACAACTTCGCCCATTATCACTTTTCCAATCTCTTCGCCACAGTTTAAAAACTACTGTGTCTTTTTTTTGATCGCCATCTGTCCTTATATAGCAGAAGTTTCTGATAGCCAGAAACTTCTAGCAAATTCTTCGACCACTGGAACAAGAGAAATAATTCTTGCAGTTATAATTCCCTTTTATCCCTGATATTATTCGTCTCTTTCGTTGACATGAGCTGTGGAGACTTCGTCCCAGACACGAACCTCGAATGAAAGGATAGTTCGAACCAAAATTCTGCCAGAATGAAAAGTCACTTCGGAATTTGTTGCATCATACTTTTAGGGAGCGTAGTTATTATTATGCTACACTGCCCCCCTCTTAGACGTGTTCGTCCCAAACAAGTGCATCCTCATTTCGGCCATTGTATCGACTCAGTCGGTCCACATGAACCACTTTCATTTTGGCCCTCGGTCCTCGCTGGATGCGGTGGACAACATCGTTGATGCGGGTTACTATTCTGTAGGGACCTTCCCAGTTCCGCTGTAATTTAGGTGATTTCCCCTTTTGGCGATGGGGATTATACAGCCACACCAGATCTCCTTCCTGGAATCCTGACGTTGTTGCCTTGGCATCATACCTGGTCTTCATGCGGTCGCTCATTATCTTAATCTGGCTTCTGGTCCTTTGGTGTATGTCCCTAAGCCTTTCCCTAAGGTCCGCCACGTACTCTTCTTCATTTCTGGGCTCATTGGTAGGAGATCCAAATTTCACCTCACTGGGTAAACGAGCTATTCCACCAAATAAGATTTCGAACGGCGTATGTCGAGTAGTGCTATGCACGACACTTCTATAGGCCATCAAAAACAAGGGAATCTGCCGGTCCCAATCCCGTTGGTAGTCACCTACGACCTTCGAGAGATGTTCGTCCAAAGTCCTATTGAAACGCTCCACCATACCGTCCGACTGTGGATGAAGCGGGGTTGTCCTTGTCTTTTTGATTCCGAGTAGTTGACACATCTCTTGGAAGATTCTTGACTCGAAGTTCCGCCCTTGGTCAGAATGCAATTCCAAGGGCTCACCGAATCTGCTAACCCAATTGTAGACGATCTGCTCCGCCACGGTTCTGGCTTCCTGGTTAGGGACCGGAAACGCTTCCGGCCACTTACTGAAGTAGTCCATCACTACGAGTATATATCGATTACCATTGTCGGTTTCCGGAAAGGGCCCTGCGATGTCAATGGCGATTCGTTCGAAAGGTGCTCCCACGTTGTATTGGTGCATCTTACCTCGAGTTTTGATTCTCGGACCCTTGCTAGCTGCACACACGTCGCATTTTCTGCACCAGTCTTGGATATCTTCCTTCGCTTTTAACCAATAAAAACGTTCTCGTACATTTTCTATCGTCTTATTCACTCCCAAGTTGCCTCCGGACGCCCCGCCATGTATTTCCTGTAACACCTCCTTGACCCTCATCCGCGGCACGACAAGCTGCATTACAAACGACTTTCCGTCGGAGGATTCCCATTTTCTTCTCAGAACACCTTCTTGGACATGGAGGGAGTCCCATTGCGCAAAATATGCCTTTAAGGTCGGGCTTCTGTGAGAGATGTCCTGATGATCCGGTTTCTCCATGTTCTCCTTCCAGGCCAGAATCGGCTCGATATCCGGGTCTTCCTTCTGAGCGTTCCGGATCTCATCTACGCTCCAGCCGGCGATAGGTTCGGCTCTCATTCTTTGGATGGAAACCAGCTCCCGTTCTTCCTGACGCGCACAATGTTTACAATCCGTTCTGCATGGTCTCCGGGACAGTGCATCCGCATTAGAGTGGAGCCTTCCTTTACGATGCTGTATTTCGTAGTCGTAGATTTGCAGCCTTTCGATCCATCTCGCGACCTGACCCTCAGGACTCTTGAACTGTAATAGCCATTTTAAGGCTGCATGGTCTGTGCGAAGAACGAACTTCCTCCCGTAGAGATATTTGTGAAAATGCTTCGTAGCCAAGATCAAAGCTAGAAGTTCTCTCTCGTTTCCGCTGTCCAAGGTGATGAGAGAGGTTTTGGAGCATCACGTTCAGATATTGTTGCGACGGCGGTAATCGGCGTGCATTTTCCAGTCACCTCCCCTTGCCTTAGTTTGACAGTGTGTGGTCCTGCGTTCAAAACTCTCACTGGAACCATGGTGTTCTTTGGTTCGACTAACGTCTTTCACACGAAGTAGTCTTGAGAATGCTTCTCTGGGTCTGGTTCTACTATGTAGAATCGGTGGCTCCCAAGATCACCTTCCAGCTTCGTCCAAATGATTGTCTCTGAAGACGGCGGCAAAACTTCGTCTTTGCTGATGACTGTCCTGAGAGTTACGGCATTCACGTTTCCGTACACCATCGGAATCTCCACATTTCGATACCTCAGTACTTGCATCCCGATGTCCAAGATTACTTCATTTGCTTTCATGAAGTCTATTCCGATGATGCACTCGTCGCATATATCTGCCACCAGAAACGCATGGGAGAACGTCAGTCCTGCCAGAGTAATCGTAAGATGAACTTCTCCAAATACCTTCGCCATTTCCCCTGTTGCAGCCTTCAGGCAGTAGCTGTTGGTGTTGTGCAGCCAGGAGCTTTTGACGATATCTCTTATTACAATGGAGGCAGTGGCGCCTGTGTCGATGGTGGCTACGCACTTCTTCTTGTTGATTAGTGCCTCCACTGTCAGGCTCTTGTTACCCCGTTTGGTTTGCGAAAGTTGAATGGTGGTCCTGGGGGCCTCGATTCCAGTAACCAACTTCTGCCCCGCGAAGCTGGTCCTTACGCATTTCCCGACTGCTGGTTTTGGTAAGTCTGACTGAGAGCCAGATACTTCCTCTCTGCTTCTCCTACTTCCGCAATGTGGACAATTTCCTCGTCTAGGTGCACTTCTGCACTGCTGTTGTAGGTGTCCTGTTTGGTTGTAATTCCAGCAACGGATTTGACTTCCGCGACCTCTGTCTTCATCCATGACGGCTGTTCTCTGGCATGAGCATTCCACGACGGACATTTCCCTGACACGGTGTATTCCCTGGTATGCTTGGTCCGCAGCCTTCATTGACAAAGCGAATGCCAATGCCTCGGGGAGTGTTCGCTTTTCAGCCATCCTTACAGCCATTTGCAGTTGTCTGTCCTCTATGGCCTGAATAAAAGCTTCCACCGCCATTTCGTTGATAAGCTCCTCACCGGCTTTAGGGTATGAAAGATGGGCTAGTCGCTCTATATCCGCTTGCAACTGTTGGAGCGTTTCCCCCCTTTTCTGGACTCGACTACGCAGCTGAACCCTGTACACCTGCTGCATGTGTTCATCCCCAAACCGCATCTCGATAGCCTGAACCAGAAGTCGTAGTTCTGCTGTTTATCTTCCGGGATGGTCTGCAAGAGCTCCGCAGCTGGACCCCTCAGTGCAAGTGTGAGTGCAATGGACTTCTCTTCATCGTCCCAGCTATTGGTCATTGCGGCCGCTTCGAATTGCCTTTTATAAATTGGCCATGATGTTTGACCATCGAAGATGGGAGGCTGCATCTCCTTTCTTCTCAGACCGTCAGTGGAATATTCCCGTGCTTTCTTCGAATTTGGATTCCAAGTTCTTGTTTTCTTTTGTTCATCCAGCTTAAGTTCTAGAGAATTCTTTTGTTCGTCCAGCTTAAGTTCTAAAGAATTCCTTTGGTCGCCCATTGCTTTCTTTTGTTCGTCCATCGCTTCCTTATACTATTCTTCGCAATTCTTTTCTTACAAGGTCTCTGTCCTCTCAAATCACTTTATCTCCTTTCAATTACTTAATTCACAAATCCAAACTAATTACTTCTTCTTGTTAAATCTCAACTTTCAATTTATCACAAAATTACAACTTCGACCACTATCACTTTTCTAATCTCTTCGCCACAGTTTAGAAACTACTGCTCCTTTCTCAATCGCCATCTGTCCTTATATAGCAGAAGTTTCTGATAGCCAGAAACTTCTAGCAAATTCTTCGACCACTGGAACAAGAGAAATTCTGATGTAATAATTCTTGCAGTTATAATTCCCTTTTATCCCTGATATTATCCGTCTCTTTCGTTGACATGAGCTGTGGAGACTTCATCCCAGACACGAACCTCGAATGAAAGGATAGTTCGAACCAAAATTCTGCCAGAATGAAAAGTCACTTCGGAATTTGTTGCATCATACTTTTAGGGAGCGTAGTTATTATTATGCTACAATATATTACCCTCACATAATAAAGGACACTAAGTATGAATGAAACCCAATTAAGCCTAAATTTAATCTTACAGAAACACCTGATACTCAAAATCACACTATGCATATGTTTAGCTTAGTTTATTTATTTCATCAAACAAAGTTACAATACTTCATTGATTACTTGATATTGTAGCATAATAATAACTACGCTCCTATGACTATGCAGCAAATTCCGAAGTGACTTTTCATTCTGGCAGAATTTTGGTTCGAACTGTCCTTTCATTCGAGGTTCGTGTCTGGGACGAAGTCTCCACAGCTCATGTCAACGAAAGAGACGAATAATATCAGGGATAAAAGGGAATTATAACTGCAAGAATTATTTCTCTTGTTCCAGTGGTCGAAGAATTTGCTAGAAGTTTCTGGCTATCAGAAACTTCTGCTATATAAGGACAGATGGCGATCAAAAAGACACAGTTGGTTTAGAACCGTGGCGAAGAGATTGGAAAAGTGATAATGGGCGAAGTTGTAATTTGGTGATAAATTGAAAGTTGAGAGTGAACAAGAAAAAGTAATTAGTTTGGATTTGTGAATTAAGTAATTGAAAGGAGATAAAGTGATTTGAGAGGAAAGAGACCTTGTAAGAAAAGAATTTGCGAAGAATAGTATAGTGTGAACTTGAATTGTTCTATAGACTAGAAAATAAAGAAATAAATTTCACAGAATATCGTTTTATCTACTCGAGCCGTAGCTTGCATATTACAATATAATAAAAATATTAAACATTATTAAACATTACCACCATTAAAGTTATTTAAAATTAATAATAGGTTTGTTTTAAATAAATATCTACTATGACTGAAGTCTATTATGTCGCAAACAATATTTGTTTCTCTTAAACACCTGGATATTAGTTCATTGGCGGCATAAACAGTTCTATGGTGTGAAATATTAAAAAACGATCGGTTTCTAAGCATTCTCAATGGAACATTGAACTCAGTTAAGGATAAGATAGGAGGACGATCAATGTGATCTACTAATATGTCTCGAATAAACAGAACCGCCGAGTATTTCCTTCGAATGTATAGAGGCAAAATTCCAAGTTATTTACACCTCTTTTCATAAGAAGGCATATCTATGTTCCAGCGAAGTCTTTTCCATACAACTCTAGTAAACCGTTTTTGGATTTTTTCTATTCTAAAAGAGTGAACTGCGTATGAGGATTCCATATCGTATTGCAGTACTTTAAGATAGATCTAACAAAGGCAACAAATAAGCATTTAAGAGTATGAGGATCTAAAAAGTACGCAAGATAAAACCTAGCATTGAATTGCCTTTAGCGTCTATAAAATCTATATGACTCAAAAAATTTAGTTTTTGGTCAAAAATGACACCAAGATCTTTTTTAAAGGTTATGATGGACAATGCCTTACGGTTAATTTTATATACAAAGTTAATTGGCGAACGTTTTCGACAAAAAATCAAACTTTGGCATTTAGAAATATTAAGATGTAAGGAATTTTATCCTACACCAATTTGATAACCTATCAAGATCTTCTTGCAATAGAACGCAATCCAGTTCAGAGTCTATGCAATGAAAAACTTTTAAGTCATCAGCATACATTAAGCACTTTGAATTTAATATCAAGTCGGGAATGTCGTTGACAAATAACAGAAGCAGAAGTGGACCGAGATGGCTACTCTGAGGGACTTCCGATGTAATATATACCGGTGAAGAAAAAATATTATTGATACGAACATACTGGATGCGGTCCCGTAAGTATGCTTCTATCCACTTAAAGAAATTCTAGTGAAATCCTACTTCACCTAACTTGATTAGTAAAGTATCGTGATTGACTCGGTCAAATACTTTGGAGAAGTCTGTGTAAACAACATCATATAGTTGTTTACAGCCCATTCAAAACTAAATTACAAAAAATAGTAAGGTTAGTGGTAGTAGATCTACTAGGTACAAAACCGTGTTGGTAGGGAGAAATAATTCCTTTTAGAATGGGAGTAAGTTTATCATAGACCAGTTTTTCAAATATTTTAGGAATTATAGTAATCTTGCTTGCTTCCCGATTTGAAAATTGGTATGATTGTTGAATACTTCCACGTATTTAGAAATATGCCATATACCAATGAACGGCTAAAAATCATACGCAAAGGTGCAGCAAATGCTTTCGAACACATTTGTAAGATAATAGGGGCAAATCCATCGTTATCTGGTCGTTTGTCGGCCTTAAGCTTCGACAAAGCTAATTCTATTTAAGTGCAGGAATTCTATCAGCGGCATGGGGTATAGTAGAAGTACAATCTAAATAAACGGACTGGAAGTGTTTACCAAATAAATTACAAGTAACTGGCAGATCAGAGGATGTAATGCCATCATGACGCATAAGATTATTTATAAATTTCCAAAAACTTTTAATAAATATTTGTCTTTAGGTTGCACTCGACTGAATACACATATTGATTATAAAGAAATTTATTCAATGTATCAAATTGTTTTTGTAATACTTGACACTGTTTAAAGAGCTCGCTATCATTTTTCTATTTGCGGAATTGCTTGTAAAGCTTGTTTTTTATGTTATTAAGATTGATAATTCTTTTATTAAACCACACAGGTTTTGAACCACCAGTTGTTTTTACTTTGGGAATATATAAATCTATCGCACCCTTTTAAATTAGAATTAATAAATAAAGCTTGCCAATATTGAGCAAATCTATAATTGCATTGAAATTTGATTGAAATTATAAATAACATTGGAGTCTGAGGTTGGAGGTGTAAAAGACAAATTATAAAATTCTAAATGCAAACTGAAAGCCACATGATAAATTGTATTAGGAAAAAGAGGAATCAATGAGTTGTTGATACCAACATACAATTCAGCATCAACGAAAACTAAATCAAGTACATTATTAAAGGAATTCTGAAAATGATTGATTTGTCTTAAATCAAAATATGCAAGGGTATCAACAACTTCACAATCATGATTAAATACTACATTAAAAGGAACTAAAATTTTATCATCAGGATCAAATATCCATTTAACATTAGGCAAGTTAAAGTCTCCTATAACAATTACTCGTTGATTATCTTTCCGTTTTTTTATTTGGTGGAATGTAAGAAAGAATTTTTTTTGTTTTTTTTTCCGAGGGTAGGTAAAAAATCTTCATGAAGACACTATGAGGATCGATAGCGCGTGCTCATAGTAGTGTAAGATTTTTACTCACTAAAAAAAATTCCCTTCGTGAATTTCGTAAATTTCTTTGATAACTACATTACTACAACTAAGTTTTGACTTATCCAGCAGTTTTTCTGTCACGTATTGAGATCGTTTGGCAGGTCCCTTTCCATTGAAAGTTCCTGCTTGTTCCGCAAATTAGACGCAGTTTCTTGCTATCGCGTTAAGTCGAAAGGTTTAGTCCTTTGTAGGCGACGCAGTAAATTTCTCTCATCTAGAATTCGAAGGACTTCATTGCTAACGTGTACTTGTGATCTGTCTTTATGCTTACGCGCTAAGTTTTTTGATTTCATGTTCGACTGTTGCAATTCTTAAATCTCTATGGATATCGCTTTTTCTAATAAACCACGGTGCATTAACTATTGATCTTAGCACTTTATTTTCAAAAGTTTGTAAAATATTGACATTACTTATTTTGGTACAATCTCAGAGTTGTGTCGTCGGAAAATGTAGCTAATACGGTGCCTTCTTCTTGCGGTATATAGCGAGTATATAATAGGTACAAAAGCGATCCAAAGACGCTTCCCTGCGGCACCCCAGCCCTTATTTCTTTAAATTCTGAATATTCATTTCCGTGTTTGACTCGGAAAAATCGATTCGTCAAGTATTTTTCCAGAATATTATATAAATGTTCCGGCAGAACTTGTCGTAATTTATATTTCAACCCTTCATGCCAGACCTTGCCAAAAGCTTGAGAAACATCAAGGAATACGCTCGAGCAAATCTTTTTTTCTTCATAAGCTTTCTCAATTAAATCAGTTATTCTATGCACTCGGTCTATTGTTGAGTGCTTGGTTCTAAACCCAAACTTTAGACATTTTGTAGGGTGGCCGTGGTGTAGTGGTAACATCATCGCTTGTCACGCTACAGGTTCACGGTTCGAATCCTGATGTCAATAATCATCTATTTATTTCGCATGAAATAAATAAAAAGTCGATCAATTGCGAAAGCTTATGTCAACTCTACTGCGAAGGCACAACACTGGCAGTAGGGCGGTCATATGGCTATAATGCATCTTGATCGTGGTGATGACATCAGGAGGACAGAAAAAAATACTGTGAATCATGAGCAACGACAAAAGCAAAAACAAACAAGCTCCCCAGTTATCTGGACAGTCACCCTTGGGGTTCACTGAAACTTAATACCAGCTAAGTTCCAAACCAACTACACCAATCTGTCTTTCTCTCTGTCTCTTCCCCTTTCCTCAAAACGCCCGTGTCCTAAAAATTAGTATAAGGGTATTCATAAACCCTTTCACACGTGCAAAAAAAAAACATAATCGGCAGCAGTGAAATAGGTCTATACGATTTTTTATCATTCGGCGGTTTTCCTGGCTTCAGAATCATTATTACTTCCGCGACTTTCCATTGACTCAGAACATATTCTTGTCTTATCGCTGCATTTATAATGTAGAGAAACCTAACAAACGCTATTCTGGTTAACGATTTAAGAAGCTCTCCTGTGATTAGGTCGTATCTAGGAGCTTTATTCGGTTTCAGTTTCTTTATTTCTTGTTAAAGTTCGGTCAGCCTTTGTATTTCTTACTGTGTAATTGTGAAGTGCTATATCCGACGCATTATCATTTTCATCAAGCGCTTGTCCATCAGATGGTTTAAATGTTTCTTCTAAATGGGCGACAAAGACTTCTGCTTTGTCCTTATCATTCTTGGCCCATTCGTTGTCATTTTTCTTGATTGGGCCCGCTTGTATTTTCGGTTTTTTAAGGCCTTTTATAGCTTTCCAGAGCGAATAATTGGAATCTTTTTCTGCTGTTAAGCTTTCAATGCTGGTTTTTATTGTCCTGTTTTTAAAATCAATAGTGGCCATTTTTAGCAAGTTACACAAGCGATTTAAATGCAATTTATGTTGTTGCCATTTTTTACGCGCTTTTCTCTTCTCCCTTACCATTTCTTTTATTTCCGGTGGTCATTTTTGGGCATGATTGATCGGTGTTTTCCTTTGATAGGGAGTATTTTTCCACGCGGCACGCTGCAGAACTTCAACAAAACGATCAACTTCGATTTCGAGTTCAGAAGACGTCCTAAGTGATACTCTCAGTTCGATATGTTCTTCAACGTCTTTTTTAAAGCCTTCCCAAATCAAAACTTTCATCAATTTTAATACAGTTATCTGGAATTCCTTTTACAACAAAGAAATCGATCAGATCGGGCATTTTGTTGCTATCAGTCGGCCAATATGTTGGTTTACCAGTCGAGTGAAAGTGGCAACTGTGTTGCATGCGGGCGTTGTAAAGTGTTATGCCTTTTTGTGAGACACATCTTGAACCCCAGAAGATGTGTTTTGCATTAAAATCACCGCCAATAATGAAATTCGGTCCAAGAGAGCTGAAAATATTTGTAAAATCACTTTTTTCAATCCTGCAACGCAGTGGACAATAAATAGAAGAGACATTGAAAGAGTAATGTCCATTTTTCACGCGTACAGTGCTCACTTGCATTGTTTCAAGCTCTATCATAAACTCTTCAGAGTGTTTGATGCAATTTTTTTTGATTAAAGACGATCCGCCTCTGGCCCTTTCCGACGGGTGATAAGCGTTATAGGCACTGTATCCAGTAATGTTTACACGCGATAGTTTCGTCAGGTGAGTTTCACAGATCAAACATATGTCAATGTCATTTTCTCGTAGAAATATTTCTAGCTCTTTTAGTCTTTGTATGAGACCGTTGGCGTTCCATGCAACAATTTTAAGAAGTTTCGTCATGTTCGTTGTGAAATGCTCCTGTTGTTAAGCTTATATTCAAGCTTCTCCAACCTTTCGACAATTAGCATGTTTGTTTTTGTTTGCTCTTCAAGCCTCGCATGGACGTAAGAAAGAATGATTATATCTTCATTAATACAGTCAAATTTTATATACAACACTAGTTGGTCGACAATGGGAGCGAGAGCGCCAGGTAGTGATGGCAATTTAACTTGAGTGCAAAGAAGTGAAGTACGCACGGCTGCCAGCACTCCACCTCCTCTTTCACAATCTTGCAATTGATAATTACTATCTTTGCGGAAAACTGTATATTGTTCTTTATTAAACATGGTGGTGGTGATCATCATTTAGCCAAGTCTCTGTGAAAGCTATTTTGTCATACTGGGCGGATGAGGAAAAGAGAATCACTTGCTGCATTTTGGTTCGTAGTCCACCCGTGTTATGATAGTAGATGAGAAAGTTATTCGAAGGAGAGTGAGAGAAAGAGGCAGTCTGCAATGGATTTAAATTTAAATTATTTGTATTTGGTTTGTATCGTTCCCGTTCGTCTCTTCGTTTTTTGGACATGATACAAATAATTTAATTTGAATAAGCAAGGCCATACAGATGCATTCATGACATTGTCCACTTTGTCAGATGGAATGCTTAATTTAAAGTTGACATTTTTCAGTGATGATAAGTCAGCATCTTTTTTATAAGCTTGTAGCACAATTTTTATGAAATGGTTGCCCGCAAAAAGAACCACAGACTACCCTTTCATTTGAATTTATACGCTTTATTTTTTGATTGCATTTGGCGAAAATATTCGACATTTCGGAGTAGTAAAGAAAAAACAAGTCTGATTTTAAAATTACAGATACGACTAATGAATATGGACGTACATAAGTATTTACATTGCAAGGACAATCATTTGTAACCTTGATTGACAAGTTAGCAAAGAATGATTATTCATTTACTAAACAAAAATTGGATATAAATGATAGCAGAACATTTTTTGAAAGTTGAAAAGTCGAAGGAAATTATAATTGATAATCAATGTACCTTCACATCAATTATTAGAATACCTAAATAACCAAGAAGTAGATTTACACTTAACCAAACCCAATAAACACAGTGGAAACTCAAAGAAGAAAAAACCTGTTAACTTAAAGGACACTATATACACTTACACTTATTTGAAAACTAAATTAAATTAAAAAAAAATTGCAACAGTAGGTATCATATTTAGTACTATAAAATGACAGACACACCCAACAACTAAAGCAAACTATTATTGAAAACAATAATAAATACATTAGCAATGCTAATAAGAAAATAGAAGCATATCACCAATAAGAGGAAGTTAAACAAACTGACAAAGAAACTATTTAATGTAAAAATATACATTACGATGAAAAAAAATAAAAAAAATAATGTGATGATAGAAAATTAAACGTAAGTTGGAATTTTTTAATAAATTTTAATAACTGTTTTATTAAAATCTTTGATAAAATTTTCTCCAACAGAAATAATGAATTTAAGGCGAAATACAACTATTTCGAAGACATATAGTATAATTTTAGAAAATCCGTTACATTTCAAAATACTGGATTAAAAAATTAACACACACGAAATTTGCGAAAGAAGAGCATTACGAGTAGTCGTTGGTTGATTTGCAGATTGTTGGAAATGTAGAGGATTGAACTGCAGAGTAGTGTTGCCACAGACCTTTAGTCTAAAAATTGAGATTTTAGGAAATAGAAAGTGAAATTGCAAGACATTTTTCTTCGAGTTTCTTTACAATGGAGGCAAATATAAAGAAAAATAAAAATAGGCACATATGTAGACATACCTACTGTATGTGAATACCCAACTCGAACACGACTTAGATGATATTGAAAATCGGTATCTAAACAAAGCTCCACAAATGAAAATGAACGCACTACACAAAGTCTGTATAATCTGTATAATTATTATATGACATAAAATTTTGTGCTATTCCGCTCTGTTTTATAAATATAGGGCATTGTTTTATGTTCTAGGCCGATGTTTCCTTTTTTTTAACTATGAAATAAAACATAATCTTTAATTTTTTTTTTTTTGACCGATTATTTGGTTCATAACAATAATATTGTTCCTTAGCATCGAGATTGTGGTTGGCTTGTTGCTGTAAACCTTTCCCTTCAATAACCAACAAAGAAAGAAGTCAAGTGAGGTCAAATCGGATCGAAAGGGCCAATCGATATCACCTCTGTTTGATATAAATTTCTCTCAAATTATCCATTATATCGTTAGCTGTGTGTGACGTGGCACCGACCAATTGGGACGATATGTGTCGTAGGCCTAATCAATCCAATAAGGGCACCAAGAAGGTTTGCAGTGATCACCAGTTATTGTTAAAGCATTGCTCCTTGCGTCTTAAAAAAAAATGTGGCCCAATAATGCCGTCTGCCCAAATGGCGCCACATACAGTAATTCTACGAGGGTGTGAAGGTCATTGGTGTTTCAATTAAAACTGTTAGTGCCCCAATAGTGGATATTTTGTTTATTAACAAAGCCAGATAACTCGAAATCAGCTTTGTTACTCATGTTATTTTTTTCTCAAAAATTGGGGTCATCAATATCGCCCTGCAAAACCTTTTCACTCCACTCTCGTATATTGCAATCTTCCATTAGTTATTGAGTCAATTGAATTTTGTATGTGTACAAATGCAAATCTTTTTTGATTATTTTAAACAAAGTTTCAGCAATATTATTTCTCACTGCAGCAATATTTCGTGCCTTTCGTACACTACGAACTCGGCCGGTCTTCACTTTACTTGCCAGTGTATACTGCGTTTCAAAGTCATTCTTTACATGCTGAATGGTTGACTTGCTAAGCACGTGATTTAAACCAACAAACTTAAACAAATTTTTTCATGTTTTCACAATTGAATGGTTACTTAGATAAAATTCTTTAATAACTTCAACACGTTGTTATCGACCGCGAACTGATAAATGGCTACCTGAAAAATAAAAAAACACCGTGGTGCGGTAAAGAGACAACGTCAAAATGTCAAATCCAACAAAAAGTATTATGCCACTAGTTATTAATATTATTCAAGAGTAGAATCGACTGACATCTACTGCAGGCTTCTCGGGATGCTTTTGCAGCATTATAAGTTCGCCTTTCCTGAGAGATGATTACGTATGTATGTGTATATAAATAAAAGGAACTATAGAATGAAAATTGCCTAGAAGATTTGGGAGAACCCATTTGCTTTTTGTTATTCATTCGCTATTAAAAATAACTTCTCCGGATAATCTTTCGGAGGCGCATGTAACACCAATTTATACAAAATTCGTCAAGCACGACTCCGTTGGCGCATAGAGGATTACGTTAAAATGAAGATGCTTAAAAGTTGTAACTATTACTCCGTATGGAAATCAGAGTGCATTCTCCCGGTCTTATTATTGTATTTCTACTGAATTATGAAGCGATTTCATTGGAATTTGTTTTGTTGGTTAGAAGACTTTTCTGGGAAGCATCGAGATAGAATATTATATTCGGGAGCTCGTTCTGAACGCGCGGGGAAGCGGTATGAAATAAACAATCCGTTACTTATATATTGTAGCATAATAATAACTACGCTCCTATGTCTATGCAGCAAATTCCGAAGTGACTTTCCATTCTGGCAGAATTTTTGTTCGAACTGTCCTTTCATTCGAGGTTCGTGTCTGGGACGAAGTCTCCACAGCTCATGTCAACGAAAGAGACGAATAATATCAGGGATAAAAGGGAATTATAACTGCAAGAATTATTTCTCTTGTTCCAGTGGTCGAAGAATTTGCTAGAAGTTTCTGGCTATCAGAAACTTCTGCTATATAAGGACAGATGGCGATAAAAAAAAAACACAGTTGGTTTAGAACCGTGGCGAAGAGATTGGAAAAGTGATAATGGGCGAAGTTGTAATTTGGTAATAAATTGAAAGTTGAGAGTGAACAAGAAAAAGTAATTAGTTTGGATTTGTGAATTAAGTAATTGAAAGGAGATAAAGTGATTTGAGAGGAAAGAGACCTTGTAAGAAAAGAATTTGCGAAGAATAGTATAGTGTGAACTTGAATTGTTCTATAGAGTAGAAAATAAAGAAATAATTTCACAGAATAATTGTTTTATCTACTCGAGCCGTAGCTCGCATATTACATTGGTGTCAGAAGCGGGATAAAACTTATTCTGTGAATAACTATTTCCGTGGTGTGAAATTGCACAAAAAAAAAAAAAAAAAACGATTTCTGTGTTGAGTTAATTAGTTGCGCAAAATGGGTCGCAAATTGGGAAAACTAACTATAACTCAACTAAAGGCAGAACTCAGTAAGCGGAACCTCGACACAACTGGGGGAAAAGATGCCCTGCTGATTCGTCTGGAAGAAGCAGTAACGCAGGAAGGTGAAAATCCGCACGACGTAGAGTTTGACGTGGAAGAGGAACCAGCAAGTACAGCAGCCGACCCGGGTATAACAAGTCTGCTCTTGGAACTTAAGTTAGTCATGGACGAACAAAAGAAAGCAATAGAAGACCAAAGGAATTCTATAGAACTTAAGCTGGACGACCAAAAGAAAGCAATGGACGAACAAAAGAATTCTCTGGAACTTAAGATGGACGAACAAAAGAATTCTCTAGATGCTCTGGAAAGTAAACTTGATGAGCAAAACAAGAACTTGGAATCCAAATTCGAAGTGATCGAAGAGAAAATCGAGAAGGTCGAGACGCAACTCGAAAAAGTCGAAACTAGATTCGATGAAAATTTTGAGAAACATGAAACTCAGTTCGGGAAGATAGAGACTCAGTTTGAAAAAGTAGAAAAGCAAGTCGAAAATCTTGCTAAGGAGCTCAGCAACGTGAAGAGACAGAAAGCACGGGAATATTCCACTGACGGTCTGAGAAGAAAGGAGATGCAGCCTCCTATTTTCGATGGTCAAACATCATGGCCAATTTATAAGAGGCAATTCGAAGCGGCCGCAATGACCAATAGCTGGGACGATGAAGAGAAGTCTATTGCACTCACGCTTGCACTGAGGGGTCCAGCTGCGGAGCTCTTGCAGACCATCCCGGAAGATAAACAGCAGAACTACGACTCTCTGGTTCAGGCTATCGAGATGCGGTTTGGGGATGAACACATGCAGCAGGTGTACAGGGTTCAGCTGCGTAATCGAGTCCAGAAAAGGGGGGAAACGCTCCAACAGTTGCAAGCGGATATAGAGCGACTAGCCCATCTTTCATACCCTAAAGCCGGTGAGGAGCTTATCAACGAAATGGCGGTGGAAGCTTTTATTCAGGCCATAGAGGACAGACAACTGCAAATGGCTGTAAGGATGGCTGAAAAGCGAACACTCCCCGAGGCATTGGCATTCGCTTTGTCAATGAAGGCTGCGGACCAAGCATACCAGAGAATACACCGTGTCAGGGAAATGTCCGTCGTGGAATGCTCATGCCAGAGAACAGCCGTCATGGATGAAGACAGAGCTCGCGGAAGTCAAATCCGTTGCTGGAATTGCAACCAAACCGGACACCTACAACGGCAGTGCAGAAGTGCACCTAGACGAGGAAATTGTTCACATTGCGGAAGTAGGAGAAGCAGAGAGGAAGCATCTGGCGGTGATAACATCCATCCTTGTCAGTCAGACTTCCCAAAACCAGCAGTCGGGAAATGCGTAAGGACCAACTTCGCGGGGCAGAAGTTGGTTACTGGAATCGAGGCCCCCAGGACCACCATTCAAGTTTCGCAAACCAAACGGGATAACAAGAGCCTGACAGTGGAGGCACTAATCAACAAGAAGAAGTACGTAGCCACCATCGACACAGGTGCCACTGCCTCCATTGTAAGAAGAGATATCGTCAAAAGCTCCTGGCTGCACAACACCAACAGCTATTGCCTGAAGACTGCAACAGGGGAAATGGCGAAGGTATTTGGAGAAGTTCGTCTTACGATTACTCTGGCAGGACTGACGTTCTCCCATGCGTTTCTGGTGGCAGATATATGCGACGAGTGCATCATCGGAGTAGACTTCATGAAAGCAAATGAAGTAATCTTGGACATCGGGATGCAAGTACTGAGGTATCGAAATGTGGAGATTCCGATGGTGTACGGAAATGAGAATGCCGTAACTCTCAGGACAGTCATCAGCAAAGACGAAGTTTTGCCGCCGTCTTCAGAGACAATCATTTGGACGAAGCTGGAAGGTGGTCTTGGGAGCCACCGATTCTACATAGTAGAACCAGACCCAGAGAAGAATTCTCAAGACTACATCGTGGGAAAGACGTTGGTCGAACCAAAGAACACCATGGTTCCAGTGAGGGTTTTGAACGCAAGACCACACACTGTCAAACTAAGGCGAGGGGAGGTGACTGGAAAATGCACGACGATTACCGCCGTCGCAACAATATCTGAACGTGATGCTCCAAAACCTCTCCCATCACCTTGGACAGCGGAAACGAGAGAGACGATTCTCCAGTCCAGTGAGCTGAATCAGGAGCAGCGAACTATGGCAGAGAATCTTATCAATGAGTACGCTGATGTATTTGCCTCACAGGACGGAGAATACGGCCGAACAAACCTGGTACAACATCGAATAGACACTGGTGATACTAGACCAATTCGTCAGCCTGCTAGGCGCCTTCCATTGGCAAAACAGACAGAAGTTGCAGAGATGGTGTCGGCAATGGAGAAAGAAGGTCTGATTGGAAGTTCCAAAAGTCCGTGGGCATCACCGGTTGTACTGGTTAAGAAGAAAGATGGCAGCACGCGGTTCTGCGTGGACTATCGGCAGCTCAATTACGTCACCAAGAAAGACGGCTACCCTCTGCCACGGATTGACGACACGCTAGACACACTATCAGGAGCCCGATGGTTTTCCACTCTCGACTTGAAGAGTGGCTACTGGCAGGTACAGATCCATCCAGAAGACCGGGAGAAAACCGCCTTCACCGCAGGAAATGGGCTATGGCAATTCACGGTAATGCCATTCGGGCTGTGCAATGCTCCGGCGACTTTCGAGCGATTGATGGAATGTGTCCTGCAAGGGTTAACATGGAAAACCTGTTTGGTATACTTGGATGATGTCATCGTCGTAGGAAAAACGTTTGCGCAACACCGAGACAATCTAAGGGATGTGTTTCAAAGGCTTCGAAGTGCCCACCTGAAGCTCAACCCCAAGAAGTGCGCCCTGTTTAGAGCGGAAGTCAAGTACCTGGGACACATAATTTCAGCGAAAGGAGTGAGAACCGATCCGGAGAAGGTCGAAGCGGTGAAAAACTGGCCAGTCCCCAAAGACAAACACCAACAAAGGAGCTTCCTGGGCCTAGCCACCTACTACAGACGGTTCGTGAAGGATTTTGCCGGGATCGCAAAGAACCTGCACCATTTGACGGAAAAGGGAAAACAATTCAAATGGTCAATTGAGTGCGAGAAGAGCTTCAAGGCACTTAAACAACGGTTATGCGATGCCCCGATACTGGCTTACCCCACTCCCGGGGAAACGTTCGTTGTGGATGCAGATGCTAGTAATGTCGGGGTAGGAGCCGTACTCTCCCAGGTGCATGACGGCCAAGAGAAGGTGGTTGCGTACTTCAGCAAGGTGCTCTCTAAGCCAGAAAGGAACTACTGCGTGACAAGGCGGGAACTTCTAGCTTTGATCTTGGCTACGAAGCATTTTCACAAATACCTCTACGGGAGGAAGTTCGTTCTTCGCACAGACCATGCAGCCTTAAAATGGCTATTACAGTTCAAGAGTCCTGAGGGTCAGGTCGCAAGATGGATAGAAAGGCTGCAAATCTACGACTACGAAATACAGCATCGTAAAGGAAAACTCCACTCTAATGCGGATGCACTGTCCCGGAGACCATGCAGAACGGATTGTAAACATTGTGCGCGTCAGGAAGAACGGGAGCTGGTTTCCATCCAAAGAATGAGAGCCGAACCTATCGCCGGCTGGAGCGTAGATGAGATCCGGAACGCTCAGAAGGAAGACCCGGATATCGAGCCGATTCTGGCCTGGAAGGAGAACATGGAGAAACCGGATCATCAGGACATCTCTCACAGAATCCCGACCTTAAAGGCATATTTTGCGCAGTGGGACTCCCTCCATGTCCAAGAAGGTGTTCTGAGAAGGAAATGGGAATCCTCCGACGGAAAGTCGTTTGTAATGCAGCTTGTCGTACCGCGGACGAGGGTCAAGGAGGTGTTACAGGAAATGCATGGCGGGGCGACCGGAGGCCACTTGGGAGTGAATAAGACGCTAGAAAAGGTACGAGAACGTTTTTATTGGTTAAAAGCGAAGGAAGATATCGAAGACTGGTGCAGAAAATGCGACGTGTGTGCAGCTAGCAAGGGTCCGAGAATCAAAACTCGAGGTAAGATGCACCAATACAACGTGGGAGCACCTTTCGAACGAATCGCCATCGACATCGCAGGGCCCTTTCCGGAAACCGACAATGGTAATCGGTATATACTCGTAGTGATGGACTACTTCAGTAAGTGGCCGGAAGCGTTTCCGATCCCTAACCAGGAAGCCAGAACCGTGGCGGAGCAGATCGTCTACAATTGGGTTAGCAGATTCGGTGTGCCCTTGGAATTGCATTCTGACCAAGGGTGGAACTTCGAGTCAAGAATCTTCCAAGAGATGTGTCAACTACTCGGAATCAAAAAGACAAGGACAACCCCGCTTCATCCACAGTCGGACGGTATGGTGGAGCGTTTCAATAGGACTTTGGACGAACATCTCTCGAAGGTCGTAGGTGACTACCAACGGGATTGGGACCGGCAGATTCCCTTGTTTTTGATGGCCTATAGAAGTGCCGTGCATAGCACTACTCGACATACGCCGTTCGAAATCTTATTTGGTGGAATAGCTCGTTTACCCAGTGAGGTGAAATTTGGATCTCCTACCAATGAGCCCAGAAATGAAGAAGAGTACGTGGCGGACCTTAGGGAAAGGCTTAGGGACATACACCAAAGGACCAGAAGCCAGATTGAGATGACGAGCGACCGCATGAAGACCAGGTATGATGCCAAGGCAACAACGTCAGGATTCCAGGAAGGAGATCTGGTGTGGCTGTATAATCCCCATCGCCAAAAGGGGAAATCACCTAAATTACAGCGGAACTGGGAAGGTCCCTACAGAATAGTAACCCGCATCAACGATGTTGTCTACCGCATCCAGCGAGGACCGAGGGCCAAAATGAAAGTGGTTCATGTGGACCGACTGAGTCGATACAATGGCCGAAATGAGGATGCACTTGTTCGAGACGAACACGTCTAAGAGGGGGGCAGTGTAGCATAATAATAATAATATGTCTATGCAGCAAATTCCGAAGTGACTTTCCATTCTGGCAGAATTTTGGTTCGAACTGTCCTTTCATTCGAGGTTCGTGTCTGGGACGAAGTCTCCACAGCTCATGTCAACAAGGCGGGAACTTCTAGCTTTGATCTTGGCTACGAAGCATTTTCACAAATACCTCTACGGGAGGAAGTTCGTTCTTCGCACAGACCATGCAGCCTTAAAATGGCTATTACAGTTCAAGAGTCCTGAGGGTCAGGTAGCAAGATGGATAGAAAGGCTGCAAATCTACGACTACGAAATACAGCATCGTAAAGGAAAACTCCACTCTAATGCGGATGCACTGTCCCGGAGACCATGCAGAACGGATTGTAAACATTGTGCGCGTCAGGAAGAACGGGAGCTGGTTTCCATCCAAAGAATGAGAGCCGAACCTATCGCCGGCTGGAGCGTAGATGAGATCCGGAACGCTCAGAAGGAAGACCCGGATATCGAGCCGATTCTGGCCTGGAAGGAGAACATGGAGAAACCGGATCATCAGGACATCTCTCACAGAATCCCGACCTTAAAGGCATATTTTGCGCAGTGGGACTCCCTCCATGTCCAAGAAGGTGTTCTGAGAAGGAAATGGGAATCCTCCGACGGAAAGTCGTTTGTAATGCAGCTTGTCGTACCGCGGACGAGGGTCAAGGAGGTGTTACAGGAAATGCATGGCGGGGCGACCGGAGGCCACTTGGGAGTGAATAAGACGCTAGAAAAGGTACGAGAACGTTTTTATTGGTTAAAAGCGAAGGAAGATATCGAAGACTGGTGCAGAAAATGCGACGTGTGTGCAGCTAGCAAGGGTCCGAGAATCAAAACTCGAGGTAAGATGCACCAATACAACGTGGGAGCACCTTTCGAACGAATCGCCATCGACATCGCAGGGCCCTTTCCGGAAACCGACAATGGTAATCGGTATATACTCGTAGTGATGGACTACTTCAGTAAGTGGCCGGAAGCGTTTCCGATCCCTAACCAGGAAGCCAGAACCGTGGCGGAGCAGATCGTCTACAATTGGGTTAGCAGATTCGGTGTGCCCTTGGAATTGCATTCTGACCAAGGGTGGAACTTCGAGTCAAGAATCTTCCAAGAGATGTGTCAACTACTCGGAATCAAAAAGACAAGGACAACCCCGCTTCATCCACAGTCGGACGGTATGGTGGAGCGTTTCAATAGGACTTTGGACGAACATCTCTCGAAGGTCGTAGGTGACTACCAACGGGATTGGGACCGGCAGATTCCCTTGTTTTTGATGGCCTATAGAAGTGCCGTGCATAGCACTACTCGACATACGCCGTTCGAAATCTTATTTGGTGGAATAGCTCGTTTACCCAGTGAGGTGAAATTTGGATCTCCTACCAATGAGCCCAGAAATGAAGAAGAGTACGTGGCGGACCTTAGGGAAAGGCTTAGGGACATACACCAAAGGACCAGAAGCCAGATTGAGATGACGAGCGACCGCATGAAGACCAGGTATGATGCCAAGGCAACAACGTCAGGATTCCAGGAAGGAGATCTGGTGTGGCTGTATAATCCCCATCGCCAAAAGGGGAAATCACCTAAATTACAGCGGAACTGGGAAGGTCCCTACAGAATAGTAACCCGCATCAACGATGTTGTCTACCGCATCCAGCGAGGACCGAGGGCCAAAATGAAAGTGGTTCATGTGGACCGACTGAGTCGATACAATGGCCGAAATGAGGATGCACTTGTTCGGGACGAACACGTCTAAGAGGGGGGCAGTGTAGCATAATAATAATAATATGTCTATGCAGCAAATTCCGAAGTGACTTTCCATTCTGGCAGAATTTTGGTTCGAACTGTCCTTTCATTCGAGGTTCGTGTCTGGGACGAAGTCTCCACAGCTCATGTCAACGAAAGAGACGAATAATATCAGGGATAAAAGGGAATTATAACTGCAAGAATTATTTCTCTTGTTCCAGTGGTCGAAGAATTTGCCAGAAGTTTCTCGCTATCAGAAACTTCTGCTATATAAGGACAGATGGCGATAAAAAAAAAACACAGTTGGTTTAGAACCGTGGCGAAGAGATTGGAAAAGTGATAATGGGCGAAGTTGTAATTTGGTGATAAATTGAAAGTTGAGAGTGAACAAGAAAAAGTAATTAGTTTGGATTTGTGAATTAAGTAATTGAAAGGAGATAAAGTGATTTGAGAGGAAAGAGACCTTGTAGGAAAAGAATTTGCGAAGAATAGTATAGTGTGAACTTGAATTGTTCTATAGAGTAGAAAATAAAGAAATAATTTCACAGAATAATTGTTTTATCTACTCGAGCCGTAGCTCGCATATTACAATATTGTAACATCGTCTAAAAGTATGCAACAATAATGTAGAATAATAACTACGCTCCTACAGCCCATTCCAAACTGTACTTTCATTCGAGGTTCGCAATAGCTGACAACGCCACGGATAAAGAGAGAATTATAACTGGAAGAAATGATTGTCATCTTGGAATTATTACATCAGAATTTTCTGTTCCAGTGGTCGAAGAATTTGCTAGAAGTTTCTGGCTATCTGAAACTTCTGCTATATAAGGACACATGGCGATCAATAAAAAGGGCAGTCGTTTTTAAACTGTGGCGAAGAGATTAGAAAAGTGATAATAGGCGAAGTTGTAATTTTGTGATAAATTGAAAGTTGAGAGTTAACAAGAAGAAGTAATTAGTTTGGATTTGTGAATTAAGTAATAGAAAGGAGATAAAGTGATTTCAGAGGAAAGAGACATTGTAAGAAAGGAATTGCGAAGGATAGTACAGTGTGAACCTGAATTGTTCTATAGACTAGAAAATAAAGAAATAAATTTCACAGAATATTGTTTTATCTACTCGAGCCGTAGCTCGCATATTACAATATGAAACGGGATATCTCGCGAACTAATAAAAATATCGAAATGGAAACTTATCGGGCTTTATATGAATATCTAAAAATGCTGTATTATCACGAATCATTTAAATGTGGGTGCACATTTAAATGATTTGATTCCAAAGCATTATATTTTTGTATTGAATTTGTATTGGAGCCATATCCAATACTACATTGGGCAGTACACAGTTTTCACCTGGAATTGATTGAATTTTTTCAGTGGAACTGCAGCAGGGCTTTGATATATAGAGACTCAAGCTCCACTTAGTCTTTAGGAGCTGTTTAATCTTTGCCTACACCCCCAGTTCCTGGAGGACGGTCAAAGTGGTGTACATACCGAAAGCCGATAAGAACTCCCATGCATCTCCTAAGGACTTCCGTTCACTCAGCTTATCCTCCTTCTTCTTGAAGACGCTAGAAAGAGTGATTGATGTCTATATATGTTCTAATCCAGATGGCTATCTAATATTGGATTTCGACCAGATCTCCCACTTTGTATATGATTGCTTCCTTTCTTTTAGAATTGTAGGTTTTCCTGTTCTGCTCCTGTAACCTCCTAATCTCTTCGCTGGGCATACGGCGAATGTCTTGATGATCGTTTTCAAAACTTAAACGGATTTCCTCTCCCAACGCTTCCTTCAATTCTAGGTCGTCAGAGGTAAACATCTTCAAACCGGTCAGCAATTCAAAGGGCGTTCTCTTCGTACCTGGATATAGTGGAATTCAGGATACGCTGGACTCTGCTCACATGCTGATACCACTTCAAAGGTTCGCTAACCGAAAGCTTGGTAAGGAGCTCGATGACTATCTTGTTAATTTGTTCGACTTGTCTATTTCCCCTTGGGACACCAGTGTTTACGAGATGATGGTAGATCCGACGAACCTCGCCATACTCCCTGAACTGGTCCGATGTAAACGCAGCGCCTTTATCGGTTATTATTCGATGGGGGTTCCCAAATATCTCACTCTGGAATTCAAGTTTGTTGGTTACTTCCACAGTTGGTTACTTTACTAAACTTAGTAAATGCGTCAACCACAATGAAAAGAAACTTGTACCTTTTCGCAGTCGAAGGCGGAGGACCTACGTGATCCAGATGCAACGTGTGGAGGGGTAGATCAGACTTGTCGATCGGGCTTAAGAATCCTTCCTGTTTGCCTCCTTTTCTTGCAGCGAGAATGCAACTTACACAGCTCTGCAACACCAACTTTACTTGATAAACTAGTTTTAGTATAAAGTAGTCGAATTATCGCCTCTAATTTTCGAGAGTTGAAATGTCCCTTCTAATGCACTTCCATTATGATTTGCCGCTTCATGGCCTTTGTAACCAGGAGAAGAAAGTCGCCATCGACGTGTTTGTAAACTACTCCACCCCTTACAGCATAGTCTGTAATATTTTGAAAATCATTTTACACGATTCGTCCATTTCTTGTGCCTTTTTTACCGCTTTCAGGAGTCCATCCTCTAGGGTTAACACCATTGGATACCGACTGAGTGTATCGACGTGTTGCATAGATCAGCCGGCTCGATAACGTACGACGCAGTCGTACTCATGCACCTGCAACGCCCAATTTGCTACCCTGCTGTTAAGGTCCTTCTTGGCCATTGTCAACTGGAGCCTTACAGTCTGTGAAGATCTCGAAAGTCAATCCTAAAAGGTATACGCGCAACTTTTTAGGTGCCTTCACAATTGCAAGCACCTCTAGCTCATAACTGGAGTAGTTCTTTTCAGCCGCTATTGTCTTAAAACTAAGGACAAAAAACTGGGTGAAAGAGACTGTCCTCGCCTTTCTGAAGCAGAACTGCTCCATATCCTTCTTTGCTGGCATCTGTGTGCAACTGAGTAAGATGTGAGGGATCAAACAGCTTCAACACGGGCTCACCACACAACTTATTCTTCAGCGCCCTAAAAGATTCCTCCTGCTCTCCTTCCTAAACAAAGTCGGCAGTTTTCTTCGTTAGGTCGGTTAATGACCTTGCTAATAGAGCATATCACGGTATAAATTTTCGAAAGAAACCCGTCAACCCCAAAAAACTCAGCACATCCTTCTCATTCTTAGGTGTTCGGTACTTCCTTACCGCCGTAATCTTCCCAGTCGAGGGTTGAATGGTTCCTTCCCGAATAATATATCCAAGAAATTGCACCTCTTTGGTTAAGAATTGGCGCTTACTCCATTTAATTAGCAAACCATTCCGACTCCATATATCCAAAATTTCTTCCAACAACTTAATATTTGTCGCCTCATTTTCCGAAGGGATAATAATGTCATCCATATAGATCAGAACGCTGCCATCACGAATAGCTTCACGAAAAATCGTATTTATAAATCGTTGGCAAACCGATGGGGAGTTACATAAGCCGAAAGGTGCCTTAGTGAACTCGTAATGACCATCTGGCGTTACAAAGGCCGTGTATTTCTGACTCGTATGTTCAATGTCTATGTGAAAAAATCCATTTTTCAAATCAAGTGTTGAGAATACTCGAGCTTTATGCAGTCCTTCCAGCACGTCTTCGATATTTGGCAAAGGGAATCTATCCTTTATTATTTTGCAGTTAAGTTTGCGGTAATATATACAGAGATGCCTGCTTCCATCTTTCTTTTGGGCCAATACAATAGGACTAGCATAACTCGACTTACTCTCCTGGATAACTCCCTCGTTCAACCACTCCGAAATCTGTTGCTGAGCGATCTCCCTTTCACGCGGCGCTAACCGTCTAGGTTTTTGAAAACCGGAAACTCGTTTTCCAATATGATTTTCATTTTTATGTCTGCATTTTCAACCCTATGAGGTTTGTATCCTTCGATCAGATGCTCTACCTTATCTCTGTACTCCTTTTCCGCGATCCTCTCTAGACTCTCAAAATAAATTTTGCCTCCACGATCAACTAAGTTAACTTGAGCTAAAAAGATTTTCTTTTTGCTCTCCTTGTAAATGATTGGCCTGCCATCTTCTATCACCAGGGTCGCGTTCAAGAAAAAGTCCTTGCCTATGATCATATCAACGTTTAACCAATGATTGGGGATCACGTGGCAGCAAATATTGTAGAGTTCGCTATCGATTTCCGCGATAATAGTCACAGTACCAAGAGTATTGATATTGTTTTTCGCGAATCCAATCACTGCGATTCCTGGCTGCTCGAACCCTCGGATTTTTAACTTATCCTTTAGTGATGTTTTTATTACACTGATATCACTCCCAGTATCTACCAATGCTGAGTGACTCTCACCCTCTATCGTTACCTGTATTATGAAATCCGGGACATTTACCCTACGAACATTAGCTGGACCCCTTGTTTCCCCTTTTGGGACAATTAGGCGCGATGTGTCCAAACTCGTTGCAATTGAAACACCGCATCCCCTTTGATTTATTTGGACAATCGTTACTCAGATGGGACATTGTCCCACAAATAGTGCACCGCTTGGATATTCTGGGAACACTATTTTGCCTAACCGTATTAAACTGTCGCCTCTTCTTTTTTTGCTGATCCTCCTTCATTCTTTCGTATGACTTTAAGAGTTCCTTTAGCTTTTCTAAACTATTGGATTGGTACAACATTCCTTTATTTACTGCCTCATCCGGATGGTTATATCAAAGCAGGGATATGATATAATCAATTAAATGTGACATCTCGACCTTTCCCTTAGTAGCAATCTTTTTGAGTCTATAAAAGTATTCCAGATAAGATTCTGTCGGCATTTTCCTATCAGTTTCTAAAATCTTATGTACGTTTTCCACCTCTGTTTTACTAAATTCCTTCACGACTAAATCTATTAAAGCTTTCCAGCTACTTATACTGTATTCGGATTCGACCGCCAACCTACCCGTTCCTACCAGCAACCGTCGTGCATACAAATATTTGTGTACGTCACTTCAACTACAAACAGCAGCAACATCCTCGAAGTCTTTCAACCATGAATTAACCTCTTTTGTTTCTCCATCAAACTTTTCTAAGGCTTCCTCTACGTCTTTGAACTGAACACTTTGCTGTACTAACTCCTGTTCTGGGTCGACCTTAGGCGCAATATTTCCTTCAGAAGAAATATCAGATGATGAAAAACCTTTTAAAGTTGATTCGAGTTCTGCGGACGAAAAGGTTTCCTAGGTTTTACGCTGCTTAGAGCTTCGCAATCTTTCGATTAAATCGCATTTGGTGTTATACCGTTATGATAAACCGCACTCTTTTAGGATTGCTTGAAGAGCTTTTGTCGTAAGGGAATCGATGTCACCTTCCACCAGAGTCACGAAACCTATGCTGTAGTTTGTCTGACCTAAAGGACCAGCTTCTTCTTGCTGCGAGTCTTCCAAGACACTCATAATATATGCGTTAAAAGTTATTTCTAATTTGCTTCCTAACGGGCCACTTGAGCTTGGCCTCTAAAAATTTTTGATTTACGGATTTTCCTTGCTAACGGAAAAATGACCACTAATGTCAAGTACATAACTGAGGTATGCGGATACTATGTGCAAAGTAAATAATTGGAACGATTTTCTAACCGGATTGCTCGATAACGGGAAAATGATCAATAATGTCGAGTATATAGCTGAGGCATGCACATACTATATATAAAGAAAATAAGTGGAACGAGGTCACCCGAAAAAAATTCTCATCTCCTCACGGTTTCAGCGCCTTTTCTTACTTACTCTTCTTCTAACTTATCTTGTATTTATTTTTTCACTGTTATATATATTTTTTTTTGCCAGCTATCTTTTCAGTAGTCTTGGCCTTTTTCTTTTTGTTAGCATATGTCAACATTTCTATTCTTAACGCTTTATTTTTTCTTGTCTTAACTCTTCGACAGTCTTTTCAATCATATATTTTTTTTTCTCGGCCTTCCCGGCAATATCCCACTTCTGACACCACTTTGGAATTAATTAAAAGTATATTGATTAAATTTAAAAGAAAATATTATGTATCAAAGAAAATGAAAACGTGTTCAACCAGACGCGATGGACTTCACTCGATGGCGGACTAAAAGAGAATGTCCGTTTAACCCTTTCTTGTCTTCTCTTCTAACTGACTGTTGGTTGATAGACTTCATGTCTCGACTTTACTTCTTTACTTCTACATGTATAATCTAATATTAACTATATGCGCAGATTTAGCATTTTAATTTATTTATTTTTTACGCAAGTTGCGCCCAGTGTAGGAATCCAAATTTTCTTATAACTCCGCATACCTCACATTTTACGATAACAAGTCTGAAGTAAACATGGTTCGATTCCCACACTGAACGATTACAGTTTATTATCTTTCTGCAATAAAAATAATTTCGGCAGTTGTGAATTGGTTGGTCAGAAATCGAGTTATAAATTAATAAAACAAAGCATTATACATTATATCTTAACTTTATTTTTGATTGAGGTTTACAAATTAATAAAACAAAGCAGTGATTAAGTAAAACGGATTGTCGAGTTTGAATGAGATTTAAAAATTTATAAAACAAAACACGCCTTTGGACTTATTCTCAAGAATCTCAAAATCATCTGTTTTCTGTTGCCCGCATACAAGTTAATTTCTTTTGTTCCATATAAACCATTTGTCTTCGCTCTTCTGTAACTGCTACTCTATGCTCTTTACTTTCGGATAACATGTATTTCTTTAGGTACAGCATTACCTTTTTTGCTGTTGTCTTCTTGGATAAAGCTCTCTTTCTAGACTGATGGACGTATTAGCTATCATAGTTTTCTCGTGCATATAAGTTTCTCCTCCAAAATTTGTTCAGTTTCATACTCGGCAACAATCTCGTGTTTCCATTTTGTTCGTAAATTTTACGGGATGAGGATATCTCAGCGGTTTGTGCGATTTTGAGGTTTTCGTTAATGAGAATTTTCCAGTCCTTTGTTGATTAATTTTATGTCCTATCCAGGGTATATTAAGTTTGGTACATAGTTTGTAACATAGAATAATGCCAATACTAGACCGCTAAAAGTAAATATGTATGTTTGTAATCAGCATTAAGAGTTGTACCGATTTCCCAAGTTCGTCCGTATGTCACTACTTTTTGGGCCTTAAATTTTGAGATGTTAATGAGAAATTTGATATATTAGCTTTCCAGAATTCGAGTTAGTACAAGTGTGAATATTTTTAAAATCAGCTAACACGCCTTACTTTTAAAAAAAAATTTCGCTTTCCGTAATATTTTTCCTTGACATTGAAAAATATTGTTTGGGTAAGATATGTAGATATTGCCCTTCTGTACATTTCTTCCATACAATGAACATAGCCACACCCACTTTTTGGGGGCGTTTAAAAAAATATGTATTCATTGCTTTTCAATGCTATTTAGGGTGAATACCTCAAGAATTCATTAACTTTGGTTAAACATTTTGAGGGATACGTCCAATTTCTGGTAAGAAATTGTTATAATAATGGTTTTACGACAATATTTCTTTAAAATCCCGGAAATATCCTCTGTATAGAATGATATCATTGCATCTGTTTAAAAATTCCGCAACGCCATGCTCAGTTTATTAAGGGTGAGTTATTAGGGGTGAGTTAGACATTGGAGGATAGGGTATCGTACAATCCGTTCTAGATGCATTAATTAATTTGATTTTCAAAACATATCTTGTCCTTTTTATTGTTTTCAATATCTTCCTTAAGTTAGGATTCTTCTTCCACAATGCTCCAATTTTGTCGCTTATGAAGGTTATTTCCGATTTAATGTCTTCTGGGTTCTCTTTTGTGTGTAGCTTTTTGATCTTATTCTCTTAAAGGTTCCGCATTGTCCACTAGCTTGCTCATTGATTTTTGCACTTTTTTCGTGTCTCTAGATTTAACTGTTGTTCGTCGCATACTTTTAGACCCATTCATCTAACTTCGGCAATTAAAATTTTAAAGAATAATCTAACCATTTTGGTCGATCTTTAGATTTACCGATGACAACACTCTAATATCATGTTGCTTGAACAACACATCGGTGAATCCAAACATATAACATTGTCAAAAATGCAACCAAATAAACTCATTAAATGAAGACCAGAAGAAAATCTTGTAGTAGGGAAGAGCAATCTTATTGGACATCAATGCGAAGAAAAAGCAATTCACCACCTTTTCAAGAAGGACCATATCTCTTGAAGCACAGCTTCAAATGGACGAGGGCTGGTTCATCATTAGGTGGTAGGAGACCTTTACCTATTCTATACGTGCTGCTACGGAAGATGTTAAGAAGACCTCAATGATATGATCCATGAAAATGTGACATTTGAGTGTTCCACTAGGCAAGCACTCATCACCTGAGATCGTCGCGGACATATCTACATCAAAATTCATTCTGCTACAGGACAAGAAACCTTTGGAATTCACTTCCAGAACTTTACTAGGGGCTAATTTTGAAAAAGTGCTAGAAAGCTAGGAACTTAAATAACGGCAGTTTACTTATTATCGGACTTGCGGAAATGGGCTATTTCTTGGATACGGCTAGACGATTTTGTTCTAAATTGATTTCAATGTTGCTTTCGACATACATATGATGTTGGACATATGCTAAACAAAATTTTTTTTTTCGGTTACGCGAGTGGACAACATTTTTTACAGCTCTTTCGTTTTTCACAAAATTTGGTAACTAAAGTTACCCACCTACTACTACTGGAATCAGCCCATTACCATCATTGGGTACATTTGTTGCAATCTGTCGTATCGCATGATACCCTATTCTCCATCCCCTAACCACACACTTCTAATAATTAAGCGTGGCGTAATGAAATGAGGTGCCTTTTGCCTGCCGACGAGCGCACACGCGATCAACCGTCAAGCGCCTTCGCGTAATCATCGACATCGTTTTGACAAATATAAAAAAAAAATCAACACCAAAATACTTCCATCTAAAAAAAATCAATCGCGCGTGCCTAATCAAATTCAGTGTAGTGCAATGGAAAAAAAAAATAAATAAATTATTAAATAAAATAATTAAATAAAAAAAAAAAAACACATAATCACAATCCAGTGCCGGTGCATTTCATCTTGTCACCTCCACTCACTCGCTGTTGCGCTTCTTCGTTATCGCAATTGGAGCATGTGCTGTATATGTACATACTTCCAGTTGCGATGACTGAGAGAGTGTAACATTTGATGCATAGCGGACTGTGAATGTTTATCCGAATAGCGGACCTTAGCTGATTGTCGTTTGGGCATAGCACCTGTGACAGTTTGTTTTGGAAAACTATTCTTTGGATCTACACTTCACAGTTTTGCTTAGTTACGTCAGAGTTGTGTCTTTTTGTGTTTCTATGTTGTAGTGATGAGGGAATTTAGGGTTGATTTTACCAACATTCGTGGGCTTCGAACGAATTTCTTCGATATGTACGCCCACGCCCATTCCCATAAACCAGCTGTTCTGGCACTAAGCGAAACACAGGTAGTGGAAGAATCTTCCGATTTGAAACTGCCTGGATATAATTTAGTGTCATTATTCTTTCCCCACCGTGGCCTCGCCATTTACGTCCGTAGTGATATTGCTTACCAAGTTCCACCACAGTATGGCCACTGTTCCAACCCGGAATTTAATTTCATATGGCTAAAATTCACCGTCCGTAAGCAAATAATTCACTACTGCTTTATTTATAGAAGCCCTAGTGCGGACAGCAACTCAACTTTTGACGAATTTGATGCGCTGTCCCATTACATCACTCGAATTGTCTCCTTGTACCCTCATACTGAAATCGTCATTGCGGGCGATTTCAATATACACAATTCGTATTGGTTTCAACACTCTGGACAGACAACACCCGAAGGAAGGTATGTTTTTTTTTCGCTGAGGTAAACAATTTGACTCAGCTTGTAAATGAGCCTACACGTATACCGGACATTGAAAGTCATTCCGCCAACACTTTGGACTTGTTTCTTACTTCGCACCCTGATAAATACACTATTGACGTTTTAGCGCCTCTAGGTCGGTCTGACCATAATATTGTATCAGCTAAATTCTCGTACTTCGACCACTCAGTTAAAGAAAAAAACTCCTAAAAGAAAAGTATGGCAATACGAGAAAGCCAACTGGAGCGGCTTCAATAGCTTCTTTAGGAGTTTTAACTGGTCGCTATGTTTCCTCGATAGCGACGTGGATGCCGCTGCTGATATGATCACTAACACCACACTCTTAGGTATGAATGACTTTATTCCTAACAGAATAAAGAGCATTAAACCTAAGGCAAACTCGTGGTTTGACCAGAGCTGTAAAGAGGCTATCAGGTTGAAAGAAGTAAGTTTTCGGTCTTATAAAGCCAACAAATCTGAGGAAAACCGAAAGAAGTTTAAACAAGCCAGAAAAGACTGCATTGCCCACATTCGACGTGTAAAATTCTTATATGACCAAAAATTGAGGCAAAAAATCCTACAATGTCCCAAAGGTAATAAAAATTTTTGGTCATTCGTCAAAAATATTAAAAATTCTGCCTCGTCTGCCATCCCCACGCTCATTTATAATGACATTCCAGCTGTCAGCTCCTTAGACAAAGCTAATCTGCTTGCTGCTCACTTTGCAGCGAACTCCACGCTGCCAGATAATGCTTTGTCTCCACCTGTATTTGAGAGCGTCAAATTTTCCATGGGACAAGTCCACTTTCGCACTCGTACAGTTGCAGGAGTACTCAAAGGTCTTAACATACACAAATCCGCTGGTCCAGATGGTATCCCCCCATAGTTCTGAAGAGGTGTTCTTCTACGCTGGCAAAACGTCTGCGCAAGCTTTTCTGGCTATCCTACTTTTCAGGACTCTTTCCGAGTAGATGAAAAACAGCATTTGTCCAGCCCGTCCCCAAAAAAGGCGAATCTTCCTCCCCGTCCAACTTCCGACCCATTGCACTTACGTCCCTTCTTTCCAAGGTCATGGAAACGCTGATAAATCGTCAGCTTATGAAATATCTCGATTCACGAAAACTCCTTAATGACCGGCAGTATGGTTTTCGTAGCAACAGGTCCACTGGTGATTTGATGGCATATCTCACCGAGAAGTGGAACCAATCTCTGCATCACTTCGGCGAAACCAAGATGGTTGCGCTTGATATTTCAAAGGCATTTGACACAGTTTGGCATCAGGCTCTTTTATCGAAAATGCGTGCATATGGCGTCGTTGAGTCATCTTCTTCAATGGATTAGAAATTACCTTACGGGGCGTTCAATACAAGTTGTTTTAGACGGCTTCAAGTCTGCAATTCACCAAATAAATGCTGGTGTTCCCCAAGGCTCTGTTTTGTCTCCGACTCTCTTTCTTATTTTTATAAATGATCTCTTGTCTGCAACTTCTAATCCAATCCATTCCTTCGCTGATGACAGTACCCTCAGTTTTTCATATTCGTTCCCTAACTCACGTCCTTGCTCTTCGGCCGTAGAAGGGGAACGGCAACGTATGTTAAACACATTAAATTCCGACCTGGACAGCATAATTAAATGGGGTTCAACTAACAGAGTGGAATTTAATGCTTCCAAAACACAATGCTGTCTTCTGTCTCTCAAGCGAAACCAAAACCCTCAACCATTATCCATGGATGGTACTTGCATCATTGAAACCGAAAGACTTGCCATTCTCGGTATGTGTATTAATAACCATCTTCGATGGAATGATCACATATTCGAGGTCGCCAAAAATGCTGCAAAATGACTAGGATTCCTTAAACGGTGCAAGAAATATTTTACCCCGTCTGATCTGGCCTCAATTTATAAGGCATTCATTCGCCCTAAGCTGGAATATAACGCCCATATCTGGTCTGGTGCACCCAAGACCGTTCTGCACATTCTTGATAGGGTACAAAATCGCGCGATAAAACTTATAGGTGATAGAGACATTGTGAATTCCATTCATTCGTTTTTTTAATAAAAAATGCTCCAGCGAAATAGCCAGCTGCATTCCTCCCCTTCAAAACTTCACCCGCAATACGCGACATGCTTCGAAAGCACATCAGTTCACCCTAAAGCCTAACTTCGGTCGTACTGTTAAATATAGGGATTCGTTTAAAAGCCGAACGACACGAATGTGGAATGATCTACCAAGCTCTGTATTTCCCCATCACTACAGCCTTCAAACATTTAAAGCCAACGTGCATAGGCTTCTCCTCTGTTCCTCTTCTCCCTTTCCTTAAAAGCCCGTGCCCTGTCACAGTATAAAGGTATCCATATCCCTTTTGGCGCGCGCGAATTATAAAAAAAAAAAAAATAAAAAAATCAAATGCAATGATATTTTTCTACTAGGAGGATATTTCCCCTACTTTTAAGAGATCTAAAAAAAAATTGTTCACAACTTTTTCTCAGAAGAAAATGAGCATGGCTACCACCATTTTCTGATTAGATATTCGCTATAAGACTTAGTCATAAATATAAGTAGCTTTAAAAGAGTAAAAGTGGACGTGGCCATACGATATTTTATCAAAACAATATTTTCCAGTTTGTAGCAAAAATATTGAGAAAAACGACATTTTTTGCAAAGCGGATTTCAACAATTTTTTCACTTGTACTGCTTCGGATTCTAAAAAGGTTATACATATGAATTTTGCGTTCCTAGCTCAAAATTTAACGCCCGCAAAGTTTTGTTTGTCCATACAAAACGTATGGATAAACGGACGGATGGACATGACTAGATCGACATAACTTTTGCTGCTGATCACAAATATAGGGTGACCAGATAAGAACGATAGGAAAAGAAATTTAAATAAAACAACAACTGTGTGAGATGGCTGGCAGTGCTTCAAGCGGTCGGTCTAATTTTTGATGACTCGGTCCAATATGTACGGCGTTATTCCTCCAATAGCGACTCGAATGTTGGCCTCGAGTTCGTCCAAAGTGGTTGGTTTGTTAGTGTAGTCTAAGGACTTGACGTAGCCTCAGAGAAAATAATCGAGGGGTGTCAAGTCGCATGATCGCGGCGGCCAATTGATGAACGCTCGCTGTGAGATGACCCTGTCGCCAAATTTCTCCTTCACCACTTCGAGCGTTGCGTCGCTTGTATGGCATGTAGCGCCGTCTTTTTGGAACCACAGCTCGGATATGTTGTCGAGCTCTGGCTACAGAAAGTCGGTTAACATCGCTCTATACCGAGGACCATTGAGGGTAACGGTGTCTCCTTCCTCATTTCGAAAGAAATAAGGTCCGATTATGCCCCCGTGCCATAAACCGCGCCAAACAGTCAATCTTTGTGGATGGACTGATGCCTGATCGAACACTTGTGGATTGTGGTTGCTCTAGTAATGGCAATTTTGCATGTTGACATAGTTGCTGAGCAAAAAATGGGCCTCGTCCGAGAAGATGATTTTTTGGCCAAAATCCGGATCTCCGGCCTACATTTCCAGCGCCCAATTAGCGAACTCACGGCGTTGTCTATGGTCGTCCGGCTTCAATTTTTGCGTCAGCACAATCTTATACGGATGTAGGCCCAAATCCAACTGCAAAATAACCCTGGTTGACTCTCTGGCGATGCTCAATTCAGTTGATTGGCGCCGAATCGACATTTCTGGGTCTTCTTTGTTACTGGCCGCTACGGCGGCTATGTTTTCTTCACTTCGCACTGATCTCTATCTGGTTGGTGGCTTAAGTTCCAAAAGAGTGTACTCACGCTAACACTTTTCCACGGTGCGACGAATTGCCTGCGCACTGAAGCCATGATGACGACCGACATCATGACTAAATTCACGTTGCGTATTTACAACTGAGCCGGAGTTTCGACAATATTTTTTAATAATTTCCACACGTTCGGGAAACGTCAAACGATGCGTAATGAAGTGGCAATCATTACTGAATATTTTAACAGCTGTAAGTCATTGGTAACTTTAACAGCTGCTAAAACATAACAATTAGAAAAACTATCATTGCTCTCTGGTCACCCTTTATATTGTAATATGCAAACTACGGCTCGAGTAGATGAAACAATATTCTGTGAAATTATTTCTTTATTTTCTAGTCTATAGAACAATTCAGGTTCACACTATACTATTCTTCGCAATTCTTTTCTTACAAGGTCTCTGTCCTCTCAAATCACTTTATCTCCTTTCAATTACTTAATTCACAAATCCAAACTAATTACTTCTTCTTGTTAAATCTCAACTTTCAATTTATCACAAAATTACAACTTTGCCCATTATCACTTTTCTAATCTCTTCGCCACAGTTTAGAAACTACTGCTCCTTTTTGATCGCCATCTGTTCTTATATAGCAGAAGTTTCTGATAGCCAGAAACTTCTAGCAAATTCTTCGATCACTGGAACTAGAAAAATTCTGATGTAATAATTCCAAGATGACAATCATTTCGTGCAGTTATAATTCCCTCTTGCTCTCTTTTATCCGTGATATTATCCGAGCTGTGGTGGCTAATTTCAGACACGAACCTCAAATGAAAAGACACTTCGGAATTTGTTGCCTGTTTGAGGACGTAGTTATTATGCTACATTATATTACACTGCCCTCCTCTTAGACTTGTTCGTCCCGAACAAGTGTGTCCTCACTTCGGCCATTGTATCGACTCAGTCGGTCCACATGAACCACTTTCATTTTGGCCCTTGGTCCTCGCTGGATGCGGTAGACAACATCGTTGATGCGGGTTATTATTCTGTAGGGACCCTCCCAGTTCTGCTGCAACTTAGGTGATTTCCCCTTTTGGCGATGGGGATTATACAGCCACACTAGATCTCCTTCCTGGAATCCTGACGTTGTTGCCTTGGCATCATACCTGGTCTTCATGCGGTCGCTCGTTATCTTAGTCTGGCTTCTGGTCCTTTGGTGTATGTCCCTAAGCCTTTCCCTAAGGTCCGCCACGTACTCTTCTTCATTTCTGGGCTCATTGGTAGGAGATCCAAATTTCACCTCACTGGGTAAACGAGCTATTCCACCAAACAAGATTTCGAACGGCGTATGTCGAGTAGTGCTATGCACGGCATTTCTATAGGCCAACAAAAACAAGGGAATCTGCCGGTTCCAATCCCGTTGGTAGTCACCTACGACCTTCGAGAGATGTTCGTCCAAAGTCCTATTGAAACGCTCCACCATACCGTCCGACTGTGGATGAAGCGGGGTTGTCCTTGTCTTTTTGATTCCGAGTAGTTGACACATCTCTTGTAAGATTCTTGACTCGAAGTTCCGCCCTTGGTCAGAATGCAATTCCAAGGGAACACCGAATCTGCTAACCCAATTGTAGACGATCTGCTCCGCCACGGTTCTGGCTTCCTGGTTAGGGATCGGAAACGCTTCCGGCCAATTACTGAAGTAGTCCATTACTACGAGTATATACCGATTACCATTGTCGGTTTCCGGAAAGGGCCCTGCGATGTCAATGGCGATTCGTTCGAAAGGTGCTCCCACGTTGTATGGTGCATCTTACCTCGAGTTTTGATTCTCGGACCCTTGCTAGCTGCACACACGTCGCATTTTCTGCACCAGTCTTGGATATCTTCCTTCGCTTTTAACCAATGAAAACGTTCTCGTACATTTTCTATCGTCTTATTCACTCCCAAGTGGCCTCCGGACGCCCCGCCATGTATTTCCTGTAACACCTCCTTGACCCTCATCCGCGGCACGACAAGCTGCATTACAAACGACTTTCCGTCGGAGGATTCCCATTTTCTTCTCAGAACACCTTCTTGGACATGGAGGGAGTCCCACTGCGCAAAATATGCCTTCAAGGGCGGGCTTCTGTGAGATATGTCCTGATGATCCGGTTTCTCCATGTTCTCCTTCCAGGCCAGAATCGGCTCGATATCCGGGTCTTCTTTCTGAGCGTTCCGGATCCCATCTACGCTCCAGCCGGCGATAGGTTCGGCTCTCATTCTTTGGATGAAAACCAGCTCCCGTTCTTCCTGACGCGCACAATGTTTACAATCCGTTCTGCATGGTCTCCGGCACAGTCCATCCGCATTAGAGTGGAGTTTTCCTTTACGATGCTGTATTTCGTAGTCGTAGATTTGCAGCCTTTCGATCCATCTTGCGACCTGACCCTCAGGACTCTTGAACTGTAATAGCCATTTTAAGGCTGCATGGACTGTGCGAAGAACGAACTTCCTCCCATAGAGGTATTTGTGAAAATGCTTCGTAGCCAAGATCAAAACTAGAAGTTCCCGCCTTGTCACGCAGTAGTTCCTTTCTGGCTTAGAGAGCACCTTGCTGAAGTACGCAACCACCTTCTCTTGGCCCTCATGCACCTGGGAGTGTACGGCTCCTACCCCGACATTACTAGCATCTGTATCCACAATGAACGTTTCCCCGGGAGTGGGGTAAGCTAGTATCGGGGTATCGCATAACCGTTGTTTAAGTGCCTTGAAGCTCTTTTTCGCGCTCGATTGACCATTTGAATTGTTTCCCCTTTTCCGTCAACTGGTGCAGGCTCTTTGCGATCCCGGCAAAATCCTTCACGAACCGTCTGTAGTAGGTGGCTAGGCCCAGGAAGCTCCTTAGTTGGTGTTCGTCTTTGGGGACTGGCCAGTTTTTCACCGCTTCGACCTTCTCTGGATCGGTTCTCACTCCTTTCGCTGAAATTATGTGTCCCAGGTACTTGACTTCCGCTCTAAACAGGGCGCACTTCTTGGGGTTGAGCTTCAGGTGGGCACTTCGAAGCCTTTGAAACACATCCCTTAGATTGTCTCGGTGTTGAGCAAAAGTTTTTCCTACGACGATGACATCATCCAAGTATACCAAACAGGTTTTCCATGTTAACCCTTGCAGGACACATTCCACCAAGCGCTCGGAAGTCGCCGGAGCATTGCACAGCCCGAATGGCATTACCGTGAATTGCAATAGCCCATTTCCTGCGGTGAAGGCGGTTTTCTCCCGGTCTTCTGGATGGATCTGTACCTGCCAGTAGCCACTCTTCAAGTCGAGAGTGGAAAACCATCGGGCTCCTGATAGTGTGTCTAGCGTGTCGTCAATCCGTGGCAGAGGATAGCTGTCTTTCTTGGTAACGTAATTGAGCTGCCGATAGTCCACGCAGAACCGCGTGCTGCCATCTTTCTTCTTAACCAGTACAACCGGTGATGCCCACGGACTTTTGGAACTTTCAGTCAGACCTTCTTTCTCCATTGCCGACACCATCTCTGCAACTTCTGTCTGCTTTGCCAATGGAAGGCGCCTAGCAGGCTGACGAATTGGTCTAGTATCACCAGTGTCTATTCGATGTTGTACCAGGTGTGTTCGGTCGTATTCTCCGTCCTGTGAGGCAAATACATCAGCATACTCATTGATAAGATTCTCTGCCATAGTTCGCTGCTCCTGATTCAGCTCACTGGACTGGAGAATCGACTCTCTCGTTTCAGCTGTCCAAGGTGATGGGAGAGGTTTTGGAGCATCACTTTCAGATATTGTTGCGACGGCGGTAATCGGCGTGCATTTTCCAGTCACCTCCCCTCGCCTTAGTCTGACAGTGTGTGGTCTTGTATTCAAAACTCTCACTGGAACCATGGTATTCTTTGGTTCGACTAACGTCTTTCCCACGATGTAGTCTTGAGAATTCTTCTCTGGGTCTGGTTCTACTATGTAGAATCGGTGGATCCCAAGATCACCTTCCAGCTTCGTCCAAATGATTGTCTCTGAAGACGGCGGCAAAACTACGTCTTTGCTGATGACTGTCCTGAGAGTTACGGCATTCTCGTTTCCGTACACCATCGGAATCTCCACATTTCGATACCTCAGTACTTGCATCCCGATGTCCAGGATTACTTCATTTGCTTTCATGAAGTCTATTCCGATGATGCACTCGTCGCATATATCTGCCACCAGAAACGCATGGGAGAACGTCAGTCCCGCCAGAGTAATCGTAAGACGAACTTCTCCAAACACTTTCGCCATTTCCCCTGTTGCAGTCTTCAGGCAGTAGCTGTTGGTGTTGTGCAGCCAGGCACTTCTGACGATATCTCTTCTTACAATGGAGGCAGTGGCGCCTGTGTCGATGGTGGCTACGCACTTCTTCTTGTTGATTAGTGCCTCCACTGTCAGGCTCTTGTTACCCCGTTTGGTTTGCGAAACTTGAATGGTGGTTCTGGGGGCCTCGATTCCAGTAACCAACTTCTGCCCCGCGAAGCTGGTCCTTACGCATTTCCCGACTGCTGGTTTTGGTAAGTCTGACTGACAGCCAGATGCTTCCTCTCTGCTTCTCCTACTGGTGCAATGTGGACAATTTCCTCGTCTAGGTGCACTTCTGCACTGCCGTTGTAGGTGTCCGGTTTGGTTGCAATTCCAGCAACGGATTTGACTTCCGCGAGCTCTGTCTTCATCCATGACGGCTGTTCTCTGGCATGAGCATTCCACGACGGACATTTCCCTGACACGATATGCTTGGTCCACAGCCTTCTTTGACAAAGCGAATGCCAATGCCTCGGGGAGTGTTCGCTTTTCAGCCATCCTTACAGCCATTTGCAGTTGTCTGTCCTCTATGGCCTGAATAAAAGCTTCCACCGCCATTTTGTTGATAAGCTCCTCACCGGCTTTAGGGTATGAAAGATGGGCTAGTCGCTCTATATCCGCTTGCAACTGTTGGAGCGTTTCCCCCCTTTTCTGGACTCGACTACGCAGCTGAACCCTGTACACCTGCTGCATGTGTTCATCCCCAAACCGCATCTCGATAGCCTGAACCAGAAGTCGTAGTTCTGCTGTTTATCTTCCGGGATGGTCTGCAAGAGCTCCGCAGCTGGACCCCTCAGTGCAAGTGTGAGTGCAATGGATTTCTCTTCATCGTCCCAGCTATTGGTCATTGCGGCCGCTTCGAATTGCCTTTTATAAATCGGCCATGATGTTTGACCATCGAAAATAGGAGGCTGCATCTCCTTTCTTCTCAGACGGTCAGTGGAATTTTCCCGTGCTTTCTGTCTCTTCACGTTGCTGAGCTCCTTAGCAAGATTTTCGACTTGCTTTTCTACTTTTTCGAACTGAGTCTCTATCTTCCCGAACCGAGTTTCATGCTTCTCAAAGTTTTCATCGAATCTAGTTTCGACTTTTTCGAGTTGCGTTTCGACCTTCTCGATTTTCTCTTCGATCGCTTCGAATTTGGATTCCAAGTTCTTGTTTTGCTCATCAAGTTTGCTTTCCAGAGCATCTAGAGAATTCTTTTGTTCGTCCATTGCTTTCTTTTGTTCGTCCAGCTTAAGTTCTAGAGAATTCTTTTGTTCGTCCATTGCTTTCTTTTGTTCGTCCAGCTTAAGTTCTAGAGAGTTCTTTTGGTCGTCTATTGCTTTCTTTTGGTCATCGAGCTTAAGTTCCAGAGACTTCTTTTGGTCTTCCATTGTTTTCCTTTGTTCGTCCATGACTGACTTAAGTTGCAGGAGCAGACTTGTTATATCCGGGTCGGCTACTGTACTTGCTGGTTCCTCTCCCACGTCAAACTCTACGTCATGCGGATTTTCACCTTCCTGCGTTACTGCTTCTTCCAAACGAATCAGTAGGGCATCTTTTCCCCCAGTTGTGTCGAGGTTCCGCTTACTGAGTTCTGCCTTTAGTTGAGTTATAGTTAGTTTTCTCAATTTGCGACCCATTTTGCGCAACTAATTAACTCAACACAGAAATATTTTTTTTTTTTTTTTATTGTGCAATTTCACACCACGGAAATAGTTATTCACAGAATAAGTTTTATCCCGCTTCTGACACCAATGTAATATGCGAGCTACGGCTCGAGTAGATAAAACAATATTCTGTGAAATTATTTCTTTATTTTCTAGTCTATAGAACAATTCAGGTTCACACTATACTATTCTTCGCAATTCTTTTCTTACAAGGTCTCTGTCCTCTCAAATCACTTTATCTCCTTTCAATTACTTAATTCACAAATCCAAACTAATTACTTCTTCTTGTTAAATCTCAACTTTCAATTTATCACACAATTACAACTTCGCCCATTATCACTTTTCTAATCTCTTCGCCACAGTTTAGAAACTACTGCTCCTTTTTGATCGCCATCTGTCCTTATATAGCAGAAGTTTCTGATAGCCAGAAACTTCTAGCAAATTCTTCGACCACTGGAACTAGAAAAATTCTGATGTAATAATTCCAAGATGACAATCATTTCGTGCAGTTATAATTCTCTCTTGCTCTCTTTTATCCGTGATAGTATCCGAGCTGTGGTGACTAATTTCAGACACGAACCTCAAATGAAAAGACACTTCGGAATTTGTTGCCTGTTCGAGGGCGTAGTTATTATGCTACATTATGTTACAATATGTACTTTTGGGGGTCGATTGTTATTGTCTCTTATGTTACACTTAAGTTTTAAGGTCCATTTTTTGGCCTTACGAACTTTTTTTTGGAATAAACGAGCAAAAATAAAGGACCAGCACTCAGATTGTTGAAACGAAAACCAAGAAACTAGACAGCTCAAAGAAATAAGCGACGAAAATGATTGAACAAAATGATGATTTATTCCAGGTACTTATCTCGTTAGCTGCTGAAATCCAAGTCGACGAGAATACAAATTTACAAAGCGATCGTGGACTAAACTGTTATACAATTACATTAGAGAGTACAAGTGCAGCAAAAACAGGTTTATGAATTAAGAGAACAAGAGAGTGACAAACGAGCATGAATAGAATATCGAAATATATATACATATGTTTTGTGTTAAATAGAAATTAGAAATAGTGTAGGCTTATGATGTTAGGAAAGGTAACAAAAGCAAATTATTTAAGTTGGTTGTTGTTATATAATATTAATTGAAACAAATTTAAACGAAATATTTTCAAATATTCCCCCGCCCCTGAAACAAAGTTTCAGCATATAGGGAGTGGGGCTAGTTTATGTATCGGGCGAACAAGATTCCCACTAGCAGTCCGTAGAATGACAGCTCTAACATGTCCATCTTTGCCTAGATGAATTGCGATTATTTGTCCCATAGCCCAATTCCCTGGTGGCAGATTTGAATCTTTGATTACCACCAGATCGTTCAACTGCAAGTCCCGTTGAGGCTGCGACCACCGAGGGCGTTGTTGTAGTGACGTCAAATATTCCATACTCCAACGTTTCTAAAATCCTTGAACTTTCGTCTGTAGAGCTTGCCAAGAGGACAATCGATTTTGGGGTATCTCGAGCGATGGTTCGGGAACCGCTGAGTATGATTCACCTATAGTGAATTGAGTAGGTGTTAGTGGATCTAAATCATTATCTGATGTTCGACATAGAGGACGACAATTTAAGAGGGCTTCAATTTGGGTATGAAGGGTGTAGAATTCTTGTAGCTAAAGATATCTGACCCAATAACACGACGAATGTGCTGTTTAATTGACTTCAATCCCGCTTCCCACAGCCCACCAAAGTGTGGCGCTGAAGGGGGAATGAAGTGCCGGGTGATTGCATCGCGAGCGAGCGACTTTGCTACTAAAGAGTTGTGGCATTCAGAAATGGTGATTCGATGCATTTCTGAAAGTCGTTTAGTAGATCCGCGAAAGTTTGTGCCGTTGTCTGAATACATATGCGTTGGTTTACCATGACGCGCAATGAAACGACGAAGAGCAGCAAGGAATGCGTCGGTAGTTAGGTCACTTACTAACTCTAAATGTATGACCTTTGTAGATAGACACACAAATAGCGATATGTATCCTTTAGTGTTGTTGGTTTTACGACCGATTTTTGTTTTCAACAAAATCGGACCAACATAATCACAGCCGCAGTGTAAAATGAGTCGACTAGTCTGTATGCGATGTGCGAAAAAATTGCCCATGATTTGTATGGCTGTGGCTTTTCGCTGCAGGAAACATTTTATGCACTCATGGGCGATCTTGCGAAGTAAGTTTCTGCAGCCGATGATCCAATACTCCTGGCGGATTAGAACGAACAATGCTGATACTCCAGGATGAGGAAGGCGTTGATGAAAATCGGTAGCTACGAGTTGAGTCACTGCGTGTCCCTTTGGTAAGATGATGGGATGTTTAACGTTGAACGAGACATCAGCTTCTTGGATTCTCCCTCCCACGCGTAATCTCTGTTGATCTTGTATAAAGGGAGACAGGTTAACAATTTTGGAATTTTTACTAAAATGTCGATGTTTCTGAAAGTATGTATGTCATCTCCGAAGTAAAGGTGTTACTTACTTATGTCCTGTATCCCCTTGTGGGTCCTAGGGCCTCTACAACGCATACGCGCCATCGTGTGCGATTTCTGGAAATGTGCCTCAGCTCTCCCCAACTCTTTCCCAGTTGCCGTGCTTCCTTCTCAACTGTTCTGCGCCACGTACTCCTAGGACCGCCGCGTATCCTGCCATCCTGGGTAAGCGGGTTCCATTGCATCGCTTGGTTAGCTATGGACCTGTCACCCTTTCGGAGAGTGTGACCGATCCACTGCCACTTTCGTCGTCGTATGGTTGTGCCTATAGGTTCATGGCCCGTTCTCTGATAAAGCTGTTCGTTAGAGATACGGTTTGGCCAGAATATCCTTAAGATGTAACGTAGACACCTATTGACAAACGTTTGCAGCTTCCTCGTGATAGTGACGGTCACTCTCCAGGTACCACATCCATATAGCAACACGGATTCAACGTTGGAACGGAACAGTCGTAGCTTGGTGTTTAAGCTAATTGCATTTCTTCGCCAAACTATGGATAGCATCCCAAACGCAGATTTTGCTTTACCTATTCGGCTGGCTATATCCAGTTCGGTTCCGCCATCGGTTGAGACAATACTCCCAAGGTATTGGAAACTCTCTACTCTCTCAACCGTTTGTCCAGCAATGCATTTATGAGTTGATGAGTTTGGTCCTAGGCTGATCATTTTTGTTTTTGCCGAGTTAATTTTCAGCCCAACGACGTCTGCTTCCCTCTCCACATTTGCTGTCATTTGGGGAAGGTCCATTATTCTGTGAGACAGTAGGCATACATCATCGGCGTAGTCGAGGTGTTTGAGTTCAGATGTAAGAGTCCATCGAATTCCTCCATTTCCTGTTGATAAGGCCGCATTCAGCACATCGCTAATCACCAATAAAAACAATATTGGTGAAAGTATGCAGCCTTGCCGAACCCCACTTTGGACTTCGAATTCCTCAGACAGCCTTCCTCTGTGCAAAACGTGAGATGTGGACCCATCATATGTAGCTTTGATAATTGCTATTAATTTATCCGGAATGCCTCTCCTGCGCAAGGCACGCCAAATAAATTCCCGATTGACACTATCAAACGCCTTTTCAAAATCGATGAACAACAGGTGAAGTGGTGATCGATATTCAACACATTGCTCGATGATGATCCGCAGGGTGTTGATCTGGTCGACACAGGAGGATCCAGAGCGGAAACCTGCTTGTTCGGCGTCAAGTGTGTCTTCAAGGTGTTCTTTGATTCGCTCCAGGATGATTCTAGCTATTATCTTGGCTACAGCAGGCAGCACGCAGATGCCTCTCCAGTTTTCGCACTGCATTAGGTTGCCTTTTTTAGGGAGCTTGACAATCATTCCCTTTTTCCACTCATCTGGAAAACTCTCGGCTTCCCATGTTCTCCCGACAAGTGGGAACAGTAACTCTGCCGATGCTGTTGGCGCAGCTTGAAAAAGCTCCGCGGGTATGCCGTCAAGTCCTACCGCCTTATTAGTTTTCAGTGCTTTGATTGCGGTAATAATCTCTTCTTTACTGGGGGTTGTGGTGCGAATTCGGGAACTTCTTTCTACAGACACTTCAGTCTGACTTGGGTGCATATTGCTGGCGAATACTCGGTTTAGAACCGAAGCAAAATGCTCCTTCCATCTCTTCAGTTGATCCTCATCCGATATTAGCAACGAATCGTCTAAGCCTTTTACTGGGTGTTGAGTAGAGCTTCGGCCACCTATAAGCTCTTTAGTGATTCTATAAACGGTTCTGCTGTCGCACCTCGCTGCTGCTTCTTCTGCTTCCGTAGCCAGCGCATTGATGTAATTGCGCTTGTCACGTCTCACGCTACGCTGTACTTCTCTCATCTTCACGCGATATAGGGACTCAAGCTCGATCCTCCCTGCTGCTGGAGTTGCTGCAATTTGAGCTCTTAGCTGTTTTCGTTCGTTGATCCTTCTCCAGGTATCCTCGGAAAGCCACGCCCTATGGTTTCCCTGTGATCGACCGACAATCCTTTCAGCACCTGATGTGAAAACAGTTTTCACAGCGCACCAATGGTCTTGGATGGTGGCGGGCAGGGAGCTGCTGATTGTTTCCACTCCACGTGAGAGATGGTCCTTTAATTCTTGGCGCACTGTGGGAACTCTCAGTCGGTCTACATTGAACCTAGGTATTCTTGTGTCGTTAGATCTACGAACGGCAGCAGTGCGTAGTCGGAGAGTAGCTATCATAAGATGGTGATCTCGTACCAACCCCATGTCGGCACCTCGCCTGTTTCGGACGTCTAGGAGACTACTTCTAAAACGGCGACTGATGGCAAAATGGTCAATTTGGTTGGAGGTTGCTTGCCTGTCAGTTGACACCCAACTGATTTTATGGCAAGCTTTGTGCTCAAACATGATGCCACCTATGACAAGACGATTTGCGTTGCAAAAGTCAACAAATCTTTCGCCGTTGTCATTCCGATTGCCTAGTCCGTGCCGTCCCATAACATGTTTGAGCCCTTCGTTGTCGCAGCCTACCTTGGCATTCAGGTCCCCCATCACAATGACAATGTCGCCATTGGGTGTTGCATTATGAACAGCTCCCAACTGGTTGTAGAAGTTCTCCTTTTCTTCCTCAGACGAACCATCCGTGGGGGCGTAACACTGTATGATGGTGACGCGACGTACTCTCGTCCGGAATCTGGCCGTTAAAATCCTATCACCGTGCGGTTGCCAGGTAATTAGGCCTCTGCGTGCTGTTGGCGTTAGCAGCAGTACAACTCCATATCCACGGGGGTTTCCGGTTGGTCTTCCGGAGTAGAGTAATACAGTATTACGCGTTGGGGATTGGTACTGAGGTCCTTCACTCTGAGAGTCAAGGAGCGTCTTCACATTCCAGAAACCAATCTTAGTCCGGGTACGATAGCCAAAAGTCGTCAACGTATTATCAGTCCTTATCCGAGGCATTGTGTCGGTTTCCATAGCTATTGTAGTTTCGGTAACGCGGGTTGCTGGCCCAGGTTACCTAGCCTAGGCATAAGACCCTAGACAATCTCGCACTTGCAATTTTGGCCTATATGTATAAGGATTTATACATGCAGTTGCCCGGGGACCACCACGAGGAGGTAAAGCAAGCACTACATTACGAACTTGATTGTTGCGCTACTGGTCCAATCCATGTTTTGGACAGTCAGTAGTTTCCCGATCAATCGCCATACAGATCCCCAAGTAAAGATGTTGGAGCCATTTGATGATATTACATTTAGCATTGTAGATTTCCTGCGGACGAAGTTGAAGAGTAGTTTTGGGCGATAACTTTCGACAAATTGAGACGAAACGAAGGACGTAGGCGACAACACGAACCAATCGATTCCAAGACTATACACGAGGAAACAGAATATGAAATGGATGTTCTGCATTGACGACTAGACACGAATTTTGACATTGTCTTTTCTCCTCCTGTTTGCAGTCAGGATGTTCTTCAACATAGTTTCCTATTGGTCGATGGTTTTGCTTTTTTGCCAACCAATGAGGACCTTCCCACCATATTGGGTGCTGAACAAGAGTGGATGGTGCTATACCGCGCGAAGTACAGTCTGCGGGATGTGAAACCATCGGTTCCGAGGAATCGCGCTTAAGATTTCCGATGTTCGATTCCCGAAAAAGATATCCCAACGACGAGAAGGAGATGATAGCCAAGAAAGGACGACTTGAGAGTCACACCATGCGAATACATTTGCAAAAGTAGTGTTCAAAGACCTTTGAACAGCGACGAGTAATTGAGCAAGCAACAGAGCCCCACACAGTTTCAATCGAGGAATACTAAGCTGCTTAATTGGTGCAGCTCGACTTTTAGCTGCAACGATAATAGTTTTAATGGTTCCGTTGGGTAGAGTGTGACGAGAGTATATTACGGCAGCATATGCTGAAGCCGAGGCATCTGAAAATCTGTGCAACTGAAAGGATGTATCAGCAATACCTATGCACCGAGGTATGCAGACGTTTTTAAGCTCGGGAAGTTCGAGTCGATGCTTACAAGATGGAATCTAGGAAAGGTTCGTCCCAACTGAGCTTTAGATGCAACAATTCTTACAATATAATTTTCAGTTGGACGACCGAGGGCGCGAGAAAACCAAGCGGATCGAAAATGCGGGCGACTTCATTTGAGCAGTTGTCTTTTGGTTACAGATTCACTGGGTGTCAAATTTAAGCGAAAGGTGAAATAATCGGGTTCGGTGTTCCAGTACAAACCGAGTACTTTTACCGAAGGATCTGCGCCACTATCAAACGAAATGTCTTTACTTTGTAAAAGTTCTTCTTCTTGAATTAGTTCTTTGCAATTGCTTTGCCACTTACTGAGTCTTAAGCCACCTTTCGCAAGGAGCTCTATTAAGCACTTCTTTTTTGAGATTCTATCAGCGAGCGAGTCTCCACCTGACACAACGTCGTCAACATAAAAGTCATTAAGAAGTATCTCTGACGCTACAGGATACACTTCGCGATAGTCACGGGCCAATTGTTCTAGAACGCGTACCGAAATGTATGGAGCACACGAGGTTCCATATGTTACCGTGCACAACCGAAAATGTTTAATGGGATCTGTTTGCGATTTGCGCCAGAAGATCCTTTGGTAATCGATGTCTTCATCTGATACCCAAACCTGGCGAAACATTTTTACTATGTCAGCGGTGAAAACATACTTGTGGCGACGAAATCGTAAACAGGCCGAGAAAAGGTTTCTTTGAATTGAAGGATCTATCAGAAGGGAATCGCTTAGGGAATTTCCCCGCGGGTCCTTAAACGAGCCATCGAATGCAACACGGAGTTTTGTTGTTGCGCTGTCTGGCTTGAGCACTGCGTGATGTGGCAAATAGAATATATTGGGCTTCAAAATTTCCGACGACGGTATCCTACGCATGTGCCATGGAGCCAAATACTCCTCCATAAACTTCGAGTATAAAAGAAAAAGCCTTGTTCAATTGCCTTGTCTTCCGTTGAAACAATTAATTTCGGATCAACCTCCTCAATTGTCCAAAATGCCTGTAATGTGGAGTCAATCGGCTAAGTCGAGATTTTTAATGTGATCCCAATGATTGATATCAAATGGATTGGAAGGCAATGACGTTGCCAGGTTTGATAAAATGTAGGTATCAACCGCGATACTGACCGAATCAAACCGAGAAGCGATTACCATCGAGACTAGGCCTCTAGATGTCCCAGCACAGGTTTCACTAATCCCACTTATTGGGATTCGAGCATTCGTTCGTCTAAGTCCAAGTCTCTGATCGCAAGACTCGGTGACGAAAGAAATCTGCGATCCAGAGTCGATTAGAAGTCGAATTAACTGGTAGTTTCCACTGCTATCTAGGATTTTACAAACTGCTGTAGGAAGTAAAGTTTGTGGTCGAAATTGAGCGAAGTTAATTGAGTGACAAGTAATGCGTTGGTTTAGATGGGTTGACGGCGATGGACGATTCGAATTAAACGACGAAGATGGAAGGTTTGAATTAGACGACGGTGATGGGCGATTCGAATTAGAAGACGATTATTGAAGATTCGAATTAAACGACGATGATTAATGGTTTGAGTTATGGGACGATGACGGAAGATTCGAGTTCGATAGATCACAATGTAACGTAGTGGTAGTTTCCGAAAGCGAGTGAGTGTTGTTTGCATTAGTTGCCCCAAGATGTACTAGACTAATGCCGCGAGTTACATGTCCTACATCGAAACTTTGACTGACAGCGAACTGCACTATGACCACTGCGCAAACAATTAAAGCAAAGCTTTTTCGCCTCTTTGACTCTAAGTCCATTGCAAGAAAGTCGGGACATTGAGATAGAGCGTGAGATGAATTGCATTTTGAGCGCTGAGTTGAGGATGCAACGTACCTCGAATTCTGGTTCAGGGTCAAAGTATCCTTCTTCCTCAACAAAGGTATACATTTCCTGTTGCGAAAAATAAAACTATTCCCAAAGGTCCTCTAACTTTTCCAAACGAACTTCAAGCGCATCGATTTTAATAAGTTCAGTAATTTTTTCCGAGAAAGAGGCTAATTTAGTTAACGAGCCTTTCAGGCTACCACGAGATGCACGCAACACAGGAAGACTGTTAGCGGGCATATTTACCAATTAAAATATCACAAATTGCTTTATGCTTTTATGTAAACGCTCGCGAAAATGTTTGTTTAATTTTACAAGAGCAATTCACCTTTCATGCAATTTGTATTGCTATAAGTTCATGCAAATTTTTGTAGAAATTATTTACCGCAGACAAACGAAATCGATTACCAAAAATAATTCCTAATAAATAATGTCAAATCATACATATATTCGAACACGGGAGGAACTGTACTGAAGTTCTATCAAACATGTGTGGAAATTGTCTATATATACCAAGCACACGAATATCGACACTTTCTGAATTAATGCAACGGTTATGAGCGAACAGATTTTTGATGATGTGATAAATGTGATTAACGCGATATCCGTTAATCAAACGATGGAATTTGCGAAATCTGTAATTCTTCAGCGATTGGTACAAACGAATAATCCAGATCCGGCTCGAAGGACTAGAAATATATCTGGGAATAAACGAACAAAAATGGGGGACCAGCACTCAGATTGTTGAAACGAAAACCAAGAAAACTTGACAGCCCAAAGAAATAAGCGACGAAAATGATTGAACAAAATGATGATTTATTCCAGGTACTTATCTCGTTAGCTGCTGAAATCCAAGTGGACGAGAATACAAATTTACAAAGCGATCGTGGGCTAAACTGTTATACAATTACATTAGAGAGTACAAGTGCAGCAAAAACAGGTTTATGAATTAAGAGAACAAGAGAGTGACAAATAAGCATGAATAGAATATCGAAATATATATACATATGTTTTGTGTTAAATAGAAATTAGAAATAGGGTATTTTTATGATGTTAGGAAAGATAACAAAAGCAAATTATTTAAGTTGGTTGTAGTTATATAATATTAATTGAAACAAATTTAAAGGAAATATTTTCAAACACAGTGCGAGTACAAAAATTATTAAAATACACTCACAGACACGCCCACTTTAAAACAAATTAAGATTTTCTCAATATTTTGAATTTCTCTACATTTCGTCCAAACATGAACACACTTTTTATGGGCGTTTTTTAAAAATATATTGCTTTTACAAAGCTACAGATCTACGATTATGGTGAAGTCTTACTCTGAGTATCTCATCAGAATCGTCGGTTTCAAATTTTGGGAGTTTTCTACTAAGAAAAAGTTATAGCAACAGTTTTGTGAAAAATATCCCCTACGCAGAAAGACATCATTACATCCGTTTTAAGAATCTCGCAAAACCGCTCTCATTTTATTAGGGGTGAGTTAGAAGACAGAGGATAGGATCCATTCTAAATGGGGGTTGAGATTTTACAGTTTGGGTTAGGTCAGGATTCTGGGACTGGAGAAAATTTTGTTAATATGTTTTTTCTGTATGTTACTTGTGTGTGGGAAACAAAAATTGTTAATCAAAATGATAAATAAATGGAATTCGTAATGCTACTTTATTTATGTTGGATACAATTTATAGCGGAAAGGTTAGTTCATAGTTCCATTGGTTAATGTGGTTTTCCTGTTTAGGATTTTTGTGTGTGAACGAAATGATAAATTTTTGTATGTAAATAAAATGAAAGTGAATCAAGGCCAGGGGGGTTTAGTAGTTTGTGTTAGGTCAGGATTCTGGAACTGGAGAAAATGTGGTTAATATGGTTTTTTATTTTTTTTTATTTGTGTGTGGGAAACAGAAATTGTTATTAAAATGATAAATAAATGGAATTGGTAATACAACTTTACTTATGTTGGAGACAATTTGTAGCGGAAAGTTTAGTCGATAGTTCTATTGGATAATGTGGTTTTCCTGTTTAGGATTTTTGTTTGTGAACAAAATGATAAATTTTTCGTGTGGACAAAATGATAAATGAATGGAAGTGGTAATGGGGCTACTTTACTTATGTCAGAGACAACATATAGATTGTGGTGTGTAAAGTTAGTATAAATAGTGAAGTAAAAATTGTGAGTTTATCATAAGCAACCATGGAGGTTTTAAGTCAACATATCCAAGAGTTTTTAACAGAACTTAAAAAGACGTGCTGGGAGTTCCTCCATCTAGTAACGGAGGCGGAGGAGACTTGGCGGGAAGCCCAGCGAATAAAAACCATACTGAACCTGAGAGCAATATATCATATCATTTGCTCGAAGCTCTGCGGTGCAGAGCTGAAATGAAGGGGTTTGAGACCCCTCCAATAAATATATTTATTCAAGAGATATTAAGTTTCAAATAAATAATTTGAGAATTCAAAAAAAATTTGTTGTTTTTTTTCTTCAAATTTGTTTTTCTGGTAAAAACTTTTCACTTTTCACTTGTTGTGGTTTCTTCACTCTTTTTGATTTTTTTCCCTCTATATATCCAAGAGATATTAAATTTGAAATAAATAATTTGAAAACGAAAAAAAAAGTGTTGTTTTTTCTTTAAATTTGTTTATCAGGTAAAAACTTTTCACTTGTTGTGGTTTCTTCTCTTTTTTTGATTTTTTCCCCTTATATATTCAAAAGATATTAAATTTCAATTAAATAATTTGAAAACTAAAAAAAATTTGTTGTTTTTTCTTTAAATTTGTTTTTCAGGTAAAAACTTTTCACTTTTCACTTGTTGTGGTTTCTTCTCTTTTTTGATTTTTTTCCCTCCAATCAATATGTATGTATATATTCAAGCACAAAGATTCAAATAAAACGGATATTTTGGAAACTTATAAAATTTTGTTGTATTTTACTATTTTTTTTTTTTATTATTTTTCAGGTATAAATTTTTTCTTTTTTTTTTGTTTTTTCTTTAAATTTGTTTATTTTTTCAGGTAAAAACTTTTCACTTGTTGTGGTTTCTTCTCTTTTTTGATTTTTTCTCTCCAATCAATATATATATATTTAAGTACTAAAATTCAAATAAATCAGATATTTTAAAAATTAAAAAAATTTTGTTGTTTTTTCTTTAAAGTTATTTATATTTCAAATAAACATTTTTTCAAATAAATCAGATAAGATAAGAAAAAATGTTGCTTTTACTTTAAATTTGATTATTTTTCAGGTAAACACTTTTCACTTCACTGGGTTGTTGTGCTTTCTTCTCTGATGCCGTCACCATCGATTTGATGTTAAAACTTTTGATTCCATATTGGATTTTTTTTTTTCTGAAGGGTATCCTTCATGGAAATAACTTTTTTAGTATCGCTTTTATCCATATCGATTTAACTGAAAAATAACTGATGCCTTTTCCAAATCAGTGATCTCTTTAAATAGTAATAGAATGAAATAAGCTTGTTGAAATAACTGATGCCTTTTTCAAATCAGTGATTTCTTTAAATAGTAATAGAATGAAATAAGCTTGTTGAAACTTGTTTTAATTACTTTAATTTTTCATACAATGTTATCAATTTCTTATCATTTTATATTCTATCATATAACATGCACAAGTATCAGTACCATCTTTGAATAAATTTGATGACCAAGGGCAGTTAACGTAATGACATCCATGATTAGATGTGATGCGAGACAGGTTTTAAAATTTCCTTAGAAAGGCAATACATCCTATAATCTCCTGGTAATGTTCCTCTAGTAGAGTGTATTGATTCGTTTTTAAGAACTGTAAAATCTCATCGAAAATCAAAGAAGTATTTATGTCAATATTTTCATCAATATATTCCTTGTTGGCCACCTGGTGTAGCGTAGTGGGTTTCCCAACATTATCTATGCATTTTCCTTCAATATTAAAATTACCTTTCGGTAGTAGTTTAAATCCTTCACCGGGAGGTCCTTGAGGACCAACTATTGGTCTATAAAATCGGTTGAAGCTTCTTCCAAATTTATCGACACTCATTTTGTTAATAAATAATATTTGTTTCACGCAGCTCTTCGACAACTGAGTTTATCTCATTTTGATGATTATTATTGCCGGCTCTTTGAGAGGCAATTAAAAGTCTTAGTCTATCTATGAGTTCATTGGGATCATCCCAATAGATATAATCAATAGGATTATTTGAGTATATCTTGTTAGATGAATTACTGTATGCTTTACCAATGTTTCTTTTGAAAGCTCTAGTAATTTCCTACCATCTTTTGGAGACCGTTCTTGAATTAAAGTTCGAATAATTTACTTATACTTTTGACCTCTGTTGCCTTTAATTTGTTCGTTACTATCAAAGTTTTTCATATGCGCATTTGTTTTTTGTAATATTTTTTAACACTGATCCAAATCGTCATTATTATACTTGACTTTTCGTGGATTTTTACTGAAAATTAACTCATAAAAGACCACCTGTGCCCATGAAGATTTCATCGTCAATAACGAAATCATTTTGCTCGTTGATTAGAAAACTTGATCTACCTAATTTCGTTGAATTTGACTGTACATCGAAATAGAGACCATAGATTTTGTCACGATTCGCATCTGATGGTGTTGATCGATTGAGCGGGGTACTTTGATCAAGATTATCACTATCGAAATTTGTAAGTGTTCTAAATGATAAATCATTGTCGGGTAGAAATGATTCTGGAGAAGTAAATTCAACACTCTCCTTTAAATTATGTCTTTCTTCTTCTAATGGTGATGACGAGCATTGAAAATGTAACCGTCGTCATTTACGTTTCATCGTTTCATTTGTATCTTTCACTGTATCGCTATTTCGAGTGTTGTCACTTTTGACGTTTTTCACGATTTCTTTTAAGGGTTCAACTATTGGTTTAAAAGTACGTTCAAACTCTTGAGGAGTTTATACTTTTTCTGCAAGGCTTTCTTAGTTTTTATAAGATCTTTAAGTATATTTTCATCGACGTCCATATTTTGAAAAGACAGGGTGTCAAACAGAAGCGGTGTCAAACAGGTTTCAGGTTTCAAGCAGGGGGGTTTCAAACAGGGGCGGTTTCAAACAGGGGCGGTTTCAAACAGGAGTGGTTTCAAAGAGGGCAGTTCCAAAAAACAGGGTCGGTTCTAAACAAGACGGTTTCAAACCAGATGTAATCATATGAATAGATGTTTAATGACTGAATAGCTTTACAAAGAAACAATTTCCTATACCGCCCTTTCTCTATATTGCTATCTTTATCGATGACGAAGAACCCATACGCATCTTTCCAGCATTTGGAACATAGCGCCTTGAATTGATTAAATGTCATATCTGAATTTATATGATCATTGTGTATATGTGTATAAGATTGACACAAGTAGAAACTATCCACTCCATTATGTCGTCCCATACAGAAATAATCCCTGATGTTATTTTTTTTTATCACAGGCTACATCATCAAATATAAATATTGGATTTCGATTCGCTTCGGAAGGAAACCTCATTTTACTGACTGAAATAGAGCAGTATAAAACATTATGTTTTATAGACAATCAGTTCATAATTGATTAACACGTACAATAATAAAGTGATATAATGATAGGTTATCGAGTGAAACATTTATTCCAGGGATACGGACTAGTGAATTCCATAATTAATAAATTACCATTTGAATTACATCTTCCTTCGTATAATTTTTGCGGTCCCGGAACTAAGCTAAAAGAACGACTCGCAAGAGGAGATCGAGGAATTAATCAATTGGATGAAGTTAATAAGTTAAACAAAAATACATTCCATAGAAAATAAAACACCTTGAAACTTTAACTGATAAATTTCGTCTACAAAGTTCCAGAAAACAATATGATCAAAAAGATTAGGAACAACATGTATTGCATTAATATGCATATTAAATGATAGAAAAAAATAAAACATAAATAATGAAATGTTGATTGAGTCTTTTTCATTTCTTTTTTTAAATATGTGATCACAAATTAAATTTCTTGATTATTTGTTATTTTCGAATGACTCCAAGCATAGGTACTTATTCCATCTCTACGTATATACCTCATAGTGTCATTATAACTTAACGCTAACTTATTAATATTTTACGTATAAATGTTATGCAATTTATTTCTAAATATAAACACTTATGATAATCCCTCATATCTAAGCTATTAGTTACAGATTTGTGTATGCCCTTTGCTTTTTTATTACTTCACCGTTATCTACGCTAAAGGAATATATTTTTGCTCTTAACCCCTGTCAATTACCGAAGGCATTTTAAAATATGAAAAGCCTCGAAGAGGTTGATATTTATTGATATTAAGCGCAATCCTTACAAATGAAACCAATGCCCAACCGCTATCTTTTTCTTGAAATTCTTCCAATTTCACTTTAATATTTACAACCATCATCTTCAATATTTCCTGTAAATCATCTATATCTAAGATAACATTCATCTTGGTTTGCATACTTTTCAAATTCACAATCATATTATCTTCATCGCGATCGTTTTTCACAAACTCACAAAACAAATCTATGTTGAATTTTATTGCTTTCAATACTTCAAGTTCACTTTCCAATAATTCAACTATCACAGCTATATTTCTTTCGAAGAGTATTCCAACGTCTAAAATGGTTTCGTCTTTCTTTTTTATTGAAAAACTTTTCACTCTATTCTTGAATGCTCCACTAACATAGCTCACATTTTCCCTTAAGACTTGTTTTGCCTTGTCTTTGTGATAATTTTTTCTTTGATGTTGCGCCTATTTCGATTCCTCAACATCCTCTTCACAGATTAAACAGCGCTTATAAACAGTCGATTTTACCTTTTTATTAATCAATTCTGAAGGTTTCTGTGGAGATAGCTCTCTCTTTTGCATCGTACTTCTTAAATGTTCTACTTCAGCTACTGTGGACGTTGATGGCAATGACGAATGATTAGTTCTCAGAGGTGTCGAATCTAATAATTGATGTTTCACATCCATGTGATGCTTTAAATTATAATTTTTACATCTGGTTTGAAATCGTCCTGTTTAGAACCGACCCTGTTTCTTGGAACCGCCCTGTTTGAAACCACCCCTGTTTGAAACCGCCTCTGTTTGAAACCACCCCTGTTTGAAACCGCCCCTGTTTGAAACCCCCCTGTTCGAAACCGCTTCTGTTTGACACCCTGTCTTTTCAAAATATGGACGTCGATGAAAATATACTTAAAGATCTTATAAAAACTAAGAAAGCCTTGCAGAAAAAGTATAAACTCCTCAAGAGCTTGAACGTACTTTTAAACCAATAGTTGAACCCTTAAAAGAAATCGTGAAAAACGTCAAAAGTGACAACACTCGAAATAGCGATACAGGGAAAGATACAAATGAAACGATGAAACGTAAACGACCACGGTTACATTTTCAAAGCTCGTCATCACCATTAGAAGAAGAAAGACATAATTTAAAGGAGAGTGTTGAATTTACTTCTCCAGAATCATTTCTACCCGACAAAGATTTATAATTTTGAACACCTACAAATTTCGAAGTGATAATCTCAGCTCAATCGATCAACACCATCAGATGCGAATCGTGACAAAATCTATGGTCTCTATTTCGATGTACAGTCAAATTCAACGAAATTAGGTAGATCAAGTTTTCTAATCAACGTGCAAAATGATTTCGTTATTGACGATGAAATCTTCAAGAGCACAGGTGGTCTTTATGAGTTAATTTCCCGCAAAAATCCACGAAAAGTCAAGTATAATAATGACGATTTGGATCAGTATCAGAAAATATTACAAAAAACAAATGCGCATATGAAAAACTTTGATAGTAACGAACAAGTTAAAGGCAACAGAGGTCAAAAGTATACGCAAATTATTCGAACATTAATTCAAGAACGATTTCCGAAAGATGGTAGAAAAATTACTTCAGCTTCCAAAAGGAAAATTGGTAAAGCATATAGTAATTCATCTAACATGATATACTCAAATAATCCTATTGATTATATCTATTGGGATGTTCGGAAGGGTTTAAACTACTACCAAATGGTAATTTTAATATTGAAGGAAAATGCATAGATAATGTTGGGAAACCCACTACGCTACACCAGGCGGCCAAGAAGGAATATATTGATGAAAATATTGACTTTCAAGATAAATCAATATTTATTTTTCGACGACAGTAATTTTAATGCACTCATGGAGACCTTAAATACTGAAACTACGAAAACGTTAAAACTGCAACCGAGTGGATATTTTGATGGTGAGCATAAAGCTTTGAAAAACATTAAGGAACTCGCTGACAAAGATGACGTAACAACAAATAGCTATGTCGATAATCAAACGAATGAATTATTAAAAAATTGTCTTCTTGCCATCGATGAAAAATTTAAAAAAAAAACGATGAAACATTGAGGTCATACATTTATGAAAAAAACTTGAATGCACTCAATCTGTTGGATAAATTTAAGAACTATTATCCCAATATAGTAGAAAAGAAAAATTGATTATGAAAATCTATCAGTACGCACTTGGAAGTTCATCAGAAACAATGACTAACATAAATACTTCTTTGATTTTCGATGAGATTTTACAGTTCTTAAAAACGAATCAATACACTCTACTAGAGGAATATTACCAGGAGATTATAGGATGTATTGCCTTTCTATGGAAATTTTAAAACCTGTCTCGCACCACATCTAATCATGGATGTCATTACGTTAACTGCCTTCGTCATCAAATTTATGCAAGGACGGTACTGATACTTGTGCATGTTATATGATAGAATATAAAATGATTAGACTTAAGAAATTGATAATATTGTATGAAAAATTAAAGTAAATAAAACAAGTTTCAAAAGCTATTTCATTCTATTACTATTTAAAGAGATCACTGATTTCAAAAAGGTGTCAGTTATTTTTTTGTTAATTCGATATGGATAAAAGCAATACTAAAAAAGTTATTTCCATGAAGGATACTCTTTAGAAAAAAAAAACAATATGGAATCAGAAGTTTTAACATCAAATCTATGGTGACGACATCAGAGAAGAAAACACAACAACCCAGTGAAGTGAAAAACCAATTTAAAGAAAAAAACAACACATTTTTTTTTAGTTTTCAAATTAATTATTTGAAATTTAATATCTCTTGGATATATAGAGGGAAAAAATAAAAAAAAAAAAGGAAAGATACCACAACAAGTGAAAAGTGAAAAGTTTTTACCTGAAAAACAAATTTGAAGAAAAAAAACAACAAATTTTTTTTTAATTCTCAAATTATTTATTTGAAACTTAATATCTCTTGAATAAATATATTTATTGGAGGGATCTCAAACCCCTCCATTTCAGCTCTGCACCGCAGAGCTTCAAGCAAATGATGTGTTACTCTCAAGTTCAGTATGGTTTTTATTCGCTGGGCGCTTTGTTCACACACAAAAATCCTAAACAGGAAAACCACATTATCCAATGGAACTATCGACTAAACTTTCCGCTATAAATTGTCTCCAACATAAGTAAAGTGGCATTACCAATTCCATTTATTTATCATTTTGATTAACAATTTTTGTTTCCCACACACAAATAACAAACAGAAAAACCATATTAACAAAATTTTCTCCAGTTCCAGAATTCTGACCTAACTCAAACTATCAAATCTCCCTGACCTTGATTTACACTCAACAAATCAACCGCAACTTTGACTTCCAAACAATTTCAGATCCTCGATCCCCGGTCCAACTCCAAAAGTAACTATTTCACAATAATATAACATTCCCGATAACCCACCGCCAGCCAGCCACCCGCCGCCGCCTGACACACGACAAACCACAACCCCCCACACGCACGACACGAGCCAAAACCACAAATCACTGATAACGGAACCATCCAAACTTAAAAAATTCAAACCAAACTCTCGCGAATGTCTGACAAACATCCGAGAGTATTGTTGTCACGAAAAAGCTTCTCAAAAAACAAATTGCCGTTCGGATACGGCACTAAAACTGTAGGCCCCTTCCATTCGTGTGAGAAATATAACGCACACAACACGAGTGAGAAGCTAGGCCCTGGCACTTAAAGAGCTGTTGCGCCAAATATTTATTTATTTATTTATAAACTAACAACAGAACCATACATCCGCAAACCCGGGGAACGTATACCTCTAGACTTCGCTACCCCTTGCGGAAATATTTCACCTTGGGCTAAGTGTGCGAGAACCTTTGTTACCGCTTCGAGTTCCGAAGGATTTATTGGTCCCCTAGTCCGTTCTGAGCTCAGCTTTCGTGAATTTGTTCCGAATCTTCTGCAGTAGAAGGTTATTCTGAGGAGTCGGCTAAGGCTAGAGGATCGATGAAGCAGCTGACTGCCATTGACGTTGGTGTTGGCATGATGAACTTGGATAGTCTTCATCCCTTCACCTGTGTTCAAGTCAGCTAATTGTTCTGGAAATTCGGAGTCCCATCCCAATCTTAAAACATGGGCCCGTTCCACCACAAAGTGGCTTGGACCAGCGCTGATGGGAGTATTCCTTGGGAGACCAAATCTGCAGTATTCTGATGAGTAGGAACATGGTTCCATATATCAATCTTCGTTAAACGTTGGATGTCCCTGACCAGAACAGTGTGATCATGGAGTCTGTCCATGCGAAGGTGGGAATGCCTCTCCCCTTAAGAGTATGTGTAATGTGGTGTATGAGTTTAGCAAGCATGACAGCTCCACACAACTCCAAACGCGGAAAAGTGACTGAGCTTACTGGTGATACCTTCGATTTGGCCATGAGGAGATGCATATAGATGTTGCCGTCTTCATATTCTACTCCAAGGTACACCGCTGCCCCATATGCCTTTTCTGATGAATCGCAAAAACAGTGCAACTGAAGGCTATTGGCCTTGCCAGAAACGCGCAACCACCTTGGAATACGTATATTATAAATATCCTGCAAATTCTTGTAAAACGTCCTCCAATCTTCCAGAATATCAGGATCGACGGGATCATCACAGGATTGTTTGCGGACCCAGAGAAGTTGCATGAGGATTTTCGCATTGGTGATGGATGGTGCTATGAATTTCTGAGGGAATGTAATTAAACGAGAATTCGTCGTTAACAGGAAGCCATTGTATATCCAATGTTTTCACCCTATCCGAACCTTCAGTGGGGCAATGAGAAGAATACCTCGTGATCCTGAATGGGTACACTATCGAGAAGTCCTTCATGGTTAGCGGTCCATTTTCGTAGGTGAAAACCAGCTTCTCGCAAAGTTTCGGCCCCCAAAATCAAATCGTCGACGTAGATTTCTTCTCGGATCATCTTAGCCGCTCTGGGATCGTGCTCTACGAATTGCTCTGCTAATGCTTGAAGTGTGCGAATAGCCAGGATGAGCTAGGTGCTGTGCCAAAAGTCACCGTTTTGTGACGATATGTCTTTAAAATATCGGATGGTTGCTTGTGCCAAAGTATGAGCTGGTAATTAGCATCACGTACCCTAATTTGTCTATACATCTTCTCTATGCCTGCGGTAAAGGTGTACCGGTAGAGCCTCCATCTGAGAAAGATGTCCATGATGTTGTGCAGAAGTGCCGGACCTACCATCAGCTGGTCGTGGTCAAACACCACTCGGAGTCTGTGTAGCCTGGTTTTAAACTTGGATCTCGTGCTAGCCTCCTTTCCAGGCTCTTGAAGCGTGTGAGAGCGCCTTCTCTTGATCGGCCCAGAATATGATATACTTCCCCCTTGAATGGAAGTGGCACATGGAAACTACCATCAGCTAGACGTCGAACGTTTTTTACGAAGTGTTTCTCACACTCGATGTCTTCCGGCCTTACGTAAGATTTGTAAGAAATTTCGGTGGGGTATTATGGGAGCTCTACTGAATAGGATCCATCCTAATTTGGTTTTTTGTTCGACGGGTAAATTGCTGTTGCCGGCAGCAGAATATCAGCTGGGACATCACTGCTCAGATCTAACTTGGCTGACTGATTGAATTTGGGATCCGCTAAAGTCAGATTATTAAGGTGTTCCCAACCTGTAGTTATCAAAAGTAGGTGCACCAGTGTTCATCGAGGAAGTGGATTGCGCCAGAGTGTCTTCTTGTGGAGCGAAGGAGTTCGCTTTCCCCACCGTCGGATTGCTGTTGAAATGAAGAAGCGAATGGTGTGTTTGTTGACAGTAGTAGCATCGCCGACTACTTGGATCATGCTCAGAAGTATGGCTATATGTTAGACAATTAGGGCTTTTAAACGTTTGATCACTTAGTTAAATTTTTATTTTTACTTCATTGTTAAATGTTATCATTCAAATTGTTCACAAATTTTTTTTATTTCCTTTTTTCTTTCTCCAAATATTATATATCTTTTAAAATTTATTTTCAATAAACCTTTAAAAAAAAAATTATATTAAAATAATTATCATGATCACATTTACGTCATTATAGATACTTCTTTGTAATCTTTGTAAATGTTTGTTAAATTAGTCAATAAAATACTAAAATACTAAATTTCGGCAGATCCATAATCTATTTACTCGCTTTCACCTATCAGCAGTACTCAATTTAAAAAACCTGCTGCATTTCTTAATAGCGTGTTGACACTTGCTGCAAATTTGGCACGAGTACTTTCCATTGTTGGCTGCTGTATGTAGAACGTTTCGGTGGGATATAGGCTTGATTAGATTCGGCGCGACTCGAACTTGCTGCTGGTTACTGCCTACAACGTGCGAAACCTATTTCCAAAAATTGGGTAAAATCAGCAAATGTTGCCAATGCTTTGCTAACAGCCTTGGATTCTAACTTCTCCTCCCATAGGTGCTGTGTTTTTGTAGGCAGTTTTGCAGCAGTGCGAATGTTTAACGGGAACCTTCAATTGTGGTAAATTAGCAAGACAAACAAATCACGAAAGGCGCGCCTGGTCTCGTAGCTACCTGAGAAAACCGGCAAGTTGATTTTTGGAAGCCTTATCTCCGCCGACTTGGACGTGGTTGGTACAACTTGTTTGGTATCTTGCGGTTTGTCATTCTGTACCTCCTTGGAAGCTTCTGCGATTTCAATAGAGTCAGGAAGATTGCTGCGACAGCCGAAATAGCCTTCTCTGATTTTGTCGTAGATGGCCTCTGCCGTCGCTTCCTTTTTCTCACCGCTATCACCCAACAAAGAAAGTTCTTTTTCATATTAAACTTTCGCCGTTTTCATGGTCTTTTCCAACATACACTCCCGGCCCTTGAAGTAATTCGCTGTACGTCTGCCTATACCTGTCTTAGCGAAATTCGCAATATCTTTCTCTAATTGCTTTAAAGTTTTTTCCTAACTATCTGTTCTTCATTTTGTATTGCAATTATTATATACATACTTAACAAATAAATATATATATCCACTGAATAAGATACAAAGCAAAAATGCACTTACTTGTTAATTTTCAGCTGCTTGTTCCAGTCCTTTTCGTGTATCCACACTACCCACACTTCAGAAGAATAAACTGCGATAGCTGACGGAATCCCTCGATGAATCCAAACTTTAAGGAGAAACTGCGATAGCTGACAGAATCCCTCTATGAATGACTTAAGGGTGGCCGCGGTGTAGTGGTAACATCATCGCTCGTCACGCTGTTGATTCACAGTTCAAATTATGATGCCAAGAATCATCTATTTATTTCTCATGAAATAAATAAAAAAGTAAATCAATTGCGAAAGCTAAGTCAACTCTACTGCGAAGGCATAACATTTTTTTTCATTTTTAGTGCATTTTTATTAATCAATTAATTAACTTACATGCTAGACAAAACGCCTAAAACTAGCTTAACTAACTTAACTATTCTTATTCTAACTTACTGGCCCTATGCGGGCGCTCTAAGTTAAACCTAATACTTAAAACTATGTCTTTCGACGTAACGTACATACATCTCTTATTTATTTCATTATTTTATTTTTACTTTTTACTAAGAAAAATAGATAAAAAAATTTGTAAATTAACTTTTTTTTTTGTATTCTTATATATAAAACTTATAAACTACCTTAAAATAAATCCGAAAATAACTTATTCTACCTTAATCTATCTTACTCTACCTTACGTAATTATATACGTACTTTTTTTTGGTTTTTTTTTTTTTTGGGTTTTTTTTATATATATATATATATATTTTTTTTTATCCAAGTGCTGTGATAAACCTATACACAATATAACCAAAATAAATAAACCTAAACTATGTAAGTCGGCCATAGGCAAGAAAAGCCAACTATAAACCTCAAACAGGCTACCCTGGATTAGGGGGAAACGACGAAGGAGTTTCCTCTCTTTCGGCTATCCACCAGAAATGACCGTACTGACGTTGTACGTCCTCAACATCACGACCCGATACCGCCCTACTAAACCGTAGACGCTCCACACTGCCGTGTGCAACGTCTCTGTCGTAGTTGAGTCGCCTATCCACAGATGTCCGAGCAACGTGGAAGATTAGCGGCACCGCCAATCTGTCCTGGATCAGACCCTTCTCATCAAAATAGAGGAACGCCTCTGGGGGAACAAAGCCGTTAAGGCCCACTCTCTCGTGATACTCATAATTGGCGAAATAAGCCCCAGAGATCAGGTTGTTCGTCGAGCTCATTGCTCTTGCAATGTGCTTTCGAATCAGCTTGATAACGAAATTATCCATTCTTATTAGATTAGCCCTGTTGTATAGGAGATCATTGGGATAGAATTTTATGTACTGGGACTCCGGTGTTCTGTATAAATGAAGGCAAGCCCTCTCAAATACCCGAATCTTTTCCAACAAGCTTGCTCCCACGTTGAACCACACGGAACATCCATATACGACCATGGGCCGGATGAGGGCCATGTAGCAGATTACCTTTACCCTTGCATCGAGTTGCTCGCTATAAAAAAGTCTCTTTGTAAGGGCAAAAGCACCTTTAGCTTTGGCCAGAACAGCATCTATATGTTTGTTAAAATATAGATATTGGTCTAACCAGAGCTCCAGGCATCTGACTACACTTCGACTCGCAAGTGGCTGTTTGTGCGGTCCAACTATTGAGAATTTTCGCTAATTCTTTCTAGTGCCCTAGAGGCATCAGGCAACGGCGTCCTAAAAAGAATGGCTTCCGATTTCTGGGAGTTTGTCTTCAACTTCCAGTCATCGCAATATCGCTGAATCTTATCGAAGTCACGTTGCAAGAGAATTGCAATGACCTCGATTTTTGGTCCTGATCTGTACGCGATCAAGTCGTCTGCGTACGCTATGGTGAAGTGATCCTATGAGATCGCTCGTGTAAATGTTGAAAATGATTGGTGAATTAACCGCACCTCGTTGCAGACCATTTTCAATTAGAAATGATCCAGCAGAAGTCACATTGCCATTTTTGACAATGAACTGTCTACTGGTGAGCTTGTTATAAAGTATGTATAGCAGTGGTTTGCTTACGCCCAGCCTGCTCAGCTTGTAGAAGAGTCCCTCTAGCCATACGGTTTTTTTTATTATGTAAATTCAATTAAGCTTATAGCTAGACAAAAACAAAAACGCTTAAGACTAGCTTAACTAACTTAACTATTCTCTAAGTTAAACCTAATACTTAAAACTATGTCTTTCGACGTAACGAACTTAAAAATTGTTTATTTATTTAATTTTTTTTTAATTTTAATTGTTACTAAGGAAATTCGACAAAAAACTTAGTACATGAGCTTTTTTTTAATTGATCTTATATATAAAACTTACAAATCTACCTTAAAATAAATCTTAAACTACCTTATTCTAAATTAGCCTATCTTATTCTACCTTACGTATTTTTATACGTAAATTTTTTTGTTGTTTTTTTTTGGTTTTTTTTTTCATCGAGTGCTCTTTTTTTTAATATTTTTTTTTGTTTTTTTTGTTTTTTTTTTTTTTTTTTTTTTTTCACCACACTGCCGTGTGCAACGTCTCTGTCGTAGTTGAGTCGTCTATCCACATCTGTCCGAGCAACGTGGAAGATTAGCGGCACCGCCAATCTGTTCTGGATCAGACCTTTCTTATCAAAATAGAGGAACGCCTCTGGGGGAACAAAGCCGTTAAGGAGCACTCTCTCGTGATACTCATAATTGGGGTAATAAGCCCCGCAGATCAGGTTGTTCGTCCAGCTCATTGCTCTTGCAATGTGCCTTCGAATCAGCTTGATAACGAAATTATCCACTCTTATTAGGTTAGCCCTGTTGTATAGGACCTCATTTGGATAGAATTTTATGTACTGGGACTCTGGTGTTCTGTACAAATGAAGGCAAGCCCGAAGGCAAGCCCTTTCAAACATCTGAATCTTTTCCAACAAGCTTGCTCCCACGTTGAACCACACGGGACATCCATATACGAGCATGGGCCGGATGAGGGCCATGTAGCAGATTACCTTTACCCTTGCATCGAGTTGCTCGCTATAAAAAAGTCTCTTTGTAAGGGCAAAAGCACCTTTGGCTCTGGCCAGAGCAGCATCTATATGTTTGTTAAAATATAGATGTTGGTCTAACCAGAGCCCCAGGTATGTGCCTACACTCCGCAAGTGGCTGTCCGTGCGGTCCAACTATTGAGAATTTTCGCCAATTCTTTCTGGTATCCCTAGAGGCACCAGACAACGGCGTCCTAAAAAGAATGGTTTCCGATTTCTGGAAGTTGATCTTCAACTTCCATTCATCGCAATATCGCTGAATCTTATCGAAGTCACGTTGCAAGAGAATTGCAATGACCTCGATTTTTGGTCCTGATCTGTACGCGATCAAGTCGTCTGCGTACGCTATGGTGAAGTGATCCTATGAGATCGCTCGTGTAAATGTTGAAAAGGATCGGTGAATTAACCGCACCTTGTTGCAAACCGTTTTTAAGTAGAAATGTTCCAGCAGAAGTCACATTGCCATTTTTGACGATGAACTGTCTACTGGTGAGCATGTTATGAAGTATGTACAGCAGTGGCTTGCTTATGCCCAGCCTGCTTAGCTTGTAGAAGAGTCCCTCTAACCATACGGTGTCGAACGCCTTCACCAAGTAAATCAGGCAGGCGCCCGTGCATTGGTTCTTGCATTTGTTCCATTAGATAACCGATACCAGTTTAGACGCGGCATGTATTGTATCATGCCCCGCCTTAAAACCGAATTGGTATATTCAGTGCATTTTTAAACAGAGTGGTGTAAATGTCCACCGCTTCTAGAGGGAGATGTCGAAGCACAATGTTCGATACTCCATCGATTACCGCAAATTTCTTCCCCCTCAATGAGTCGAAGATCGCTTGGAGCTCCACCTTCGATATGTACGGGGGATGTGATGATTGAACTCGGTAAAACCTATGTTCTCGGATCGCCAGTGCTCTATATCATTTCGAAGGTAAAAGTTGTGCACAAGGACGCGATTTTCCAGGTCGTGGTTCGGGCAAATGGTATCATTCACCTTGTATGCGGGAACATACTCGGGTTGTTGGATTTTACAGCCTGAATTTTTGGAGGTTTTTAATCAACGACTTCAGCGTCCTAACCTCCGAGTTTTGTCTGTCAGTAAACTACCTGTACAAGGTCAGTTGTAACCGTACGTCGAACAGCACAAGATCCAGATAGGAGCCGCTTCTAGGAAACGACGGACTATCTGTAGCTTCAAATAGAGTTTATACTCGACACTGTGCCGACCCCACCAATGAATAGTAGGTTCCCTCTAGGATTTGGTGTGTTATTTCCCCAATCTCTATGTTTGGCGTTAAGATCTCCGGCCATGATGAAATAATTCTCCTCCGACTCCAGCCTTAGGAATCGAAAAAGTGTCTCGAGCTCTGAAATAAATAAAGTAGATTGAGTAGCTTCAGGTGCATAGAGTGCGACCAAGTACATCCTCTTTCCACTACGGAGAGGGATGCACACGATACACGCTTCCAGTTCCTGGAACCTTCGCACTTCACCGCTGTACATCACTTTAAATTGCAGTTGTTTGCGTATGAAGATCGCAACACCTCCTGCTTGTGTGGAGTTGAGTCGGTCTCTTCTGACAATATTGTATTTATTGTGCCCCAATTTGTGCTTCTGGGATAGCTTTGTTTCGCTAACCATAAGCACATTAGGGGTTTGGTCTTCTAGCAGCTTAAACAATACTGCTCTTCGCTCGATCCTAATCGGTGAATTCACATTCACTGCAAGGATCTTCAAGAGTTGCTCCTCCATGTTCGTATCCATTACGACTGGAGGTGCGTTAGGCCCGGCAGAAGTGCGTAGATCTGGTCCACCGCTTCGCCTGCTCCTGTACCTGACGTTGAAGCTGCTCCATCTGCTCTTGGATAGAGAGCAAAATGGCCAGCAAGTTAGTTTGAGCCTCCGGTGCTCTAGGCGCTGGGGCCTGAGAAGCAACCTTCGGTCTTTTCTGTTCCGCGTTTCCTTGACCTACCGCCATTTGGGCGTAGGTCACTTGGGGAGTCACGGATGGTGTTTGAATTGGAGCAGGTGGACGTTTCACTACAACCTTCTTCTGACGAACCAGATTTACTTTCTTAATATACTGGAACTTAGGACAACCCCGATAGTTTGCGGTGTGTCCCGAGTTCCTGCATAAAGCACACGAGAGCTGGCTCTTATCTGCCACTCCATCCCTACCCAGAGTGCATTCCTCTGCTTTGTGGTTCTTTCCACACTTAACACATCGAGGCTGCATTTCGCAGTTCGACGCGGCGTGCCCGAACCTTTGGCAGCGAACAAATTGTTAAATGTTTTCGCTCCTTCTTAATTCTTCCCATGCGACAACCTGGTAGTCTAGGACTTTAATACTCCTTAGACCATCCAGTTTGCTATTGGGTGAAAGCTGAACTAGGAAGAACGGCAGTTTCCGCTTCTCCCTTTTTGCTTTAGCTGTGGTGAATGGCTTGACCCCTACGAATTGGAGCTCGTTGCACTCTTTCTCTTTAAGCAGCGCAAGGAGCGTCTGCGGATCAGTAGACGGGTCTATCCCCCTCAGCAGCATTGTTTGCCGCTTTTCCCCCTTCGGGGTGAAGGAGAAGAACTCCGTCGTCGTATCCCTAAGTAATTCTTTAATTTTTTTATAATCTTCCACTGTATTACAGTGGATAGCATGCCTATTTTCATTTAATCTTTTAATATTAAAATTTTTGCCTATGACCGACTTACATAGTTCGATGGTATCCTTCAGCTCAATTTTATATGTGTTAATTGGCGACACCCTCGTTTTTGTAATGGTCATCTTTTGCTGTTGCTTCTGCTGTGGTTGTTTTTGCTGTTGTTTCTGCTGCTGCTGTTGCTGCTGCTGCTGTTCTTTCCGCTGTAGTTGCTGCGTTTTCTGCTGCTGCTTCGGTTTTTGTTCTTTTGATTGCAGCGTTTTCTGCTGTTGTTGTTGTTGCCGCTTGTTCTTCAGCTGTTGTTGCTGCTGCTGCTTCTGCTGCTGTTGTTGCCGCTGGCTTTCTGGCCTCTGCTGCTGTAGTTGTTGTTGTTGTTGTTGTTGAACGCGCTCTAGCTCTAGCTGCCGCTCCCTTTCCCTCCTGGTCATTTGCTTGGTCTTTATTTCACGCACCCTCTGTTGCAGTTGTTTGATGCTGCTGTATATGCTTTCAACTTCCTCGTCTTCATCGTCAGACTCGGAAGCTACGAAAACAGCGAAACTGTTGTTGTCATCGCCTACGTAGCGGCCTTCACCACCGTCGGACATATACGTTATTTCAACAGAGTCATCTGACCTCTGCCGCTTCTTATGTGTTGCTGCTGCTGTTGCTGTACCCGGCGCCCCTTCCCTCGCTCCACTTGGCAGCTGTTCAGTTGAAGCTGATTTGGAGGGATGCTTTACCAGGTTGGGAGAAGGTTTCAGCTTTCTCCTCCTTTTCCCCATACCTGCAGTTGAGACTGTTGCAGGCTGACCTGTCTGTACTGCAACGGCTGATGCTATAACCCCACCAGCTGGTCCCGCTATTGGGAGCGCGGACCGCTCACTCTCCATCGCCTGATGTTTGGTTTTATTTATTTAGTTTTCACTTAATTTAAATAAATGAAAAAAAAAAGTCCAGAATTTAATATTCCCCAGTCCGGGATTGAACCAGGGTCACTGGTTTGGTAGAACACCACCACTACCTTAGGCTAACTCGCCAATTGAATAATCACTGTCTAATAGTCTACTTCAAAAACACTACAGATTTAAAGGAGAAGCCGAAACACGTCTGCGCACTATGAAAGTCTGTGAACGACTGACGAAGGCATAACACTGGCAGTAGACTGGTCATATGGCTGGAAATGCAACTCGATTGTGATGATGACATCAGGAGGACGGAAAAAAATACTGTGAATCATGAGCAACGACAAAAGCAAAACAATTAACCTCCTCAGTTATCTTAACGTTGCCCTTGGAGTTTACAGAAACTTAATACCATCTGAGTTTCAAATCACTACAATAAATCTTTCGAGAGAGAGAGAGCTCTCTCTTCTTCACAACGCCCGTGTCCTGTAATAGTATAAGAGTATTCATATCCTCTTTGGCGCGCGCAAATTATAAAAAAAAACTGCAGAAACTGCGATGCTGATGCAAATGAAATCCTCGATATGTACCTATATGCAGGTTTCCGATCGATAAAAAGATGATTAAATTTGCCGAATCATTTAGTGTTCAATTTTTGAAAGGCGTAGAAGGACCAAATGTTCGGAACTTGAACCGAGAAAAACAAAAAGAAACGAGCAAATTCTGTAAATTAACTGAAACTTAACTGATAATAATAAACCACTTTCTTTGAACATTACAACAGATGTAAGATTTTATTGTTTCACTTTCCTTTTATATATGTACATATCATATTTGACATTCGGAGTTTTAGGTTGATTTGACATAATTTCCCTTTTGGGAAATTACTCCGTGCGTGGGTGCGTGGGTGTATTCAGGGTTCTGGACCTTAATGACGTCAGCGTCAACACTTTCATTAACCTGTTCTCTATGAGAAAACAAAATCGGCTATATATTTTTTTTCAGTGCGCTGCACAGTCCCTCCAACGAAAAAAGCTGAAGCAGTTTTTTAATATTTAATTTATTTTAACAAATTTTCAAATTATTTAAGGTACATTACATTTAAATAACAGAACGAAATATAAGTATTCAATTTTGAGCAAATATAAGTATTAAATTTCGTCACGATGACGTCCCTAGTCAAAGTGTTCGTTTCAGTGCAATGAATCTTCAGCATCATCAATGCCCCACAATAAGCTTTCGTCTGCTGTCAAATGTTAGTGCAATATGTAATACAATTGTATATAAAAACATCTCTTATCATTAAAAAAAAAGATTCTATTTTACAACGCACTCGAAAGAAGTATATTTTTATTACCGAAGTAGACTGCAGTTTATTGTTTAAATTTTTTTTTTTTTTTTATTATTACTACAGTAGTAAAACGATACAGTAGTGTCTGTTATTGAACATTTTTAGGTCCTTCTAGCTGGATCCTTGGTAATTGCTGCCTGCCTAAATGAGAATTCGAATTGTGTATTTATAATACTAAAACCCTTTTATGATTATAGCGCTCCAGCAAATCATTCAGGCTCGTTTGTAGTTCCCTTTATCGATCGATAAATGTGGCAGTAGTTTTTCCACCTCAATACTCACATTGGACATCAAATAGTGAATAAGGGACATAAAGAGGTCATGGAACGACCTCCAGGATTCATAACCACCAGCGAAGTTTGGAAGCTTGATTTTGTGAAGCCTCAGGTCGATGTAACTCTGGTCCTTCCTAAAGTCCTCATTTGTGCTGGACGTATTTGCACTAAAGTCTACATAAATTATGTATTTGTTGGACAACTCAACCGTCTATTCCAATAAATTCAGCCGTTTTCGCATGTAATTTTCCCATTTTAAGCGACTCGACTCTACTGCTGTATGGGACAAAATATGAACAACGGGCTTTTTTTATTTTTAATGTATTTTTATTAATTCTCAATTCATTATTACTTACTTGCTAGACAAAAACGCTTAAAATTAACTTATCTATGTTATTCCAACTTACTGGCCCTATGCGGGTGCTCTAAGCTAAACCCAATACTTAAACTATGTTTTCCGACGTAACCTAACTTAGATTCTTTGTTTATTTAATTATTTTATTACTAACAGGTACTAAGAACAATTTTAATGAAACGAAAACACTTAGTAAATTAACTTTTTTTGTAGGTACGTATATAAAACTTAAAAACTACCTTAAAGTAAATATTAACCCATCTTACTCTACCTCACTCTAATTACGTACACATACTTCTCCTTTGTTTCTTTTTATTTTTATTGTATTTTTTTATGAAGCGCTGTTTTTAAATTTTTTAATTTAATTTTTTTTGTTTGTTTTTTGAATCCAAGTGCTGTGCTTTCTTGGTTTTTTCTTTATCTAAAAACCTAACCTAAACCTGAGCTATGTAAGTGGACCATAGAAAATCCGCCAACTTAAAACTGGATTATGGGAAAACGACAAAGGAGTACGTCCTTTAAATCGCGACTGGATACCACATTACTTACTCGGATACGCTGCACACTCCTCTGTTCCACGTCTCTGTAATAGTTGAATCGCCTGTCTGTAGCTTTCCGAGCAACATGGAAGATTTGCGGCACCGCCAATCTGTCCTGGATCAGACCTTTCTCATTTAGATAGAGGAACGCCTCTGGACGAATAAAGCTGTTAAGACCCACTCTTTCGCGGTTCCTGTAATTGGAGTAATAAGCCCAGGAGATCAGGTTATTCCTCGAGCTCATTGCTCTTGCAATGTGCCTTCGAATCAGCTTGATCACGAAATTATCCACCATTATTCGGTTAGCCCTGTTGTACAGGATATAATTTCGATAGAATTTTATGTACTGGGACTCTGGTGTTGTGTATATATGATGGCAATTCCTCTCAAACACCCGAATCTTTTCCAACAAGCTTGCTCCCACGTTGAACCATAAGGGCCATCCAAACACGAGCATGGGCCAGATTACCTTTACCCTTGCATCGAGTTGCTTGCTATATACCAGAGCCTCAGGTATCTGCCTATACTTTGTGTTCAGGAGTAGATTTACCAAAACGGGTATTTATGTGGGTATTTATTTTAAATGAGAAAAATGTGTTCAATGTGTGCTTTGTTTTTATTTAATTAGATTTAAAAAAGAAAGGGAATAATGTAAACAAAAGAATCATTGAATTTGAATTAATCTGAGTCGCTTGAATTAGATAGTAAACTTATTAAATGTTCGTCAATAGACATGCATTCTGCTGATTCAGTAGATTTTGATGTGCTGGGTATGTTAGGATTGGATAAGTAACTGCAACTTGGTTTATTAAATTCTGATGTGTTGGGTATGTTGATATTTGTTGAACTGGAACCTGGTTCGGGTTTTTTTTTCTGCTACAGCTTGATGTGTTGTTTGTGTATGTAATTCAACGTTCCAATTATGTGATATGCACGTCAACTTGCCCGCCCGTTCGGTGGTAAGGCAATTTCGTTTCTTATTGTCAATCCAACTAAAAGTACTAAAGGACCGTTCTGCGGCTGCCGAAGTTACAGGTGCTGATAAAATGCGCGGTGCAACTTTGCTTAAATTTGTATTAGCACAAAGGCCTTTCCACCAAATCAATGGTTCCATGGAGGAAACATTTGACCAAATGAATTCGTTACCCCAAATGCCTTCTTTGGACCGATAAAGGGCCAAATCGGTTATGACTTCAATTCCCATACTTTTGGAAACTTCATAAATAAATTCCATTGCTGTATTTGATCAGAATCACTTAGATGGCATCCTTGATTTGATGGGTCAAGAAGAGCAGCGGCGAGATATATGGGTGATTCTGCGAATTCCATTCGATCCTTAAATTTTTCGTTCAGATGTTTCCTCTCTAAATCGTCTAGAAGTCGAACTTTATCGGTTCCTAATAAAGTAGACATCGAATTTTCCAGTTCTTTTAGCACTTTATGGACTTTGTGTATTAAACAATTATTGGATTCAAATTTCGTTATCCACACAACTATTGGCTTCATAATCTCAATTACAACAAGAATATCATTCCGAAAACAATCTTTATCCAGCAATGCAGTCTTAATGTCTCTAGCGAGGGAGGAAGCCTCGTTAACGGCCAATGTCTGTAGGCTGACTCTATTACTCACTAGGCTTTCTAAGGAGAATACGTAGTTCCTCCACCGAGTTTTGCTTGGAAGTTTTAGGGAAATTTGTATGCCCTTTTCTTTATTTATTTTATTAAGGAACGCACTAAGCACTTGACTATTTTTTATTGTTTTCACTATCACCGTTGCTTTTTCTATCACACTTTTTACAGGAGAAGACTTGATAATATCATTGCAATATAAATGCAATGTATGCGCTATGCAGCCCAGTGGAACAATATGATTGTAATTGTCTTTCAGTAAACGAAAAGCTTTTTGCATATTTGCTGCATTATCTGCGATTAAAACAAAAAATTTGTCCGCTTGAAATTTTTCGATTGTAATTTGCATTTGCTTCTGTAGGTATTTTCCCGTGTGCTTTTTACCTTCAGTTAGTACAAAGTCAACAAAAACTTGGTCAGGCTTAGATGTAATAAAGTTTATAATGCCTTCTTTGCAGATATTACTCCAACCATAACACTGAAGATGTAAATGTTGTGCATTGTGTAGTTGGTCTGCAATATTGCATTTTACAGCGTTGTATTCTTCCTTCAGGTAATATGTGGCTAACTGCTTTCTTGATAGCACTTTGAATGATGGTTGTAATTATCCGAAAAATTAAATCCACAAAGGATGTTCAACCAGTGATAAAGGAGAGCCACTAACATATATGGCTCTTGCTAAAGTTTTATTTAACGATTCCTGAAATATATTGTAATATGCGAGCTACGGCTCGAGTAGATAAAACAATATTCTTTGAAATTATTTCTTTATTTTCTAGTCTCTAGAACAATTCATGTTCACACTATACTATTCTTCGCAATTCTTTTCTTACAAGGTCTCTGTCCTCTCAAATCACTTTATCTCCTTTCAATTATTTAATTCACAAATCCAAACTAATTACTTCTTCTTGTTAAATCTCAACTTTCAATTTATCACAAAATTACAACTTCGTCCATTATCACTTTTCTAATCTCTTCGCCACAGTTTAGAAACTACCGCCCCCTTTTTGATCGCCATCTGTCCTTATATAGCAGAAGTTTCTGATAGCCAGAAACTTCTAGCAAATTCTTCGACCACTGGAACAAGAGAAATTCCAAGATGACAATCATTCTTGCAGTTATAATGCCCTCTCATCCGTGATAATATCCGTCTCTTTCGTAGACATGAACTGTGGAAACCGCAGACACGAACCTCGAATGAAAGGACAGTTCGAACCAAAATTCTGCCAGAATGAAAAGTCACTTCGGAATTTGTTGCATCATACTTTTAGGGAGCGTAGTTATTATTATGTTACAATATATAAAATTTATCAAATTAGAAAACCTACATACAAAACAAATGCAAATATTTTTATTAATGAAATGCTTACGTTTTCACTTTTTGATAATGGCTGGGATGGATTTGATGATTTAGCATTTGATTGCACATTGTCCAGGCTGGGAATTGTATAACTATCGCAGGAAGTTTCCACATATTTTTTATAATAATTAGCGGTGACGTTTGGTGATTTCACTATTTCACTATTTATAATATTTTTTATGTCAGCCGGGCATTTAAAGCAGCTTATCAAATGTTTTGTTATTTTATTTATGTTTGGATAATAAGTCTTTCCGCAAAACTTGCATTTAGCCAATTTATCCATTTTATCGAAATATTTCCACACCACACTTTTATTTCTTCCCATATTAAATCAAAAATGAACTTTAATCACTAGAGAGAACACTGCACCAATTGCAATAATAAACTTATGTTTACTAACGTTTTTAAAACCAAAACAGAGATATATATATGTACATATATACTCACTGCAAAAAGGGTTATTTTTTTTATACCTAGTTTGGCACATCACTAATTACCAAATGTAATAAAAACCCATATATATGTACATACTCACTGCAAAAGGAGTTATTTTTTGTATACCTAGTTTGGCATATCACCAATTACCAAATGTAATAAAAACCCATATTTGGGTGGGTAAATATAGTTTTGGGTAAATTGTCCATCACTAGGTATGTATAACAAAAAAGGAAACCATTGAAAAAAAAAAAAAAAAAAAACACGAAGGGTACCATCCCCCTTCCGTCAGTTAGTGGAACTGCTCTTAAGTATAGCAAACAGTCAAAGAAAGCGGAATAAAAAAAATTTATTATCACCACTGATAATCGAGATCGAGATCATGATCAAGAATAATAAATAAAATTCTAAATTTAGCAAAAGATAATTTTAATATTTCCCAGCTTCTAGAAACATGATTTTGGGCTTAAAGTCATATTTAAAAGCTCTAAACACCAAAACTAATTTTAATTTATATTGACAAAGCCGAGGTTGATTTTATTTGCGTGGTTTTCTTTTTTTTTTTTTTTTCGATTTTGAATTCAAGAGACCACGAACTCTTGAATTCAAAATCGAAAAAAAGAGCTTTCTACGAACCTGTTCCAGGAGATTTCGTAATCAGTAAACAACCATAAATAAGGAAAAAATCAACTTCCTTTTACAATAATAGTATTGTAATATGCGAGCTACGGCTCGAGTAGATAAAACAATTATTCTGTGAAATTATTTCTTTATTTTCTACTCTATAGAACAATTCAAGTTCACACTATACTATTCTTCGCCAATTCTTTTCTTACAAGGTCTCTTTCCTCTCAAATCACTTTATCTCCTTTCAATTACTTAATTCACAAATTCAAACTAATTACTTTTTCTTGTTTACTCTCAACTTTCAATTTATCACCAAATTACAACTTCGCCCATTATCACTTTTCCAATCTCTTCGCCACGGTTCTAAAACCAACTGTGTCTTTTTTTTGATCGCCATCTGTCCTTATATAGCAGAAGTTTCTGATAGCCAGAAACTTCTAGCAAATTCTTCGACCACTGGAACAAGAGAAATAATTCTTGCAGTTATAATTCCCTAATATTATCCCTAATATTATCCCTAATATTATTTGTCTCTTTCGTTGACATGAGCTGTGGAGACTTCGTCCCAGACACGAACCTCGAATGAAGGACAGTTTGAACCAAAATTCTGCCAGAATGGAAAGTCACTTCGGAATTTGCTGCATAGACATAGGCGCGTAGTTATTATTATGCTACACTGCCCCCCTCTTAGACGTGTTCGTCCCGAACAAGTGCATCCTCATTTCGGCCATTGTATCGACTCAGTCGGTCCACATGAACCACTTTCATTTTGGCCCTTGGTCCTCGCTGGATGCGGTAGACAACATCGTTGATGCGGGTTACTATTCTGTAGGGACCTTCCCAGTTCCGCTGTAACTTAGGTGATTTCCCCTTTTGGCGATGGGGATTATACAGCCACACCAGATCTCCTTCCTGGAATCCTGACGTTGTTGCCTTGGCATCATACCTGGTCTTCATGCGGTCGCTCGTCATCTTAATCTGGCTTCTGGTCCTTTGGTGTATGTCCCTAAGCCTTTCCCTAAGGTCCGCCACGTACTCTTCTTCATTTCTGGGCTCATTGGTAGGAGATCCAAATTTCACCTCACTGGGTAAACGAGCTATTCCACCAAATAAGATTTCGAACGGCGTATGTCGAGTAGTGCTATGCACGGCACTTCTATAGGCCATCAAAAACAAGGGAATCTGCCGGTCCCAATCCCGTTGGTAGTCACCTACGACCTTCGAGAGATGTTCGTCCAAAGTCCTATTGAAACGCTCCACCATACCGTCCGACTGTGGATGAAGCGGGGTTGTCCTTGTCTTTTTGATTCCGAGTAGTTGACACATCTCTTGGAAGATTCTTGACTCGAAGTTCCGCCCTTGGTCAGAATGCAATTCCAAGGGCACACCGAATCTGCTAACCCAATTGTAGACGATCTGCTCCGCCACGGTTCTGGCTTCCTGGTTAGGGATCGGAAACGCTTCCGGCCACTTACTGAAGTAGTCCATCACTACGAGTATATACCGATTACCATTGTCGGTTTCCGGAAAGGGCCCTGCGATGTCAATGGCGATTCGTTCGAAAGGTGCTCCCACGTTGTATTGGTGCATCTTACCTCGAGTTTTGATTCTCGGACCCTTGCTAGCTGCACACACGTCGCATTTTCTGCACCAGTCTTCGATATCTTCCTTCGCTTTTAACCAATAAAAACGTTCTCGTACCTTTTCTAGCGTCTTATTCACTCCCAAGTGGCCTCCGGTCGCCCCGCCATGCATTTCCTGTAACACCTCCTTGACCCTCGTCCGCGGTACGACAAGCTGCATTACAAACGATTTTCCGTCGGAGGATTCCCATTTTCTTCTCAGAACACCTTCTTGGACATGGAGGGAGTCCCACTGCGCAAAATATGCCTTTAAGGTCGGGCTTCTGTGAGAGATGTCCTGATGATCCGGTTTCTCCATGTTCTCCTTCCAGGCCAGAATCGGCTCGATATCGGGGTCTTCCTTCTGAGCGTTCCGGATCTCATCTACGCTCCAGCCGGCGATAGGTTCGGCTCTCATTCTTTGGATGGAAACCAGCTCCCGTTCTTCCTGACGCGCACAATGTTTACAATCCGTTCTGCATGGTCTCCGGGACAGTGCATCCGCATTAGAGTGGAGTTTTCCTTTACGATGCTGTATTTCGTAGTCGTAGATTTGCAGCCTTTCGATCCATCTTGCGACCTGACCCTCAGGACTCTTGAACTGTAATAGCCATTTTAATGCTGCATGGTCTGTGCGAAGAACGAACTTCCTCCCGTAGAGGTATTTGTGAAAATGCTTCGTAGCCAAGATCAAAGCTAGAAGTTCCCGCCTTGTCACGCAGTAGTTCCTTTCTGGCTTAGAGAGCACCTTGCTGAAGTACGCAACCACCTTCTCTTGGCCGTCATGCACCTGGGAGAGTACGGCTCCTACCCCGACATTACTAGCATCTGCGTCCACAACGAACGTTTCCCCGGGAGTGGGGTAAGCCAGTATCGGGGCATCGCATAGCCGTTGTTTAAGTGCCTTGAAGCTCTTCTCGCACTCAATTGACCATTTGAATTGTTTTCCCTTTTCCGTCAACTGGTGCAGGTTCTTTGCGATCCCGGCAAAATCCTTCACGAACCGTCTGTAGTAGGTGGCTAGGCCCAGGAAGCTCCTTAGTTGGTGTTTGTCTTTGGGGACTGGCCAGTTTTTCACCGCTTCGACCTTCTCCGGATCGGTTCTCACTCCTTTCGCTGAAATTATGTGTCCCAGGTACTTGACTTCCGCTCTAAACAGGGCGCACTTCTTGGGGTTGAGCTTCAGGTGGGCACTTCGAAGCCTTTGAAACACATCCCTTAGATTGTCTCGGTGTTGCGCAAACGTTTTTCCTACGACGATGACATCATCCAAGTATACCAAACAGGTTTTCCATGTTAACCCTTGCAGGACACATTCCATCAATCGCTCGAAAGTCGCCGGAGCATTGCACAGCCCGAATGGCATTACCGTGAATTGCCATAGCCCATTTCCTGCGGTGAAGGCGGTTTTCTCCCGGTCTTCTGGATGGATCTGTACCTGCCAGTAGCCACTCTTCAAGTCGAGAGTGGAAAACCATCGGGCTCCTGATAGTGTGTCTAGCGTGTCGTCAATCCGTGGCAGAGGGTAGCTGTCTTTCTTGGTGACGTAATTGAGCTGCCGATAGTCCACGCAGAACCGCGTGCTGCCATCTTTCTTCTTAACCAGTACAACCGGTGATGCCCACGGACTTTTGGAACTTTCAATCACACCTTCTTTCTCCATTGCCGACACCATCTCTGCAACTTCTGTCTGCTTTGCCAATGGAAGGCGCCTAGCAGGCTGACGAATTGGTCTAGTATCACCAGTGTCTATTCGATGTTGTACCAGGTGTGTTCGGCCGTATTCTCCGTCCTGTGCGGCAAATACATCAGCGTACTCATTGATAAGATTCTCTGCCATAGTTCGCTGCTCCTGATTCAGCTCACTGGACTGGAGAATCGTCTCTCTCGTTTCCGCTGTCCAAGGTGATGGGAGAGGTTTTGGAGCATCACGTTCAGATATTGTTGCGACGGCGGTAATCGGCGTGCATTTTCCAGTCACCTCCCCTCGCCTTAGTTTGACAGTGTGTGGTCTTGCGTTCAAAACTCTCACTGGAACCATGGTGTTCTTTGGTTCGACTAACGTCTTTCCCACGATGTAGTCTTGAGAATTCTTCTCTGGGTCTGGTTCTACTATGTAGAATCGGTGGCTCCCAAGATCACCTTCCAGCTTCGTCCAAATGATTGTCTCTGAAGACGGCGGCAAAACTTCGTCTTTGCTGATGACTGTCCTGAGAGTTACGGCATTCTCATTTCCGTACACCATCGGAATCTCCACATTTCGATACCTCAGTACTTGCATCCCGATGTCCAAGATTACTTCATTTGCTTTCATGAAGTCTATTCCGATGATGCACTCGTCGCATATGTCTGCCACCAGAAACGCATGGGCGAACGTCAGTCCTGCCAGAGTAATCGTAAGACGAACTTCTCCAAATACCTTCGCCATTTCCCCTGTTGCAGTCTTCAGGCAGTAGCTGTTGGTGTTGTGCAGCCAGGAGCCTTTGACGATATCTCTTCTTACAATGGAGGCGGTGGCACCTGTGTCGATGGTGGCTACGCACTTCTTCTTGTTGATTAGTGCCTCCACTGTCAGGCTCTGGTTACCCCGTTTGGTTTGCGAAACTTGAATGGTGGTCCTGGGGGCCTCGATTCCAGTAACCAACTTCTGCCCCGCGAAGTTGGTCCTTACGCATCCCCCGACTGCTGGTTTTGGGAAGTCTGACCGACAGGATGCTTCCTCTCTGCTTCTCCTACTTCCGCAATGTGGACAATTTCCTCGTCTAGGTGCACTTCTGCACTGCCGTTGTAGGTGTCCGGTTTGGTTGCAATTCCAGCAACGGATTTGACTTCCGCGAGCTCTGTCTTCATCCATGACGGCTGTTCTCTGGCATGAGCATTCCACGACGGACATTTCCCTGACACGGTGTATTCCCTGGTATGCTTGCTCCGCAGCCTTCATTGACAAAGCGAATGCCAATGCCTCGGGGAGTGTTCGCTTTTCAGCCATCCTTACAGCCATTTGCAGTTGTCTGTCCTCTATGGCCTGAATAAAAGCTTCCACCGCCATTTCGTTGATAAGCTCCTCACCGGCTTTAGGGTATGAAAGATGGGCTAGTCGCTCTATATCCGCTTGCAACTGTTGGAGCGTTTCCCCCCTTTTCTGGACTCGACTACGCAGCTGAACCCTGTACACCTGCTGCATGTGTTCATCCCCAAACCGCATCTCGATAGCCTGAACCAGAGAGTCGTAGTTCTGCTGTTTATCTTCCGGGATGGTCTGCAAGAGCTCCGCAGCTGGACCCCTCAGTGCAAGCGTGAGTGCAATAGACTTCTCTTCATCGTCCCAGCTATTGGTCATTGCGGCCGCTTCGAATTGCCTTTTATAAATTGGCCATGATGTTTGACCATCGAAGATAGGAGGCTGCATCTCCTTTCTTCTCAGACCGTCAGTGGAATATTCCCGTGCTTTCTGTCTCTTCACGTTGCTGAGCTCCTACTATCTCGAATTGCGTATCCACTTTTTCAAACTGAGTCTCTATCTTCCCGAACTGAGTTTCATGTTTCTCAAAATTTTCATCGAATCTAATTTCGACTTTTTCGAGTTGCGTCTCGACCTTCTCGATTTTTTCTTCGATCACTTCGAATTTGGGTTCCAAGTTCTTGTTTTGCTCATCAAGTTTACTTTCCAGAGCATCTAGAGAATTCTTTTGTTCGTCCATTGCTTTCTTTTGTTCGTCCAGCTTAAGTTCTAGAGAATTCCTTTGGTCGCCCATTGCTTTCTTTTGTTCGTCCAGCTTAAGTTCTAGAGAATTCCTTTGGTCGCCCATTGCTTTCTTTTGTTCGTCCATCGCTTTCTTTTGTTCATCCAGCTTAAGTTCTAGAGAATTCTTTTGGTCATCGAGCTTATGACTTTGATCTTCTATTGCTTTCTTTTGTTCGTCCATGACTAACTTAAGTTGCAGGAGCAGACTTGTTATACCCGGGTCGGCTACTGTACTTGCTGGTTCCTCTTCCACGTCAAACTCTATGTCATGCGGATTTTCACCTTCCTGCGTTACTGCTTCTTCCAGCCGAATCAGTAGGGCATCTTTTCCCCCAGTTGTGTCGAGATTCCGCTTACTGAGTTCTGCCTTTAGTTGAATTATAGTTAGTTTTCCCAACTTGCGACCCATTTTGCGCAACTAATTAACTCAACGCAGAAATCGTTTTTTTTTTTTTTTTTTTTTTTTTTTTTTTTTTTTTTTTTTTTTTTTTTTTGTGCAATTTCACACCACGGAAATAGTTATTCACAGAATAAGTTTTATCCCAGCTTCTGACACCAATGTAATATGCGAGCTACGGCTCGAGTAGATAAAACAATTATTCTGTGAAATTATTTCTTTATTTTCTACTCTATAGAACAATTCAAGTTCACACTATACTATTCTTCGCCAATTCTTTTCTTACAAGGTCTCTTTCCTCTCAAATCACTTTATCTCCTTTCAATTACTTAATTCACAAATTCAAACTAATTACTTTTTCTTGTTTACTCTCAACTTTCAATTTATCACCAAATTACAACTTCGCCCATTATCACTTTTCCAATCTCTTCGCCACGGTTCTAAAACCAACTGTGTCTTTTTTTTGATCGCCATCTGTCCTTATATAGCAGAAGTTTCTGATAGCCAGAAACTTCTAGCAAATTCTTCGACCACTGGAACAAGAGAAATAATTCTTGCAGTTATAATTCCCTAATATTATCCCTAATATTATCCCTAATATTATTTGTCTCTTTCGTTGACATGAGCTGTGGAGACTTCGTCCCAGACACGAACCTCGAATGAAGGACAGTTTGAACCAAAATTCTGCCAGAATGGAAAGTCACTTCGGAATTTGCTGCATAGACATAGGCGCGTAGTTATTATTATGCTACAGTATCTTATCTTTCTAGATCAACATTTTCGAGCTTAGTGTCAGTTCAGATTACAAATCCTTAATGTTACTTCCTTACCTAGTTTACTTTAGATTTCGTTAGAGTTCAGGCTGGACCTGGGTTTAGCCGCCTCTAGTTGTTGGTTTAGGTTCCATTCCACTTTTGTGTGCCACTATAGGTGAGGTACTCCTTTACAGCGTCGTCCCTCCTTGATGGATTCGAAGATTTTCCGTGCCGGGGCGTTGATGCCCATTTGCTCTATATATCCTTTCTATCTTCTGACTAGGCCGATATCGCTGTACAACATAAAGAGTTCCCTGTTGTACCTTTGTTTCCATTCCCCGTTGATACAAACTGGACCAAAAATTACTCCGAGAATTTTTGTTTCAAATCAACACAGGGTGCTTGGGTACGCCTTTGATAACGATGGTTTTGCGCCGGATTGCGGTGGTAAGGGTGTTATATAAATTCATATTAGTTGTCCGTGAGAAGGCTTTGCTACTTAGTTGCCTTTTTGGCCCTAAGAAACAGTCGTTGGCTAGAGTAATTCTTCGCTTGATCTCTGCGCTGGTGTAATTATTTGAAGGTACAATGGACCCAAGGTAAACAATGTCCTTCAATACCTTAAGATTGTAGCTGTCTGTTGTGATGTTCTGTTCAAGTCGTATATATACACCATACATTTTATTTTGCTCTAGTTAACCGCTAAACCCATTTTCGCCGCTTCTGTTTCAATAGTCCCGAAAGCTTCACTGCCAGCCCACTGCATTTTTTCAATTACTTCAATATCGTAGGCGTACGCAAGTAGTTTTGCAGACTTTTGAAATGTCGTACAACTGATGCTAGCTTGAGAATTTAATACAATTCCTTAAAGTATGATGATAAAGAAAGCACTGAAAGCGCGTCACCTTGTCTCAGTCCTTTTCTGATAGCTACACAGATGGACTAGGTTGCCAGGGATGTTAGAATAAGGCATGGCTGTGTACAGCTCGTCTCGAAATACCCTATCAACTTCAAAAACGATGAAATAGTTGGAGTTCTTGGGTGTTTTGTCACATTTGCCACAATGTGAATTTTCCGGACAAGAGGACATACACACACAAGCAATGGCCCAATTTCCCCAATTGTGTTGAAATTTATAAACACGCAGGAGAGAAATTCCGTTCTCAAATCAGCTGGTGCTTATAGGAGAAAGCATAGACGAGATCTCTGTCTCCACTATCGCTATCTCAACGAGGGTTTCACAAGCAAAAACCGTTTGCTCTTGCGTACTGCCACTAATTTGAGGAGAAGTAATCAGCTGTCGCATGTTTACACAAAATTTGCCATATTTTGTAAAGAAAACTGCAGCTGATAAAAGCATTCTCATCGAAAGCTCCCAGAGCTTATACGCTGTCACCGAAAATATTCAAGCTGACAACACCGCTTCTATTGTTCATTCTGCGACGGAAGACATCACCACAAATATTAATTAAGCTTTCCTTTCTGTCTTTTTACTTGTAAAATTCTGTTTATTTTATTTTTTTTTATACTTGATCGTCGATCGTATTCCTTCCACCTGTGTCTCTCTCTTTCTTTCCCTTTTACATTATAATGGATTTTGCACCTTCTTTACTTATTTCTTTTCCTGCTATTATGTTGCTTTTTTTACTTAAAATACAAATCGATTTTCTAGTTGGCGGTACCATTTGTAATATTTATTGTATTGATAAATGGATATGAATGAAAATTGAACTCGTACAATGTTAAATATTCTGTCGAAACATAAAAATGAACTTAAGATATGTCATATCAACGGACGATGTCTTAACCAACGAAAAATTGATTACTTACGGAATTTATTTCGTGATTCTCACATTGATGTCATTTGCGTTGATGAGACATGGTTTAAACCAGATTTTTCGGACAATTTTTATAAAATAGAGAGTTACAATATGTTCCGTAATGATAGAATTACGAACACTAGTGGTGGGGGGGTTGTTATATATTGTAAGGCTTCTCTGAACTGCAAAGTAGTTGGCAAGTCCTCTGATACAGATGTTGAATACATAATTCTGGAGATTTTTGATAAATGTGTGAAATATTTGGTTGCTTGCTGCTATAACCCTGATAAAAGTTTTTCTCCTGAACCATTTTTTTCTCATATCGCAAAGTTTTCGCCATTGAATCAAAACATAATTATTTGTGGGTATTTCAATATTAATTTATTAAAAGAAGACTCGCGTGCTCTTCAAATGAATGATTTATCGTTCTCCAATGGATTCTCAATAGTAAATAATTCTAATCCAACATGTTTCCGTCCAAATGCACAACCTAGTCTTCTTGACCTCATTATTGTGGCTGATCCACTCTCGGTTCTTCTCTATCAGCAGCTTTCTTTAGACTTTATTTCCGAGCATGATCTTAGTTTTTGTACTTTAAATATAGTTTTCTCACACGAAACTTCTCCGTTAGTTTTTGAGTACAAAGATCAATTTACTTCAAATTGCGTCCAGATCTGTTCCCTGGAAGAACTGTAGACTGAGTGCAGATTCTAATGGAAAACTTAATTATTTCCAGATGCTCTTCCTGTACTTATATAATGAATATGTACCAACTAAGACCTTTTCTGTTTGCAATAAAGCCTGCCCATGGTACACGGATGATGTTATTAGTGCACTCAAGAAACGGAACAGGCTTTACAATAAATGGAAGCGAAATCGGTCCGGTATTTACTGGAATAATTATAAAGTTGCTCGTAATGCCGCGACCTCTGAAATTCGTGCATCAAAACGCGACTACTTCTCATCTAAATTAAGTTCATCCCTACCTTCCAAGGTTTTATGGAAAAATCTGCGTCAATTTGGTGTGTATAGTACTGCCAATAGCAGTAGTAGTTGCGATCTAGATTTAGACGAGCTTAACAATTGTTTCCTGCTGAATGATCTTGAAACTAACTCGTTTGACTACAATGCGTTCACTTCTACAGCTGTCGAACGCCTTGCTGAATTCATGGTGGTAACGGAGAGTGAAGTTCTTGATGCTATCAGAGCAGTCAAATCGAATGCTATCGGAGAAAATGGTGTACCACTTCGTTTTGCTAAATTAATTCTGCCAGAAATAATAAGTCACTTAACACATATCATAATGACTTTGACTTTTACTCTGGCCTGGAAAACTGCAAAAGTGGTACCCGTTGCTAAGAAACTGAATGCATACTGCCAATGATTACAGGCCCATCTTGCCTTGTCTGTCGTAATCTAGGTCTTTTTGTAATCTAGGCTATTAATGGTTATTGACTGCAATGGTTGTAAATTCGTGAATTAATCAATTAATGCATTTAGTAATAATTTGTTGTATAAATAGAGTTAAGAGTTCTTGAATTAATCAGAATAAGTTTGAACTATAAAGTAAATTTGATCATTTGAATATTATTCCCCCATCAGTAGTAAGGTATTGTATAGTCCTATCTCGAAGAACTAAGAAGATTCTATATAAATCCTTGACAATCCTGGTCCTTCTCTATGGCGCTGAAGTAAGCACTATCTCGAGAGCGGATGAAGATATCCTTAGTCGTTTCGAAAGAAAAAGTCTTCGAGATATTCGTTCCCGTTTGCGTTGACGGGCTTTGGAGGATGAGATTCAACGACGAAGTGTACGAGCTTTCCAGCAACATCGACCTAGTCGAAAACTGCAGATTGGTCGTTTAAGATGGCTAGGACAAGTAGAGAGAATGGATACCAATGTTCCGGCCCGCAGAGTCTTAGAATTTAACCCAGCGGGACGATGCAGTAAAGCGAGACCTTGTCCTATGTTGCATGCACAATTAGAAGGGGATCTCAACCAACTCGGATTGTGCAACTAGAGTCAGTTGGTATGCCACCTGTAAGCGCAGTCATTATACATTTAATTTTGGCATAGATGCGGATTTGGACAAGATCTTCCTTAACCTGGAGGATTCGCTGGCTTTCCTTATATTTTTAAAGAAAAAATGCCACGACTTCGGTTGTACACTCTTTATGTTAACTTGATATCTTTTGTTTGCTGTGTTAAAAAGTTTCCTGGTCTCTCCTCTCAGTTTTCTAGATCAATGTTCTAACTGGTGGTTAACCTGTTTCTTGTGTATACTGCTTGGACATGTCTTGCAAAAGGAGCTGTTCAATGATTTAGTTGCGATATCCACCATCCAATTAATATCAGATGACAAGTGTGGTTGAACTGGAGCACAGTTGCTAATATTATTAGTAATTCAGGTGGCATCTGATAATCTATTAATTATGACAAGGTAATGAAACAGACACTCATCTAAGATTATTAGTATCACTGCTGCCCCGTACCGCATGGTGACCATTAGCATCACTAACCATAACCAGAAGATGGTTTTCCATCTCGGCTATTTTGATCGACTAGCGTATATTTCCGACTGGTAGAAGACCCATATCTATATATAGGGGGTATATTAGCAGAATAAATTCATTCGGTTCTTTATTGAGCACGTAAAGCATGGTTAGCTGAAATTAGAAAAAGAAAAAACAATTTTAGGCTGCTCCTTGCCAGATCAATCCTGCTACTGAATTGGCACTGGAGACCCAGAGCTCTCGAATTGGGGAAATGTCATCTCCTTCTTTTTGCAGATGAAGCAAAAAATTAACAGAAGCTGCTTTTGATTATATAGATTAATTTGTACCATTTTTAGCATTATCACAATCAGTTACGGACGCCTCTATTAATGTGACGTTTCCTTCTTCCGAGTAGGAGGAGGAGCTTTCTTCTCAAGAAACTCCGAAGGGAAAGAAAAGTCCGGTCTTTCACCCACTCAAGAAATCTCTTTCTATTCCTTTTCGTACAGTTGGGGTTAGAGATCATCCATTCCATAGAAAATGTTGAAGTTCGTTCTGCTGAGGAGCTCAAGGGACTCACTTAGCTCTTCAACTTTGATATCCCTTCAATTGCTTGCCGGAAGGTGTGAATTTTGGACCCCTATTGAGACGAAGCACGTCTTTAATGTCAGTGAGACTTGGAGAATTCCACTGTGCATTAATTCCTTTATATAAAACAAAAATAATTGCTTATTCAATCTTTCTTTCTTGGTTCTTCTGCTTTTCGAACTTCTTTTAAATTTGTTTTTGTATCTGATGAAAACATTGATATGTAATACCTGAACTTATTCTCTAGTACATTAATAGGGTATACTATATTAATTATGACACACAGTTCGTAATATATAGAAATAATAACTACAGGTCCCCATTTTTAATTTCATTAATTTTTAATGCATTTGTTAGCACCTTAAGAGTTTTTTAAAACCAGAGCCATCTTCACCTGAGTAGCCATTTTTTGGGAAGGAACGAGCAGGATGGTAGGAGTGAAAGAGTGATGCAATACACACATAATACAATAAAGAAACTTGTCGAAGTAAGACGTGCGTCGTAATTAAATTAAGATAAAACACAAATATTGTATTCTAAATAAATCTTGTCCAAGAAAGTTAGAATTTTTATTGTCACTAAATCGCCATTTTTTGCTAGAATCTTTTTTCGTCACCAAGCCACCACTATAAAATTTGAGTAAGTCTTTTTCGTCGCCGAGCCGCCATTAAATGTTTTCTTTATTTTGTGTATATTGCCGCACTACGTGAGAAAGCAACAATATTGAACAAATCGCCATTTTGAGGAGAAAAAGGATTTTTAAGATTTGCTGGCCAACGCAAAGTATAATTGCCAGGAGGAGACCAGATAACGGATCGTAAACTGAAATAAGAAGAATCTGGATATAACCACAATGCCGAATACGGAAGACTTGCCATCCCCGCCGCCGCAGGCTCTTAACAGCGGGATAATTCCAAAATTAGTCACAAGCATAAATGCTCTAAAGATGTCAGTTGAGCAACTACAAAACAACACTGTCGACAGTCAAAAGGAAATCGCCAGTCTTCGTAGCCGAATAGGATCCTTGCCAAATGGGTCAGCCATTGGAAAGCAGCAGCAAGCGGTGGTGAGTGTGCCGATTTCAGGGCTATCGCCAAGGCCAGAGCCATCATCCTTGTCAGAAACCGACAGCGACGTAAGTCACACCATGTTAGTTCCTCAAAACGAGTCCAGACTATATGATTTGCCAACATTTTCCGGCAAAACAGAAGAGTGGCCTTTATTTCATGCCAATTTTAAAGATACCACCCACGACTTTAGGTACAACAACAGGCAAAATTGAATGCGCCTTCAAAAGTGTTTGGTCGGCCCTGCCAAAGAGGCAGTGGATTCAATGCTAATATATCCAGAAGACATTCCCAATGCAATTGAGGAGCTCGAGTTTCGTTTTGGAAGACCCGATTTGCTTGTAAGATGTCAACTGAGCAAGGTGCAACAGTTTCCAGCAATAATTGACGCCAAAATGTAACAAGTTATTTTGTTTTCCACCAGAGTTCGGAACGTGGTTGCATTTTTTACATCTGCAAACTGCCAACAACACTTATCAAATCCATCGCTTTTGGAAACATTAGTCCTGAAATTACCAGCAAATAAACAGTTTGAGTGGGCAAAACATGCTTCCGACATAAAACCATTTCCAACAATTCAAGACTTTTCAACATGGTTAAGTAACCTCGCCAGAATTGTTGGACTAATGCCGCCATCAGGTCAATCCATGCCGAGAACTAGCTCACAGCCACAGCAACTATGTCGAATTATGCATATCGATGAAAATGTGCCAAAAAGAAATGCCAGATGTGTTCAGTGGGGTAATGACCATAAACTTGTGAACTGTAGGGATTTTAAGTCGTTTAGTGTTGAAATGTGCCAAAAAGAAATGCCAGATGTGTTCAGTGGGGTAATGATCATAAACTTGTGAACTGTAGGGATTTTAAGTCGTTTAGTTTGTCAAGCCAAAGGTCACAACTCCATGAACTGTCGAACAAAAACATTGTGTGGAGTAAATGGCTGCCGTCGTTATCATCATCAGATGCTTCATGAAGAGACTTCTCAGAGAAATGCGGTTCATCTTTGCCGTCGTACACCAAATACTATATCCTGCCTACTCTTTAAAGTTTTGCCCAAAACGGAAAAGTCGAGGTTCATGTTATGTTAGACGAGGGATCTGCTATCTCATTAATAGAGTAACGTGTGTCCAACGAACTCGGACTTAAGGGCCCATCTCAGCCGTTGACATTACAGTGGTACGGCCAAAAGGTAACGACAGAACGATCATCACGAGTCAATTTGGAGATTGATGGAAATGCAGAAAATCATGGATTTACCATCAAGAATATTCGAACAGTAAAAAACTTAGATCTACCAGCCCAGTCATTTAAAAGAGCTGATTTTGAACATTTGGAATTTGTTCCTTTGGAAGACTACACGAACATCAAACCAGTTATGCTGATCGGTTTGGACCACGTTCATTTGGGAGTATCAACGACAATTATCCAATCAACTGTTGCCGCAAAAACAAAGTTGGGCTGGGTAACCTATTGACCAACATCTGAACCAGCTTCTTCGTATCCCATCGTCCATCATATTCGGGAGAACCACTCATTGAACGAATTGCATCAAATTGTGGGCGAGTATTTCTTAGCAGACAACTTCGGAGTAAATGCTACGCCTACAACGTTGGAATCTAAAGATGACGCCAGAGCCAGACAGATTATGGAGAGGACATCTTAACGTATTGGTAAGCACTTTGAAACTGGTTTACTGTGGAAAAGCTTTCCACTAGCACTTCCGAATAGCTACGCGATGGCAGAAAAACGACTTATCAGTATTGAAAGGAAAATGAGCCGTGAAGCTGAATTCGCCGACAGAAACCGAAGAGAGATGTCCAAATATTTCGAAAAGGATATGCCGGAAACTTTCAGCAGATGAGATGCGAAGTACTAAACAGCCAGTGTGGTATTTACCTCATTTTGGCGTTCAAAATCCTCATAAGCTGGAAAAGCTACTCATAGTGTTTGACGCTGCCGCCACCATAAAGATGTCTCTCTCAATTCAGTTTTACTTAAAGGTCCGGAACCAGCAAAGCCATTACTGGACATTTTACTCAAATTCAGACAAGGTGTCATTGGAGTTGCTGCGGATATTTGTGAAATGTTTTCACAAGTGCAAATACGCCCAGCCGACCAGCAGGCGCAGCGCTTTCTTTGGAGAAACGGAGACACCAGCCAGCCTATTCAACAGTTTGCCATGGCATCCATGATTTTGGGAGCTATATGCTCACCATGTAGCGCCGAGTATATTAAAAATCGAAAGAGGGATTTAAAGAGCAATACCCGAATGCTGTGGCCACCATTACGTGGATGATTTTGTGAAAAGTTTCCAATGTGAAATTGAAGCGGAGCGTATCTGCCGACAGGTGATCAACATCAATGCTGAAGCAGGATTCAATTTAAGAAATTTCATCTCTAACTCCACAAACATAGAAACAGCAATGAACGGAACAGCCAACAAAAAACCAAACCCAATCAACATGGAACGGCAAGCAGTTACTGAAAAGGTTCTTGGCATGTTTTGGGAAACACCATCGGACACGTTCAGATTTGAAACCAAATTCCACCGAATTCCTCAGCAAGTTATACGAGGATCACAAGCCCCAACGAAAAGGGAGTTACTAGGAATCGTAATAGCCGTTTTCGATCCATGTGGGCTACTGGCAGACTTTTTAATATTTTCCAAAATACTAATACAGGATACATGGAGGTGCAATCTCGGTTGGGACGACCCGGTTCCAGCTGAGATACAAACAAAATGGATCGCTTGGTGGAGTGAGTTCCAGAGGATTAAGGAATTCAAAATTAAAAGATGTTATTCGCCGAATTTGCCGATATCCACAAGCACCGATTTGCATATATTTGTAGATGCCAGCCAAGTCACCTTCTCTGCCGTTGGATATCTTCGTATTGAGTAAACACGCACTGCGCCTCAGAAATTGATGTCAATTCCCAGGTTGGAGCTTCAAGCTGCAGTTCTCGGTGTACGCTTTCATAAACTAATTCGCAAAAGTCACGAAGTACAAATTGATCGAGTAATATTTTGGAGTGATTCTCGCCGAGATAGCCAGTAATACTTGTCCAACTCAACGGCGTTGGGTACCCACAAACTAGAATGCAGCAGACGAAACAACCCGTTGCCGATTTCTACCAAAGTTCCGTACCAACAATTCATGGATAAATGGGCCAGCATTCCTGAAACACAAGGAGGAAGATTGGCCAACATTTCCACTCGAGGCACCCTTGGAACCGCTAGAAGAAGAAGTTAAAACCAGTGTCTTCTTACATATCCAGGCAAGTAACAATTTCATAAATTTTAACAAGTTTTCTTCTTTTAAACGAATGACGGCCTGGATGTTACGTTTCGCCAAAACAAGGCGAAACAAGTTACGCAAGGACAAAAAATCACTTCCAAAATGCTTTCTCACGGTCACTGAACTAGAAGACGCCGAAAAGCTAGTATGTCGTATGGTTCAAAGGGAAGCATTTGCCGAAGAAGTATCTGCCTTGGAAAACTTGCAACCAATTTCCAAAAGTAGGAATGCGCTCACCCCGTATTTAGATGAATATGGTCTCCTGAGAGCACATGGTCGAATGGATGAAGCACTCTGTTTGCCTTTTAGTGCTAGACGTCCCATTTTACTGTCACAAAGACATATCCTCACCGAACTCATCATAAACTATTACCACGAGAAGTTTCACCATCAAAACACTGCTGCCACAATCAATGAAACTCGTCAAAAATTCTGGGTTCCACACATCAGAAGAGTACTTAAAGTTGTACAACGTAATTGCCAAACATGCCAAAATGACAGAGCCAAACCAACATCACCCTTTATGGGACAGCTACCAATTGATCGCGTCACTCCATACGTTCGCCCTTTCACATACACGGGGGTAGATCTATTTGGCCCTTTTAATGTATCTATCGGCCGCCGAAGAGAAAAAAGATGAGCAGTTTTTTTTTACCTGTTTAACGATCAGGGCCTCTCATTTAGAACTCGCCGAAAACCTGTCGACAGATGCGTTCATAGTTTGCCTGAGGAATTTCCTTAATCGCCGAGGAATACCAGCAAGAATCAGAAGTGACAACGGCATGAATTTCATCGGTGCACAAAGAGAGTTGAAGCAATCCGAACAACTTTTGGACACCGATCGTATAACCAACGAGGCCGCAAAGAATAGTATTGAATGGATTTTTAATTGTCCCGCGAATCCAAGTTCCGGTGGCTGTTGGGAACGCCTGATAAGAATAATAAAACGACTACTAACCAAGACGTTGCACGAAACATCGCCACGGGTCGAGACCCTTCGAAGTGTTTTAATCGAAGCTGAGAACATTATTAATTCTCGCCCACTAACGAACATCCCGCTGTCAACCGCCCAAGATGAGCCGCTTACCCCCAACCACTTTTTGCTGGGGTGTGCTAATTCGACACAAACTCCGCATCCGGTCGACATGATCTGTTTAAAAAAGCAATGGAGAATTGCCCAAAACAAAGGATCGTTTCTGGAAGAGATGGGTCGTCGAGTATCTGCCTCAACTTTTACAACGTCCTAAGTGGCACGACAAGCCTGTACCACTTCAAGTTAACGACTTAGTAATCGTTTGCGACCCCAGTCAACCAAGAAGCCAGTGGCAAAAGGGCTGCATCACAAAGGTTTTTCCAGCCAAAGATGGTCACATCCGTGTCGCCGAAGTAAGGACTTCCAGTGGGTTGATGCGTCGTCCAGCCACGAAACTAGCTGTTTTAGCCATCAATGGTGAATCCCGGAGTGATCCACGGGGGGAGGGATTTAGCACCTTAAGAGTTTTTTAAAACCAGAGCCAACTTCGCCTGGGTAGCCATTTTTTGGGAAGGACCGAGCAGGATGGTAGGAGTGAAAGAGTGTTTCAACACACACATAATACAATGAAGAAACTTGTCGAAGTAAGACGTGCGTCGTAATTAAATTAAGATAAAACACAAATATTGTATTCTAAATAAATCTTGTCCAAGAAAGTTAGAATTTTTATTGTCACTAAATCGCCATTTTTTGCTAGAATCTTTTTTCGTCACCAAGCCACCACTATAAAATTTGAGTAAGTCTTTTTCGTCGCCGAGCCGCCATTACAGCATTCCTATTAATTTTTAATTCATTGCAACTTACTTGCTAGACAAAAAACGCTTAAAACTAGCTTAACTAACTTATCTATGTTGTTCTAACTTACTGGCCCTATACGGGTGCCCTAATCTAAACCTAATACTTAAAACTATGTATTTCGACGTAACTTAACTTATATTCTTTATTTATTCAATATTTTTTATTATTAACAGTCACTAAGAAAAATTTTTAATCAAATGAAAAAACTTAGTAAATTAATTTTTATTATTTTTTATTTTTTGCAACAGATCCCCAAAAGTATATATATATACATATCTATATATTTTACCATTATGACAATGACCCTTGGTTAAAAATGGCAACTACGCTTAATTCCTTCTTTGTAAAATTTTAGCAATAAATCTCTTAAAATTATTTTCTTTTCCTGTAAATATAGGTAGTATTTTTCATAATTATATTTCTATAATTTTAACAGATACCTTTAGAGTTGCTGTAAAAATTGTCTGCATTTATATTTGCCATTAATGTATTTAATTAGTACATGTTGCGTTGTAATTTCAAATTCATTTGCATATTTAAAATAATTTACGGCATATAAAGGGTTATTCAATTGGAGGTTACAATTTAAATTTGAAATAAAACACATTGTACAATTAATTTACAGAGTCACTGTGAAATGTTCACGCATTGAACATACGAGTAATTACTGCACTTCAACTCCACAAATTATTATTTTGCAGCATTTTCTGTCAATATTCTTGTAATATTGAGACATTGACAGTAAATATTGAAAATTATATAATTACTTTTCGGCATAAATCCTGCGGTAGCTCATAAATAATAAAGGACTGCCTGAACACATACATTTGCTTTGTCTAAACGTGTACAGTATTTCAGTGTACTCTATTCATCCCAATCATTTGAGTAAGTGTACTGTAAAAATGAGTACCACATTAAAAGGGACAGTTACTGTACACTATTCGATCACATGATACCAAAATGAGTACAATTTTTGGTTTAATTAATACAATTGTGTGCTTGCTTTGAACAAAACATAGTTACGAGTTTGCGTGGCCGTTCGAGAAAAAAAAAACTTATTTATTTCTTTTTTTTTTTTCTTTATTAAAAATAAAAGCCAACTCAACTCTACGAGTTACAAAATTGAACTAACTAAACTGAAATGTTCTACAGAGGAAAAGTTTCATATCTTCGCGTGGGAAGGGAATGCACTTGTTTACGAAATATTCATATTTGATGTCCGTGCAATGCAATATGAATATTATTTTATGTTTATGTTCACGAAAATGAATCGCTCATGTAAGTTAAATTAAATATAATTTAAATTTACTAAATTTATTTGATCAAATCCACTTAGGAACTAACTTACAAAAAATATCTTAAATCTGACGAATCCTCGGTGCACCGATATGAATGATATGATGATCTTGCCAGACTCAGGGTCAGCGAATTCCGTCACGTACCTCTTGCCCGTGGCGAAGATAGCTGTTGGGAATGTTGCAGTTAACGATTTTAACGTTTGAAAAGATAAAAAAATATTTTTTATGGAGACTAACGTCTCTTTATTACTTCAACTTAACTCTAAAGTACAATTTCAACTTACACTTCTACTTAAAGCTTAAAAATGTCTGCTCATCAATTTACTGAATGTGAGAAAATATTCCAGACGGGAATATTACACCTCACTTTGATAAATAGCTTATTCTGCATTATCAGCATTCGACCTGACTGGCGCGTGTGCTGATAGTGCAGAAATGGGTGCATTAACTCTTCCCTCCTTAAAGGTCTACGGCCCGTAGATCAGCAATTTAGCTTAGTAGGTTGGAAGAGGTCATTTACCTGTGGTATCTGGATTTGGATTTTTTTCTCTTTTTTACATTTGTTTCTAAATAATATAATTAATATAATAGTAGTGATTAACAGATATATAATTAAATTTGAAATAAGAGAAATATTGTTCGTTACAGAAAATTTATGTATCTTTCTTATATTTTCTAGGTGCAGATCATGTAAATACTCTAAATCTAATTTTACGTCTTTAATTGTTAAATTGGTCTGTATTATGGGTGGTAAAATCTGGAAGGTTCTTACTTCTTTGTTATAATAGCTCTTGTCGTTGATTGATATGATATCTTCATTGAATTCTATAAGGAAGGTTCCATTTAAGGTTTTGGTGTCATTCCAGTGCCTTAAAGTTCCGTTGAAATTTGTTAGGAATATTGTATTATTAGTTAGGAGTTCTACGATTGGCTTGCGGGAGAATTGATGGTCGCATCCGGCGTCTTTACCTTTTAGAAGCTGGCTGATGCAGTGATCTGGAGGCAACTCTTGTATCTGGTTCTCATTGCAAATTGTTATATCCCTCATTTTTGCGCACGGTTCTTTGATTCCGTATTGCTCTTCCTGGGTTGTGAGTAGCTCCTTGATTTCTAGGTGGATTCTCATGTTGTTTTTTACTGTAGATCTGATTATAAGATGATTGTATCCTTTAGTTCTTGTTTTTGGTATGGAAATAGTGTAAAGTAGAATTGATTCTTTTTGTAGTATTATAGGTTCAGCATACTCGATAGCTTCCACCTCATTATTATATGGAAGAGTTTCCATTTGGGAAAGTATCTCTTGGATTTCTGTCTTATCCAAGAGGTTAGTGTTCACAATTCCCCTTTTTGCTAGCTGGGTGGCTGATACGATTTCGCTTAGTTCTTCTTTTAATATAGTAAGCTTATTATACAACATTTGCTCGTACTTGTCCATACTTGTTCCGTCTATTTTTTGTATGACTCTATTGTAATTGTCCATTATTCTTCTTGTTACTGCGGTAAGACGTTCGTTTATCTTATATTGATTATTGTTGTTTTCTATTACTACATTTTGCGTCTTCAGTAGATTGTCCCAGTCTGTTGCGTCTGGAGTTCCGGCTATCCACTTCCACGCGGAACCAATCCAGTTTATTGACCTTGTTTGTCGTATGCCTTTTCCGTGTAGTTTCTCCAATAAATTCTCTATTTGCTGCAGTCTATGGGTTAACTGTGGTTGAAGAATGCTGGTCCTGTCGATACGTTTTTCCACGGTAAGTATAAGTTCGCTCACTATGTCCTCGTATTTCGTTAAATTGATGACATGTACCATCCTGAAATTGCCATTGATGATTTTCCCATTTCCTTGTTTTAACGCTATGATGGGGGTACTGTATTCATATACGTTGATTGTTCCGAGTCCCAACCTAAGGATAGACCTAAAATGGGAAGGAACAAAAAATATTTTTTAATGAGAAACATTTTTTATTTGAGACTTGTGGATTTTTTTTCCTGTTTCAGTGACGATAGTTACTCGATTATCTTTTGCCACCTTCTCTTTTATGTACAGGGGTTTTTGCTTCCCGTCTCTTCGTTTAACAGCCGCAAATATTATCTCTCCTGGTTGGTATTTCTTCGGTTTGTTCCTGTTTATGTTTTCTCGGCTGATTTTGTTCTTTTGGTTTCTCTTGATGAGTTCGCTTAGGTCTTCGTTTACCTTCGTCTGAAAGTCAATGAGATTCTGGTAGTTTATCCTCTGAATTCTACCTAGGAAAACGTCACTTGGTTTTTTTTTGTTACGGAATGTACTGAGTTATTATAACGGTCCACTGCTATGTTGATTATTTCCTTCATCGTCAAGTCTGGATACTCTTTTTTTAGACATCGGGTTATTTCTATTATTGTCGAATGAACTCTTTCGATAGTTCCGTTCACCTCGCTTTTTTGAGGTGGGGTTAAATAGAGTTCAATTCCTAGAGTTTTGATATAGTTTGAAATGATTGGGCTGATAAAACTGCTTTCGTTATCAGTTACCAAGACCTTTGGTGCTGTAAAAAAGTGAATGATTTTTATTATTTTACCCCTGAGATATATGGCAGACTTCTCCTTTATGTGGAAAAATTTTGCAAACTTTGAAAATTTATCCACGCAGGTTATGAACTTCTCATGATCTATCTCGAATATGTCCATGTGCATTATTTCGGATGGGTACGTAGGAATTGGTGTTTCCTGCATTTCCGGTTTTTGCGGATGTCTGTCATATTTACTTGTATTGCATATATCGCATTTTTGTACATACTTTTTTATCATGTTGGCCATTCCTGGGAAGTAATGTTTTTCTAAGATCTGTTCCTTGTTTTCTTTGTAGTTCCGGTGAGCTCTGTTATGTTCTGTTATTATGACTTGTAATCTATTATCAGCACTGGCTAAGTCCTCAACTAATCTTTGGGTTATTCTGATCTTGAATTTGCTGAAGTGTTCTCTGTATATTTCCTGCAATAGCTGTAAATAGTTTTCTGGAATCTTTATTCCATTTAATATTGTAATATGCGAGCTACGGCTCGAGTAGATAAAACAATATTCTGTGAAATTTATTTCTTTATTTTCTAGTCTATAGAACAATTCAGGTTCACACTGTACTATCCTTCGCAATTCTTTTCTTACAATGTCTCTTTCCTCTCAAATCACTTTATCTCCTTTCTATTACTTAATTCACAAATCCAAAGTAATTACTCCTTCTTGTTAACTCTTAACTTTCAATTTATCACAAAATTACAACTTCGCCTATTATCACTTTTCTAATCTCTTCGCCACAGTTTAAAAATCACTGTCTTTTCCTATTGATCGCCATCTGTCCTTATATAGCAGAAGTTTCAGATAGCCAGAAACTTCTAGCAAATTCTTCGACCACTGGAAATAATTCCAAGATGACAATCATTTCTTCCAGTTATAATTTTCTCTTTATCCGTGGCGTTGTCAGCTATTGCGAACCTCGAATGAAAGTACAGTTTGGAATGGGCTGTAGGAGCGTGGTTATTATTCTACATTATTGTTGCATACTTTTAGACGATGTTACACTGCCCCCCTCTTAGACTTGTTCGTCCCGAACAAGTGCGTCCTCACTTCGACCATTGTATCGACTCAGTCGGTCCACATGAACCACTTTCATTTTGGCCCTTGGTCCTCGCTGGATGCGGTAGACAACATCGTTGATGCGGGTTACTATTCTGTATGGACCCTCCCAGTTCCGCTGCAATTTAGGTGATTTCCCCTTTTGGCGATGGGGATTATACAGCCACACTAGATCTCCTTCCTGGAATCCTGACGTTGTTGCCTTGGCATCATACCTGGTCTTCATGCGGTCGCTCGTTATCTTAATCTGGCTTCTGGTCCTTTGGTGTATGTCCCTAAGCCTTTCCCTAAGGTCCGCCACGTACTCTTCTTCATTTCTGGGCTCATTGGTAGGAGATCCAAATTTCACCTCACTGGGTAAACGAGCTATTCCACCAAATAAGATTTCGAACGGCGTATGTCGAGTAGTGCTATGCACGGCACTTCTATAGGCCATCAAAAACAAGGGAATCTGCCGGTCCCAATCCCGTTGGTAGTCACCTACGACCTTCGAGAGATGTTCGTCCAAAGTCCTATTGAAACGCTCCACCATACCGTCCGACTGTGGATGAAGCGGGGTTGTCCTTGTCTTTTTGATTCCGAGTAGTTGACACATCTCTTGGAAGATTCTTGACTCGAAGTTCCTCCCTTGGTCAGAATGCAATTCCAAGGGCACACCGAATCTGCTAACCCAATTGTAGACGATCTGCTCCGCCACGGTTCTGGCTTCCTGGTTAGGGATCGGAAACGCTTCCGGCCACTTACTGAAGTAGTCCATCACTACGAGTATATACCGATTACCATTGTCGGTTTCCGGAAAGGGCCCTGCGATGTCAATGGCGATTCGTTCGAAAGGTGCTCCCACGTTGTATTGGTGCATCTTACCTCGAGTTTTGGTTCTCGGACCCTTACTAGCTGCACACACGTCGCATTCTCTGCACCAGTCTTCGATATCTTCCTTCGCTTTTAACCAATAAAAACGTTCTCGTACCTTTTCTAGCGTCTTATTCACTCCCAAGTGGCCTTCGGACGCCCCGCCATGCATTTCCTGTAACACCTCCTTGACCCTCGTCCGCGGTACTACAAGCTGCATTGCAAACGACTTTCCGTCGGAGGATTCCCATTTTCTTCTCAGAACACCTTCTTGGACATGGAGGGAGTCCCACTGCGCAAAATATGCCTTTAAGGTCGGGCTTCTGTGAGAGATGTCCTGATGATCCGGTTTCTCCATGTTCTCCTTCCAGGCCAGAATCGGCTCGATATCCGGGTCTTCCTTCTGAGCGTTCCGGATCTCATCTACGCTCCAGCCGGCGATAGGTTCGGCTCTCATTCTTTGGATGGAAACCAGCTCCCGTTCTTCCTGACGCGCACAATGTTTACAATCCGTTCTGCATGGTCTCCGGGACAGTGCATCCGCATTAGAGTGGAGTTTTCCTTTACGATGCTGTATTTCGTAGTCGTAGATTTGCAGCCTTTCGATCCATCTTGCGACCTGACCCTCAGGACTCTTGAACTGTAATAGCCATTTTAAGGCTGCATGGTCTGTGCGAAGAACGAACTTCCTCCCGTAGAGGTATTTGTGAAAATGCTTCGTAGCCAAGATCAAAGCTAGAAGTTCTCTCCTTGTCACGCAGTAGTTCCTTTCTGGCTTAGAGAGCACCTTGCTGAAGTACGCAACCACCTTCTCTTGGCCGTCATGCACCTGGGAGAGTACGGCTCCTACCCCAACATTACTAGCATCTGCATCCACAATGAACGTTTCCCCGGGAGTGGGGTAAGCCAGTATCGGGGCATCGCATAGCCGTTGTTTAAGTGCCTTGAAGCTCTTCTCGCACTCAATTGTCCATTTGAATTGTTTTCCCTTTTCCGTCAACTGGTGCAGGTTCTTTGCGATCCCGGCAAAATCCTTCACGAACCGTCTGTAGTAGGTGGCTAGGCCCAGGAAGCTCCTTAGTTGGTGTTTATCCTTGGGGACTGGCCAGTTTTTCACCGCTTCGACCTTCTCTGGATCGGTTCTCACTCCTTTCGCTGAAATTATGTACCCCAAGTACTTGACTTCCGCTCTAAACAGGGCGCACTTCTTGGGGTTGAGCTTCAGGTGGGCACTTCGAAGCCTTTGAAACACATCCCTTAGATTGTCTCGGTGTTGCGCAAACGATTTTCCTACGACGATGACATCATCCAAGTATACCAAACAGGTTTTCCATGTTAACCCTTGCAGGACACATTCCATCAATCGCTCGAAAGTCGCCGGAGCATTGCACAGCCCGAATGGCATTACCGTGAATTGCCATAGCCCATTTCCTGCGGTGAAGGCGGTTTTCTCCCGGTCTTCTGGATGGATCTGTACCTGCCAGTAGCCACTCTTCAAGTCGAGAGTGGAAAACCATCGGGCTCCTGATAGTGTGTCTAGCGTGTCGTCAATCCGTGGCAGAGGGTAGCTGTCTTTCTTGGTGACGTAATTGAGCTGCCGATAGTCCACGCAGAACCGCGTGCTGCCATCTTTCTTCTTAACCAGTACAACCGGTGATGCCCACGGACTTTTGGAACTTTCAATCAGACCTTCTTTCTCCATTGCCGACACCATCTCTGCAACTTCTGTCTGCTTTGCCAATGGAAGGCGCCTAGCAGGCTGACGAATTGGTCTAGTATCACCAGTGTCTATTCGATGTTGTACCAGGTGTGTTCGGCCGTATTCTCCGTCCTGTGAGGCAAATACATCAGCGTACTCATTGATAAGATTCTCTGCCATAGTTCGCTGCTCCTGATTCAGCTCACTGGACTGGAGAATCGTCTCTCTCGTTTCCGCTGTCCAAGGTGATGGGAGAGGTTTTGGAGCATCACGTTCAGATATTGTTGCGACGGCGGTAATCGGCGTGCATTTTCCAGTCACCTCCCCTCGCCTTAGTTTGACAGTGTGTGGTCTTGCGTTCAAAACTCTCACTGGAACCATGGTGTTCTTTGGTTCGACTAACGTCTTTCCCACGATGTAGTCTTGAGAATTCTTCTCTGGGTCTGGTTCTACTATGTAGAATCGGTGGCTCCCAAGATCACCTTCCAGCTTCGTCCAAATGATTGTCTCTGAAGACGGCGGCAAAACTTCGTCTTTGCTGATGACTGTCCTGAGAGTTACGGCATTCTCGTTTCCGTACACCATCGGAATCTCCACATTTCGATACCTCAGTACTTGCATCCCGATGTCCAAGATTACTTCATTTGCTTTCATGAAGTCTATTCCGATGATGCACTCGTCGCATATGTCTGCCACCAGAAACGCATGGGAGAACGTCAGTCCTGCCAGAGTAAGCGTAAGACGAACTTCTCCAAATACCTTCGCCATTTCCCCTATTGCAGTCTTCAGGCAGTAGCTGTTGGTGTTGTGCAGCCAGGAGCTTTTGACGATATCTCTTCTTACAATGGAGGCAGTGGCACCTGTGTCGATGGTGGCTACGCACTTCTTCTTGTTGATTAGTGCCTCCACTGTCAGGCTCTTGTTATCCCGTTTGGTTTGCGAAACTTGAATGGTGGTCCTGGGGGCCTCGATTCCAGTAACCAACTTCTGCCCCGCGAAGTTGGTCCTTACGCATTTCCCGACTGCTGGTTTTGGGAAGTCTGACTGACAGGATGGATGTTATCACCTCCAGATGCTTCCTCTCTGCTTCTCCTACTTCCGCAATGTGGACAATTTCCTCGTCTAGGTGCACTTCTGCACTGCCGTTGTAGGTGTCCGGTTTGGTTGCAATTCCAGCAACGGATTTGACTTCCGCGAGCTCTGTCTTCATCCATGACGGCTGTTCTCTGGCATGAGCATTCCACGACGGACATTTCCCTGACACGGTGTATTCCCTGGTATGCTTGGTCCGCAGCCTTCATTGACAAAGCGAATGCCAATGCCTCGGGGAGTGTTCGCTTTTCAGCCATCCTTACAGCCATTTGCAGTTGTCTGTCCTCTATGGCCTGAATAAAAGCTTCCACCGCCATTTCGTTGATAAGCTCCTCACCGGCTTTAGGGTATGAAAGATGGGCTAGTCGCTCTATATCCGCTTGCAACTGTTGGAGCGTTTCCCCCCTTTTCTGGACTCGACTACGCAGCTGAACCCTGTACACCTGCTGCATGTGTTCATCCCCAAACCGCATCTCGATAGCCTGAACCAGAGAGTCGTAGTTCTACTGTTTATCTTCCGGGATGGTCTGCAAGAGCTCCGCAGCTGGACCCCTCAGTGCAAGCGTGAGTGCAATAGACTTCTCTTCATCGTCCCAGCTATTGGTCATTGCGGCCGCTTCGAATTGCCTCTTATAAATTGGCCATGATGTTTGACCATCGAAGATAGGAGGCTGCATCTCCTTTCTTCTCAGACCGTCAGTGGAATATTCCCGTGCTTTCTGTCTCTTCACGTTGCTGAGCTCCTTAGCAAGACTTTCGACTTGCTTTTCTACTTTTTCAAACTGAGTCTCTATCTTCCCGAACTGAGTTTCATGTTTCTCAAAATTTTCATCGAATCTAGTTTCGACTTTTTCGAGTTGCGTCTCGACCTTCTCGATTTTCTCTTCGATCACTTCGAATTTGGATTCCAAGTTCTTGTTTTGCTCATCAAGTTTACTTTCCAGAGCATCTAGAGAATTCTTTTGTTCGTCCATTGCTTTCTTTTGTTCGTCCATTGCTTTCTTTTGTTCGTCCAGCTTAAGTTCTATAGAATTCCTTTGGTCTTCTATTGCTTTCTTTTGTTCGTCCATGACTAACTTAAGTTGCAGGAGCAGACTTGTTATACCCGGGTCGGCTGCTGTACTTGCTGGTTCCTCTTCCACGTCAAACTCTACGTCGTGCGGATTTTCACCTTCCTGCGTTACTGCTTCTTCCAGACGAATCAGCAGGGCATCTTTTCCCCCAGTTGTGTCGAGGTTCCGCTTACTGAGTTCTGCCTTTAGTTGAGTTATAGTTAGTTTTCCCAATTTGCGACCCATTTTGCGCAACTAATTAACTCAACACAGAAATCGTTTTTTTTTTTTTTTTTTTTTTTTGTGCAATTTCACACCACGGAAATAGTTATTCACAGAATAAGTTTTATCCCGCTTCTGACACCAATGTAATATGCGAGCTACGGCTCGAGTAGATAAAACAATATTCTGTGAAATTTATTTCTTTATTTTCTAGTCTATAGAACAATTCAGGTTCACACTGTACTATCCTTCGCAATTCTTTTCTTACAATGTCTCTTTCCTCTCAAATCACTTTATCTCCTTTCTATTACTTAATTCACAAATCCAAAGTAATTACTCCTTCTTGTTAACTCTTAACTTTCAATTTATCACAAAATTACAACTTCGCCTATTATCACTTTTCTAATCTCTTCGCCACAGTTTAAAAATCACTGTCTTTTCCTATTGATCGCCATCTGTCCTTATATAGCAGAAGTTTCAGATAGCCAGAAACTTCTAGCAAATTCTTCGACCACTGGAAATAATTCCAAGATGACAATCATTTCTTCCAGTTATAATTTTCTCTTTATCCGTGGCGTTGTCAGCTATTGCGAACCTCGAATGAAAGTACAGTTTGGAATGGGCTGTAGGAGCGTAGTTATTATTCTACATTATTGTTGCATACTTTTAGACGATGTTACAATATATTCGGGTTGAGTTTTTCTTTGAGGGTCTGCGTTAGTTTTTCCTTGGTGATTCCTCGGAGTCCAATGTAATGTCGCTGGTAATTTGGATGGGGTTCTTCGTGTGCATTTATTTCGCTATTTTCCCTAAAAACAAGTTGATTTCGGAATACATTTAGGGGGGCTTCACAATGTGGGATAAGGTCGGAACTATCTTCCTCTGCGCTATGCATCGTTTGTGAACTGGATGATGTTAAGTTGTTAGCTTCCAGTTTGAGCCTTGATAATGCGTCGACTACCTTATTTGTTTTCCCTGGTTTATAGATGAGCTCGTAATTGTACTCTTCTATCCTGGCCTTCCATCGTTCCAGCTTTGCATTCGTGTTCTTGTTGCTCAAGGCGAAGGTTAATGGTTGATGGTCTGTTAGTATTCTTATTTTTTTTGCGCCGTATAGATAATTCCTTAGGTTGTCGAGGGCCCAGACTATCGCTAACATTTCCTTTTCATTTGTAGCGTAGTTTTCCTCTGTCTTGTTTAATGACCTGGAAATATACGTGATGGATCTGTCCTTCCCGATTTCCCCCTGAGAAAGCACAGCACCAATAGCGGTATTGGAGGCATCTGTCGTGAGTACGAACGGTTTTTCAAAGTCTGGAAAAACGAGAATTTCTGCTGATGTTAAGAGTTCTTTTATATTCCTGAAGGTTTTCAATTCGTCTGCATTGAGTTCAATCTTAACTTTCCGTGATTGATTGGCTTTTATTTGGGCCTTCTCCCCCCTTGTGAGATTCGTAAGGGGTTTTGCTACTTTGGCAAAATCCTTTATGAATCGTCGGTAGTAGGAAGCTAGTCCAAGGAATCCTTTAAGTTCCTTCAGATTTGCTGGAGCTTTCATCTTTTCAATAGCCGCGATTTTTTTCGGGTCTGGTCTTATACCCTTATTTGTTATTAAGTATCCTAAGAACTCGGTTTCCTCTTTTAGGAATTCCGTTTTATCCAAGTTTACTTTCAAATTGGCCCGTTCTAGTTTTTCAAATATTATGTCGACGTTCTTTAGGTGTTCCTCCGCAGTCTTGCCGAACACTATGATATCGTCTATGTACACATAACAGATCTTTCTTATGTGTTCCTTTAAAACATTGTCTATCATCCTTTGGAAGATTGCTGGAGCATTCTTCAGTCCAAAGGGTAGACGGGTGTACTCATATTTCCCGTTCATAGTGGAAAATGCCGTTTTAATTATATCGTCATCTTTCATCTTGATTTGATGAAATCCCGATGTAAGGTCGATGGTCGTAAAGTACCTTGATTTTCCTAGGTTTGCGATAGTGTTAGAAATGTCCGGTATTGGGTATGTGTCCGAGATCGTTATAGCATTCAGTTTCCTGAAGTCTATAACCATTCTGTATTTCCTGTTTCCTGATGCGTCCATTTTTTTGGGTACAACCCACATTGGTGAGTTGTATGGGCTTTTCGATGGTCGAATAATACCATCCTCTAAGAGTTTCTTGATTTGGGTGTCCACTTCTTGTCTCATGTGAATTGGGTATGGATATGACTTGGTGTAAATGGGCTCATCTGTGGATGTTTTTATTTCGGCTTTTATACCCGTGTCGATGATTTCCTTGTCGTTCACTGCTCCGAAGATGTTTTTGTGTTTTTTCACTACGTCTTTTATCTGTTTCTTTACTTCATTACTCAGATGGCTGACTCTAATTTCTATGTTATTGTAGCATAATAATAACTACGCGCCTATGTCTATGCAGCAAATTCCGAAGTGACTTTCCATTCTGGCAGAATTTTGGTTCAAACTGTCCTTCATTCGAGGTTCGTGTCGGGGACGAAGTCTCCACAGCTCATGTCAACGAAAGAGACGAATAATATTAGGGATAAAAGGGAATTATAACTGCAAGAATTATTTCTCTTGTTCCAGTGGTCGAAGAATTTGCTAGAAGTTTCTGGCTATCAGAAACTTCTGCTATATAAGGACAGATGGCGATCAAAAAAAAGACACAGTTGGTTTAGAACCGTGGCGAAGAGATTGGAAAAGTGATAATGGGCGAAGTTGTAATTTGGCGATAAATTGAAAGTTGAGAGTGAACAAGAAAAAGTAATTAGTTTGGATTTGTGAATTAAGTAATTGAAAGGAGATAAAGTGATTTGACAGGAAAGAGACATTGTAAGAAAAGAATTTGCGAAGAATAGTATAGTGTGAACTTGAATTGTTCTATAGAGTAGAAAATAAAGAAATAATTTCACAGAATAATTGTTTTATCTACTCGAGCCGTAGCTCGCATATTACAGTATTATAATATTTCACAACATTCAAGGTACTAAGGAAACTTGTGTGTCACTATTCTGATGGGAAGTGTTTAATACTTTCACAATTTTCACTGAATTTCTAAGTATTAAGACTTGTGGTATTATCACTGTTCTTACGGGAAGTGTTGAATACTTTTACAATTTTCACTTTTAGCACTTATCAGGTCCCTGCTGCTCGGGCGCCAGTTAACGATTTTAACGTTTGAAAAGATAAAAAAATATTTTTTATGGAGACTAACGTCTCTTTATTACTTCAACTTAACTCTAAAGTACAATTTCAACTTACACTTCTACTTATAGCCTAAAAATGTCTGCTCATCAATTTACTGAATGTGAGAAAATATTCCAGACGGGAATATTACACCTCACTTTGATAAATAGCTTATTCTGCATTATCAGCATTCGACCTGACTGGCGCGTGTGCTGATAGTGCAGAAATGGGTGCATTAACTTTGCCAGTGGAGAGATGAATGGAAATTTGACTTGCAGGTGTTTACTCTTGAAAGATGAATGGAATTTGATGATATGCACTTGGGGATGGTAACTTTTCCCCCTTAAAATCAAACGTCCTCGTTTGATCCTAGAAGAATGGTATTTGGCTTCTTTAAATTTGGCTTAGGTTTAAATGGTGGTTTATCTTGCTCGGTTTTATTTTGTGGTCTTTCAGGTAATTCTATTGGTTGTGTGGTTGATGCCACTTCTTCTGTTTTTTCATTGAGCACTGTTGTGGTAGTAATCTTAGATCCTGACCTGGTGTATCAACATCAACATGTATTAACATCTTCTAAAATTTCATTATATTCAATTTTACTTGTAACATTTTCCCTCTTTATAGGTTTAATTAATATAGTATTACATTTTTTTTTCTTGTGCTTGGTGTACTTATAATGTACATAATTGTTCTTGCATTTACAGCAATTTTTATTTCTACGAAGTCTAGTGCTTCTTCTAAAATCTGAAATTCAAAATTTTAATTTTTAATTTCGTTAATTTCAATCATTGACAATATATGCGAGTTTATTATTCCCCTTTTCACCCAATGTATGGCGTATTCTATATTTAATAGTTCTTCTTTCATTAATCCTATTTTATATTGTGTACTTAAGGCTAGATTTTCTTTAACTTTATTACTACTATTTAATCTTCTTAGAATTTCGTTAGTTACGTTAGTTATTTTATTTATTCTCTCTATAGATTTTTTATTAATTAGTAGGTACCAGTTGATTATTATTTCTTAATATTTTATTTGTCTTTTTCTGAAAAATTTCAAAGTCGTCGTGGTCTGGATTCCCAGCAATCCATTTCCGCGCGCTTCCAATAAAGTTTAAAGACCTCTTAATTCGATTCGGGCTAATTTTCTGGAGTAGGTTTTGGAGTTGGGACACTTCGTGGGATAGGAAAGGATGGGTTGAATATGTGTCGCTTATGTTGAGGTGCACTGTTTGCATAATGTTGTCGAACAATTCTTAATACGCTCCCGTTTGTACCTTGGCATTTCCGATCTTGATGGCGACAGATTGGGAGTTGGTGTAGTCCAAGATTTGGACATTAGCCAGACAGCCTACGGCATACAATCTAGGGAGTATGAAAAAATGGGATAATTTACTTTGAGTTTAATATATTGGAGGTTTCCTAATCTTAGTTTCGTATGTGACTCTTGTGGTACTATCTTCCCTGACCTTGTTTTAATTATGGTTTCGAAGTTTTCCTCGACTATTTCCTTGGAATATCGTCTTGTTAGCTTCGAACCTAGTCTGTTATTTTGCTTCACGTAAACTATGTCTCCGGGGGTGTAATTATTAATTTCAGCTTTCTTCCAGTTATGGTATGTTAGATCCTTTTGTTGTTTCTGTACGAATTTCTCTATATTACTCAATCGTGTTCTTTCATAATCTTCCGGTTCGAAATTGACTGATCTACCAAAATACAAATCAACTGGTCTCTTCTGAGTAGTAGTATGGAAGGAATGGTTATATTCATTAACTGCTCTTTCAAGTAGTTCTTGGAAACTCTGTCAGCATGAAAAGGATTGACGCTGAATTGAAAGACTTTTCATTGTCGAATACTATACATTGCGGAACACCGAATTGGAAAATGGTTTTTCGAAGAGGTTGCCTTATATCTTCAATTGCTTTTGATTTAATTATTTTAGCGGTGGCGAATTTAGTAAATTTGTCTATTGCTGTTAAAACTAAATGCTTTTCAGTAGAGAATATGTCTAGGTGTACGGTGTATCCTGGGTAATTTGGAATGGGGGTTTCGCTTTTTTTTTTATAATATGTACGTGTTGAAGGGGATATGAATACCCTTATACTAATTTTTTAGAACACGTGCGTTTTTTTGTGGAAAGGAAGAGACAGAGAGACAGACAGAGTGGTGTGGTTTGAAACTCAGGTGGTATTAAGTTTCTGTAAACTCCAAGGGTGGCTGTCCAGATAACTGGGGAGTATTTTGTTTGTTTTTTCGCTATCATTGACGTTGCTTCACAGTATTTGTTTCCGTCCTCCTGATGTCATCATCACAATCAAGTTGCATTTTAGCCATATGACCACCCTACTGCCAGTGTTATACCCTCACAGTAGAGTTGACTTAACTTTCGCAAGTGATCGACTTTTTTATTTATTTCGTACGAAATAAATAGATGATTCTTGACTTCAGGATTCGAACCGTGAATCAACAGCGTGACAAGCGATGATGTTACCACTACACCACGGCCACCCTTAGTACGGGATTATTGTGGTGACGATCATACTTCTTTTTCTTGCATTTTAAACAGAGTTTAGTGAATTGTCTGATTTTCTTAGACGTACTGGAGAAATAGTATTTTTCCATTATATGGATTTTATTTTCGTCTGGGCCGCGATGGGCTTTTCAATGTGTATTTCAATGATAATTTCATCTTGTCTGTTTGTGGATAAGATATCCTCGACAAGAGATTGAGTATATCTTATTTTGTAGTTGGAGAAATTCAGGGAATATAATTCCTGAATTATTCCCATCACTCTTTCTGGAGGTGATAGGCCGTTGACTATATGTGGATCTAAAAATCGTTTAAAGATTCCTATGAGGTCTTCTTTAGAGTAATTTAATTCTGTGTTAAACGGGGTTAGCGCTCGTGATAACGCGTCTGCAACCTCGTTGCATTTACCGGGTTTATGTTGAAGTACGTAACCATACTCTTCTAGGATGGCCTTTCAACGCGTCATCTTACTGTTATTGTTCTTATTATTAAGAGCGAATGTAAGCGGTTGATGTCCTGTGTAAACTCTCACGTGAACTGAACCGTACAGGTAATTTCGCAGAGAATTGAGAGCCCAAATGATCGCTAACATTTCTTTTTCATTTGTGGCGTAGTGGTCTTCTGCCTTGCTCAATGTCCTAGAGATAAAAGTTATTGGCCTGCCATCTTGTGATAAGACCGCACGATGCGTCCGTAGTAAGTTCAAATTCTTTATTGAAATTGGGGTATGCGAGCATAAGATCCGGAGAGATTAATGAGTTTTTGATTTTATTAAATTCTTCGATGGCTTCAGAGTTGAGGTCGATTAGCTTTTTGCTAGAAAGGGCTCTGAAAATACGAACTTCTTCCCCCTTAAGAGAGATGAGAGGGACTTTGCGCATTTAGCGTAATCTGTTACGAAACGCCGATAATAGCCTAATAGACCGAGAAAAGATCTAAGATCTTTCAACGTTTTTGGATGTGGGAAATCCATGATCGCTTTTGCTTTCGTAGAAAATCTCTACTAGATTACCCTAGGGAAAATCCGTTAACTAAGAAAAGAAAACGCTCCGTTAAGTCTACGAAAGATTCCCTTTATTGGCTGAAAAGTACGCTTTAAAAAGTAGCTCACACAAGACTAATTGAAAATCACACTGCTCTACAATTTATACATAAAGAATAGAATGTGGAGTGGAAATCCTTGATATGCATATATGTGTGCTTGATCATATAGGAGGACTATGTCACCTTCCTTAATAGCTACTGACGCTTTAATATTACCTTGGTGAAATTATCTCAAAAGCTGCAAATATTCTGCTCGCTACCTTTTTGAAATTCATGCATTATATTTTATACGTTGCGTCCAAAGCTTCCTCATACTTAAGTCGCTGCTTGTTCTTCAGTACCCTGGTTTGGCGCAGACCATCCGATTAGAAACTTTGCTGGTGTAAGAGACACTAACTCCAAGGGGTCATTGGATACATACGTTAATGGCAGATCATTAGTAGCAGCCTCTACTTCGCTAAGTACCGTACGCAGCTCTTCAAATGTAAGCCTAGCTTTTCCAATGACTACATTTAAGGTACTCTTAACAGTCCTGATGAGCCACTCCCAGAAGCCGCCCCACCGGGACGTTCGTTCAACGATGAAAATCCATTTTATTCGCATGTGTGACATAAAATCGAGAACAACGTCGCTATTAAAAATGTTTTGGGTTGCATTTAGCTCCAAAGCTGCTCTTCTAAAGGTTTTCGCAGTTGACAAAGGAGTCGTGAACTCTAAATGGACAGCTCGGACGGCGGCACACGTAAATATGAGAATGTATACCTTGTGCATGACTTCATCCCCAGCAAAATCAATACCCACGTTGTCGAATGGCCTTGTAAATGTAATTCGTTGAATACGTATGGTTGGCTCGCTGGTTGACCAGATAATTTGTTGCAGACAATGCAACTTCGCAATCTCCTCTTCACCAATTGACGTCCTCTAACAATCCAAAAATCTGCCCTCAACTTGGTAAGGTCTCGACTTACACCCCCGTGACCAGTCAACAAGTGGCGATCATCCACAATGAGGGCGGTGATATGATGATCGGCAAGAAGTATAATGGAATGTTTAAGCTCGAACACCTCATCCAGCATTTGGAGTCTACCACCCACTCTTAAAAGCCCATGCTCGTCTAGGAAAGGGGATAGTTCGGCGATCTTCGACGACACTTTTAGGGGCACTTTCTTCTGCAAATATCTTAAATCGTTATTAAAACTGAACAATTGTACGTACCTGAGCCAGTATCGTTCAGAACTTTCTAGTTCACCTGTTGATAAAAATCTGTCCAGAATCCCCTGTTTAGACCTGCAGTGGTTGACGAATCGAAAAAACCCAGCACGTTACTCGCAGCAGACGCATCCAGCTATTGAATTTTTTGCAGCTCAGCATTGGCTCTTCTAATTTTTGAGGTAAGTCATTAGATTCTGCCATTAACGTTGTGCTCAGTTCAAATCCCTTGATATTTAGTTGGTTTGTACCAGGAAGAATACTGGCATCGTTAAGCCAGTCTGGACCACGTTCCCACAAGAGAGAGGTTGCAAGTTGCTCACCGGAAATACCCCGCGCTAACAAGTCCGCTGGGTTGCTTTCCCCAGGGCAATGACTCCAGTCTGATATCGTAGTATAACGGCGTATTTCCATGACACGACTCTGTACGTAGGGCTTTCGTAGAAAATCTCTACTAGATTACCCTAGGGAAAATCCGTTAACTAAGAAAAGAAAACGCTCCGTTAAGTCTACGAAAGATTCCCTTTTTTGGCTGAAAAGTACGCTTTAAAAAGTAGCTCACACAAGACTAATTGAAAATCACACTGCTCTACAATTTATACATAAAGAATAGAATGTGGAGTGGAAATCCTTGATATGCATATATGTGTGCTTGATCATATAGGAGGACTATGTCACCTTCTTTAATAGCTACTGACGCTTTAATATTACCTTGGTGAAATTATCTCAAAAGCTGCAAATATTCTGCTCGCCACCTTTTTGAAATTCATGCATTATATTTTATACGTTGCGTCCAAAGCTTCCTCATACTTAAGTCGCTGCTTGTTCTTCAGTACCCTGGTTTGGCGCAGACCATCCGATTAGAAACTTTGCTGGTGTAAGAGACACTAACTCCAAGGGGTCATTGGATACATACGTTAATGGCAGATCATTAGTAGCAGCCTCTACTTCGCTAAGTACCGTACGCAGCTCTTCAAATGTAAGCCTAGCTTTTCCAATGACTACATTTAAGGTACTCTTAACAGTCCTGATGAGCCACTCCCAGAAGCCGCCCCACCGGGACGTTCGTTCAACGATGAAAATCCATTTTATTCGCATGTGTGACATAAAATCGAGAACAACGTCGCTATTAAAAATGTTTTGGTTTGCATTTAGCTCCAAAGCTGCTCTTCTAAAGGTTTTCGCAGTTGACAAAGTAGTCGTGAACTCTAAATGGACAGCTCGGACGGCGGCACACGTAAATATGAGAATGTATACCTTGTGCATGACTTCATCCCCAGCAAAATCAATACCCACGTTATCGAATGGCCTTGTAAATGTAATTCGTTGAATACGTATGGTTGGCTCGCTGGTTGACCAGATAATTTGTTGCAGACAATGCAACTTCGCAATCTCCTCTTCACCAATTGACGTCCTCTAACAATCCAAAAATCTGCCCTCAACTTGGTAAGGTCTCGACTTACACCCCCGTGACCAGTCAACAAGTGGCGATCATCCACAATGAGGGCGGTGATATGATGATCGGCAAGCAGTATAATGGAATGTTTTAGCTCGAACACCTCATCCAGCATTTGGAGTCTACCACCCACTCTTAACAGCCCATGCTCGTCTAGGAAAGGGGATAGTTCGGCGATCTTCGACGACACTTTTAGGGGCACTTTCTTCTGCAAATATCTTAAATCGTTATTAAAACTGAACAATTGTACGTACCTGAGCCAGTATCGTTCAGAACTTTCTAGTTCACCTGTTGATAAAAATCTGTCCAGAATCCCCTGTTTAGACCTGCAGTGGTTGACGAATCGAAAAAACCCAGCACGTTACTCGCAGCAGACGCATCCAGCTATTGAATTTTTTGCAGCTCAGCATTGGCTCTTCTAATTTTTGAGGTAAGTCATTAGATTCTGCCATTAACGTTGTGCTCAGTTCAAATCCCTTGATATTTAGTTGGTTTGTACCAGGAAGAATACTGGTATCGTTAAGCCAGTCTGGACCACGTTCCCACAAGAGAGAGGTTGCAAGTTGCTCACCGGAAATACCCCGCGTTAACAAGTCCGCTGGGTTGCTTTCCCCAGGGCAATGACTCCAGTCTGATATCGTAGTATAACGGCGTATTTCCATGACACGACTCTGTACGTAGGGCTTTCAATGTTGGATTTGGCCATAGATCCAATTTATAGTAATTTTTGAATACGTCCATATAAAAATTTGTGTATGAGGATTCGTAAATGCTTCTTGAAGTAAGCGCATAATCTAGCTGCGACCAAGGCAGCCGCAGGTTCCAACTTCAGAAGAGTAAGTTCATCTAACCTATCATCCTTCAAAGGTGCGACTCGACTCCTTGCGCACAGAAATGAAGTTGTTCCCCCTAGCTCCTGAAGATAAGCAACGGCTTCGTAAGCGTCCGTTAATATGGCATCAGCAAATATGTGGCACTGAATGATGTTCGGAGCTGAGACTGACGGAACTGCTCTGGGAATCGCCAAATCCTTCAGCTGTAGGATATTACGAATGCACTCATTCCACTGTAGGCTTAGATCAGATGGTAGAGCCTCATCCCAAGAAAATTTCCGTCTCCATGCTGACTGGAATAAGATTTTCAGTTTTATTATGGTTGGACTAACCATACTCAATGGATCGTAGACTCTTGCAATTGCTTGCAGAATACTCCGCTTTGTTCCTCTGCACTAATTTATTTCAAGAAAACTCTGAACAGAGTCCAACAGCACTGCCAACTCACCGCTAAATGCTGACCACCTTAAACTCAAAACCTTTTGACTGATAGGAAACTCCTGAGAGCCCATCTCTGCCCGTAGTAACGCACTGTTGGAATGTCACTTTCTTAGATTCATGGAAGCCCTTTCAATGATATTAACAGCCTCCTTGTAAAGTCTTAAGCTCTCAGCTTCCGTATGAACACAAACGACGAGGTCATCCACATAAAAACTCATACTAAGTATACGGCAAGTCTCAGGAAATTTCTGCTGCTCCTGCTTCAGATGAGATCGTATCGTGGCTGAAAGTGTGAATGGACTGCAACTGACGCTAAAGGTTACCCTGGTCATGCAAAATTCTTTATAACAGGCTTGTTCGCTAGCCTTCGGAAGCGAGGCATACCAGACAAATCGATGTGTATCCCTATCGGTTTCGTTTAATACTATATCCAGAAAAGCCTTTTCAATATCCGCCACAACGCCGATGCCACAAATACGGAAATTCAGTAAGATACTAAAGACATCAGGTAAGAGCTTGGTTCCAGTATAAAGTTGATCGTTCAATGATGAAATTTCCTTGGCATGGCTGGAGGCGTCGAAAACTATGCGCAGCTTAGTAGTAGTACTGATTTCCTTATAGACGGGTCAATGAGGTAGATAAATAACCCGCCCCGATGTCGCTTCTGAGGTATATTCAACCGGTTCTGCTATGCCTTCGTCCATCATCTGACGTACTGCCAAGTCATATTCCTTTAGCTTTCCCCGGATCCCTAGATAAGCGTTTCGTTAGAAAGTTTAAACGTCTTACCGCTCGATTCCTGTTGCTATCCAACACCAGCTGTGGATCCTTCCTATAGATGACATCCCATTTCCAATTTGTCCGAGGTTATCATCAGAAGAGTGGAACCCTTGCATCGTTCAACCGAAAATTGTTTCCACAGCTCTCAAATGGTTAAATAATTTACGTTGTTTGCCACTGACCACTTGCCAATAAAAATCGGAGCCAATGAGCCAACTCAACCCATCAACCGTTTAAAATGTAGCATGCAAATTATCCTCTAGTTGAAATCTCTTAAACACATGACAGGAACTATGTGGAACCTTCAAGACATCAACGCATATGTCCGGCACAACAATCGCTTCCACAAGGGCACTTTTAGCAGTGTACTGGCTTTTTAGCAGCACTTTAACCTTCTTAAACACTTTTGTGGTGGGCAACTGTTCTTTAGACCCATAAGGTATAACTGATAGATTTACAGTTCCAGTATATGCCAGCTGCAGTCTCTCCACTAAACTCTCCTGTATGTACGAGTTTGGCTACCACTGTAGACTACCACTCGAATGAGCAAACTGTTCTTTACGCTATCAACTATACATCGAGATGTCTTTAAAAAGACATTTGATAAATTAAAAGTATGCGCACAAAGGTTAAATCCCGTTTCTTTATCTCCTTTATCCTTTTTATACATCACATATCGATGTAATATGCCTGCCACCGCAGTTGTTGCACTTCAGGAATTTCATACTAGTTGTGAAGAATGAATTTTTTCAATTCATTTTTAATGCATTTTTATTATTATCAATTCATTAAACTTACGAGACTATGCTAGACAAAAAATGCTTAAAACTAACTTAACAGACTTAACTATGTTATTCTATTCAAACTTACTGGCCTTATGCGGGCGCTCTAAGCTAAACCTAATACTTAGAACTATGTCTTTCGACGTACCTTACTCCAATTTTTTTTATCTATTTCATTATTTTTTTTAATGATAATTACTTAGAAAAGACTCACACAAGACTAATTGAAAATCACACTGCTCTACAATTTATACTGTAACATCGTCTAAAAGTATGCAACAATAATGTAGAATAATAACTACGCTCCTACAGCCCATTCCAAACTGTACTTTCATTCGAGGTTCGCAATAGCTGACAATGCCACGGATAAAGAGAGAATTATAACTGGAAGAAATGATTGTCATCTTGGAATTATTTCCAGTGGTCGAAGAATTTGCTAGAAGTTTCTGGCTATCTGAAACTTCTGCTATATAAGGACAGATGGCGATCAATAGGAAAGACAGTGATTTTTAAACTGTGGCGAAGAGATTAGAAAAGTGATAATAGGCGAAGTTGTAATTTTGTGATAAATTGAAAGTTGAGAGTTAACAAGAAGGAGTAATTAGTTTGGATTTGTGAATTAAGTAATAGAAAGGAGATAAAGTGATTTGAGAGGAAAGAGACATTGTAAGAAAAGAATTGCGAAGGATAGTACAGTGTGAACCTGAATTGTTCTATAGACTAGAAAATAAAGAAATAAATTTCACAGAATATTGTTTTATCTACTCGAGCCGTAGCTCGCATATTACATTGGTGTCAGAAGCGGGATAAAACTTATTCTGTGAATAACTATTTCCGTGGTGTGAAATTGCACAAGCAAAAAAAAAAAAAAAAACGATTTCTGTGTTGAGTTAATTAGTTGCGCAAAATGGGTCGCAAATTGGGAAAACTAACTATAACTCAACTAAAGGCAGAACTCAGTAAGCGGAACCTCGACACAACTGGGGGAAAAGATGCCCTACTGATTCGTCTGGAAGAAGCAGTAACGCAGGAAGGTGAAAATCCGCACGACGTAGAGTTTGACGTGGAAGAGGAACCAGCAAGTACAGCAGCCGACCCGGGTATAACAAGTCTGCTCCTGCAACTTAAGTTAGTCATGGACGAACAAAAGAAAGCAATAGAAGATCAAAGAAATTCTCTAGAACTTAAGCTGGACGAACAAAAGAAAGCAATGGACGAACAAAAGAAAGCAATGGACGAACAAAAGAATTCTCTAGATGCTCTGGAAAGTAAACTTGATGAGCAAAACAAGAACTTGGAATCCAAATTCGAAGTGATCGAAGAGAAAATCGAGAAGGTAGAGACGCAACTCGAAAAAGTCGAAACTAGATTCGATGAAAACTTTGAGAAGCATGAAACTCAGTTCGGGAAAATAGAGACTCAGTTCGAAAAAGTAGAAAAACAAGTCGAAAATCTTACTAAGGAACTCAGCAACGTGAAGAGACAGAAAGCACGGGAATATTCCACCAACGGTCTGAGAAGAAAGGAGATGCAGCCTCCTATCTTCGATGGTCAAACATCATGGCCAATTTATAAAAGGCAATTCGAAGCGGCCGCAATGACCAATAGCTGGGACGATGAAGAGAAGTCCATTGCACTCACACTTGCACTGAGGGGTCCAGCTGCGGAGCTCTTGCAGACCATCCCGGAAGATAAACAGCAGAACTACGACTCTCTGGTTCAGGCTATCGAGATGCGGTTTGGGGATGAACACATGCAGCAGGTGTACAGGGTTCAGCTGCGTAGTCGAGTCCAGAAAAGGGGGGAAACGCTCCAACAGTTGCAAGCGGATATAGAGCGACTAGCCCATCTTTCATACCCTAAAGCCGGTGAGGAGCTTATCAACGAAATGGCGGTGGAAGCTTTTATTCAGGCCATAGAGGACAGACAACTGCAAATGGCTGTAAGGATGGCTGAAAAGCGAACACTCCCCGAGGCATTGGCATTCGCTTTGTCAATGAAGGCTGCGGAGCAAGCATACCAGGGAATACACCGTGTCAGGGAAATGTCCGTCGTGGAATGCTCATGCCAGAGAACAGCCGTCATGGATGAAGACAGTGCTCGCGGAAGTCAAATCCGTTGCTGGAATTGCAACCAAACCGGACACCTACAACGGCAGTGCAGAAGTGCACCTAGACGAGGAAATTGTCCACATTGTGGAAGTAGGAGAAGCAGAGAGGAAGCATCTGGCTGTCAGTCAGACTTCCCAAAACCAGCAGTCGGGAAATGCGTAAGGACCAACTTCGCGGGGCAGAAGTTGGTTACTGGAATCGAGGCCCCCAGGACCACCATTCAAGTTTCGCAAACCAAACGGGATAACAAGAGCCTCACAGTGGAGGCACTAATCAACAAGAAGAAGTGCGTAGCCACCATCGACACAGGTGCCACTGCCTCCATTGTAAGAAGAGATATCGTCAAAAGCTCCTGGCTGCACAACACCAACAGCTACTGCCTGAAGACTGCAATAGGGGAAATGGCGAAGGTATTTGGAGAAGTTCGTCTTACGCTTACTCTGGCAGGACTGACGTTCTCCCATGCGTTTCTGGTGGCAGACATATGCGACGAGTGCATCATCGGAATAGACTTCATGAAAGCAAATGAAGTAATCTTGGACATCGGGATGCAAGTACTGAGGTATCGAAATGTGGAGATTCCGATGGTGTACGGAAACGAGAATGCCGTAACTCTCAGGACAGTCATCAGCAAAGACGAAGTTTTGCCGCCGTCTTCAGAGACAATCATTTGGACGAAGCTGGAAGGTGATCTTGGGAGCCACCGATTCTACATAGTAGAACCAGACCCGGAGAAGAATTCTCAAGACTACATCGTGGGAAAGACGTTAGTCGAACCAAAGAACACCATGGTTCCAGTGAGAGTTTTGAACGCAAGACCACACACTGTCAAACTAAGGCGAGGGGAGGTGACTGGAAAATGCACGCCGATTACCGCCGTCGCAACAATATCTGAACGTGGTCCTCCAAAACCTCTCCCATCACCTTGGACAGCGGAAACGAGAGAGACGATTCTCCAGTCCAGTGAGCTGAATCAGGAGCAGCGAACTATGGCAGAGAATCTTATCAATGAGTACGCTGATGTATTTGCCTCACAGGACGGAGAATACGGCCGAACACACCTGGTACAACATCGAATAGACACTGGTGATACTAGACCAATTCGTCAGCCTGCTAGGCGCCTTCCATTGGCAAAGCAGACAGAAGTTGCAGAGATGGTGTCGGCAATGGAGAAAGAAGGTCTGATTGAAAGTTCCAAAAGTCCGTGGGCATCACCGGTTGTACTGGTTAAGAAGAAAGATGGCAGCACGCGGTTCTGCGTGGACTATCGGCAGCTCAATTACGTCACCAAGAAAGACAGCTACCCTCTGCCACGGATTGACGACACGCTAGACACACTATCAGGAGCCCGATGGTTTTCCACTCTCGACTTGAAGAGTGGCTACTGGCAGGTACAGATCCATCCAGAAGACCGGGAGAAAACCGCCTTCACCGCAGGAAATGGGCTATGGCAATTCACGGTAATGCCATTCGGGCTGTGCAATGCTCCGGCGACTTTCGAGCGATTGATGGAATGTGTCCTGCAAGGGTTAACATGGAAAACCTGTTTGGTATACTTGGATGATGTCATCGTCGTAGGAAAATCGTTTGCGCAACACCGAGACAATCTAAGGGATGTGTTTCAAAGGCTTCGAAGTGCCCACCTGAAGCTCAACCCCAAGAAGTGCGCCCTGTTTAGAGCGGAAGTCAAGTACTTGGGGCACATAATTTCAGCGAAAGGAGTGAGAACCGATCCAGAGAAGGTCGAAGCGGTGAAAAACTGGCCAGTCCCCAAGGATAAACACCAACTAAGGAGCTTCCTGGGCCTAGCCACCTACTACAGACGGTTCGTGAAGGATTTTGCCGGGATCGCAAAGAACCTGCACCAGTTGACGGAAAAGGGAAAACAATTCAAATGGACCATTGAGTGCGAGAAGAGCTTCAAGGCACTTAAACAACGGCTATGCGATGCCCCGGTACTGGCTTACCCCACTCCCGGGGAAACGTTCATTGTGGATGCAGATGCTAGTAATGTTGGGGTAGGAGCCGTACTCTCCCAGGTGCATGACGGCCAAGAGAAGGTGGTTGCGTACTTCAGCAAGGTGCTCTCTAAGCCAGAAAGGAACTACTGCGTGACAAGGAGAGAACTTCTAGCTTTGATCTTGGCTACGAAGCATTTTCACAAATACCTCTACGGGAGGAAGTTCGTTCTTCGCACAGACCATGCAGCCTTAAAATGGCTATTACAGTTCAAGAGTCCTGAGGGTCAGGTCGCAAGATGGATCGAAAGGCTGCAAATCTACGACTACGAAATACAGCATCGTAAAGGAAAACTCCACTCTAATGCGGATGCACTGTCCCGGAGACCATGCAGAACGGATTGTAAACATTGTGCGCGTCAGGAAGAACGGGAGCTGGTTTCCATCCAAAGAATGAGAGCCGAACCTATCGCCGGCTGGAGCGTAGATGAGATCCGGAACGCTCAGAAGGAAGACCCGGATATCGAGCCGATTCTGGCCTGGAAGGAGAACATGGAGAAACCGGATCATCAGGACATCTCTCACAGAAGCCCGACCTTAAAGGCATATTTTGCGCAGTGGGACTCCCTCCATGTCCAAGAAGGTGTTCTGAGAAGAAAATGGGAATCCTCCGACGGAAAGTCGTTTGTAATGCAGCTTGTAGTACCGCGGACGAGGGTCAAGGAGGTGTTACAGGAAATGCATGGCGGGGCGTCCGGAGGCCACTTGGGAGTGAATAAGACGCTAGAAAAGGTACGAGAACGTTTTTATTGGTTAAAAGCGAAGGAAGATATCGAAGACTGGTGCAGAGAATGCGACGTGTGTGCAGCTAGTAAGGGTCCGAGAACCAAAACTCGAGGTAAGATGCACCAATACAACGTGGGAGCACCTTTCGAACGAATCGCCATTGACATCGCAGGGCCCTTTCCGGAAACCGACAATGGTAATCGGTATATACTCGTAGTGATGGACTACTTCAGTAAGTGGCCGGAAGCGTTTCCGATCCCTAACCAGGAAGCCAGAACCGTGGCGGAGCAGATCGTCTACAATTGGGTTAGCAGATTCGGTGTGCCCTTGGAATTGCATTCTGACCAAGGGAGGAACTTCGAGTCAAGAATCTTCCAAGAGATGTGTCAACTACTCGGAATCAAAAAGACAAGGACAACCCCGCTTCATCCACAGTCGGACGGTATGGTGGAGCGTTTCAATAGGACTTTGGACGAACATCTCTCGAAGGTCGTAGGTGACTACCAACGGGATTGGGACCGGCAGATTCCCTTGTTTTTGATGGCCTATAGAAGTGCCGTGCATAGCACTACTCGACATACGCCGTTCGAAATCTTATTTGGTGGAATAGCTCGTTTACCCAGTGAGGTGAAATTTGGATCTCCTACCAATGAGCCCAGAAATGAAGAAGAGTACGTGGCGGACCTTAGGGAAAGGCTTAGGGACATACACCAAAGGACCAGAAGCCAGATTAAGATAACGAGCGACCGCATGAAGACCAGGTATGATGCCAAGGCAACAACGTCAGGATTCCAGGAAGGAGATCTAGTGTGGCTGTATAATCCCCATCGCCAAAAGGGGAAATCACCTAAATTGCAGCGGAACTGGGAGGGTCCATACAGAATAGTAACCCGCATCAACGATGTTGTCTACCGCATCCAGCGAGGACCAAGGGCCAAAATGAAAGTGGTTCATGTGGACCGACTGAGTCGATACAATGGCCGAAGTGAGGACGCACTTGTTCGGGACGAACAAGTCTAAGAGGGGGGCAGTGTAACATCGTCTAAAAGTATGCAACAATAATGTAGAATAATAACTACGCTCCTACAGCCCATTCCAAACTGTACTTTCATTCGAGGTTCGCAATAGCTGACAATGCCACGGATAAAGAGAGAATTATAACTGGAAGAAATGATTGTCATCTTGGAATTATTTCCAGTGGTCGAAGAATTTGCTAGAAGTTTCTGGCTATCTGAAACTTCTGCTATATAAGGACAGATGGCGATCAATAGGAAAGACAGTGATTTTTAAACTGTGGCGAAGAGATTAGAAAAGTGATAATAGGCGAAGTTGTAATTTTGTGATAAATTGAAAGTTGAGAGTTAACAAGAAGGAGTAATTAGTTTGGATTTGTGAATTAAGTAATAGAAAGGAGATAAAGTGATTTGAGAGGAAAGAGACATTGTAAGAAAAGAATTGCGAAGGATAGTACAGTGTGAACCTGAATTGTTCTATAGACTAGAAAATAAAGAAATAAATTTCACAGAATATTGTTTTATCTACTCGAGCCGTAGCTCGCATATTACAATACATAAAGAATAGAATGTGGAGTGGAAATCCTTGATATGCATATGTGTGTGTGTGTATAATATGAACAGGGTGCACATAGAAGCGTTTTTTTGGTTGTTTTCAACAACTTTCTCGGGGTTGTTCTTTATTCCATCACTGAAGAAACGACATTTGTCCAATTGGACCTTCATATTGGCTTCGCTAAGGGTTTGGAAAATCTGCCCTATATGTTCAGCATGTTCGGGCTCGCGTTAACTGAAAATGACTATGTCATCGATGTATACGTAACATATCCTTTCGATATGTTCGCGGAGAATGACATCAAGTGCGCGTTGGAAGATGTAAGGCGCGTTCTTGAGAAAAACGGCAAACGGGTAAATTCAAACTTCCCGTTGTTTATAGAGAATGCAGTTTTCTTAATATCGGATTCCTTTAGGGGAATCTGATGAAAGCCGCTTTTGAGGTCAAGCACTGTAAAGAATGTGTTTCTCCCTAGTTGATAGGGAACTTTAATTTCGGGGATTGGATAGAGGTCTGCGATCGTAACAGATTTTAATTTCCTTTAATCGATCACCAGTCTACAAGTATACTGTCTGTTTCCCGCGAAATCAGGTTTTTTGGTTACGATCCAAACTGGAGAGTTATGGGGAGACCGAGATGGTCTAATTATGCCATCTTCGAGGAGTTTAGAAATTGTTTTTTGTTCTTCCACTTCGTTCTTAAGGGACATGGGATATAGATAGAATTTTGTAAAGATAGGGGAATCTGTATTTGTTCGTATCTCACCTAATGCTTTCGTTGTGAAGGTTAACTTTTCATCTGGATCGGAGAATAGGTTGGGGAAATTCTTGATAATTGGTTCCAATGCTTTCCTTTGCATATCAGACATGCAACAAATTTTTGAGTTTAACGAGTTGATGGATTGGGTTCTTAGTTGTTTGACTCTAATTTTGAAGTTGCCGAGGATAGTCATGTAGCTCTCCTTGGAATATATTACGGCGGAGAGTTCTTTCAAACTATCGTTTCGCAGTATATTGTGCAAAGATTTAAATGTGGAGAGGAGGAAAAACTTAATTTTGGGATCTTTAAGACCAAAGAGATTTGCTTCGATGTGGTGTGTAATTTTGGTGCTCCGCTTATTGAATTTGGGTAAAAGCACTCCTTGTTGGGGACAGGTTTATCGACGAGTGAGGGTTGAATATAATTACGGTTCGAGCTGGTGTCTATTAATATCCGAATAATTTCACCGCTCTTCGTCCTACTTTCAAAGTAAGGTAACGAAGAGGTTGTTAGCCTAAAAAATGTAAATCGGTAAAGTCTATGATATCGTTGATATTGACATTTGCGTTGTCTTCCGATTGATCTTGATTTTCTGCATATTCAGCCAACGTCTGGTCGTAACCAGCGTCATATGACTGCATTAATTGATCGTAGTCGTAATAATCATATTCGTCGGTATCAATATGGAAGTTTCTCTGGATCTTATCTTTTGTAAATTGCTGAGACATGGGAGTAGGATGGGGTTGTACAAATCGATTGCTTGAGTACTTGCTTTGATAGTTACTAGGCCGTGTCTGGGCAGTATACCCGTTTTCTGTTGGTTTCGCTTTCACATGTGAGCTCGGAGAACTCTGGATTGGAGCGTTTGTTCGAAATTGATTGGGGTACTGAGTACGGTTGAAGGGACTTTGTTTAGAAAAGAACTGTTGTTGCGCCTGTCTCTGCGTAAAACCAGTGTTAGGTTGGGTACGATGCGTTTGAGAGAAATGAGGTGGAGAAGATCCCTTTATAGTGTAACATCGTCTAAAAGTATGCAACAATAATGTAGAATAATAACTACGCTCCTACAGCAAATTCCAAACTGTACTTTCATTCGAGGTTCGCAATAGCTGACAATGCCACGGATAAAGAGAGAATTATAACTGGAAGAAATGATTGTCATCTTGGAATTATTTCCAGTGGTCGAAGAATTTGCTAGAAGTTTCTGGCTATCTGAAACTTCTGCTATATAAGGACAGATGGCGATCAATAGGGAAGACAGTGATTTTTAAACTGTGGCGAAGAGATTAGAAAAGTGATACTAGGCGAAGTTGTAATTTTGTGATAAATTGAAAGTTGAGAGTGAACAAGAAAAAGTAATTAGTTTGGATTTGTAAATTAAGTAATTGAAAGGAGATAAAGTGATTTGAGAGGAAAGAGACCTTGTAAGAAAAGAATTTGCGAAGAATAGTATAGTGTGAACTTGAATTTTTCTATAGAGTAGAAAATAAAGAAATAAATTTCACAGAATATCGTTTTATCTACTCGAGCCGTAGCCTGCATATTACATTGGTGTCAGAAGCTGGGATAAAACTTATTCTGTGAATAACTATTTCCGTGGTGTGAAATTGCACAAGAAAAAAAAAAAAAAAAACGATTTCTGCGTTGAGTTAATTAGTTGCGCAAAATGGGTCGCAAGTTGGGAAAACTAACTATAATTCAACTAAAGGCAGAACTCAGTAAGCGGAATCTCGACACAACTGGGGGAAAAGATGCCCTACTGATTCGTCTGGAAGAAGCAGTAACGCAGGAAGGTGAAAATCCGCATGACATAGAGTTTGACGTGGAAGAGGAACCAGCAAGTACAGTAGCCGACCCGGGTATAACAAGTCTGCTCCTGCAACTTAAGTTAGTCATGGACGAACAAAAGAAAGCAATAGAAGATCAAAGTCATAAGCTCGATGACCAAAGGAATTCTCTAGAACTTAAGTTGGATGAACAAAAGAAAGCAATGGACGAACAAAAGAAAGCAATGGACGAACAAAAGAATTCTCTAGATGCTCTGGAAAGTAAACTTGATGAGCAAAACAAGAACTTGGAATCCAAATTCGAAGTGATCGAAGAGAAAATCGAGAAGGTAGAGACGCAACTCGAAAAAGTCGAAACTAGATTCGATGAAAACTTTGAGAAGCATGAAACTCAGTTCGGGAAAATAGAGACTCAGTTCGAAAAAGTAGAAAAACAAGTCGAAAATCTTACTAAGGAACTCAGCAACGTGAAGAGACAGAAAGCACGGGAATATTCCACCGACGGTCTGAGAAGAAAGGAGATGCAGCCTCCTATCTTCGATGGTCAAACATCATGGCCAATTTATAAAAGGCAATTCGAAGCGGCCGCAATGACCAATAGCTGGGACGATGAAGAGAAGTCCATTGCACTCACACTTGCACTGAGGGGTCCAGCTGCGGAGCTCTTGCAGACCATCCCGGAAGATAAACAGCAGAACTACGACTCTCTGGTTCAGGCTATCGAAATGCGGTTTGGGGATGAACACATGCAGCAGGTGTACAGGGTTCAGCTGCGTAGTCGAGTCCAAAAAAGGGGGGAAACGCTCCAACAGTTGCAAGCGGATATAGAGCGACTAGCCCATCTTTCATACTCTAAAGCCGGTGAGGAGCTTATCAACGAAATGGCGGTGGAAGCTTTTATTCAGGCCATAGAGGACAGACAACTGCAAATGGCTGTAAGGATGGCTGAAAAGCGAACACTCCCCGAGGCATTGGCATTCGCTTTGTCAATGAAGGCTGCGGACCAAGCATACCAGGGAATACACCGTGTCAGGGAAATGTCCGTCGTGGAATGCTCATGCCAGAGAACAGCCGTCATGGATGAAGACAGAGCTCGCGGAAGTCAAATCCGTTGCTGGAATTGCAACCAAACCGGACACCTACAACGGCAGTGCAGAAGTGCACCTAGACGAGGAAATTGTCCACATTGCGGAAGTAGGAGAAGCAGAGAGGAAGCATCCTGTCGGTCAGACTTCCCAAAACCAGCAGTCGGGGGATGCGTAAGGACCAACTTCGCGGGGCAGAAGTTGGTTACTGGAATCGAGGCCCCCAGGACCACCATTCAAGTTTCGCAAACCAAACGGGGTAACAAGAGCCTGACAGTGGAGGCACTAATCAACAAGAAGAAGTGCGTAGCCACCATCGACACAGGTGCCACCGCCTCCATTGTAAGAAGAGATATCGTCAAAGGCTCCTGGCTGCACAACACCAACAGCTACTGCCTGAAGACTGCCACAGGGGAAATGGCGAAGGTATTTGGAGAAGTTCGTCTTACGATTACTCTGGCAGGACTGACGTTCGCCCATGCGTTTCTGGTGGCAGATATATGCGACGAGTGCATCATCGGAATAGACTTCATGAAAGCAAATGAAGTAATCTTGGACATCGGGATGCAAGTACTGAGGTATCGAAATGTGGAGATTCCGATGGTGTACGGAAACGAGAATGCCGTAACTCTCAGGACAGTCATCAGCAAAGACGAAGTTTTGCCGCCGTCTTCAGAGACAATCATTTGGACGAAGCTGGAAGGTGATCTTGGGAGCCACCGATTCTACATAGTAGAACCAGATCCAGAGAAGAATTCTCAAGACTACATCGTGGGAAAGACGTTAGTCGAACCAAAGAACACCATGGTTCCAGTGAGAGTTTTGAACGCAAGACCACACACTGTCAAACTAAGGCGAGGGGAGGTGACTGGAAAATGCACGCCGATTACTGCCGTCGCAACAATATCTGAACGTGATGCTCCAAAACCTCTCCCATCACCTTGGACAGCGGAAATGAGAGAGACGATTCTCCAGTCCAGTGAGCTGAATCAGGAGCAGCAAACTATGGCAGAGAATCTTATCAATGAGTACGCTGATGTATTTGCTTCACAGGACGGAGAATTCAGCCGAACACACCTGGTACAACATCGAATAGACACTGGTGATACTAGACCAATTCGTCAGCCTGCTAGGCGCCTTCCATTGGCAAAGCAGACAGAAGTTGCAGAGATGGTGTCGGCAATGGAGAAAGAAGGTCTGATTGAAAGTTCCAAAAGTCCGTGGGCATCACCGGTTGTACTGGTTAAGAAGAAAGATGGCAGCACGCGGTTCTGCGTGGACTATCGGCAGCTCAATTACGTCACCAAGAAAGACAGCTACCCTCTGCCACGGATTGACGACACGCTAGACACACTATCAGGAGCCCGATGGTTTTCCACTCTCGACTTGAAGAGTGGCTACTGGCAGGTACAGATCCATCCAGAAGACCGGGAGAAAACCGCCTTCACCGCAGGAAATGGGCTATGGCAATTCACGGTAATGCCATTCGGGCTGTGCAATGCTCCGGCGACTTTCGAGCGATTGATGGAATGTGTCCTGCAAGGGTTAACATGGAAAACCTGTTTGGTATACTTGGATGATGTCATCGTCGTAGGAAAATCGTTTGCGCAACACCGAGACAATCTAAGGGATGTGTTTCAAAGGCTTCGAAGTGCCCACCTGAAGCTCAACCCCAAGAAGTGCGCCCTGTTTAGAGCGGAAGTCAAGTACTTGGGGCACATAATTTCAGCGAAAGGAGTGAGAACCGATCCAGAGAAGGTCGAAGCGGTGAAAAACTGGCCAGTCCCCAAGGATAAACACCAACTAAGGAGCTTCCTGGGCCTAGCCACCTACTACAGACGGTTCGTGAAGGATTTTGCCGGGATCGCAAAGAACCTGCACCAGTTGACGGAAAAGGGAAAACAATTCAAATGGACAATTGAGTGCGAGAAGAGCTTCAAGGCACTTAAACAACGGCTATGCGATGCCCCGGTACTGGCTTACCCCACTCCCGGGGAAACGTTCATTGTGGATGCAGATGCTAGTAATGTTGGGGTAGGAGCCGTACTCTCCCAGGTGCATGACGGCCAAGAGAAGGTGGTTGCGTACTTCAGCAAGGTGCTCTCTAAGCCAGAAAGGAACTACTGCGTGACAAGGAGAGAACTTCTAGCTTTGATCTTGGCTACGAAGCATTTTCACAAATACCTCTACGGGAGGAAGTTCGTTCTTCGCACAGACCATGCAGCCTTAAAATGGCTATTACAGTTCAAGAGTCCTGAGGGTCAGGTCGCAAGATGGATCGAAAGGCTGCAAATCTACGACTACGAAATACAGCATCGTAAAGGAAAACTCCACTCTAATACGGATGCACTGTCCCGGAGACCATGCAGAACGGATTGTAAACATTGTGCGCGTCAGGAAGAACGGGAGCTGGTTTCCGTCCAAAGAATGAGAGCCGAACCTATCGCCGGCTGGAGCGTAGATGAGATCCGGAACGCTCAGAAGGAAGACCCGGATATCGAGCCGATTCTGGCCTGGAAGGAGAACATGGAGAAACCGGATCATCAGGACATCTCTCACAGAAGCCCGACCTTAAAGGCATATTTTGCGCAGTGGGACTCCCTCCATGTCCAAGAAGGTGTTCTGAGAAGAAAATGGGAATCCTCCGACGGAAAGTCGTTTGTAATGCAGCTTGTAGTACCGCGGACGAGGGTCAAGGAGGTGTTACAGGAAATGCATGGCGGGGCGTCCGGAGGCCACTTGGGAGTGAATAAGACGCTAGAAAAGGTACGAGAACGTTTTTATTGGTTAAAAGCGAAGGAAGATATCGAAGACTGGTGCAGAGAATGCGACGTGTGTGCAGCTAGTAAGGGTCCGAGAACCAAAACTCGAGGTAAGATGCACCAATACAACGTGGGAGCACCTTTCGAACGAATCGCCATTGACATCGCAGGGCCCTTTCCGGAAACCGACAATGGTAATCAGTATATACTCGTAGTGATGGACTACTTCAGTAAGTGGCCGGAAGCGTTTCCGATCCCTAACCAGGAAGCCAGAACCGTGGCGGAGCAGATCGTCTACAATTGGGTTAGCAGATTCGGTGTGCCCTTGGAATTGCATTCTGACCAAGGGAGGAACTTCGAGTCAAGAATCTTCCAAGAGATGTGTCAACTACTCGGAATCAAAAAGACAAGGACAACCCCGCTTCATCCACAGTCGGACGGTATGGTGGAGCGTTTCAATAGGACTTTGGACGAACATCTCTCGAAGGTCGTAGGTGACTACCAACGGGATTGGGACCGGCAGATTCCCTTGTTTTTGATGGCCTATAGAAGTGCCGTGCATAGCACTACTCGACATACGCCGTTCGAAATCTTATTTGGTGGAATAGCTCGTTTACCCAGTGAGGTGAAATTTGGATCTCCTACCAATGAGCCCAGAAATGAAGAAGAGTACGTGGCGGACCTTAGGGAAAGGCTTAGGGACATACACCAAAGGACCAGAAGCCAGATTAAGATAACGAGCGACCGCATGAAGACCAGGTATGATGCCAAGGCAACAACGTCAGGATTCCAGGAAGGAGATCTAGTGTGGCTGTATAATCCCCATCGCCAAAAGGGGAAATCACCTAAATTGCAGCGGAACTGGGAGGGTCCATACAGAATAGTAACCCGCATCAACGATGTTGTCTACCGCATCCAGCGAGGACCAAGGGCCAAAATGAAAGTGGTTCATGTGGACCGACTGTGGATCGATACAATGGCCGAAGTGAGGACGCACTTGTTCGGGACGAACAAGTCTAAGAGGGGGGCAGTGTAACATCGTCTAAAAGTATGCAACAATAATGTAGAATAATAACTACGCTCCTACAGCCCATTCCAAACTGTACTTTCATTCGAGGTTCGCAATAGCTGACAATGCCACGGATAAAGAGAGAATTATAACTGGAAGAAATGATTGTCATCTTGGAATTATTTCCAGTGGTCGAAGAATTTGCTAGAAGTTTCTGGCTATCTGAAACTTCTGCTATATAAGGACAGATGGCGATCAATAGGGAAGACAGTGATTTTTAAACTGTGGCGAAGAGATTAGAAAAGTGATACTAGGCGAAGTTGTAATTTTGTGATAAATTGAAAGTTGAGAGTGAACAAGAAAAAGTAATTAGTTTGGATTTGTAAATTAAGTAATTGAAAGGAGATAAAGTGATTTGAGAGGAAAGAGACCTTGTAAGAAAAGAATTTGCGAAGAATAGTATAGTGTGAACTTGAATTGTTCTATAGAGTAGAAAATAAAGAAATAAATTTCACAGAATATCGTTTTATCTACTCGAGCCGTAGCCTGCATATTACAATAGCTTAGTATTAAGTGAAAGGTACGTTGTTCCGTGGAGGAAACGTAGGAGATTGAGACTGGAATTTCTTTGTTGCTCTCTGGTTGCTATAAGCATGATTTGTTCTATAGTTTTGATTCTCCAGCTTTAAACATAAGTTTAATGGATGTGTTAAATCTAGGGGTTCCCTTATTCCGAGTAAACTTTTCAGATCACTCTTCATCCCACGGATAAATGTATCCAAAGCTTTGTCTCTATATGTTTGTGTGAGGAGTCGTATTGAATCAGGGCTTACCTCTTGAGAATTAGCGAGAGATGTGTATAAACAACCTGATAAAATTCTTGTACGGACCTATTTCCCTGCACAAGTGCCGTCATCTGATATTCTAATGCAGTAAGGTCTCTTTGTCGGTGTAATGCATCGCTAGGCATCTGGATATTGACCTCCAATATAGCGGAGTATTACATGCTTCCAGAGCTATGTCTGCAATGTCAGCGACTTTGTTTCTTATCACGATAAGGATGCCGTAATACTTTGACGGACCTTTTAATGGCTCATAGATATGGAGGATGCGTTCGATGCTCTTCTTACAAGAGCTGACCTCACCTGTATCGCCAGAAAAATTCGGCAGACAACGGACTACGTCTGTGATTTTATCCATGTCTGCTAACCTATCCCTATACTCAGGGGCGATTGTCATATCTTTACCAGCAAAGTTTTCAATGTTGGGGTTTAGTACACTCTGGACTAGTGAGGGGCCTCTGGCCTCTAAAACTTGATTCACTGTAGCTGTTATTACTGTATTTAATGCGGGAGTTAACGCAGCTTCTCAGCTAGAGTCTGTGTGAGACATTGTCGATTGGAACGAAGTGTTCGGATTGGGGTCCGTAGTGATCTCGGACATATTTCGATTTTGCGGATTTCTAACATGAGAAGGAGGATTAGGATTTGACGATTGGTTATCTGGGTGGTTAGTGGATAAGCCTGAGCGAAGGTCTGGCATTTTGAATATTTAGAATATACCAAAATTTGAAAACGAATTTAAACTTAAATTTGTTACACTTAATTCGCCTTAAATTCTAGTTTCGCTTTAGTCAATATTTTATTTTTTTTAAGATTTTTAGTTTTAATTTGTTTTTACTTTTGAAAATTATTTTTAGGTTTAATTTATTCTTTTTCCTTCTAGTTTTTTAATCTATCACTTCAGTTTCTTTTCTTAATTAATATGATTTTAGTTCTAATTAGCTTTTTTATTTTGAAAAATATTTTTACGTTTAATTTATTCTTTCCTTTTAATTTCTTAATCTATCACTTATTCTTCTTTTCTTAATTACTATGCCTACAAAACCATGATTGCGGCGAACATCCCACGCGGGTGGATTTGGCAATCTTCCTTTTTACTTCTGCTACTAAGGTACCTCGTCCACACCTTCTCTGTACGTGGTTCTTTTAGTCTAGCGACCACCAGTGATGTCACCTTGGTGGACCCGGCACAAAGACACTGCTGTATTTAATTCGGTTTTTTTTAGACGCTCAGGGCGAGATACTTTAGGTCGGCTTATGCGAATCTACTATTTCCTCGGTTCTTAGTTCACTTCTTTTAATCGCTCGCGGCGAGCTGCTTGAGGTCGACTTATGCACTAAATTATTTCCGTGAACGCACTAGTTTATTACTTTCGTTACTGCGCGGCGAGCTACTCTAGATCGCCTTAAGCGGCGTAACTACTTCACGGATTACGTTTAAAATGCGCCGTGTAACAATAATTGAACAGGTTCCTGCTCGGGCGCCAGTTAAATTTTATTTATTTCAAATTTAGTAAAAAAAAAATGTTTTTTTATTCTTTATTAGGAGTAGCCTCTTTATTTGACCAAATTCTCTTAAGAACTAACTTACAAAAAAAACTTGCATGTGAAGATGGGATGATTTGATGATCTTGTCAGACGCAACGTCAGCGAATTGCGTCACGTACCTCTTGCGCGTGGCGAAGATAGCCGTTGGGAATGTTGCCAGTGGAGAGTTGAATGGAAATTTCACTTGCAGGTGTTTAGCCTTGAAAGATGAATGGAATTTGATGATAGGCACTTGGGGATGTTAACTTGTATCCGTTATGCTGAGTTGTGCGAAACGTGTCTGCGCGTGTTTCTAACTGCACCAATGGAATGCGCGGGCATCCGTTAAACACATGTGAATGGCATGGGGCGGGGATAAGGGAAATGCCGTTATTGCGACAAAATTCCAACTAAGCAAAAGGGCGTATGCCGTTATATGTGAGTGAAGGTGACGTGTCCGACGTAACTCCTCCCCCCTTAAGATTCTTCTCCGGAGAATCTGTATCCTTAATTAATAAAAAAATTTCGACTTTGACACTGGTTTTGTTACCGTTTTTCTTTAAAAAAAAGTCAAGATTATTGAAACTAGTATAGTAATTATTATGAATGTTATTCCGAAATTTATGTTTCCATGCGTGTTATTTCTAGATTTTATTTCTTCTATAAGGTTTCGATTCCCTAACTGTTTCACGTGCATTTCCTCTGTAGAAAAATTCATTACAATGTTTCTTGTAGATATGTATATTGTTAGAATTAGGTATAATCAAATTGTCGTATTATACAAAATTTCCGTATTTTACATTGTTGATTTTAAGATTACAATTTTCGAACCTTATTAGATTATTACCCATTATATTTAGACTATAATTATTACAATTGTGTATTCTTTGTGTGTAAGGGATATTTTTAGTAATCACGATATTATTTGTTATCTGTTTGATTTCTATACTTTTGTTTTCTGTAAAGTTACATTCTGGGTTTCCTTTGAAAATATTGGAAATACAGTTGTCATTCATGATTTTTAAATCTATTAATTGTACTATTGACATTTTCATAATTTAGATTCCCGTCCGTGACAAAATTTTTGTGGGACGTTACAAGCTCGAGGTTATTTTTGTTGTTTACTGGTTCGATTAATATTCTGTAAAATTTAGAATATTTATAAATTTTATCCTTATAATAATTTGGAATACCTAATGCAAATATTATCCGATTATCGTAAATAAAAGCGGAGCTTTTTATGTTCTGAAGTTTGTTAAACGTTATATTGAATTGTTTACTTTCTTTTGATGATATAAAGTCAGTTCCTAAAACTCCTAATCGACTAAGCGTCAGGTTCTCTTTAACCTTCTTAACTTGGTCTCTTAATAATTGTATGTTTTACCGTATTTGGAATGCGTGTTGCATTTTTGCTACTTCTAAAAATTCTTTGTTTATTTCTTAACTTTGCCTAATTTCTTTTTCGTCGTCATAGTCCATGGTTCCTGTAAAAAATTGTAAGCCTTTTCCCACTATGTTCACTAATCCTCTTTTCGTTTTATGATGATATTCTTCTAGTAAGTGTTCCAAAATATCGAGGTTTTCTGTCCATGAACTTAAATTTACGCTACTAAGGACTTTCGTGTAGCCTGTAATTACTTGGAGATGTTGGTCTCTTATGGCAATGTATCCTTGTCTTTCCCTTAGATTCTGTACGTCGATTCTCTGTCCTCTTGTCCTTGTCAATATTTGTACGGTTGTTAATATGGTTAACGTTATCTGAAAGAATGTTAATTTTCATATTTGCGTTTAATTTGTGTTTTATAAAATTTGCTTCCTTTTTCTTCTACAACGTGGTCCTCATCTAAAGTTTCAGGGTCTGTTTTCTTATATTCTTATATTATATATATATACTCGTAGTAACTGCCTTAAAAATTGTGTTTCGTAAAGTATCCCTGTTGTTCTCGTCTGTTGTAAATTTTCGAATATGCTCGTTTGGAGTGAATGGAATCTTTCGATGTCCGAATTTCCTGTCTTTCGGTATGGGGTGGCGATATGAATTTCGACGTTATTCTCTCTTAAAAATTCTTTAATTAATATTGATGAAAACCCTGTCTCTCCATCTATGATAATTTTGTTTGGAATACCGAATGTTGCGAATCTATGTTTAAGCGTGTTCAATAGGGCTATCCATGTCCTGTGTTTTATTTCTTGTATCATGACATGTTTGGTAAATTTGTCGATCATGGTTACATACATAAGATTTATGTTTGCCTACCATATTGTAGCATAATAATAACTACGCTCCCTAAAAGTATGACGCAACAAATTCCGAAGTGACTTTTCATTCTGGCAGAATTTTGGTTCGAACTGTCCTTTCATTCGAGGTTCGTGTCTGGGATGAAGTCTCCACAGCTCATGTCAACGAAAGAGACGAATAATATCAGGGATAAAAGGGAATTATAACTGCAAGAATTATTACATCAGAATTTCTCTTGTTCCAGTGGTCGAAGAATTTGCTAGAAGTTTCTGGCTATCAGAAACTTCTGCTATATAAGGACAGATGGCGATTGAGGAAGCAGCAGTAGTTTCTAAACTGTGGCGAAGAGATTAGAAAAGTGATAATGGGCGAAGTTGTAATTTTGTGATAAATTGAAAGTTGAGATTTAACAAGAAGAAGTAATTAGGTTGGATTTGTGAATTAAGTAACCGAAAGGAGATAAAGTGATTTGATAGGACAGAGACCATTGTAAGAAAAGAATTGCGAAGAATAATATAGTGTGAACCTGAATTGTTCTATAGACTAGAAAATAAAGAAATAAATTTCACAGAATATTGTTTTATCTACTCGAGCCGTAGCTCGCATATTACATTGGTGTCAGAAGCGGGATAAAACTTATTCTGTGAATAACTATTTCCGTGGTGTGAAATTGCACAAGCAAAAAAAAAAAAATTAGTTGCGCAAAATGGGTCGCAAATTGAGAAAACTAACTATAACTCAACTAAAGGCAGAACTCAGTAAGCGGAACCTCGACACAACTGGGGGAAAAGATGCCCTGCTGATTCGTCTGGAAGAAGCAGTAACGCAGAAAGGTGAAAATCCGCACGACGTAGAGTTTGACGTGGAAGAGGAACCAGCAAGTACAGCAGCCAACCCGGGTATAACAAGTCTGCTCCTGCAACTTAAGTTAGTCATGGACGAACAAAAGAAAGCAATAGAAGATCAAAGGAATTCTCTAGAACTTAAGCTGGACGAACAAAAGAAAGCGATGGACGAACAAAAGAAAGCAATGGGCGACCAAAGGAATTCTCTAGAACTTAAGCTGGACGAACAAAAGAATTCTCTAGAACTTAAGTTGGATGAACAAAAGAAAGCAATGGATGAACAAAAGAAAGCAATGGACGAACAAAAGAATTCTCTAGATGCTCTGGAAAGTAAACTTGATGAGCAAAACAAGAACTTGGAATCCAAATTCGAAGTGATCGAAGAGAAAATCGAGAAGGTCGAGACGCAACTCGAAAAAGTCGAAACCAGATTCGATGAAAATTTTGAGAAACATGAAACTCAGTTCGGGAAGATAGAGACTCAGTTTGAAAAAGTGGATACGCAATTCGAGATAGTAGGAAAGCAAGTCGAAAATCTTGCTAAGGAGCTCAGCAACGTGAAGAGACAGAAAGCACGGGAATATTCCACTGACGGTCTGAGAAGAAAGGAGATGCAGCCTCCTATCTTCGATGGTCAAACATCATGGCCAATTTATAAAAGGCAATTCGAAGCGGCCGCAATAACCAATAGCTGGGACGATGAAGAGAAGTCCATTGCACTCACACTTGCACTGAGGGGTCCAGCTGCGGAGCTCTTGCAGACCATCCCGGAAGATAAACAGCAGAACTACGATTCTCTGGTTCAGGCTATCGAGATGCGGTTTGGGGATGAACACATGCAGCAGGTGTACAGGGTTTAGCTGCGTAGTCGAGTCCAGAAAAGGGGGGAAACGCTCCAACAGTTGCAAGCGGATATAGAGCGACTAGCCCATCTTTCATACCCTAAAGCCGGTGAGGAGCTTATCAACGAAATGGCGGTGGAAGCTTTTATTCAGGCCATAGAGGACAGACAACGGCAAATGGCTGTAAGGATGGCTGAAAAGCGAACACTCCCCGAGGCATTGGCATTCGCTTTGTCAATGAAGGCTGCGGACCAAGCATACCAGGGAATACACCGTGTCAGGGAAATGTCCGTCGTGGAATGCTCATGCCAGAGAACAGCCGTCATGGATGAAGACAGAGCTCGCGGTAGTCAAATCTGTTGCTGGAATTGCAACCAAAGCGGACACTTACAACGGCAGTGCAGAAGTGCACCTAGATGAGGAAATTGTCCACATTGCGGAAGTAGGAGGAGCAGAGAGGAAGCATCTGGCGGTGATAACATCCATCCTGTCAGTCAGACTTCCCAAAACCAGCAGTCGGGAAATGCGTAGGGACCAACTTCGCGGGGCAGAAGTTGGTTACTGGAATCGAGGCCCCCAGGACCACCCTTCAAGTTTCGCAAACCAAACGGAGTAACAAGAGCCTGACAGTGGAGGCACTAATCAACAAGAAGAAGTGCGTAGCCACCATCGACACAGGTGCCACTGCCTCCATTGTAAGAAGAGATATCGTCAAAGGCTCATGGCTGCACAACACCAACAGCTACTGCCTGAAGACTGCAACAGGGGAAATGGCGAAGGTATTTGGAGAAGTTCGTCTTACGATTACTCTGGCGGGACTGACGTTCTCCCATGCGTTTCTGGTGGCAGATATATGCGACGAGTGCATCATCGGAATAGACTTCATGAAAGCAAATGAAGTAATCCTGGACATCGGGGTGCAAGTACTGAGGTATCGAAATGTGGAGATTCCGATGGTGTACGGAAACGAGAATGCCGTAACTCTCAGGACAGTCATCAGCAAAGACGAAGTTTTGCCGCCGTCTTCAGAGACAATCATTTGGACAAAGCTGGAAGGTGATCTTGGGAGCCACCGATTCTACATAGTAGAACCAGACCCAGAGAAGAATTCTCAAGACTATATCGTGGGAAAGATGTTAGTGGAACCAAAGAACACATGGTTCCAGTGAGAGTTTTGAACGCAAGACCACACACTGTCAAACTAAGGCGAGGGGAGGTGACTGGAAAATGCGAACTATGGCAGAGAATCTTATCAATGAGTACGCTGATGTATTTGCCTCACGGGACGGAGAATACGGCCGAACACACCTGGTACAACATCGAATAGACACTGGTGATACTAGACCAATTCGTCAGCCTGCTAGGCGCCTTCCATTGGCAAAGCAGACAGAAGTTGCAGAGATGGTGTCGGCAATGGAGAAAGAAGGTCTGATTGAAAGTTCCAAAAGCCCGTGGGCATCACCGGTTGTACTGATTAAGAAGAAAGATGGCAGCACGCGGTTCTGCGTGGACTACCGGCAGCTCAATTACGTCACCAAGAAAGATAGCTATCCTCTGCCACGGATTGACGACACGCTAGACACACTATCAGGATCCCGATGGTTTTCCACTCTCGACTTGAAGAGTGGCTACTGGCAGGTACAGATCCACCCAGAAGACCGGGAGAAAACCGTCTTCACCGCAGGAAATGGGCTATGGCAATTCACGGTAATGCCATTCGGGCTGTGCAATGCTCTGGCGACTTTCGAGCGATTGATGGAATGTGTCCTGCAAGGGTTAACATGGAAAACCTGTTTGGTATACTTGGATGATGTCATCGTCGTAGGAAAAACGTTTGCGCAACACCGAGACAATCTAAGGGATGTGTTTCAAAGGCTTCGAAGTGCCCACCTGAAGCTCAACCCCAAGAAGTGCGCCCTGTTTAGAGCGGAAGTCAAGTACTTGGGGTACATAATTTCAGCGAAAGGAGTGAGAACCGATCCAGAGAAGGTCGAAGCGGGGAAAAACTGGCCAGTCCCCAAGGATAAACACCAACTAAGGAGCTTAATGGGCCTAGCCACCTACTACAGATGGTTCGTGAAGGATTTTGCCGGGATCGCAAAGAGTCTGCACCAGTTGACGGAAAAGGGAAAACAATTCAAATGGTCAATTGAGTGTGAGAAGAGCTTCAAGGCACTTAAACAACGGCTATGCGATGCCCCGATACTAGCTTACCCCACTCCCGGGGAAAAGTTCATTGTGGATGCAGATGCTAGTAATGCCGGGGTAGGAGCCGTACTCTCCCAGGTGCATGATGGCCAAGAGCAGGTGGTTGCGTACTTCACCAAGGTGCTCTCTAAGCCAGAAAGGAACTACTGCGTGACAAGGGGGGAACTTCTAGCTTTGATCTTGGCTACGAAGCATTTTCACAAATACCTCTATGGGAGGAAGTTCGTTCTTCGCACAGACCATGCAGCCTTAAAATGGCTATTACAGTTCAAGAGTCCTGAGGGTCAGGTCGCAAGATGGATCGAAAGGCTGCAAATCTACGACTACGAAATACAGCATCGTAAAGGAAAACTCCACTCTAATGCGGATGCACTGTCCCGGAGACCATGCAGAACGGATTGTAAGCATTGTGCGCATCAGGAAGAACGGGAGCTGGTTTCCATCCAAAGAATGAGAGCCGAACCTATCGCCGGCTGGAGCGTAGATGAGATCCGGAACGCTCAGAAGGAAGACCCGGATATCGAGCCGATTCTGGCCTGGAAGGAGAACATGGAGAAACCGGATCATCAGAACATCTCTCACAGAAGCCCGATCTTAAAGGCATATTTTCCTCCGACGGAAAGTCGTTTGTAATGCAGCTTGTCGTGCCGCAGACGAGGGTCAAGAAGGTGTTACAGGAGATGCATGGCGGGGCGTCCGGAGGCCACTTGGGAGTGAATAAGACGCTAGAAAAGGTACGAGAACGCTTTTATTGGTTAAAAGCGAAGGAAGATATCGAAGACTTTTGCAGAAAATGCGACGTGTGTGCAGCTAGCAAGGGTCCGAGAATCAAAACTCGAGGTAAGATGCACCAATACAACGTGGGAGCACCTTTCGAACGAATCGCCATTGACATCGCAGGGCCCTTTCCGGAAACCGACAATGGTAATCGGTATATACTCGTAGTAATGGACTACTTCAGTAAGTGGCCGGAAGGGTTTCCGATCCCTAACCAGGAATCCAGAACCGTGGCGGAGCAGATCGTCTACAATTGGGTTAGCAGGTTCGGTGTGCCCTTGGAATTGCATTCTGACCAAGGGTGGAACTTCGAGTCAAGAATCTTCCAAGAGATGTGTCAACTACTCGGAATCAAAAAGACAAGGACAACCCCGCTTCATCCACAGTCGGACGGTATGGTGGAGCGTTTCAATAGGACTTTGGACGAACATCTCTCGAAGGTCGTAGGTGACTACCAACGGGATTGGGACCGGCAGATTCCTTTGTTTTTGATGGCCTATAGAAGTGCTGTGCATAGCACTACTCCACATACGCCGTTCGAAATCATATTTAGTTTACCCAGTGAGGTGAAATTTGGATCTCCTACCAATGAGCCCAGAAATGAAGAAGAGTACGTGGCGGACCTTAGGGAAAGGCTTAGGGACATACACCAAAGGACCAGAAGAAAGATTAAAATAACGAGCGACCGCATGAAGACCAGGTATGATGCCAAGGCAACAACGTCAGGATTCCAGGAGGGAGATCTAGTGTGGCTGTGTAATCCCCATCGCCAAAAGGGGAAATCACCTAAGTTGCAGCAGAACTGTGAGGGTCCCTACAGAATAATAACCCGCATCAACGATGTTGTCTACCGCATCCAGCGAGGACCAAGGGCCTAAATGAAAGTGGTTCATGTGGACCGACTGAGTCGATACAATGGCCGAAATGAGGATGCACTTGTTCGGGACGAACACGTCTAATAGGGGGGCAGTGTAACATAATAATAACTACGCTCCCTAAATGTATAATGCAATAAATTCCGAAGTGTCTTTTCATTCTGGCAGAATTTTGGTCCAAAGTGTCCTTTCATTCGAAGTTCGTGTCTGCGGTTAGTCTCCACAGTTCATGTCTACGAAAGAGACTGATAATATCACGGATAAGAAAGAATTATAACTGCAAGGAATGATTGTCATCTTGGAATTATTACATCAGAATTTTTCTTGTTCCAGTGGTCGAAGAATTTGCTAGAAGTTTCTGGCTATCAGAAATGCTGCTATATAAGGACAGATGGCGATCGAGGCAAGGCAGTTGGTTTTGAACCGCACGAGGAGATTGGAAAAGTGATAAAAGCCGAAGTTGTAATTTTGTGATAAATTGAAAGTTGAGAGTTAACAAGAAGAAGTAATTAGTTTGGATTTGTGAATTAAGTAATTGAAAGGAGATAAAGTGATTTGAGAGGAAAGAGACCTTGTAAGGAAAGCATTTGCGAAGAACAGTATAGTGTGAACTTGAGTTGTTCTATAGACTAGAAAATAAAGAAATAATCTCACAGAATAACGTTTTATTTACTCGATCCATAGCTCGCATACTACAATGGATATAACCTGTAATTTCCCGCCAAATTATAGGTATAGAACCCAAAAGCCGTATTTTGAATGTACAGTCGATAGTGTACAGTGAATAAAGGCAATTTTTTTATAACGTGTGAGATTCGGGTTTTTTTTTGTTGCGAGATTTTTTTCCCAGTAATTCCCTATTGGAGTCATTTTTCCCATACTGCGTGTGTGCTAACAGTGCTTGAATTATTATTGTTCCTAAATGTGCTTGAATTATTATTATTCCTGAATGTGCCTGAGTTATTCTTATTCCTGAATGTACTTGGATTATTATTGTTCATGAATGTGCTTGAATTATTATTGTTATGCCTAGGGTTGTGGTTATTATATTTTTGTTTGTTTGCATATTCTGTCTCGTTCAGGATTTGTATGGCTTCTTCTATGTTTTTGGGTTTCCGCAATGCAGTAGCCCTTTCATGGCTTCTGGAATTTTGCTAATAAAGAGTCGTAAGGCTGTTTTGCAATTATGTTCTAGTTCTGTTGAGTCACTACCTTTGGCAATTCTCGTTTTGTTATTAAGTCGTCTTAAGGCATGATTCGTATTGTCATGAAAGTCTTAGCAACTGTATAGCTGTTCTACCGACTTCTATTGCCATCGTAAGTAGGTAAATTATTTAAGTATTTGATAGGGTCTAAAACTAGGCTTACTAGTGTTGTTGATGGTATTGGTGGTGTTGGTGGTGGTGACATAATTTCCTCTTCTGATGATGATGAGATATCCCTGTAACTTCTTTGTTCGTCGGATCTTTTCCTTTTTCGATCTCGTTGGTTCCTTGGCTTGGAATTTTGTTTCTTCTTTCTTCCTCCACGTTTCACTTTTTGTTCTTCGGGAAAAAACTTTGAATTGTTTTTGGATGACTTCATAATTATTTCTTATACGGCACCTATGAAATGTGCGGGCTTCTGTTAGACACATGCTAATGGCATGGGGCGGGGATAAGGGAAGTGCCGTTATTGCGACAAAATGCCGACTAAGCAAAAGGGCGTATGCCGTTATATGTGAGTGAAGGTGACGTGTCCGACGTAACTACATGTACCATTTTAACTGTTGAAAATACTTATGCACTGAGTACACAGTACAATGAGTGTACCCATTTAAAATAAGTGCACCCATTTATGTAAATGAATAAGTTAATTTTTCTTTAGAAATTATTGCGTATACCTATTTACATTTAGTTTTCATTAATTAACAAGGATTCGACAAGCGACTCGGATATTTCGATGGTAAGCAATAAAATTATATATAGTTGTTACACTTTTGTTGATTCACAGCCGGCCCAATTGCCCATGCACCAAGAGAACAAATAAAAAAAAACAAGAGATGTTCAAGAAAATATGGGATTTTTATTTTTAATCGGTGGTCTTGGACAACTCGTCCAAAAAAGAAAATCAGAACAACCCACAAAAATGTGACTAACCGAGAAAACGGATGACAACTCTGTCTCGATCTACTATATATGACGTTTTCGTTTTGCTCTTTCTTCTTCTTCCTTCACTAGTCGGGCTTTACATGAGCCCGTAACACGGCTCCCTCATTCGAAAATTGACTGTCCTCAGTCGCCAAAACTGTATTTCCGTAGATGGTCAGGGTGAGTGGGTGGCTAGTTCAACTTAGGCGTTGCCCGCAGATCGGCATAATGCCAACCGATATCTATGCACCACCAGCTGTCTTCTTCCACCTTCCTTGGTTAGCCGGTAGAGCACGTCACCCATCTTGCCGTCAACCTTATAAGGTCCTGCAGTTTGGGGCAGAGCCCTTTCTTCCTCTTCGGGGCGTATAACCAAACTTTGTCGCCGTCTTTAAATGGTGTTGCTTTTGCGCGGAGGTCATATCGGTCTTTCATTCGCCTACTGTACTGCAAAAGTTGGTTTCTATTGAACGAGTACACCGTCGTTAGTCTCTTTGAAAGTTCCTCTACGTAATTTGAAATGCTAGTTGGTTGATCTGGAGGGAGACCAGTGTACAGCTCCGAGGGTAGACGAAGTTCTCGACCAAAAGTTAGAAATGCAGGTGTCTGTCTGGTTGCTTCATGAACCGCGGTGCGGTAGGCCAATAGAAGGAACGGCAAATGGTCGTCCCAGCCACGCTGATTTTCAGCGACATATTTCGCGAGGTAATTAGGCAACGTACGGTTGAACCGTTCGACCATTCCGTCGGATTGTGGATGTAGGGCGGTCGTACGGGTTTTATCTTTTATCTATCCCAAACCTCTCCAAAACTTGCGCAAATACGACAAACTCGAAATTTCTTCCTTGGCCTGAGTGCAATTGGAGTGGGACTCCAATTCGTGAGAAGACATGCACAATAAGAGCTTCCGACACTCTTTCCGCTGTCTGGTCAGGCAAGGAACAGCCTCTGGCCAATTTGTAAAGTAGTCGCAAAAAACAAGGACGTATCTGTTGCCTTTAGTTGTAACTGGTAGCGGCCCAAAATGTCTATGGCCACGCGCTCGAAGGGTGCTCCAACATAAACGGGTTGTAATGGTGCCCGAGTTCTCGGCATTGCGCCTTTGCGCCTTTGACATACCACGCAATCCTGACAGTACTGCTCGACGTCTTGGGAACAGCCGACCCAATAGTAGCGCTGTTTTATCTTCGCTAAGGTTTTGCGTATTCCAAAGTGACCACCTGTTGGGCTATCGTGCATCGCCTTCATAGTGCCTGTCTGTAAGGACATAGGGATTAAAACTTGGTAATACTCACCGCTAGCCGTGTTCAGCCGTCTGCAAAGCATTCCCTGGCGACACTCTAGCGTTTCGAACATGCTCCAATAAGACTTTAGTTTCGGACTGAAACCACGGATTTCGTCGACGGCCGGTCGTTGCCTTTACTCCACCCATCGTCTTACTACTGATAAATCGTCATCTTCTGCTTGCTGTTGCGCTATGTCTCCTACAATCGACGTTGTCCGAATAAGCACACATTCTTGTTCGTCTAGTCGAGAACAATACCGACAAGCTCCATCGCATGGGCGTCGGGATAAAGCGTCAGCGTTCTGGTGTTTCCTTCCAGGTCGATGTTCTACTGTAAAATCGAACTGTTGCAGACGTTCCAACCAACGGGCCATCTGTCCCTCGGGCTCCTTAAAGTTCATAAGCTAGCGTAAGGAACTACAGTCCGTTCGCAGCGAGAAGTGTCTCCCTAGCAAATATGGCTGAAAATGGATAGCCTCTTTCACAATGGCCAAAAGCTCCTTCCGAGTAACGCAATAATTTCTCTCTGGTTTGGTGAACGTCTTGCTGTAATATTCGATGACCTTTTCCTGACCCTTTTGCATTTGGGATAAAACAGATCCACATCCATGTTGGCTCGCATCGGTGTCTAAAATAAACTCATCGACTTCTGTCGGTTGCACGAGAATGGGGGCGGTGAACAACTTTCTTTTCAACTAGGTGAAAGCATCTTCGCACTGTCTGAAGATGAATCAAAGCAGCTTCCTTTTTTCGGTTAGTGCTGTAAGTGGTCTAGCAATGGAGGAAAAATCCTGGATGAAGCGGCGGTAGTACGCGCAGAGTCCCAAAAATGACTGGATTTCCGCGGGGTTGGCCATTTCTGCACAGCTGACACTTTCTCGGGATCAACGGCAATACCTGCACCAGACACAATGTGACCCAAGAATCGAACTTCCTTTCTTCCCAGCCAACATTTCTTTGGTAATAGGCAAAGACCAGCGTTTCGCAGGGGTAGGAAGACTACCTCCAGGTTTTGCAGCAGTTCGGTGAAGGTTTTACCATGTACGATCACATCATCTAAGTACACCAAACACATAGTGTAGGGGAGGCCTTCCAATACCACATCCATTAGATGCTGGAACGTGGCAGGTGCGTTAGTCAAGCCAAACGGCATGACATTGAACTCGTAAAGACCGGTACCAATGGAGAACGCTGTCTTTTCTTTGTCCTTGCTGTCCATTTCCACCTGCCAATATCCAGAGCGTAGGTCCAGGGTGGCAAACCAGACCGACCCTCCAAGTGCTTCTAAAGTTAAGTCGATTCGCGGTAAGGGATACGAATCCTTTTTTATGGCGCAGTTGAGTTTTCGATAATCGACGCAGAAACGAAGGGACCCATCTTTCTTTTGGACGAGGACGACGGGAGAACACCAAGGACTACTAGACGGTTGGACGATGTTTTGTGCCTTCATCTCCTCCAAAATTCGTTTAGCCTCTTCTCTTCGGCTAAGGGGCAGCCTACGTGGCGGTTGTTTTATCGGGGCTGTTGCACCTGTGTCGATCTGATGTCTGGTGATAGTGGTGCGCCCTTGGCCACTACAGGAGCCTGAAAAGACATTGTTATTTCGGAAAACTAGAGATTTTAACCTTTCTTGTTCCTCGGACGTCAAACAAGCCAGTGGCAGCCCTTTGCATCATCTCCTGCAGATCCTGAGAAAGTTCAGTGGCTATGGCACTCTCAATTCGCCGACTTTGGAATAATTTGGGATGTGTCTGAAGGTGGACAGTTAGCTTGTCTTCTGATATCCCAATTTCTCTTGCAGAAATATTTGTTACACGAACTAATATTTCACCGTTGAACACTTGGTACACTGATTCGGCCGACGAAAGCTGTGGGATCTGGGACGTTATTCTGACGAGCACAGTTTCCTCGTTTGAGATTGGCGTAGCTATCCGAAGCCAACCATCGGAGAAGGCGGGTATATGGATATCACATTGGCAAGCTAACGTCTTCTGGACAATCGACCGATTTAAAGTGATGACTTCTTCGTTGAGTTGCAACGTGTTGTCTCGTAAATTGATAGTACAAGAAAACTGCTGCAAGAAGTCCAGTCCAATGATGCAGTCGTCCGAGATGATGGCTACATAGACGGACTGTAGTGTACTGCATTGACTTACTTGAAGAACTACTTCCAGAACTCCTTCGACTGGTGCGATCTCTCCTGTAGCGGTCTGAATAACTGCGCGCGATGGACTAATCTGGGTAGCACCTGTATCAAGGATGCCTAAGCAAGAGGCATCGTTGATTCGTACGGGAATAAACAAGTTGTTTGGAATGGTGGTCGAGCGGATGAACAGGGTTTCTGGTTGAGAGGCGATCACGTCCCCCACTAACTCCGCCCCCCGGGAGTCACCAGGTACTGGTTTTCCGATAGAATAATCGACTGATCAATTTCAGTGCTTGATGATTTTGCGGACTGATTCGTAAGTTGACAGCTCGTGGTCCCAAGCGAGCAGCTTCAACATCGAAGATTACTGCCAATCCTTCCTGACGCAAGTTAGGTGTTCGACTTAATTCACTGCGTGGTATGTATGCTATTTCCTCATTGTCATCCCGCCTGACGAAACCGTATCCTGTGCGGTGGATGAACTTTATTTTCCCCTTGACATCGATCTCTCGTTTCACATTGGGTTCGTTGAAGACTTTGGGAGCATTGTAGTTTTTTCGCGGCAGGTTACGCTCCCTTAAACTGCCCGATTCACATTTCCCGAGAATGCGACGACCTGGTTCACTGCTTGATGGATGTCCACTTCCGCAACTCGAATCTGTCGACGGCTATGCCTGGTAGCAACGTGACTGGCTTCGGCACGCACGGCTAAAGATAAAGCTCTTTCTAAAGTGTCGGGGGCACAGTCACGCACTCGCTGCTGTATATCGCTGTCAAAGATTCCGTCAATGAACTGTCCCAGAGCGATGCGATTCCTTGCATGCTCTGGGCAGTCGGCAAATGCCAAATAAACTAAGCATTGAATGTCGGTAGCCAATTCATTTAAGGTCTCCTTGTTTCTCTGCATTCGTCCACGCAGTTCGGAGTGTGCTGTCGCTTGTTCGAACTCATTTCCAAACCTTTGCCTAAGAGCTGCATCCAAGCGAACGAAATCATCTCGGACATCTGAAGAGAGTGTCTTATAGAACGTTAATGCAGTGCCCCTCAAGTAAGGAGCAAGGTAAAGTGCTTTAAAATTCCCTGACCAATCATTAACCCTTGCCATGGTCTCGAAGTGTAGAAGGTAAGTGCGCCATGGCATTCTTCCATCAAATTCGCGCGGCTGTACGGGAACACGATGAGGCGGCCCAGTTATGATAATCTGGTCCACCACTTGCACGTCGGTTGCCGAAGTCTTCCTTCTGTACGACTGTTGTTGGTGACCAGAGGCAGCCAAGTTGTGATTATCTTGAATATGGGTGGAGCTGCAGGCTGGTCCGGTCTTTTCATTGGAGTTCTCTCCTTGTTCATCTGTCGGATGCAAGGCAGGTTCAGCATTTGGGTCTATAGGAGTAGAGAGGTTAGCTAGGTCTTCAAGACGGGTACTAAATAATTCTTGCTGAGTAGTTTCGACCTTTCCCACTCGCGAGTTAACATCTGCAACTGAATTCTGCAACATTTCCATTAATGTTGTTTGATCGGCCAACAATGTGGACTGGGCATCCAATTTCGCCAAGATCTGTTAAATTTTCCCTTCCATTTGGAGGGTTCCACGCGGTTTAGACTCTGTTGTGGAATCGATCGGTGACCCCACATCTGACACCAAATTGTTACACTTTTGTTGATTCACAGCCAGCCCAATTGCCCATGCACCAAGAGAACAAATAAAAAAAAAAACAAGAGATGTTCAAGAAAATATGGGATTTTTATTTTTAATCGGTGGTCTTGGACAACTCGTCCAAAAAAGAAAATCAGAACAACCCACAAAAATGTGACTGACCTAGAAAACGGATGACAACTCTCTCTCGATCTACTATATATGACGTTTTCGTTTTGCTCTTTCTTCTTCTTCCTTCACTAGTCGGGGTTTACATGAGCCCGTAACAATATTAACAAAATATGAAACTTTTCTTTTAATTTCATTTGTGGGAACAACACCCCTTTCTACTACCGCTGTCCAACACAATTACTTTATATCAATTCTGCAACAATCATAAGTGAAGCACTGAGTATACTTAGTGTACTCAGTGCACTATACTCATTCTACATATGTGAGTACACTAAACTAAATGTTTTGTTATAGATAGGTGAAATACTTACTCAGTAATCAAATAACAAGTGATTCATTCATTTAATTTTTCAAGATGCGAGTACAGTGAATAAGGTACACGAAAAGATACTGAATGTCTTGAAACTGGAGACCAGCTTACAAATTGTAACAGTGCGGTTCATGAAATAAAGTTAACCACCTATCAACAGATAATTGCTAAACTGCACCGTCTTCCTCTCAAACATAAGGAAGAGGTCAAGACACAAATCCAGGATATGTAAGAGCAAGGTATTATTCGTAAATCGAAACCAGGCAGGAATGGGGAAGTTAAGTTCAGGTTATGTGTAAGTTATCGTGCACTTAATGAAATTACGATAGATGAGAAATATCCCTTACCTATTATCGAAGGGATACTTGATAAAATTGAGAGATCAAAATATTTTTCCACCCTTGATTTAGCCAAGAGTTATCACCAAATAAAGGTACATCCTGACGATATTCATAAGACTGCATTTGTTTCACCAAACGGTCTATATGAATATGTTAGAATGCCATTCGGCATAAAAAATGCTCCAGCTACGTTCTAAGCAAATTTATAATTTAGTTGAGTAATATCTTTTTTTTTTTTTTTCTTTTTTTATTTCTTTATGCTATCACAAATAACGGAAATATTGACTGTGCAGTATTTGGGTATAAAGCCAATTTAATATTGTAAATTCGTGGTTGGTTGTAGTTCAAGTTTCTATAGAGTGTGCAGCCTCGCTAAAGACAGTGGCACTCTTAATACGAATTAAAAATAAAAGTGTAAATGACTGAAATCGGAAGTTTGTATTTTTCATTTTTAAAGGAAATATATAAGTCCCGCGAAAAACACCACCGAGAAAGGCAATAATAGCAACAAAAAAAAAGGTAACAAAGATTTTAATCAACCACCTGTTGCTAAATAGAGCTGACAGCAAGTTGTGGCGTGTGGACAATTATCCTCAGATTGGAGTGCGGGTGGACTTCGCACTCCTACCAGATGGAACAACACTCGGATTTATCGACCCGAAGAACGAACTCGAATCCGATGAAGGACACCGCGCGGAACTGCTGCCAAGAGGAACCGCACTCTCTTGGAACTTGGGGTCGGACGAACGACGAATCATGAGACTCCCGAAAAAAAAAAATTAAAAATGGAAAATACCCGGGGCGAGGGAAAAAATGAAAGCAAACCAAATTGCCACAAAAAAGGGGAAATCTGACGTATGTCAGCAATGTCATCAGGGGCACGTTCAGTGCACTTTTTGATGCGGCGCTCCCATTCAGATATCTTGCGGGTTGGGTTACATTGATGTGCTGTAGGATAAAAGGGAAATAGTTGGGAATTATTGGGAAAATACAGGAGCGCGTTTTAATTGCAACAAAGCGACGAAAAGTGGCAAAAACTCCACGTTCTCCGAGATAATAGACCCCTCGTTGGAAAGGGAAAATTACGGGCAATCCGGGGAAATGGGTGACGATGGCAACGAATACGTGGACAAGTGGAAAATTGGGACAGAAAATTTTCCAAAATATATATTAATAATTTTAGAAATACAATAGGCAAAGATAGAAAATATATATCGCTTGCTTATAGGAATATTTCAGAGAGTCAAAAATATCTTGTTTCAAGGGAAATTAAGACCAATCAACTACTGAAATTGAAAATTTTAGAAAGCGAAATAGACGGAATATTAGACAATATAGCATCAGCTAAGCAAGGTGTACTTCATCCAAGTACATTAACAGCAGAAGAAATTATAGTAGCAAATGTAGATGTTTTTAAACTGGAACATGCCAAAATAGGATTTTTACAATACGACCAAGACAGACTCATACTAGCCATTAAACTCCCCACAGATTATATACAGATTCCACTAAAAATGATAGTTCCTATACCCAACAAATATAAAATGAAATAGATATTGGAAATATTAAATTTATGGAAAAAGATTGCATTCAGTATGAATATATGTAATGTCAATAATATTTACATGAAAGATATAAATGTAAGCAAAACGTATTTTAAACAAAACTCATGTACTTTCCGGCAATACAAAAAAAGAAATACTACAAATTGACAATAATATTATAATTTAAAAAAATTTGGAAAAAGAAAATGTTATTAATAATTGTGACGATAGAAAAACAAACCTTTCTGGAAATTTTATTATACACATATCGACTTGTTCAATCAATATACTCAATAATATGATTTCGAAAACCAATTTAGAATTCATACAAAAATACCATTATGAAGATAACGGAAATATAAATATAATAGACAAATTAAATTGCGAAGAAATATCTAAAACTCAACAAATTGAAAATCTTATACATATTGAAGAAGTACAATTTCATAGAAAAATAAGTGTTATAAGTTGTATTACCATAAAAATTAACTTAGTAATAATCATTAGTATAATAACATTTATATCAATAGCGAATAAGACATTAAATATAAAAGTTTATAATATAAGCAAACCTGACGCAAAAGTTGAAATAGGTTAAGAAGTTCTAGAACTTCCTAAGATTCAGGAGATTCTTAAAACAATGGGGGAGAAGTTATATAAATATATGTGTGGTGACATCAAACCATAAAGGCATTGAACCCAAGTCATCGACTCTAAAATAATTATTTTGCTTTTTATTTAAAATAATCTAAATGACAGCACAACTTCATTTATGGAAATACGAACCCTCGCACTCAGAATAATAATTGAATCAATGTGAACCAATAAACCTGTACTGCTCGTTATTCGTTTCGTCGAGGAGGTGAAAGAATGAAAAATAAAGTTGTTGGTTTACTAGCACCTGATAGCAGAGTTAATTTTTATTATTGTTTTACTCGTCGTCGTTGACGATTTATTTATTTCTCGTGCCAGAATTTGAATGTATCTAATTTGGTCACCACATTCGCTGAAAGCGAGTTTTCTACTTTAAACATCATATGAAATAAGGATTTCTGGCGCAAACCTATTGCCACAATATTTTTTCTGTTACACTTCACATTGTCTGACACTAAAGAAAAACCTCTGTCGAGTTTGAAGAAAATAAATTCACTCTTAGGTTGGGCACATACAAGACATCCTTTAAATATTTTGTTTCCCATTCGGAATTGTTCCGTTCCCCACATGAACACTTTGTGGTTCATCTAAATGAATGTACGAAGAGAACAAGTTTTTGTTAAATGTCATATGGTTAGACGCACCAGAGTCCAATAAACGGTTGTCATTCCTGTTTTCTTTATCGTAAAAGGAAAGAGTAGAAGAAATGAACGCATAATTCTGGTTCTGCATCTCGTTCTGGTACTGCTGACAATTTTTTTCTAGCTTTTGAAACTCGTTTCTTCTCTTTGGAAAATTTCTCTTCTAATGTCCCCGCTTCTTGCAGTAAAAGCATTTACCATTACCACTACCACCACTCTTGTTGCTTGCGTGAGGAAAATTTGGCTGATTTGATTTTCTGTCGGCGACGAATGCACTTTGTTGTTGTTGATTGCTTGAATGTTGTGAAGTTCGCATTTCTCCGATGATGAGACTGGTTAAGTTTGCGAGTGACCGTTCAGTAGCATGTGTCTGGCAGCGTTATAAGAATTTTTGTTTTGAGCATGCTATCTGACACTATCTACCCAAGATCACGTAGTTGCTGCACAATCTACTCCAATTTGGAAATGTGTGTTGCTACGTCGTCTCTTTCATCCTTTATGTACGAATAGTACTTTTGTTGAATGTTATTGAGAGACTTTAGCTCATACACTGCTTCCAGTTTCTCCCACATTTGTTTAGCTGTATTGCAATTCAAGACGTGTTAGCGGTTGTTGAGAACGCTCAACTGTGCCTTTGTTCTTGACTTGGATTTTAATCAAGAGAAGAAAACCGCACACCCTTTTTGCCGTAAACTATGTAAAAATTTCAGTAAAATTAAATGACCGCTTTTCAACGTTATAAAAATGCGAATAATTCTTTATTTTAAAGTATTAAATATATATATATATACGTTTTATAATGTAAAATGTCAAACTGACTTCTTGTTACGTAAAATTTGATAGTTCACAATAGTACCTTTTACAATTACAAATTTTTGTTTTTTACCAAAAAAAATATTTTATCGCCTTCAACATTCATCCCCGCCGAGAACTCGTTCGCAACAATTTTCTGCAACCTTTCTTCCGACGCAGACTGGCAACACTGCTTTTTCTGGCTGTGGATTCCCTGTCCTGAATTTACAATTATTTTTATTCTTCTTGGATTGTTCTGTTGAAGAAACAATTACTGGGACATAGAAGGACATAGTCACAAACAAAACAAACAAATACCCTACTGAGTCAGTGAAGTGAGTAGCCTATACCTATTGTCCTTTACCAATTGCCACTATCGTATACGCCGCTCTCTTTTCCTCTGTATGAAGATCGTCTCATTGCCTACGTGCTGACTGATTTGCTATCAGTAATACGCGTCGGATCTGAATGTGGGATTTTTTTTTTAATGTAAAGTAAATGTAAAATCGTGTGTGCTTAAGTGTTTTCGAAGTGTACAGGAACTGTTGCAGTTGCAGTCATGCGGGAATAATAATGGATTTCTGAATGTATGTGTGTATGTTTTGTGTTTTTTGTTTTTTTTTGTTTTTTGTGTTTTCTTCATTGAATGGACTGTATGAGTGATTTAGATAGATATTTATTTTCTTTTTATAGTTATTTTTTATATTTAGCACAGAGATATGATTATTTATACCTTACTACTGAAATATACAATTGATTTTTAAATGCTTTTTGTATTAGCAAATATGTTGAGAGGAAAAACTATAGAAAAAACCTCCATATAAAGGAACAATATATGTTATGTTATATAGATATTAAAAATTATATTATCACAGCAAAAGCCTTAAGAGTAGATAAATAATTAAATACTTAAAGTAATAAATAGTTAAATCAACAAATAAATAAGTAACTAAATATATAGTTTAATAAATTAATAAATAAGTAAATAAATGAAAATGCATAAACAAGTAGTGAATACGAATTTAACAAGGAAATCTACAGGTAAATAAATATATAAGTACGAGACTTGATGCACAAGTAAATAAATAAAATAATAAATAAATCAATTAACAATAAATAAGTAAATTAACATGTAAATTGGATAAATAGTTATGAAAAATTAGTACATTAATAAGGAAGTGATAACAAAAAATACAAATTTATTAAATAAAAGGCAAAAGTTATAATTGTTCTAGCTTGTTGACTAGATTCTACATTTAGACATTTAGAGACAAAATTTTCATTGAGAATCTCAATCCTTCTTGCAATCTGGATAGCTCCGGCTCTTTCATGCAGAACAATTGTTGAAAAGTCCCTCGGTTCACCCCGAATCATTTTTAAAATCTTGTTTTGAGCAAACTGCAGTTTCTTAATGTGAGTTTTAGCACAATTCCCCCAAACATTAGAGCCATATGTCATCAATGCTTGGAAAACAACTTTAAAGTTGATCATTTTATTTTGTTTACTCAGTAGTGACTTGCGATTTATCAAGGGATATAGCATTTTAATTGCAATATCGACCTTTTCTAAGAAGTTAAATAATATTGGAGCAAGGACTGATCCTTGAGGAACGCCAGCTGGTACAATTTTTGGAGAAGAAAATCTTTCTTTTATTGAGACTATGAATGTCCGATTACATAGGAAACTTTGTATAATTTTAATTAAATATTTCGGACAACTAAATTTAATAAGCTTGTAAATTAGTTCGTTGTGCCAAACTGAATCAAAAGTTTTTCGATGTCAAGTAAAACTAAACCAATCGATTTTTTTGATTTAGCTGTTGCTGAACTTCTTTACAAATCCTTAAAATTTGGTGAGAAGTGCTGTGGTGTTTTTTGAAACCAAATTGTTCCGGAGACAGTATATTTCTTAACCCCAATGAAAGCATCAAGCTTCATTTTGATGACTTTCTCTAGAATTTTGCTACATCCAATTAAGAGGCTAATGGGTCTGTACCTGGTTGGATTAGATGGGTCCTTTCCGCGTTTTAAGAGGGGAATAACCTTGGCATTTTTCCATTTCATGCGGAAATATTGGGTTTTCAAGCAAGCTTTTATAATAAATGTAAGATAAATAAGAGCACTAGTAGGAAAGTTTTTGATGAAACCTGATTTCGATTTTTAAGATCCGAAACTATAAATTCAATATCATCAACAGACACGAGTTCATTTGTTGGAAGTTGAGTATCAGTTTCATTAAAAGCAGAGAGTTCGTTTACGACAGTTGTGTCCAGAGTGGATATTGTGTTATTTCGCGAGACATTATGGTTTTGTAAGAATGTATCTGTTAGTAATTCAGCTTTATTTTCATTGGATGTTATTAAAGACCCATTCACCTCAAAACTTGGCATATAAGTATTTTTCTTTTTCAATATTTTAGCAACGTTCCATAAAGGCCTAGAATTGTGATCGAGTAAGCTTAATTTTTTATTCCATGAGAAATTTTTGAACTCTGAAATTTTGTCTTTCATTAGGCGAGTTAAAATATTCATTTCCTTGAAATCATTAGGTAATCTATCCGTCTGCCAATGCCTTTTATAACAGTTTCTAATTTTAATTAGGTTTAATATTTGGCGAGGAAGTACGATTGCTCTTTTAGGAGATGATGTTAAAAGGACTGATGCACGAACACTTTGAGTTACTTTATTTACGAAAGTTTCAATATAATTGTCAATCTGTTGGTGGTTATTTACACTTTCTAAGTTTTTAAGACAATTACGAATATTATTAGTAAGATGGTATCTAAACACACCCCAATTTGCGTTTCTATAATCTAGGTATTGCACGTTATTTAATATAGGACTGAACAAGATATCACAGCTGACACGAAGATGGTCTGAACTTAATGCATTATTGACGATAGGGTTGGTTAATGAAGTAGGTGTATTTATCAAAAAAAAATCTAATCTAGACGTAGAAAATCTACTAGAAGCTGGTATATAAGTAGGACTAGAAAGATACATGATTGTAAAGTTATGCCTCATTGATAAATTGTTAAGCACATTTCCCCAAGAATTTGCTCTTAAACAACCCCAATCGGGATGTCTGCAATTTAGATCACCTCCTATGATAAAATGATCACCATTGAGTAATTGTCTCAAGTCATTTCTTAAGCATTGTGCTTTGTTTACATTAGATGACCCCCCTGGAAAATAAACTGAAAAAACTCTCAAACTAGAATTACGATTATTTCTTGGTTTAATTTTGATTCCAATGTTTTCTATAGCCGTAGTGATATTGTTGGTAATATGGTGTGAACGATGTTTTTTTTTTTTACTAAGATGGCAACTCCACCACCTCTTCTGTTCACACGATCTCGTCTATGACATATATAATTACTACATAAAAAACGAACACTATTATCGAGACCTGTTTAGCATACAAGCCAAACATCAACATCTAGATTAGATAGAAAATTGAAAAACTCAATGCTTTTGTTGCGAATGCCTCTTGCATTCCAACATAAGAGCTTAAGATTAGACTGCCTATTACTTAACATTAGAATATAAATATTTACTTGCAAGCTGTGCTACCACTTTAAATTGCTGTGTTTTTGTTTTGCATTTTCCAAGCTCAGAGATCATTTCTATTGTAATATGCGAGCTACGGCTCAAGTAGATAAAACGATATTCTGTGAAATTTATTTCTTTATTTTCTAGTCTATAGAACAATTCAAGTTCACACTATACTATTCTTCGCAATTTCTTTTCTTACAAGGTCTCTTTCCTCTCAAATCACTTTATCTCCTTTCAATTACTTAATTCACAAATCCAAACTAATTACTTTTTCTTGTTCACTTTCAACTTTCAATTTATCACAAAATTACAACTTCGCCCATTATTACTTTTCAAATCTCTTCACCACGGTTCTAAACCAACTGCCTCCTTTCGATCGCCATCTGTCCTTATATAGCAGAAGTTTCTGATAGCCAGAAACTTCTAGCAAATTCTTCGACCACTGGAACAGAAAATTCTGAAGGAATAATTCCAAGATGACAATCATTTCTTCCAGTTATAATTCTCTCTTTATCCGTGGAGTTGTCAGCTATTGCAGACACGAACCTCGAATGGAAGTACAGTTTGGAATGGGCTGGAGGAGCGTAGTTATTATTCTACATTATTGTTGCATACTTTTAGATGATGTTACACTGCCCCCCTCTTAGACTTGTTCGTCCAGAACAAGTGCGTCATCACTTCGGCCATTGTATCGATTCAGTCGGTCCACATGAACCACTTTCATTTTGGCCCTTGGTCCTCGCTGGATGAGTTATTATTCTGTAGGGACCCTCCCAGTTTTGCTGCAACTTAGGTGATTTCCCCTTTTGGCGATGGGGATTATACAGCCACACTAGATCTCCCTCCTGGAATCCTGACGTTGTTGCCTTGGCATCATACCTGGTCTTCATGCGGTCGCTCGTTATCTTAATCTGGCTTCTGATCCTTTGGTGTATGTCCCTAAGCCTTTCCCTAAAGTCCGACACGTACTCTTCTTCATTTCTGGGCTCATTGGTAGGAGATCCAAATTTCACCTCACTGGGTAAACGAGCTATTCCACCAAATATGATTTCGAACGGCGTATGTGGAGTAGTGATATGCACGGCACTTCTATAGGCCATCAAAAACAAAGGAATCTGACGGTCCCAATCCCGTTGGTAGTCACCTACGACCTTCGAGAGATGTTCGTCCAAAGTCCTATTGAAACGCTCCACCATACCGTCCGACTGTGGATGAAGCGGGGTTGTCCTTGTCTTTTTGATTCCGAGTAGTTGACACATCTCTTGGAAGATTCTTGACTCGAAGTTCCGCCCTTGGTCAGAATGCAGTTCCCTTGGAATTGCTAACCCAATTGTAGACGATCTGCTCCGCCACGGTTCTGGCTTAATGGTTAGGGATCGGAAACGCTTCCGGCCACTTACTGAAGTAGTCCATCACTACGAGTATATACCGATTACCATTGTCGGTTTCCGGAAAGGGCCCTGCGATGTCAATGGCGATTCGTTCGAAAGGTGCTCCCACGTTGTATTGGTGCATCTTACCTCGAGTTTTGACTCTCGGACCCTTGCTAGCTGCACACACGTCGCATTTTCTGCACCAGTCTTGGATATCTTCCTTCGCTTTTAACCAATAAAAACGTTCTCGTACCTTTTCTATCGTCTTATTCACTCCCAAGTGGCCTCCGGACGCCCCGCCATGTATTTCCTGTAACACCTCCTTGACCCTCATCCGCGGCACGACAAGCTGCATTACAAACGACTTTCCGTCGGAGGATTCCCATTTTCTTCTCAGAACACCTTCTTGGACATGGAGGGAGTCCCACTGCGCAAAATATGCCTTCACGTGCGGGCTTCTGTGAGATATGTCCTGATGATCCGGTTTCTCCATGTTCTCCTTCCAGGCCAGAATCGGCTCGATATCCGGGTCTTCCTTCTGAGCGTTCCGGATCTCATCTACGCTCCAGCCGGCGATAGGTCCGGCTCTCATTCTTTGGATGGAAACCAGTTCCCGATCTTCCTGACGCGCACAATGTTTACAATCCGTTCTGCATGGTCTCCGGGACAGTGCATCCGCATTAGAGTGGAGTTTTCCTTTACGATGCTGTATTTCGTAGTCGTAGATTTGCAGCCTTTCGATCCATCTTGCGACCTGACCCTCAGGACTCTTGAACTGTGATAGCCATTTTAAGGCTGCATGGTCTGTGCGAAGAACGAACTTCCTCCCATAGAGGTATTTGTGAAAATGCTTCGTAGCCAAGATCAAAACTAGAAGTTCCCGCCTTGTCACGCAGTAGTTCCTTTCTGGCTTAGAGAGCACCTTGCTGAAGTACGCAACCACCTTCTCTTGGCCCTCATGCACCTGGGAGTGTACGGCTCCTACCCCGACATTACTAGCATCTGTATCCACAATGAACGTTTCCCCGGGAGTGGGGTAAGCTAGTATCGGGGCATTGGATAGCCGTTGTTTAAGTGCCTTGAAGCTCTTTTTCGCGCTCAATTGACCATTTGAATTGTTTCCCCTTTTCCGTCAACTGGTGCAGGCTCTTTGCGATCCCGGCAAAATCCTTCACGAATCGTCTGTAGTAGGTGGCTAGGCCCAGGAAGCTCCTTAGTTGGTGTTCGTCTTTGGGGACTGGCCAGTTTTTCACCGCTTCGACCTTCTCTGGATCGGTTCTCACTCCTTTCGCTGAAATTATGTGTCCCAGGTACTTGACTTCCGCTCTAAACAGGGCGCACTTCTTGGGGTTGAGCTTCAGGTGGGCACTTCGAAGCCTTTGAAACACATCCCTTAGATTGTCTCGGTGTTGAGCAAAAGTTTTTCCTACGACACGACGATGACATCATCCAAGTATACCAAACAGGTTTTCCATGGTAACCCTTGCAGGACACATTCCATCAATCGCTCGAAAGTCGCCGGAGCATTGCACAGCCCGAATGGCATTACCGTCAATTGCCATAGCCCATTTCCTGCGGTGAAGGCGGAGAGTGGAAAACCATCGGGCTCCTGATAGTGTGTCTAGCGTGTCGTCAATCCGTGGCAGAGGATAGCTATCTTTCTTGGTGACGTAATTGAGCTGCCGATAGTCCACGCAGAACCGCATGCTGCCATCTTTCTTCTTAACCAGTACAACCGGTGATGCCCACGGGCTTTTGGAACTTTCAATCAGACCTTCTTTCTCCATTGCCGACACCATCTCTGCAACTTCTGTCTGCTTTGCCAATGGAAGGCGCCTAGCAGGCTGACGAATTGGTCTAGTATCACCAGTGTCTATTCGATGTTGTACCAGGTGTGTTCGGCCGTATTCTCCGTCCTGTGAGGCAAATACATAAGCGTACTCATTGATAAGATTCTCTGCCATAGTTCGCTGCTCCTGATTCAGCTCACTGGACTGGAGAATCGTCTCTCTCATTTCCGCTGTCCAAGGTGATGGGAGAGGTTTTGGAGCATCACGTTCAGATATTGTTGCGACGGCGGTAATCGGCATGCATTTTCCAGTCACCTCCCCTCGCCTTAGTTTGACAGTGTGTGGTCTTGCGCTCAAAACTCTCACTGGAACCATGGTGTTCTTTGGTTCGACTAACGTCTTTCCCACGATGTAGTCTTGAGAATTCTTCTCTGGGTCTGGTTCTACTATGTAGAATCGATGGCTCCCAAGATCACCTTCCAGCTTCGTCCAAATGATTGTCTCTGAAGACGGTGGCAAAACTTCGTCTTTGCTGATGACTGTCCTGAGAGTTAAGGCATTCTCGTTCCCGTACACCATCGGAATCTCCACATTTCGATACCCCAGTACCCGATGTCTAGAATTACTTCATTTGCTTTCATGAAGTCTATTCCGATGATGCACTCGTCGCATATATCTGCCACCAGAAACGCATGGGAGAACGTCAGTCCCGCCAGAGTAATCGTAAGACGAACTTCTCCAAACACCTTCGCCATTTCCCCTGTTGCAGTCTTCAGGCAGTAGCTGTTGGTGTTGTGTAGCCAGGAGCTTCTGACGATAGCTCTTCTTACAATGGAGGCAGTGGCGCCTGTGTCGATAGTGGCTACGCACTTCTTCTTGTTGATTAGTGCCTCCACTGTCAGGCTCTTGTTACCCCGTTTGGTTTGCGAAACTTGAATGGTGGTCCTGGGGGCCTCGATTCCAGTAACCAACTTCTGCCCCGCGAAGCTGGTCTTTACGCATTTCCCGACTGCTGGTTTTGGGAAGTCTGACCGACAGAATGCTTCCTCTCTGCTTCTCCTACTTCCGCAATGTGGACAATTTCCTCGTCTAGGTGCACTTCTGCACTGCCGTTGTAGGTGTCCGGTTTGGTTGCAATTCCAGCAACGGATTTGACTTCCGCGAGCTCTGTCTTCATCCATGACGGCTGTTCTCTGGCCTGAGCATTCCACGACGGACGAATACTCTCAACTTTTAGAAGAACCAAGTCTCCTAGCTGCGGTTGTTCTTCAGTCTTCAGCCATTTTGGACGTTGCTGGAGACGCGATAAGTACTCCGAACTCCACTGTTTCCAAAAGTTTTGATAGAGTTGTTGAATCCTTGTCCAACGATCGTTGCAGCAGATGTTTTCACCGTCCATATTTGGTTCCGGTATACTTTGCATGGGTTCACCTATCAAAAAGTGTGCCGGGGTTAAGGCGGTGAAATTTTCAGGATTGCTGGTGAGTGGACACATAGGCCTTGAGTTTAGGCACCCTTCTATTTGTGTCAAAAGGGTTGAGAACTACTCAAATGCAAGCGTAGAGTTCCCAGCAACTCGTTTTAAATTGTACTTCACCGATTTAACTCCAGCTTCATATAATCCGCCAAAGTGTGGCGATGCTGGAAGGATGAAACTCCATTTAGTGCCGTTTTTAAGTAGAGTTTCTTCTACCTGCTTCTCGGAATAGTTTGCTGCTTTCCCAAGGATCTACAATTCCTTAGCGGCATCCACGAAATTTTTCCCGTAGTCGCTAAATAACTCCTTGCAGATTCCTCGCCTCGCGGAGAAACTTCTAAAGGCAACGATGAAAGCCTGAGTCGTCATGTCGCTAACCAGTTCCAAATGAAGCGCCTTGGTAGCTAAACAAACAAAAACTGCTAAATATGCCTTAAAGGTTTTTGACCCTCGACCTTTCCATGCCTTGACCTCAATAGGACCAGCATAATCAACTTCGGTGTAGGAAAAGAGCCGGGAAATCTTTACCCTCGGTGCTGGCAAATTGGCCATGAGTTGGCCAATGGGTTTTGCTTTTACCTAAAACAAATGTTGCAATTATGGATTAATTTTTTTACAGCATTTTTGAGGCTTAATATCCAAAACCTTTGACGAAGCTGAGCTACTATCTACTGCGTTCCACCATTGTACGTTGTAGCATGCGCCTACCTTTCAATCAGTCGACTAAAAGGGTGACTTGGTTTCAAGATGATAGGATGTTATTGGTCGTACCTTAGATTTGAGTTCTGTAACCTACCTCCTACTCTTATAATTCCAGCTTCATCAACAAAAGGATGTAATGCCTTTAGCCCCTTCATGTTAGGTTGAGTTTCATCCTCGTCGACAAAAAACATGCTCATTTCGACGATTTTTATGGCAACTTTTTCGGCGAAAGTGTAATCGGATACTTTTCCGTTCGAGGCATGTTGGAGATAAATCTGGAACAATATGCCAAAAATCCGCAGCAGCTTCCGAAGATTCGAGTGGCGATGTATCAGCAGATTGATTCCATTTTCTCCTACGATGTAATGCCTTTAGCCCCTTCATGTTAGGTTGAGTTTCATCCTCGTCGACAAAAAACATGCTCATTTCGACAATTTTTATGGCAACTTTTTCGGCGAAAGTGTCATCGGATACTTTTCCGTTCGAGGCATGTTGGAGATAAATCTGGAACAATATGCCAAAAATCCGCAGCAGCTTCCGAAGATTCGAGTGGCGATGTATCAGCAGATTGATTCCATTTTCTCCTACGATGTAATGCCTTTAGCCCCTTCATGTTAGGTTGAGTTTCATCCTCGTCGACAAAAAACATGCTCATTTCGACAATTTTTATGGCAACTTTTTCGGCGAAAGTGTCATCGGATACTTTTCCGTTCGAGGCATGTTGGAGATAAATCTGGAACAATATGCCAAAAATCCGCAGCAGCTTCCGAAGATTCGAGTGGCGATGTATCAGCAGATTGATTCCATTTTCTCCTACGACGACGCAATGAGTTTGAATCTTACGCCTCTCTTCATCAGTTGTCACCGCCATTGGTTGAGTCGGAGCTTCAAAGCTCTATTCGGACCTCAGGAACTCTGGTCCATTCCACCAAAATGAATTGCCTTTCAAGTGGAATAGCAGTAGGCCAAGTGATGCGAGATCTGCAGGATTGTGCTGAGTTGGGACATACCGCCAGATGCCTCAATTTTTAAGACGCTGGATCTCTGCAACACGATTGCTTACAAAAGTTTCCATTTTGCTGGAGGTGCCATGATCCATGCCAACGCAATCTTCGAGTCTGACCAAGCATACGTCCTAACGTTGTGCAAACTCAAGACTCTCGCAGTGTAGTCCAAGAGTACCGCTAACATGACTGCCCCACAAAGCTCAAGCCTTTGAAACGTTACAGTCTTCCACGGAGAAACTCTTGTTTTGAACATCAAGAGATGAACGTGAATGTTGCCTTCGTTATCCAAAACACGTAAGTAGACCACCTTCCTTATGCCTTCTTTGATGCATCACTAAAACCGTGTAGTTCCATATCTCTTCGATTGTCTCCTAGGCGAATCCACCGGGGTATCTGAATCTTCTCTATGGATGGCAGTTCACGTCGACAATCCTCCCACTGGGTCATTCCACGCTAGTCCGTAGAACCATAGCTGTTGCATCAAAATTTTCATCAGAATTAAGCACGGTGAGATCCATCCAAGGGGATCAAAGAGTTTGGCGATAGTTGACAGAATCGATCTTTTTGAAAATAAAAGAAATCTCCTACGGGGGACTACATAATACCTAACGTCTTAATTTGTGTAATGGAAGCAGCTTCGAAAGATAAAGAAAACGCAAATTCCCTTTGATCCACAAGAATTTTTTTTAAAACGGCATCATTATTGGCTGTCCACTTTCGCAGGTTGAAGCCAGCAGATATCAGCAAATGTCTCGCCTCATCACGTATTTTTCATGCCTCTTCCAAAGTGTTAGCTCCAGCTATTAGATCGTTGACATACATCCCTTTTCGGATGACCTTCCCACCAATCGGATAATGATGTTCCTCGTCGTCTACAGCTCTTCGGATTGTGCGATGTGCAAGATATGGTGCGTTGGCTGTTCCAAATGCGACTGTCTGCAAGCGATAAATCCGTATGGGCAGAGTTGGGTTGTCACGCCACAGGATAAGCTGGTAATACGAATCCTCCTTCCTTAGTATCTGCCGGACAATTTTTTCTATGTCTGCGGTGAAGGTAAATTGATACGTTCTCCATACTAACACTATATCATTAATGTTGTTCTGCGTTTTGGGTCCTATCAATAAGTGCTCGTTCAACGACGTACCATCTAGAGTCTTCGCAGCGGCATCAAAGACCACTCTTAGTTTAGTCGTCGTTCTGGATTCCTTCAGAACAGCTTGATGCGGAACAAAATAATGATAAGGAGTATCGAGAACATCATCGCTGAAGCCATCGACCTCGGACATCTGCCCCAATCCAGGTATTCCTTAATGCACTTAACATACTCCTTGTGTAGTGTCGGATTCCCCTGAAACCGTTTCTCCAATTAATGAAACCTACGCAAGGCATCTTGCTTCGAGGGTCCAAGCGCGGGTATCAATCCATCCTTAAAAAAAAAAAATACTTCATATCTTCCACCGGGTAGGCGTGTGGTCGTTCTAGGAAATGCTTCTCACAAGCGATGTCTTCATCGGGTTCAGCATCGGCGTAGGGTGCTTCTTCAATTTCCCAAAACTTCCGTAATTGGGTGTCGATGTCAAAGACCTGTAGAAAACAATTTTTTAAAGCTTTTGGTGTCCCTATAGGTACTTTACCTATAATCCATCCCAATTCCGTCTTTTGGGCTATTGGGCCCATGCCATCTTCGCCTCGTATAATATCCGGTAGTATGAAATCGGCAAACACGTCACTCCATAGTAGCAAATCTACTGTTGCCGATTTGTAGAAGGTAGGGTCTGCTAACTCCAAGCCGTTGAGGTGTTTCCAGTTGTTGAGTGTCAGTCGTTTGGCCGGGAGAAGCCCGGTAGGTGACCGGAATACGAAGGCTTGTGTGCTGGATTCATAGGTAGAGCGTAGAGATGCAAAGGTTTTGTCAACACATTTGTGACATGATTCGCTGCTGACCTTTCCAAGCCCTGACACTTCAACTAACGTACTCCGCGTCCTCAGGTTGAGCATTCGTACTGCTGCCTCCGTGATGAAAGTCGCCTCTGACCCTGGATCAATTAAAGCTCTAAGATTGAAATACTTCCCCCTAGATGACCTGACCTTTACGATTGCAGTAGCTAATGAGACTTGGTAGGTTGAGCCCTGTTGTGCATAGTAATTATTTACTGTCGGGTTGTCTGAAGTACCGGGGCGTGAAGTATTTGTGCCCACTGTAGAGATCATTGTACCATTTTGTTGTTGGGATGTAGGTGGATTAATGGAAATTTGATACGCCTGTGTTTTAGTGTTTATATTTTGTGTGGGGTTGCAATGGAAATGCGTTGAATTTGAGTGACATGACGGATTAGCATGTGGTTGTGATTGAGAATTTAGTATGTGCGTACTATTCGGGTAAATTTCAGTCAAAACGGAATGCAAAAGAGTGTGGTGTTTTTGTTGACAGTAGTAGCAACGTGCCTGGCAAGGACATAGTTTAGTAGGGTGATTATAAGCCAGGCAGTTGCTGCAGTTGGCTAAGTATTGCATATTTTGAGTATTGCATCGTTCGGCGGGACTCATTCTACTATACCGATTGCATTTACGAAGCGAATGTTGCCCACATACCTTGCAACCGTATTTGTCCTGTGGCTTTTGTTGTAAGTGAAACGAATTTTTGTTTACAGGACCTCTCGCACTATAACTCCTGGGGAAACCTTGGATGGATTTGGGGTTTTGCTGATCGACTGCCTCTAATGTACTCATTCTCGCTTCAAGAAACTCGGAAAATTTCTTAAATGTTGGTAACTCCTTGTCCGATCCTAGTTTTTCTTCCCACAATTGTTGAGTTATGAGCGGCAGCTTCTGCAACATAATATATACGACCATTGTATCCTAATCCATAGTCGCCACACCAATATTTTTAATGGAATGCAAGCGCTCAGTGGAAGTGTCCAGCAATTGCTTCACTCCTTCAGCTGTCTCGTTCTGCAAAACCTTCCGATTGAAGAATATCCTAAGTCGCACGTTCACTAGGATTCGCTTATGGTCGTAGCGCGAAGTAATGTTGGACCATCTTGTCATAGTTACCCTTATCGATGCTGAAATGGCTTTGAACAGAGGCTGCGTGGGCGGTACATGTCTTATTAGCCGCCGGTACCTTCCCCAACGCATCAAAGAGAGCCGTTTTGTACTCAAGATAAGTTTCCCTTATATCATCAAAAACCAATCGATTTTCTTCAATAAGGCCCTTATCTTTATCCTCAGCTGCACCAGCCACCTTCTCATTATTTAAGACAGCTTGATGGAAGTCGTCCTGAAGAAGCCCAAGACGACCATTCAACATTTTTTTTGGTTCTTTTGCCTTCTGGAGCGTTCTGGAATTTGGCGAAATCCGTACTAATAATGACTAAAACATTTTTCACTAACTTGACTGCCCTAGTGCTCATTTTCCCAAATTGTCAATAAAGTGGCAAAGGTATACGTTGGATTAGATACGGCTACCAGCCGTATCTAATCTATGTGTTAACTTTAGACTTCAGATCAGTTACACTCGGGTTTAAAATATAACTATGAATATGGCCCATTGGATTAAGCAATTACAAACTTTTGGAATAATTTATATTTTTTTTTTTGTTAATTATTTTGCCACTAATTTATTTTTTAATTTATTTAATTATTGAAACACTAGTAAGGCTGTCGTAAAATATTTTGGTCATTAGTGTATCATTATCATTCATTTTCATTTTAAATGCATATGCTAGACAAAAAACGCTTAGAACTAACTACTGGCCCTATGCGGCCAGATGATAGAGCAAAACGAATTGCAGATTGAGGGCATGGGCCCTCATTCGGTCCATGCTCGTATATGGATGCCCCGTGTGGTTCAACGTAAGAGCAAGCTGGTTGGAAAAGATTCGGGTGTTTGAGAGGGTTTGCCTTCATTTATACAAAACACCAGAGTCCCAGTACATAAAATTCTATCCCAATGAGGTCCTGTACAGCGGGACTAACCTAATAAGAGTGGATAATTTCGTTATCAAGCTGATCCGAAGGCACGTTATAAGAGCAATAAGCTCGATGAACAACCTGAAACCCGGGGCTTATTACCCTAATTATGAGTATCACGAGAGAGTGCTCCTTAACGGCTTTGTTCCCCCAGAGGCGTTCCTCTATCTTGATAAGACAGCTGTGGATAGGCGACTCAACTACGACAGGGACGTGGCACACAGCAGTTTGGAGCGTCTCCGGTTTAGTAGGGCGGTATCGGGTCGCGATCTGAAAGACGTTGAACGTCAGTTCTCAAAATTTTGGTGGCTAACTGAAAGACAGGGAACTCTTTCGTCGTTCCCTCACAATCCGGGGTAGTCCATTTAAAGTTGGCTGTTTAGTTTTGGCCGACTTACATAGTTTAAGGTATTTGTAGAAATTTTTAAGTAGAAGTAGGCAACAAAAAAAATGTTCCACGGCACTTGGATACAAAAAATAAATCAAAAATTTAAAACAGCACTTCGATAAAGATAAAAAATATTGTGTATTTAATTACATAATCCGAGTAAGATAGAATAAGGTAGTTTAAGATTTATTTTAAGGTAGTTATTAAGTTTTATTATAAGAACGAAAGAAAAAAAAAATGTACATACACTAAGTTTTTTTTTTTAATTTTCCCAAACAGTTTTTCTTAGTATTCATTAGTAATTAAACAATTAGACGAATAAAAATTCAAGTAAGGTACGTCGAAAGACATAGTTTTACGTATAAGGTTTAGCTTAGAGCACCCGCATAGGGCCATTAGTTAGTTCTAAGCGTTTTTTGTCTAGCATTTAAGTTGTAACTGAATTGGTTTAACAAAAATGCTTTTAAAATGAAAACGAATGATAATGGTACACTAATGACCAAAATATTTTACAACAGCCTCACTAGTGTTTCAATAATTAAATAAATTAAAAATAAATTAGTGCCAAAATAATTAACAAAAAAAAAAATATATTCCAAAAGTTTGTAATTGTTTAATCCAATGGGCCATATTCATAGTTATATTTTAAACCCGACTGTAACTAATCTGAAGTCTAAAGTTAACACACAGATTAGATACTGTGTGTTAACTTTAGACTTCAGATCATGAAAATTTTTTTTTTTTTGCTAAAAATAAAAACTTCAAACAAAAATTTATAATTGTAAAAGGCACTATTGTGAACTATCAAATTTTACGTAACAAAAAGTCGGTTTGACATTTTACATTATAAAATGGTATACATATATTGTAACATAATGTAGCATAATAACTACGCTCCAAAACTTAGACTTCAGATCATAGAAATTTTTTTTTTTTGCTAAAAATAAAAACTTCAAACAAAAATGTATAATTGTAAAAGGCACTATTGTGAACTATCAAATTTTACGTAACAAAAAGTCAGTTTGACATTTTACATTATAAAATGGTATATATATATTGTAACATAATGCAGCATAATAACTACGCTCCAAAAGTATGCAACACATTCCGAAGTATCTTTTCATTCGAGGTTCGTGTCCACAGTAAAAGACGAAGTCGCGGAATTAAGAGAGAATTATAACCGCAAGGGAATTATAACCGCAAGAGATTATTGGCTGCAGCTGCCATCTTGGAATTATTATATCAGAATTTCTTGTTCCAGTGATCGAAGAATTTGCTAGAAGTTTCTGGCTATCAGAAATGCGACTATATAAGGACAGATGGCGATCGAGGCAAGGCAGTTGGTTTTCGAACCGCACGAAGAGATTGGAAAAGTGATAATGGGCGAAGCTGTAGTTTTGTGATAGATTAAAAGTTAAGAGTTAACAAGAAAAAGTAATTAGTTTGGATTTGTGAATTAAGTAATTGAAATGAGATAAAGTGATTTAAGAAGAAAGAGACCTTGTAAGGAAAGCATTTGCGAGGAACAGTATAGTGTGAACTTGAATTTTTCTATAAACTAGAAAATAAAGAAATAATCTCACAGAATAACGTTTTATCTACTCGAGCCGTAGTTCGCATATTGCATTGGTGTCAGAAGTGGGATAAAACTTAATCTGTGAACAACTATTTCCGTGGTGTGAAATTGCACAATAAAAAAAAAAACATTTCTGTGTTGAGTTAATTAGTTGCGTAAAATGGGTCGCAAATTGGGACAACTAACTATAATTCAACTAAATGCAGAACTCAGTAAGCGGAATCTCCACACAACTGGGGGAAAAGATGAGCTACTGATTCGTCTGCAAAAACAAATAAAGCAGGAAGGTGAAAATCCGCATGACGTAGAGTTTGACGTGGAAGAGGAACCAGCAAGTACAGTAGCCGACCCGGGTATAACAAGTCTGCTCCTGCAACTTAAATCAGTCATGGACGAACAAAGGAAAGCAATAGAAGACCAAAGGAAGTCTCTGGAACTTAAGCTCGATGACCAAAAGAATTCTCTAGAACTTAAGCTGGACGAACAAAAGAATGCTCTAGAACTTAAGCTGGACGAACAAAAGAAAGCAATAGACGAACAAAAAAATTCTCTAGATGCTCTGCAAAGCAAACTTGATGAGCAAAACAAGAACTTGGAATCCAAATTCGAAGCGATCGAAGAGAAGATCGAGAAGGTCGAGACGCAACTCGAAAAAGACGAAACTATATTTATGAAAACTTTGAGAAACATGAAACTCAGTTCGGGAAGATAGAGACTCAGTTTGAAAAAGTGGATAAGCAATTCGAGAGAGTAGGAAAGCAAGTCGAAAATCTTGCTAAGGTACTCAGGAACGTGAAGAGACAGAAAGCACGGGAATATTCCACTGACGGTCTGAGAAGAAAGGAGATGCAGCCCCCTATCTTCGATGGTCAAACATCATGGCCAATTTATGAGAGGCAATTCGAAGCGGCTGCAACGACCAATAGCTGGGACGATGAAGAGAAGTCTATTGCACTCACGCTTGCACTTAGGGGTCCAGCTGCGGAGCTCTTGCAGACCATCCCGGAAGATAAACAGCAGAACTACGACTCTCTGGTTCAGGCTATCGAGATGCGGTTTGGGGATGAACACATGCAGCAGGTGTACAGGGTTCAGCTGCGTAGTCGGGTCCAGAAAAGGGGGGAAAGTTGCAACCGGATATAGAGCGACTAGCCCATCTTTCATACCCTAAAGCCGGTGAGGAGCTTATCAACGAAATGGCGGTGGAAGCTTTTATTCAGGCCATAGAGGACAGACAACTGCAAACGGCTGTAAGGATGGCTGAAAAGTGAACGCTCCCCGAGGCATTGGCATTCGCTTTGTAAATGAAGGCTGCGGACCAAACATACCAGGGAATACACCGTGTCAGGGAAATGTCCGTCGTGGAATGCTCATGCTAGAGAACAGCCGTCATGGATGAAGACAAAGCTCGCGGAAGTCAAATCCGTTGCTGGAATTGCAACCAAACTGGACACCTACAATGGCAGTGCATAAGTGCACCTAGACGAGGAAATTGTCCACATTGCGGAAGTAGGAGAAGCAGAGAGGAAGCATCCGGCGGTGATAACAACAATCCTGTCGGTCAGACTTCCCAAAACCAGCAGTCGGGAAATGCGTAAGGACCAACTTCGCGGGGCAGAAGTTGGTTACTGGAATCGAGGCCCCCAGGACCACCATTCAAGTTTCGCAAACCAAGCGGGGTAACAAAATCCTGACAGTGGAGGCACTAATCAACAAGAAAAATTTCGTAGCCACCATCGACACAGCTACCACCGAATCCATTGTAAGAAGGGATATCGTCAGAAGCTCATGGCTGCACAACACCAACAGCTACCGCCTGAAGACTGCAATAGGGGAAATGGCGAAGGTGTTCGGAGAAGTTCGTCTTACAATGACTCTGGCGGGACTGACGTTCTCCCATGCGTTATTGGTGGCAGACATATGCGACGACTGCATCATCGGAATAGACTTCATGAAAGCAAATGAAGTAATCTTGGACATCGGGATGCAAGTACTGAGGTATCGAAATGTGGAGATTCCGATTGTGTACGGAAACGAGAATGCCGTAACTCTCAGGACAGTCATCAGCAAAGACGAAGTTTTGCCGCCGTCTTCAGAGACAATCATTTGGACGAAGCTGGAAGGTGATCTTGGGAGCCACCGATTCTGCATAGTAGAACCAGACCCAGAGAAGCATTCTCAAGACTACGTCGTGGGAAAGACGTTAGTCGAACCAAAGAACACCATGGTTCCATTGAGAGTTTTGAACGCGAGGCCACACACTGTCAAACTAAGGCGAGGGAAGGTGACTGGAAAATGCACGCCGATTACCGCCGTCGCAACAATATCTGAACGTGATGCTCCAAAACCTCTCCCATCACCTTGGACAGCGGAAACGAGAGAGACGATTCTCCAGTCCAGTAAGCTGAAGCAGGAGCAGCGAACTATGGCAGAGAATCTTATCAATGAGTACGCTGATGTATTTGCCTCACAGGACGGAGAATGCGGCCGAACACACCTGGTACAACATCGAATAGATACTGGTGATACTAGACCAATTCGTCAGCCTGCTAGGCGCCTTCCATTGGCAAAGCAGACAGAAGTTGCAGAGATAGTGTCGGCAATGGAGAAAGAAGGTCTGATTGAAAGTTCCAAAAGCCCGTGGGCATCACCGGTTGTACTGGTTAAGAAGAAAGATGCCAACACTCGGTTCTGCGTGGACTATCGGCAGCTCAATAACGTCACCAAAAAAGACAGCTATCCTCTGCAACGGATTGACAACACGCTGGACACACTATCAGGAGCCCAATTTTTTTCCACCCTCGATTTGAAAAGTGGCTACTTTCAGGTACAGGTCCATCCAGAAGACGGAGAAAACCGCCTTCACCGCAGGAAATGGGCTATGGCAATTCACGGTAATTCCATTCGGGCTGTGCAATGCTCCGGCGACTTTCGAGCGCTTGATAGAATGTGTCCTGCAAGGGTTAACATTGAAAACCTGTTTGGTGTACTTGGATGATGTTATCGTCGTAGGAAAAACGTTTGCGCAACACCGAGACAATCTAAGGGATGTGTTTCAAAGGCTTCGAAGTGCCCACCTGAAGCTCAACCCCAAGAAGTGCGCCCTGTTTAGAGCGGAAGTCAAGTACCTGGGACACATAATTTCAGCGAAAGGAGTGAGAACCGATCCAGAGAAGGTCGAAGCGGGGAAAAACTGGCCAGTCCCCAAAGACAAACACCAACTAAGGAGCTTCCTGGGCCTAGCCACCTACTACAGATGGTTCGTGAAGGATTTTGCCGGGATCGCAAAAAGCTTGCACCAGTTGACGGAAAAGGGAAAACGATTCAAATGGTCAATTGAGTGCGAGAAGAGCTTCGAGGCACTTAAACAACGATTATGCGATGCGCCGATACTAGCTTACCCCACTCCCGGGGAAACGTTCATTGTGGATGCAGATGCTAGTAATGTCGGGGTAGGAGCCGTTCTCTCCCAGGTGCATGATGGCCAAGAGAGAGCTACAAAGCATTTTCACAAATACCTCTATGGGAGGAAGTTCGTTCTTCGCACAGATCATGCAGCCTTAAATTAGCTATTACAGTTCAAGAGTCCTGAGGGTCAGGGCGCAAGATGGATCGAAAGGCTGCAAATATACGACTACGAAATACAGCATCGTAAAGGAAAACTCCACTCTAATGCGGATGCACTGTCCCGGCGACCATGCAGAACGGATTGTAAACATTGTGCGCGTTAGGAAGAACGGGAGCTGGTTTCCATCCAAAGACTGAGAGCCGAACCTATCGCCGGCTGGAGCGTAGATGAGATCCGGAACGCTCAGAAGGAAGACCCGGATATCGAGTCGATTCTGGCCTGGAAGGAGAACATGGAGAAACCGGATCATCAGAACATCTCTCACAGAAGCCCGACCTTAAAGGCATATTTTGCGCAGTGGGACTCCCTCCATGTCCAAGAAGGTATTCTTAGGAGAAAATGGAAATCCTCCGACGGAAAGACATTTGTAATGCAGCTTGTCGTGCCGCGGACGAGGGTCAAGAAGGTATTACAGAAAATGCATGGCGGGGCGTCCGTTGGCCACTTGGGAGTTAATAAGACGCTAGAAAAGGTACGAGAACGTTTTTATTGGTTAAAAGCGAAGGAAGATGTCGAAGACTGGTGCAAACAAAAATATGAAAACAATCAAGCATATACAATTCTATTTGATTAAAGAGAGAATTAAACATTTACGTAAGTATATATGCATAGTTATTGTTTAAGAAAAGCAAAAGATGCAGCAGCTCAAATAAAATCAGCCTCCGATCCAGTAACGATAGCAGCAGTTTCAGGTTTGTTTATAGCGGCTGGCGCATCGCTCACAGTAGAATATGATTTTACTCGTAGTGTTACCATACGGTCTCGTATCAGCTGTTTCTTTGATGAAAACTCTCCCGCTTCGCGTAAACACAGAGTGTATACACTTATTACGCCGAAGTTCATTACCCCTCCGAAACATGTTTATTACTTCCGAATCCAAAGTCGCTCAGTGCAACTGATTTGGCATTAGATTTGTAGTATTCCGACACTTTTTTTTAATAACATTGTTTTGCATTGTGTATGCGGTAGTCTTATTATAACTGCGCTGTTAGACGAATTCCTTCCCGGTGATGCACGTATAATAAAGTTCGGTGTTATTGGTGTAATGTTAATTGTAGTGCAGAACTTGTGGAATATATCAGTAAGATTCCGTTATCTGGAATTTTTATTCCATGAAGTACGATATCTCCTGCAATGTTTTTTGTGTACTGTCATTATCCATCATTTGTGCTTTTACCATTGTTATTTCGTCGTGAAATGTACCGATATGGCAGCAGTGACTTTCTACAGTGCCAATACTGCTTTTGGAAGTAAAAATTGTTTGATTAAAAGAGCAGCATATCTCATTAAAATCTTTTTCGAGTAATTTAATTCTGGCATTAAAATCATTTTCAATTGAATTCATACGCTCAGAAAGTTTGTTGTGCATAGCGCTTGGTTCAGTTTTTAGTTGTGTTACTACCGATTCAGTTATTATTGCTGTCAGTGTTTCTAATCGAGACTCAATTCTATCCCACAACTTAGCCGAAGACAAGAGTGCCGCTGAACCGGAGTAAGAACTGACAGAGATTGGATTCGCAGATCTCAGCTTTCTCTTTTACTCATTGCGGTCTTTAGACATTTTCGGTTATATGTATGTATGTACTCACTGTTCTGAATTCATACACCTTAGAAATTCATCATCTTTTTTACTTTGAATTATTAAAATTTTTAATTTCAATTTATAAAAAACTGATACCTTTCCGGTAAAGGCAATAAGAAAAATATTTTTTACTAACACTGTAGATTATTAACTAGAAGAAATGAAATTATATTTGACAGCTTTACGAATGAAACTGACATAATATTTCATATTGTAATATGCAGGCTACGGCTCGAGTAGATAAAACGATATTCTGTGAAATTTATTTCTTTATTTTCTAGTCTATAGAACAATTGAAGTTCACACTATACTATTCTTTGCAAATTCTTTTCTTACAAGGTCTCTTTCCTCTCAAATCACTTTATCTCCTTTCAATTACTTAATTCACAAATCCAAACTAATTACTTTTTCTTGTTTACTCTCAACTTTCAATTTATCACCAAATTACAACTTCGCCCATTATCACTTTTCCAATCTCTTCGCCACGGTTCTAAACCAACTGTGTCTTTTTTGATCGCCATCTGTCCTTATATAGCAGAAGTTTCTGATAGCCAGAAACTTCTAGCAAATTCTTCGACCACTGGAACAAGAGAAATAATTCTTGCAGTTATAATTCCCTTTTATCCCTGATATTATTCGTCTCTTTCGTTGACATGAGCTGTGGAGACTTCGTCCCAGACACGAACGTCGAATGAAAGGACAGTTCGAACCAAAATTCTGCCAGAATGGAAAGTCACTTCGGAATTTGTTGCGTCATATTTTTAGGGGGCGTAGTTATTATTATGCTACACTGCCCCCCTCTTAGACATGTTCGTCCCGAACAAGTGCATCCTCATTTCGGCCATTGTATCGACTCAGTCGGTCCACATGAACCACTTTCATTTTGGCCCTCGGTCCTCGCTGGATGCGGTAGACAACATCGTTGATGCGGGTTACTATTCTGTAGGGACCTTCCCAGTTCCGCTGTAATTTAGGTGATTTCCCCTTTTGGCGATGGGGATTATACAGCCACACCAGATCTCCTTCCTGGAATCCTGACGTTGTTGCCTTGGCATCATACCTGGTCTTCATGCGGTCGCTCGTCATCTTAATCTGGCTTCTGGTCCTTTGGTGTATGTCCCTAAGCCTTTCCCTAAGGTCCGCCACGTACTCTTCTTCATTTCTGGGCTCATTGGTAGGAGATCCAAATTTCACCTCACTGGGTAAACGAGCTATTCCACCAAATAAGATTTCGAACGGCGTATGTCGAGTAGTGCTATGCACGGCACTTCTATAGGCCATCAAAAACAAGGGAATCTGCCGGTCCCAATCCCGTTGGTAGTCACCTACGACCTTCGAGAGATGTTCGTCCAAAGTCCTATTGAAACGCTCCACCATACCGTCCGACTGTGGATGAAGCGGGGTTGTCCTTGTCTTTTTGATTCCGAGTAGTTGACACATCTCTTGGAAGATTCTTGACTCGAAGTTCCGCCCTTGGTCAGAATGCAATTCCAAGGGCACACCGAATCTGCTAACCCAATTGTAGACGATCTGCTCCGCCACGGTTCTGGCTTCCTGGTTAGGGATCGGAAACGCTTCCGGCCACTTATTGAAGTAGTCCATCACTACGAGGATATACCGATTACCATTGTCGGTTTCCGGAAAGGGTCCTGCGATGTCAATGGCGATTCGTTCAAAAGGTGCTCCCACGTTGTATTGGTGCATCTTACCTCGAGTTTTGATTCTCGGACCCTTGCTAGCTGCACACACGTCGCATTTTCTGCACCAGTCTTCGATATCTTCCTTCGCTTTTAACCAATAAAAACGTTCTCGTACCTTTTCTAGCGTCTTATTCACTCCCAAGTGGCCTCCGGTCGCCCCGCCATGCATTTCCTGTAACACCTCCTTGACCCTCGTCCGCGGTACGACAAGCTGCATTACAAACGACTTTCCGTCGGAGGATTCCCATTTTCTTCTCAGAACACCTTCTTGGACATGGAGGGAGTCCCACTGCGCAAAATATGCCTTTAAGGTCGGGCTTCTGTGAGAGATGTCCTGATGATCCGGTTTCTCCATGTTCTCCTTCCAGGCCAGAATCGGCTCGATATCCGGGTCTTCCTTCTGAGCGTTCCGGATCTCATCTACGCTCCAGCCGGCGATAGGTTCGGCTCTCATTCTTTGGATTGAAACCAGCTCCCGTTCTTCCTGACGCGCACAATGTTTACAATCCGTTCTGCATGGTCTCCGGGACAGTGCATCCGCATTAGAGTGGAGTTTTCCTTTACGATGCTGTATTTCGTAGTCGTAGATTTGCAGCCTTTCGATCCATCTTGCGACCTGACCCTCAGGACTCTTGAACTGTAATAGCCATTTTAAGGCTGCATGGTCTGTGCGAAGAACGAACTTCCTCCCGTAGAGGTATTTGTGAAAATGCTTCGTAGCCAAGATCAAAGCTAGAAGTTCCCGCCTTGTCACGCAGTAGTTCCTTTCTGGCTTAGAGAGCACCTTGCTGAAGTACGCAACCACCTTCTCTTGGCCGTCATGCACCTGGGAGTGTACGGCTCCTACCCCGACATTACTAGCATCTGCATCCACAACGAACGTTTCCCCGGGAGTGGGGTAAGCCAGTATCGGGGCATCGCATAGCCGTTGTTTAAGTGCCTTGAAGCTCTTCTCGCACTCAATTGACCATTTGAATTGTTTTCCCTTTTCCGTCAACTGGTGCAGGTTCTTTGCGATCCCGGCAAAATCCTTCACGAACCGTCTGTAGTAGGTGGCTAGGCCCAGGAAGCTCCTTAGTTGGTGTTTATCTTTGGGGACTGGCCAGTTTTTCACCGCTTCGACCTTCTCCGGATCGGTTCTCACTCCTTTCGCTGAAATTATGTGTCCCAGGTACTTGACTTCCGCTCTAAACAGGGCGCACTTCTTGGGGTTGAGCTTCAGGTGGGCACTTCGAAGCCTTTGAAACACATCCCTTAGATTGTCTCGGTGTTGCGCAAACGTTTTTCCTACGACGATGACATCATCCAAGTATACCAAACAGGTTTTCCATGTTAACCCTTGCAGGACACATTCCATCAATCGCTCGAAAGTCGCCGGAGCATTGCACAGAACGAATGGCATTACCGTGAATTGCCATAGCCCATTTCCTGCGGTGAAGGCGGTTTTCTCCCGGTCTTCTGGATGGATCTGTACCTGCCAGTAGCCACTCTTCAAGTCGAGAGTGGAAAACCATCGGGCTCCTGATAGTGTGTCTAGCGTGTCGTCAATCCGTGGCAGAGGGTAGCTGTCTTTCTTGGTGACGTAATTGAGCTGCCGATAGTCCACGCAGAACCGCGTGCTGCCATCTTTCTTCTTAACCAGTACAACCGGTGATGCCCACGGACTTTTGGAACTTTCAATCAGACCTTCTTTCTCCATTGCCGACACCATCTCTGCAACTTCTGTCTGCTTTGCCAATGGAAGGCGCCTAGCAGGCTGACGAATTGGTCTAGTATCACCAGTGTCTATTCGATGTTGTACCAGGTGTGTTCGGCCGTATTCTCCGTCCTGTGAGGCAAATACATCAGCGTACTCATTGATAAGATTCTCTGCCATAGTTCGCTGTTCCTGATTCAGCTCACTGGACTGGAGAATCGTCTCTCTCGCTTCCGCTGTCCAAGGTGATGGGAGAAGTTTTGGAGCATCACGTTCAGATATTGTTGCGACGGCGGTAATCGGCGTGCATTTTCCAGTCACCTCCCCTCGCCTTAGTTTGACAGTGTGTGGTCTTGCGTTCAAAACCCTCACTGGAACCATGGTGTTCTTTGGTTCGACTAACGTCTTTCCCACGATGTAGTCTTGAGAATTCTTCTCTGGGTCTGGTTCTACTATGTAGAATCGGTGGCTCCCAAGATCACCTTCCAGCTTCGTCCAAATGATTGTCTCTGAAGACGGCGGCAAAACTTCGTCTTTGCTGATGACTGTCCTGAGAGTTACGGCATTCTCATTTCCGTACACCATCGGAATCTCCACATTTCGATACCTCAGTACTTGCATCCCGATGTCCAAGATTACTTCATTTGCTTTCATGAAGTCTACTCCGATGATGCACTCGTCGCATATATCTGCCACCAGAAACGCATGGGAGAACGTCAGTCCTGCCAGAGTAATCGTAAGACGAACTTCTCCAAATACCTTCGCCATTTCCCCTGTTGCAGTCTTCAGGCAGTAGCTGTTGGTGTTGTGCAGCCAGGAGCTTTTGACGATATCTCTTCTTACAATGGAGGCAGTGGCACCTGTGTCGATGGTGGCTACGCACTTCTTCTTGTTGATTAGTGCCTCCACTGTCAGGCTCTTGTTACCCCGTTTGGTTTGCGAAACTTGAATGGTGGTCCTGGGGGCCTCGATTCCAGTAACCAACTTCTGCCCCGCGAAGTTGGTCCTTACGCATTTCCCGACTGCTGGTTTTGGGAAGTCTGACCGACAGGATGCTTCCTCTCTGCTTCTCCTACTTCCGCAATGTGAACAATTTCCTCGTCTAGGTGCACTCCTGCACTGCCGTTGTAGGTGTCCGGTTTGGTTGCAATTCCAGCAACGGATTTGACTTCCGCGAGCTCTGTCTTCATCCATGACGGCTGTTCTCTGGCATGAGCATTCCACGACGGACATTTCCCTGACACGGTGTATTCCCTGGTATGCTTGGTCCGCAGCCTTCATTGACAAAGCGAATGCCAATGCCTCGGGGAGTGTTCGCTTTTCAGCCATCCTTACAGCCATTTGCAGTTGTCTGTCCTCTATGGCCTGAATAAAAGCTTCCACCGCCATTTCGTTGATAAGCTCCTCACCGGCTTTAGGGTATGAAAGATGGGCTAGTCGCTCTATATCCGCTTGCAACTGTTGGAGCGTTTCCCCCCTTTTCTGGACTCGACTACGCAGCTGAACCCTGTACACCTGCTGCATGTGTTCATCCCCAAACCGCATCTCGATAGCCTGAACCAGAGAGTCGTAGTTCTGCTGTTTATCTTCCGGGATGGTCTGCAAGAGCTCCGCAGCTGGACCCCTCAGTGCAAGCGTGAGTGCAATAGACTTCTCTTCATCGTCCCAGCTATTGGTCATTGCGGCCGCTTCGAATTGCCTCTTATAAATTGGCCATGATGTTTGACCATCGAAGATAGGAGGCTGCACCTCCTTTCTTCTCAGACCGTCAGTGGAATATTCCCGTGCTTTCTGTCTCTTCACGTTGCTGAGCTCCTTAGCAAGATTTTCGACTTGCTTTTCTACTTTTTCAAACTGAGTCTCTATCTTCCCGAACTGAGTTTCATGTTTCTCAAAATTTTCATCGAATCTAGTTTCGACTTTTTCGAGTTGCGTCTCGACCTTCTCGATTTTCTCTTCGATCACTTCGAATTTGGATTCCAAGTTCTTGTTTTGCTCATCAAGTTTACTTTCCAGAGCATCTAGAGAATTCTTTTGTTCGTCCATTGCTTTCTTTTGTTCATCCAACTTAAGTTCTAGAGAATTCTTTTGTTCGTCCATCTTAAGTTCTAGAGAATTCTTTTGTTCGTCCATTGCTTTCTTTTGTTCGTCCAGCTTAAGTTCTAGAGAATTCCTTTGGTCGCCCATTGCTTTCTTTTGTTCGTCCATCGCTTTCTTTTGTTCGTCTAGCTTAAGTTCTAGAGAATTCCTTTGATCTTCTATTGCTTTCTTTTGTTCGTCCATGACTAACTTAAGTTGCAGGAGCAGACTTGTTATACCCGGGTCGGCTGCTGTACTTGCTGGTTCCTCTTCCACGTCAAACTCTACGTCGTGCGGATTTTCACCTTCCTGCGTTACTGCTTCTTCCAGACGAATCAGCAGGGCATCTTTTACCCCAGTTGTGTCGAGGTTCCGCTTACTGAGTTCTGCCTTTAGTTGAGTTATAGTTAGTTTTCCCAATTTGCGACCCATTTTGCGCAACTAATTAACTCAACACAGAAATCGTTTTTTTTTTTTTTTTGTGCAATTTCACACCACGGAAATAGTTATTCACAGAATAAGTTTTATCCCGCTTCTGACACCAATGTAATATGCAGGCTACGGCTCGAGTAGATAAAACGATATTCTGTGAAATTTATTTCTTTATTTTCTAGTCTATAGAACAATTCAAGTTCACACTATACTATTCTTTGCAAATTCTTTTCTTACAAGGTCTCTTTCCTCTCAAATCACTTTATCTCCTTTCAATTACTTAATTCACAAATCCAAACTAATTACTTTTTCTTGTTTACTCTCAACTTTCAATTTATCACCAAATTACAACTTCGCCCATTATCACTTTTCCAATCTCTTCGCCACGGTTCTAAACCAACTGTGTCTTTTTTGATCGCCATCTGTCCTTATATAGCAGAAGTTTCTGATAGCCAGAAACTTCTAGCAAATTCTTCGACCACTGGAACAAGAGAAATAATTCTTGCAGTTATAATTCCCTTTTATCCCTGATATTATTCGTCTCTTTCGTTGACATGAGCTGTGGAGACTTCGTCCCAGACACGAACGTCGAATGAAAGGACAGTTCGAACCAAAATTCTGCCAGAATGGAAAGTCACTTCGGAATTTGTTGCGTCATATTTTTAGGGGGCGTAGTTATTATTATGCTACAATATAATATATCCGGTTGATATTACAGCATTGAAAAAAATATTTCATTAAATTTAGCTCCATTACAACTTGAACAAAAACAAATTCTTAACGAAGAATTTTCAAATATCGTGTATAAAGTTAATACTCTAACCCCAAAGGTAGCGCAACCTATAACCAAATATCTCAAAAGGAATGCGAAAATAAACACAAGTGACCCAAACTACATAGAAGCATTTGAGAAGTTAAAGTGGCTAATAAGCAGTCACCCAATACTAAAATTCCCCAATTTTAGAAAACAGTTTTGCCTAACAACTGGTGCTTTCAATTATGAGATAGGAGCAGTTCTTTCTCAATAACGACATCCTATTTATTTTGTGTCAAGAACGTTAAATAAGCACGAAAGAAATTGTTCTGCAACTGACAAGGAATTTCTGGCAATAAAATGGTCAACGAATTACTTTAAACCTTACCTTTAAGGTAATGAATTTAAAATATTTACTGACCATCAAACAATAAATTATCTCCACACGAAATATAGAGGTAAAGATCTATCACCTCGACATCAAAGATGGCTATTAAAGTTAGGAGAATATCAGTTCGAAATAGAGTACTCAAAAATCAAAGAGAATAGATTAGCCGATTTTCTAAGCCTTATAGTTATTAACGAGGATGTTAAATCTGAGGAGGGAGAGAACGCAGATCCCCCCAAAGCTTGGCAATTTTTCGCTTAACTGTAATGACAGTAACTCAGAATAAGATTTCATATTTAACATAGAAGATGACGAAAATAACGAAACGATATACTCAGCAGACGAGCAGTTAATGTACAACATTCCAATCGTGAAAGATATTGTAAACAAATACAAGACACAACTAATACGGACTAATGAAAGGAAAAGAATAATCAATTTAGCAGAACATGACTTTAACCGACTAGGAGGCATTTAAAGAAGATTTATTAGGAAAGGGAAAATTAGAAGCTTTTTAAACTTTGCTGATCATACCTATAATATTGTCCAAAAAAAAAAATTGCGTTTTCTAATAACAACAGTTTAAAATTTGTTAAGTGTTCCTATAGACCACAAGACATAGCAATAGGAGTAGATGTGGAAATAGGGAATGCCATCATTTTGGAATAAAAGAAACATATAATTTTTTTTTTTTCTTTTCCCGAGGGTTGGTGAAAAAATCTTCCATAGACACTATGAGGATAGCAAGCGCGTGCTTATAGTAGTGTCAGATTCTTACTGACTAAACAAAAATCACCCCGCGATTTAAGGACCTTATCAAGCAATTTTTCTATCATGAAAAAAAAAACACGTTTGGCAGGTTACTTTCCACTGAAAGATCCTGCATGTTCCGCAATTTAGGCGCGGTTGATTCCTATCTCGCCAAGTCGAAAGGTTTCGTCCTTTGTAGTCAACGCAATAAATTGCTTTCATCCAGAATTTTAAGGATTGTATTGTTGACATGTCCGATTAGTCGGTTTCTATGCTTTCTCGCGAAGCTTCTAATTTCAGTTTCGATTGTCGGAATTCCGAGATCCCTGTGGATATCATCGTTTCTAGTATACCACGATGCGTGGACAATTTCTCTTAGCACTTTATTTTGAAAAGTTTGTAAAATATTGGCGTTTGTTTTCTTGGTACAGCAACAAAGATGTATACCGTAAGTCCACACCGGCTTTAGCACTTGCTTGTATAAAAGCAGTTTGTTCTCAGTACTGAGCTGGGAGTGTTTTCCGAGCAACCAGTTCATTTCTCTATATTTTTGGTTTCGAGTTCTTTACGTTTCATTTTCACGTGAGAATTCCATTTCAGTTTTGCGTCGAGTGTCATTCCAAGGTATTTGGCCTCGTTTGCAAAAGGTATTCGGGCCAAGTTTAGGAAAATTGGCAAGACATTAGTTTTCTTATAAGTGAAGTTCACGTGAACAGATTTAGATTCGTTGAGGACGATCCGCCAGTCCCTCGTCCATTCATTTACTTTATTCAGTGCGTTTTGCAGTTTTACAGTCGTTTCTTCGATTGTTTTACCTACGGCTAGGATAGCGGTGTCATCGGCAAACGTAGCCAGGATAGTGCCATCTTCTTTCGGTATATCTCGAGTATATAACAGATAGAGAAGTGGCCCAAGAACGCTTCCTTGCGGTATACCGGCCGAAATTTCTTTGAGCTCCGAGTATTGATTTCCATGTCTAACACGGAAGAGTCTATTCCCGAGATATGATTCTATAATATCGTATAGGAATACAGGGAGAACTTGTCGTAATTTGCAATTGAAGCCATCGTGCCACACCTTATCAAAGGCTTGCGAGACGTCAAGAAATACGCTTAAGCATATCTTTTTCTCTTCAAGTGCTTTCTCCATTACATCAGTAATTCTATGCACCTGGTCAATGCTTACTTCTGAACCCAAACTGGTGGTCAAGGATAAGATTATTTCCTTTTATAACCGGTTGGAGACGCCTTAGTAATATCCTCTCGAAAATTTTGGATATAACTGGAAGTAGCGAAATTAGTCTATAAGATTTTACCTCATTTGATGGCTTTCCTGATTTTAAAACCATTATAACTTCCGCAACTTTCCATTGGCTAGGCACGTGTTTTAATCTGAGCGCAGCATTTACAATATGAAGAAGTTTAATTAATACATTTCTAGGTAAAGCTTTGAGAATTTCTCCGGTGATCAAGTCATAACCAGGAGCTTTCTTAGGTTTTAGATTCCCGATCTCATATTTGAGTTCTCTCAGCGTTGCACTTGTAAGTGCTAAATCGTCAGATTGTAAATCCGGCCTATTGATATTGTCGCAAAACACTTGACCATCGTACGGTTTAAAGGTGTCTTCCAGGTGGGCCGCAAAAACGTCCGCTTTTTCTTTATCTTCCCTTGCCCATACATTGTGATTTAATTTAATAGGCGGCGCGGGGACCTTGGGCCTTTTGGTGCCTTTTACAGCTTTCCAAAGTGAATAATTGGAATCTTTTTTCGCTGTTAAACTTTCAAGATAAGAGCCTATCGCACGATTCTTAAAATCCTTTATAGTCTTCTTCAACGAATTGCACAGGTGATTCAAGTGAGCTTTATGTTGCGGAGCACGACTCTGTTGCCATTTCTTACTCGCTTTTCTTTTTTCCTTGACCAATTCTTTTATTTCCTTAGGATATCGTAGACCATATTTGTCCGGAGTTTTCCTTGGATTGGGAGTATTATTCCAAGAGGCTAGCTGTACGATCTCAACGAAGCGATCAACTTCAACCTCAAGTTCATAAGGTGTCGTAAGTGGAACGTTCAGTTCAACATTATCTTTAATTTCGTTCCTAGAGCCTTCCCAGTTAGTTGTTCTACCGGTTAATCTTGCTGGCTCTAGGGTATAGACTAGTTTTTCGCTCAATGTCAAAACAACTGGGGAATGGTCAGACGACAGATCAAAGCTCTCTTCAACTTTAATGCGGTTGGTAGAAACTCCTTTCACGCCGAAAAAGTCGATCAGGTCAGGTATTTTCGAAGTATCAGTTGGCCAGTAGGTCGGTTTACCCGTCGAATGGAAATCACAACTCTACTCCATACCTGCCTCATAGAGCATTCTGCCTTTTTGCGAGCTGTGTCTTGAGCCCCAGAATGTATGTTTCGCATTAAAATCGCCGCTAATAATGAAATTAGGTTTCAGCAATTTAAACAAGTTAGTAAAATCACTTTTTTCAAGCGCGGAACGCGGTGGGCAGTAGATAGATGAGATTTTAAGAGTACGCTGACTATTTTTTACTCGAATCGTGAACTGTTGCAAAGTTTCAAGCTCGATCTTTAGCTCTTCGGATTCCTCGATGCAGTCTTTAATAAACAATGATGATCCGCCTCTCGCTTTTCCCGAAGGGTGAAAAGCGTGGTAATCATTATAGCCTTTTATTTTTAAATGCGATTCGTTTTTTACGTGAGTTTCAGAAATCAAGCAAATATCGATATCTTTTTCACGCAAGAATAATTCCAATTCGTGAAGTTTTTGCAAAAGTCAGTTTGCATTCCAAGTACATATTTTTAACATTCGTTTTTCATTCATAATCTAGTTGGAGTACGCGTTTTCCCTGAATTACTTTCGAGCTTAACCAGCCTATCGAGAATAATTTTATTTATTTGTCTTTGTTCTTCAAGTTTCTCTAGAATAACTGAAAAAACATGAGAAACAGGGTCCTTCGAAATTTCAATATTTTTTGGTATTTTGGATGCCGCGGCCTGAGCATAAGTCTGCACTCCTGGTGTTCGAAGGTCATTACCCGGTCGCTTTTCCAATGGTAACTTTTCTGTACCGTTTCTTTTAGGAACAGAGGTCGAGGGCTTTTCTTTCGTCATTCTTTCCCTCACCTTTTTGCGCTCTGAACCCGGTAGTTTTGATTTGCACTCTTTCTCCTCCGTGACCTTACGCTTTGGCTTAGTTTGCGGTTTTGATTTTGCATTTAGGGGCTTAAGGAGCGCATCTCTTCGTTTTGTAACTCTTTAGCTAATTTACAGCCTCTATAATTTGCCGGGTGCTTTCCCTTACAATTAGCACAGGTTGTAGAGGTTTGTTTGTTTACTCCACAAACTTGGGAGAGGTGATTTCCTTCGTGTTTCACACATCGCGGTTCTTTTTTGCAGTACATTTGGGTATGATTGAATCCTTGGCAACGTTTGCTCTGCGGAATCATTCTTATATTTCTACGCATTGGCTCGATTTTGACTACGATATTTAGGTCCTAATTCGGTAGATATCGTCGATATTGTCAGACCTATCGAAGGTAAGAATAAAGAGCGGAAGTCCACGCCTTACCAAGATGTCTTTATCTATTTCCGTTTGTTGCTTCTCCTTTTTGATGATATTAACGGCATCAAGACTTTTAAAGCCTTTGTCTTGAAGGTCAGTCATAATATCTTCTTTGGTGCATGAGGGGTGGAGTCCCCTTGCAACAACACGATGTGGCTTTTCTGACTTGATTTCGAAAGTACACCACTCAATTTTTTCGGTATTTAACTCTTGGGACACTGCTTGGTAATCGTCATATTCATCAACGTTGATTTTCCACGCATTGTCCCTCAAAGACGTGACCTTATATTTCGATGTTAAAGTTTCTTTTAGAAGGCTTTGCAACTTATTAAATTCCGTTAACCCGACGATGTTAATTGGTGGGGGTGGACGAGACTGCGCTCGAGGTTGCTTTTCTTGCTGTTCTTTGTGCTCTTCTCTCTCTTTTTCTTTTAGGGACTATACTTCTGGCGAAGAGCCGTCTCTCCGTTTCTTACTAGGTCTCTTCTTTGTAACCCGACACGTTTCACGTGCTAGCTCTTCTTCGTCGGTGTGATATTCCCGACTAGCTAAGCGTGCTGGAGTACATTCGCGTTCTTCCTCTATACGTGAGCTCTTTAGGTCCTTATTTTCTTCTGTTAATAAGTCTATTTCTTCTTTGAGCTCTTGATAGAGTAGATCCATTTCGTTAAGCTTCCTTCGGAGTATTTTATTTTCTTCCTCAAAGCTGTTATATTTCGCTGAGTCCTGAATTTCGCGCGCTGGCGCTTCCGGTGGACTTCTTTTCCCGGAGTTATTCGACCTTGGTGGAGGAGATCGAGATACCCTCGAACTTTTTGAAAAAGGGTCATTGGATTGCAATAAGAGGCTCTCCCCAGAATCCGTAGAGCCGACCTCCGAAGAGGGTGGATTTTCCAGTAAAGCTGGACTGCCACCTGGGGTAATATATCTTTTTGTTTTGTTCATTGCATATTTTGTATACACTATACGCTCGGTATACGGAGATTGGATTTCAGTCGCCTCTTACGACAGGCATGCCTACCTCGGGTATATTCTATCCCCAACCCGAAGGGGTAAACATATAATAACATAAAAGAAACATATAATGAAATAAAGTTTAAAACACATTGCCCAAATCTTATGGAGTTTATTCATATTGTCAGTAATCAATATGATGTCTGTCAAGCAGTCAAGTATGACTGCAAAACAATTAAAGCTAAGTCCAATAAACTGAAACACCTTCAGATATTAATCAGATTATTCACATAGATACATATATCATACGAAAAGTAAATTTCGCAACAATAATTGACAAATTTTCTAAATTTGGTTCAGCATACCATTTAACAGATAGGAATCACACAAGAACAATAAGAAGAGCATTTCGCAAAACTCGGAAAGATGACAAAAATAATTGAGTTTAAAGCGGTTTAAATTAAAAATTCCTAGAAGAGGAATGTATTATCTTGCACCTTACAAAACCAAATAGTCATACCCAATGCCGAGGTGGAGCGGTTTCACAACACTATAGCAGCAAAATTCAGGATTATTTCATTCAATAAACATAACTATTCATTCAAAAGAATCATACAAAAGCTGTAAGAAATTATAATCATAGATTTCACTCTACAATTAAATGCAATCCTTTAGACGCACATACTCATAAGATTGACATAGAAAAAATCAGAGAGGATTATGAAGAAAATATATACAGGTTTTATAAAAAATTATAGGGCACTCAGGCACAAGCAATAACCCAAATATAAGAAAGCTAAATTGAAAAATTTTCATTCTACCAATATTAAAAGACAATTAAAATTTTCAGGTGATAACATGAGTATTACTTCTAATAATGATTACTCAGACTAGCGTACTAGCGTACCAATATCTGGACGTACATACAATCAATGAACAACGGACACGTTAAACTTCAATTAACTGACATAAGCATTACGAATGAATCTGACATAATATTTCATATAATATATCCGGCTTATTTTATAGCATTAGTAAAAAATATTTCATTAAATTTAGCCTCATTACAACATGAACAAAAACAAATTTTTAACGAAGAAATTTCAAATATCGTGTATAAAATTAAAACTCTAACACCAATAATAAAAATGGCTCTTTGGAAACATGGACGACGAGGACAGACAAACAAAGAAGGACATTTAGATAACGTACAGAAAATGCAGTTAATAAACAAATTACAATAAATTAATATTTTAATAATACTTTTAAAATTTTAAAAGAAACTATTGACAGTGACCGGAATACTATTATAAGGCAGATTAATTCAATGCATAGAGTAGAAAGACAGCTAGTAATGAAACAAATCTATTTCGATCAATTATTTAAATTGAAATATATAGAATCAAAGATAGAACACATTAAGGATAACACGAGTATACTATCTGCAAGAAGTAATATACTACACCCTAATATCCTTACTAACGAAGATATTGAAAATTATAAAATAGATTTCCTTAAGCTAAAGCAAATGACATTAGGAGTTGCGGAATACAAATATAATATGCTAATATTCACCATTAAAATTCCAAAAAAATGATTTAACTTTATCACTTAAGCTGTGAACCCCAGTCCCCAATAAAGATTTTATAAAAATAAAATTAACAAATATGAAGAAGATGAAACAATTTCTGAATTTGAAGAAAGTAAACATTGTATAACAAAATTGTAAGTTCATCAAAAATATACAAACTGAAATTATACCTCTAGATGGTAAAAATATATTTCTAAAAAAATATTAAAACACATTTAAATCGAACAAGTGACGATATAAACTTTATGCTCTCATCAATTTTACAAACTGTGTTTGTACATTTTATATCAAAAATATTCCAATGTAAAAGATATTGTAACATCGTCTAAAAGTATGCAACAATAATGTAGAATAATAACTACGCTCCTACAGCCCATTCCAAACTGTACTTTCATTCGAGGTTCGCAATAGCTGACAACGCCACGGATAAAGAGAGAATTATAACTGGAAGAAATGATTGTCATCTTGGAATTATTTCCAGTGGTCGAAGAATTTGCTAGAAGTTTCTGGCTATCTGAAACTTCTGCTATATAAGGACAGTTGGCGATCAATAAAAAAAAACAGTAGTTTTTAAACTGTGGTGAGGAGATTAGAAAAGTGTGCGGTGGGCGAAGTTGTAATTCTGTGATAAATTGAAAGTTGAGAAACAAGAAGAAGAAGTAATTAGTTTGGATTTGTGAATTAAGTAATTGAAAGGAGATAAAGTGATTCGAGAGGAAAGAGACCATTGTAAGAAAAGAATTTGCGAAGAATAGTATAGTGTGAACTTGAATTGTTCTATAGACTAGAAAATAAAGAAATAAATTTCACAGAATATCGTTTTATCTACTCGAGCCGTAGCGTGCATATTACATTGGTGTCAGAAGCTGGGATAAGACTTATTCTGTGAATAACTATTTCCGTGGTGTGAAATTGCACAAGAAAAAAAAAAAAAAAAAAAAAAACGATTTCTGCGTTGAGTTAATTAGTTGCGCAAAATGGGTCGCAAATTGGGAAAACTAACTATAATTCAACTAAAGGCAGAACTCAGTAAGCGGAATCTCGACACAACTGGGGGAAAAGATGCCCTACTGATTCGTCTGGAAGAAGCAGTAACGCAGGAAGGTGAAAATCCGCATGACATAGAGTTTGACGTGGAAGAGGAACCAGCAAGTACAGTAGCCGACCCGGGTATAACAAGTCTGCTCCTGCAACTTAAGTTAGTCATGGACGAACAAAAGAAAGCAATAGAAGATCAAAGTCATAAGCTCGATGACCAAAAGAATTCTATAGAACTTAAGCTGGATGAACAAAAGAAAGCAATGGGCGACCAAAGGAATTCTCTAGAACTTAAGTTGGATGAACAAAAGAAAGCAATGGATGAACAAAAGAAAGCAATGGACGAACAAAAGAAAGCAATGGACGAACAAAATAATTCTCTAGATGCTCTGGAAAGTAAACTTGATGAGCAAAACAAGAACTTGGAATCCAAATTCGAAGTGATCGAATAGAAAATCGAGAAGGTAGAGACGCAACTCGAAAAAGTCGAAACTAGATTCGATGAAAACTTTGAGAAGCATGAAACTCAGTTCGGGAAAATAGAGACTCAGTTCGAAAAAGTAGAAAAACAAGTCGAAAATCTTACTAAGGAACTCAGCAACGTGAAGAGACAGAAAGCACGGGAATATTCCACCGACGGTCTGAGAAGAAAGGAGATGCAGCCTCCTATCTTCGATGGTCAAACATCATGGCCAATTTATAAAAGGCAATTCGAAGCGGCCGCAATGACCAATAGCTGGGACGATGAAGAGAAGTCCATTGCACTCACACTTGCACTGAGGGGTCCAGCTGCGGAGCTCTTGCAGACCATCCCGGAAGATAAACAGCAGAACTACGACTCTCTGGTTCAGGCTATCGAAATGCGGTTTGGGGATGAACACATGCAGCAGGTGTACAGGGTTCAGCTGCGTAGTCGAGTCCAGAAAAGGGGGGAAACGCTCCAACAGTTGCAAGCGGATATAGAGCGACTAGCCCATCTTTCATACCCTAAAGCCGGTGAGCAGCTTATCAACGAAATGGCGGTGGAAGCTTTTATTCAGGCCATAGAGGACAGACAACTGCAAATGGCTGTAAGGATGGCTGAAAAGCGAACACTCCCCGAGGCATTGGCATTCGCTTTGTCAATGAAGGCTGCGGACCAAGCATACCAGGGAATACACCGTGTCAGGGAAATATCCGTCGTGGAATGCTCATGCCAGAGAACAGCCGTCATGGATGAAGACAGAGCTCGCGGAAGTCAAATCCGTTGCTGGAATTGCAACCAAACCGGACACCTACAACGGCAGTGCAGAAGTGCACCTAGACGAGGAAATTGTCCACATTGCGGAAGTAGGAGAAGCAGAGAGGAAGCATCTGGCTGTCAGTCAGACTTCCCAAAACCAGCAGTCGGGAAATGTGTAAGGACCAACTTCGCGGGGCAGAAGTTGGTTACTGGAATCGAGGCCCCCAGGACCACCATTCAAGTTTCGCAAACCAAACGGGATAACAAGAGCCTGACAGTGGAGGCACTAATCAACAAGAAGAAGTGCGTAGCCACCATCGACACAGGTGCCACTGCCTCCATTGTAAGAAGAGATATCGTCAAAAGCTCCTGGCTGCACAACACCAACAGCTACTGCCTGAAGACTGCAATAGGGGAAATGGCGAAGGTATTTGGAGAAGTTCGTCTTACGCTTACTCTGGCAGGACTGACGTTCTCCCATGCGTTTCTGGTGGCAGACATATGCGACGAGTGCATCATCGGAATAGACTTCATGAAAGCAAATGAAGTAATCTTGGACATCGGGATGCAAGTACTGAGGTATCGAAATGTGGAGATTCCGATGGTGTACGGAAACGAGAATGCCGTAACTCTCAGGACAGTCATCAGCAAAGACGAAGTTTTGCCGCCGTCTTCAGAGACAATCATTTGGACGAAGCTGGAAGGTGATCTTGGGAGCCACCGATTCTACATAGTAGAACCAGACCCGGAGAATAATTCTCAAGACTACATCGTGGGAAAGACGTTAGTCGAACCAAAGAACACCATGGTTCCAGTGAGAGTTTTGAACGCAAGACCACACACTGTCAAACTAAGGCGAGGGGAGGTGACTGGAAAATGCACGCCGATTACCGCCGTCGCAACAATATCTGAACGTGGTCCTCCAAAACCTCTCCCATCACCTTGGACAGCGGAAACGAGAGAGACGATTCTCCAGTCCAGTGAGCTGAATCAGGAGCAGCGAACTATGGCAGAGAATCTTATCAATGAGTACGCTGATGTATTTGCCTCACAGGACGGAGAATACGGCCGAACACACCTGGTACAACATCGAATAGACACTGGTGATACTAGACCAATTCGTCAGCCTGCTAGGCGCCTTCCATTGGCAAAGCAGACAGAAGTTGCAGAGATGGTGTTGACAATGGAGAAAGAAGGTCTGATTGAAAGTTCCAAAAGTCCGTGGGCATCACCGGTTGTACTGGTTAAGAAGAAAGATGGCAGCACGCGGTTCTGCGTGGACTATCGGCAGCTCAATTACGTCACCAAGAAAGACAGCTACCCTCTGCCACGGATTGACGACACGCTAGACACACTATCAGGAGCCCAATGGTTTTCCACTCTCGACTTGAAGAGTGGCTACTGGCAGGTACAGATCCATCCAGAAGACCGGGAGAAAACCGCCTTCACCGCAGGTAATGGGCTATGGCAATTCACGGTAATGCCATTCGGGCTGTGCAATGCTCCGGCGACTTTCGAGCGATTGATGGAATGTGTCCTGCAAGGGTTAACATGGAAAACCTGTTTGGTATACTTGGATGATGTCATCGTCGTAGGAAAATCGTTTGCGCAACACCGAGACAATCTAAGGGATGTGTTTCAAAGGCTTCGAAGTGCCCACCTGAAGCTCAACCCCAAGAAGTGCGCCCTGTTTAGAGCGGAAGTCAAGTACTTGGGGCACATAATTTCAGCGAAAGGAGTGAGAACCGATCCAGAGAAGGTCGAAGCGGTGAAAAACTGGCCAGTCCCCAAGGATAAACACCAACTAAGGAGCTTCCTGGGCCTAGCCACCTACTACAGACGGTTCGTGAAGGATTTTGCCGGGATCGCAAAGAACCTGCACCAGTTGACGGAAAAGGGAAAACAATTCAAATGGACAATTGAGTGCGAGAAGAGCTTCAAGGCACTTAAACAACGGCTATGCGATGCCCCGATACTGGCTTACCCCACTCCCGGGGAAACGTTCATTGTGGATGCAGATGCTAGTAATGTTGGGGTAGGAGCCGTACTCTCCCAGGTGCATGACGGCCAAGAGAAGGTGGTTGCGTACTTCAGCAAGGTGCTCTCTAAGCCAGAAAGGAACTACTGCGTGACAAGGAGAGAACTTCTAGCTTTGATCTTGGCTACGAAGCATTTTCACAAATACCTCTACGGGAGGAAGTTCGTTCTTCGCACAGACCATGCAGCCTTAAAATGGCTATTACAGTTCAAGAGTCCTGAGGGTCAGGTCGCAAGATGGATCGAAATTCTGCAAATCTACGACTACGAAATACAGCATCGTAAAGGGAAACTCCACTCTAATGCGGATGCACTGTCCCGGAGACCATGCAGAACGGATTGTAAACATTGTGCGCGTCAGGAAGAACGGGAGCTGGTTTCCATCCAAAGAATGAGAGCCGAACCTATCGCCGGCTGGAGCGTAGATGAGATCCGGAACGCTCAGAAGGAAGACCCGGATATCGAGCCGATTCTGGCCTGGAAGGAGAACATGGAGAAACCGGATCATCAGGACATCTCTCACAGGAGCCCGACCTTAAAGGCATATTTTGCGCAGTGGGACTCCCTTCATGTCCAAGAAGGTGTTCTGAGAAGAAAATGGGAATCCTCCGACGGAAAGTCGTTTGTAATGCAGCTTGTAGTACCGCGGACGAGGGTCAAGGAGGTGTTACAGGAAATGCATGGCGGGGCGTCCGGAGGCCACTTGGGAGTGAATAAGACGCTAGAAAAGGTACGAGAACGTTTTTATTGGTTAAAAGCGAAGGAAGATATCGAAGACTGGTACAGAGAATGCGACGTGTGTGCAGCTAGTAAGGGTCCGAGAACCAAAACTCGAGGTAAGATGCACCAATACAACGTGGGAGCACCTTTCGAACGAATCGCCATTGACATCGCGGGGCCCTTTCCGGAAACCGACAATGGTAATCGGTATATACTCGTAGTGATGGACTACTTCAGTAAGTGGCCGGAAGCGTTTCCGATCCCTAACCAGGAAGCCAGAACCGTGGCGGAGCAGATCGTCTACAATTGGGTTAGCAGATTCGGTGTGCCCTTGGAATTGCATTCTGACCAAGGGAGGAACTTCGAGTCAAGAATCTTCCAAGAGATGTGTCAACTACTCGGAATCAAAAAGACAAGGACAACCCCGCTTCATCCACAGTCGGACGGTATGGTGGAGCGTTTCAATAGGACTTTGGACGAACATCTCTCGAAGGTCGTAGGTGACTACCAACGGGATTGGGACCGGCAGATTCCCTTGTTTTTGATGGCCTATAGAAGTGCCGTGCATAGCACTACTCGACATACGCCGTTCGAAATCTTATTTGGTGGAATAGCTCGTTTACCCAGTGAGGTGAAATTTGGATCTCCTACCAATGAGCCCAGAAATGAAGAAGAGTACGTGGCGGACCTTAGGGAAAGGCTTAGGGACATACACCAAAGGACCAGAAGCCAGATTAAGATAACGAGCGACCGCATGAAGACCAGGTATGATGCCAAGGCAACAACGTCAGGATTCCAGGAAGGAGATCTAGTGTGGCTGTATAATCCCCATCGCCAAAAGGGGAAATCACCTAAATTGCAGCGGAACTGGGAGGGTCCATACAGAATAGTAACCCGCATCAACGATGTTGTCTACCGCATCCAGCGAGGACCAAGGGCCAAAATGAAAGTGGTTCATGTGGACCGACTGAGTCGATACAATGGCCGAAGTGAGGACGCACTTGTTCGGGACGAACAAGTCTAAGAGGGGGGCAGTGTAACATCGTCTAAAAGTATGCAACAATAATGTAGAATAATAACTACGCTCCTACAGCCCATTCCAAACTGTACTTTCATTCGATGTTCGCAATAGCTGACAACGCCACGGATAAAGAGAGAATTATAACTGGAAGAAATGATTGTCATCTTGGAATTATTTCCAGTGGTCGAAGAATTTGCTAGAAGTTTCTGGCTATCTGAAACTTCTGCTATATAAGGACAGATGGCGATCAATAAAAAAAAACAGTAGTTTTTAAACTGTGGCGAGGAGATTAGAAAAGTGTGCGGTGGGCGAAGTTGTAATTCTGTGATAAATTGAAAGTTGAGAAACAAGAAGAAGAAGTAATTAGTTTGGATTTGTGAATTAAGTAATTGAAAGGAGATAAAGTGATTCGAGAGGAAAGAGACCATTGTAAGAAAAGAATTTGCGAAGAATAGTATAGTGTGAACTTGAATTGTTCTATAGACTAGAAAATAAAGAAATAAATTTCACAGAATATCGTTTTATCTACTCGAGCCGTAGCCTGCATATTACAATATTCAAAAACATAGATTTTACTATCCAAATAATAAAGCGACGTTTAATATTTCTGAACCTTTAAGATTAGAAAAAATTGACTTGTTTGTGGATACAACAAAAAAGGATACAAATTAAATTTAATAATAACATTCAGGAGAATTTTAATCAATTTGTTTGTTTAAGTTCTGTTCAATAAAGTTAATTGAATCGCAATTTATGACTCGTGTATTTTTTATATCCGGGCACGATCAGTAAAGTTAAGTTGCTGGTTGTTAAAGATTCTCTCACTCAAGACGTCATTGGAAATTAGAAATTATTTGGGAAACACTACTAGGTAATGCACTTTAGCATCAATAAATGTAGGTACATGGTGAGAGTTATGGACAAGGACAAAGCATTTGAAAATCTTGTATGTAAATAAGCTCATATTGTCTAATAAAAGTATATTTTTAAACCCCGAACTGTACAAATTAAAATAACGGACAGGACAAGGTCGCACATACTCGTACTTGTTCTTGTTCGCTCGTATTAGTTTATGGGTGATATTCTAAAACATGAATTCGAGATGCTTAATGAATTTCCTAAGCATTTGCTTAGCATGGTATGCAAAATGAAATTCGTTGACCGAGTTAGTGCTTATGTCGTGAGATTGATCTCAAATATTGAAATCAATTTCTTTATTTTTATGAAGTATCGACATTCTTCGGGCCTAACGCTAGAAACACCTGGTCATGCTTTAACAAATGACGACAAAATAAGAATTTTTCTGAGACATGTTGAAGACCTGGGGTTTTAAATACCAGCAGAGGGATACACTGGTGCACATCAATCTATCGAGTGTAATACTCTATCTAGAGTAATACAACCAGTTCCCGAAAAAATCGGAAGCCATGCAAAAGATACGCACATATCTCCGGAAGAAATACAAGACATATTAAATTATGCAGC